>JBAMNC010000935.1:0-600000 GCA_037902135.1 Cetoscarus ocellatus | reverse complement strand
CTCAAAATTCAATTTGTATGATCTAATGTTTTTGTTTAAAAAAAAAAAAATGTTAAAACAACATGTCAACATTTTAAGCATATCACGTTACATATTGTATTATGGCCCCTGTATTAAGCTACACATCAAGAAATTGCTGGAAATGCCCAGCCCCAGTACGCAGCCTATTGTTTAAATATTTATGTGTCATTTACTCTCCATCTGGTGCACACCCTTTTTTCCTTCGCATTGATACACCTTGCCATTGACAAAACTGGCTATGCACTAGGTGTAGGGCAGAATTCACAATTTTTTCTCTTGCTAAGAGCTGATTTTTAAGTCTGTTCTCATGACCTCATTGTAAGTGGCTTATGTGAGGCTCTTTTTGTAATTTAATGGACCAACATGTGAAACGACTCTGATTTGGAAAGATTAGAATCAACAGGACTTGAGCTTTTAAAACTACTTAAAATGTTTTATCTGGGTATAACAACAAAAAACTTACTTTGGGGCACTTTTTTTGAAAAAGGGTCTATATAAATAGGCTTGTTAAAACATCATGTTTCTATAATAAACCCTGGTTAAATAAGTTTTTAATGTAGTAATTAATATCATAAGCTATGGGCCCAAATAGGTGTACCCTTGGAATGTCATTCAGCGCGAGACTCAATGAAACAAATGTTGGGCGAATGAGCCCCGTCTTACGTCACAGGGAGTAGGATGACCGAGCTGCGATCTCAGCCAATGACGTTTGACGTAAGACGTAAATTTACCAATCAGTGAGGGAGTTACAGGAAGTAGGCGGGCAAATGTCAGCTACGGTCACCGACGCTGTCGTGAACTTTGCCGGTGTTAAACTACCCCTGGACCAGACCCTCAGTGTGAGTACATTAATTTTCCTTTTACACCAATACTGTCATAATAATGGCTCAGGCTGTGTTGTCTCTTCGTTATTTATCGTTGTACCGACCACCGGGATTTGCATTTAAGGAAGGTGAGATCTCGTGGTAGACTCCACATGGCTACCTAGCCACTTAGCTCCACCAGCCATGCTAGTTAGCTTTAGCATTATAGGTTAAACTCCGTTAGCCAATAGTTTTACGAGCAGTTGGCTTATCTCCAAACATAGGCTCAGTTTGAAACCACAAGCTACTGTTGAGCATGTCTTGTGGTTTACAGATATTTTTCTTGTCCATATTTATGTCGATAATCTGACTAAGCAAGGCCTTAGCTTCAGCCACCCTGCTGTTCTGTTGCAGGACACATTATTACTGTAGTCAGTCACTGCTAACTGAATGAGTGTGAAGGAGCACAAGTGCACACACAGTGGGGAGTATGGGCTATTGTTTTCATTGTAATATTCTCATATGTTTATATAAAGCCCTGCTAAATATCATTGTCAAGTCACCTCTTCAATTGTGGCTCACATTATCTCAGCAGAAGGCAGCACTAGTCAACTTATATTACATTTATTTTGAAGGAAACGCTTCATTTTAAGACATGGCCTCTACAACATCAAAGTTTCGTCTTTTATACTAATGGTTGTCAAAGAAAACACAGCTGTCTTTAATTAGGGAAGGTTATTTACCAAAGGAATACGTTCACATATAAACTACCATTGCAGTGCACTCTGGGTAGCTCCTTCAAAAGTTTACTCTCTTCTTCGAGCCACAGTGTTTATCCAAATGGGTTAAAGGGTCCCAACCAGGGATGGGAATCGATAACTTGCTCAAGGAATCAGTATCATCAGTCTTTTTGCTTTACATTTCCCTTAACAATTTCTTCCACTTTGTCCTGCTTGCCATGCAAATCAAAGACGCACACTCTCATCTGAGGCAGTCAGCAGAGATGATAACAAAAAGGCAAAAATCACAAGAGACAGGAGGCAGATGTGGTCAAAATTACGGCTCAGTTTTTGACAAAAAGACACTTACTGCAAAACTTTTAATAAGTCGAAACACTATCAGGTTGCAGGAGGATTTATCAATGCAGTACAGCACTGAATATCTGGAGTTTCATGCTTTTGACATTATTGCCACTATAAACCTTTGTATGCCAACTTTTGCCCCTATGAAAATTTCATCAGGAATTAATAAGCAGAATCGTTATTGGCTTTGGTCTCAAGAAAATCTTATTACTTCCCATCCCTAGTGCTTAAAGATCCTGAAGATGTGTGCAACAGTTTTTAACCGTGTTTAAAATTTACGGCCCTGAAAACTTGAAATCCTTATTTTTGCCTGCTAGAGGTCTGAAATTTTAAATGGCATGTTGACTCAGATGAATTGTATCCAATTCATTTTTTTGGCTGTTTAACAGCTGCTTCAGAAAACACAGGGAAACTGTAGCTGCAATGTGACACCTGTACACTATTAAAAAATTAATAGTGTGATGTTCACATGCATGAACAGGCTCACTTTATTTCCCTTTCTCAAGTGATCAATGCACCGTTAGATCCTTTATTTAGCATTGAGCACCGGTGCTTTATCGATTTTTATAAAATATTGATTTTAGTGGAACAAATCAGCACCATAGAACAAATAATGTGTTTATATGTATATGTGTTTGTATATCTTAAAATTGTAGATGATTAGTGATTACTTATGGTGACCACAAAGGTTAGCTCTTAAAGATAAGACGCTGAGATCATGACATGGTCCACTGTATCAAAGGCTGTGCTGAGATCTGAAAGAATACAAACTGAGCCTTCCCTCTGTCTGCTGCTAAAAGGAGGTCAATGGTCACCGTGAGGAGGGCTGTCTCAGTGCTGTGACCTGCTCTAAAACCTGACTGAAATTTCTCAAAGAGGTTATTTTCTGAAATAAAAGATAAACGCTGTGTAGAAACCACCTTCTCTAAAACTTTAGATTAAAAATGGAAGCTTCAAAATAGGTCTGTAATTATTACAATCAGAGGGGTCAAGGTTTGGTTTCTTTAAAGGGGTTGGACCACGGTATGTTTAAAAGCAGAGGGAAGTCCACCTTCAGCAAAGGAACTGTTTATAATGGATAAAATGCTATTCTCTGTAAAATACACATACATGGAGTACTCTTATCTCAGTTTGCGCAGGGTTGTGCAGGGTTCTTTAATGAATTGAATACAGTGGTCTTGATGCAGCACTACAATATAAAATAATTTAAAAGGCAATTTGGCTTTTGTTTCAGGTTTTATTTTTGTAATTACATGGTTTTAAGTAAGATTTAATCACAGACTTCTGCTTGTTTCAGATTATAATTATCACGTAATTGTATCACAGCTTTTATTTAAGTAAAATTCTAAGCACTAGCACTATTGATTGATACATGAACTATAAAAAGTGAAAATATCTGCATAGTTAACTCTCCAAGGTTCATATGGGTGCTTGAAATCCTTGAAATACGACATGTTTGAGTTATGCTTTGGTTATAGACAGAATACTTGGAACTTTTTGTCATATGGAGGCAGAATTGTTTTCCTTATCACATAAATGTTTGCTCATGACATGCCTCATGTAAATATGTAAGTATTGCAGCAGATTTACCAGCTACTTTTAACAGGTTATTTATGCTGGACTGTAAACTATTCTTCATTGTTGATGACTGTGCACCAGATGATGATTATAGAGAAAGACACTTCCTCTTTAACAGAATAACAGGCAGTAACAAATAAACTTGAGGTATCTGATATTTCTCATTGGTCATCACACTGACTTCTTTTCCATAAAGAATTTTTTAAAAGTGAAGTTTGTGTGGGGAAATTGTTTTATATAGATTTAATTGTGTTTTCCTTTAATATGCATTTTTTCTATCAAGATCTATTTTGAGTTTGGCTGTTTAAAGCATACTCTCTGTTTTCATATAAGGAAATCATATCATTTTTGGTCTATGTAGCCTGTTTGTAAAAAATCTGTCATTACTCAGTGCTATAAATGCTTACATGCATGTAGCTTCGTACTGCATTGCTCAAGTGTTATCTATTTACCCAGATCATGTTGTCATGGTATTTTTTCTACATCCATTACTACAGGAGGAATTAGACGTTTAGATACAGTGCCTCTGATTGAATCTCTTTGATAATGATTTAATCTGTTAAATAGTTAATCCATTATCTCGCTTTTTCCCCAGTCTGTAACAGTCTCGGAGTATGGGCAGTGTGTTGGCTGCCGCCTCCCCCACTCCTGCCCCAGCCGCGGCTGGAGGCAGTCAAGGGGTCCAGGGGTTGATGTCGGTCCCTCCTGGGTTCAGCATGCCAGCAGTGTCATCCGTCCCAGCGTCTGGATCTGGAGAGTCAGCAGACGCAGAATCCTCACTCCCAAACCCGGGCACATATGAAGAGTGCCACCGCAAATGTAAAGGTCAGATAATCTGTTTAATTACTGGATGGACATCTTGCCAAGTTTATGCTGGATTTTGTTTATTCTTACTTTAGTTAAATCTTGTCAAAACTGCAACTTTAATCCTTGTTAGTACATCATGTTGAAAAGATACTTTTTTCATGATTAAATTCAGAAATCACTTTTCTATTGCCCAAATACTATAAATGGGCTAAATCATTTTGCAGTTTAGACAGCATGAAGGATTTGACCTCAAGTATCTGGTGATAAGAAACGAGAACTTGTTTCATATCCAAGTATAAGATTTTAGGATTATGACGACCATGCCCAAGTAATTTTGGCGTCTTCCAATCATAAAGACAGGATACCTCAAATCAAATCCAGTTTGTTTGTCAAGCATATTTAAGAACAGAAAATGCTGACCAAAGCGATGTACAGGAAACGAGAAACCAACAATTGTTAAAGCCTTGGTTAAAATACTGAGAAGGGGATGAAAATAAAACCACAGAAAAAATCAACACAAAACATGCACACAACTCATACCATCAAAAGAAACCAGCAAAACAATTTAACTGTAGAAATAAGAGGAGATACTTTGTATATAATATATTCCTGCTGTCAACATTGACTTAAACGTACTTTCTGCCACAGATTTATTGAGGCACGACTAACTTATGCAGGTTGAATATTGAATATTGCCCACCCGGAGTGGTCTCGTATACGACAGGTTCAGCTTTGAAGTTTTGCTCCAAAAGACCTGAGATTTGAGCTACAGCATGAGGTTTTGGAGTCTCAAATGCCCTCTTGCCCTCACCCAGAGGAAGATAATTTGACAAACATGCAGCAGCTACTTACAGTGGCATTTCTCCCACACTGATGTGGTTTAAAAAAATATATACAGTATATGTTGGTAAAGTAATCGTTCAAAAAAAAAAAAGTAAAATAAGTTAAAACAAACAAAAAAATCTAGGTCCAAGCCACAGATTATAAGATTCAAAGGCCAACATGTGAAAGTGTGTCTTAAGACGGGTCTTGAAAGACTCACCAGCTTGGGCAGACCTGACTGAGGAAGGGAGGCTGCAACACAGTTGAGTGGCCTTGACCTCAAAGCTTTGACAACCTGAAGTTTTCGCTGAAAGTGAGGGACTGTCAGGAAGCCCATGTGCAAGGATATGAGATTAGATGATTACTGTGCCACATGTGGTGGTGTTGGTAAATGTTTAAATTTATTTTATTTCATTTAGCCACAACTGTGCATGAACTTTACCTCAAAATATAGTTAATTTATCATTTTTATTATTATTATTATTACTGCTTTTATAAATTCATGTACTGTCTTATTTCTTATTTTTCCAGTTATTGGCTTGTCTTTAAAGTGCTTATAATGTTAGTGGTAATATGTATATGTTCAGTAAAAACATGTTATGCAGATCTTGTATGATTAAGGAGTAATTATGTTTTAATTGTGATCATTGGCTTTTGTCATAATTCAGTTGCTCCACCTCTTCCTATTCTTTTCAACTTTTATCTAACAATCAATTTTCTTCCTGTAGAGGTTTTCCCGCTTCAGATGGAGGGGGTACGGTTAGTGGTCAACAAAGGCCTGAGCAACCACTTCCAGGTCAGCCATACAATCACCCTCAGCACCCTTGGTGAATCTGGTTATAGATTCGGCTCCACCTATGTTGGCAGTAAACAGACTGGACCAGCAGAGGTATTTATTACATAACCAGATAATGTTGTCTTTTAAAATTTTGAATGTAAATCGTCCTTATAAACGATGCACAATATTATCGGTATGATGTTGATATTGGTAGATAATTGCTTCAAAAGCTGAATATCAGTATCATGTCTTTTGTTGATTACCTTTATCACAAACTGTGTAGTTAGCTATTTATGTTTTTTTTTTTTAGCAATTCTTTTGTTGATTTAGTTGTTAAAAAATGAATGCACCATTTACAGTGGTGTTCAGTTAACATTTACAAAGTGTTATGTTGAAAAAAAGGAGTATAAGGAAATTGGACTTAATGAGGACAAATGTCGATATGTCAATATTTGTCAAAAAAGAATAATTTGTTAAGAAAAGCATAAAAGCTTTTAACTTGCACAATACGACTCAAAGCTCTTAAGTCCCTGATATTATATGGTGCAAAAGTCTTTTTTTATTTCAGGAAACTTCTCAAGATGTTGCCTCCCTGACCAAAGTGTTTGTTTGTCTTTAGTCGTTCCCAGTCATGGTTGGAGACATGGACAACACGGGCAGTCTAAATGCCCAAATCATCCACCAGCTCACCACTGCTGTCCGCTCCAAGATAGCCATCCAGGTATGAGAGTTTTTGAGGGGGCAACCTTCAGGTGTTTTTATGAATGGTTTGTTGTTGCAGACACTGTGATTCCAGTCTTAGATTTAGTCTTTCTTCGTGTGTTTCAGACGCAGCAGCATAAGTTTGTGAACTGGCAGTGTGACATGGAGTATCGTGGTGAAGACTTCACCTCTGCTGTGACACTCGGCAATCCAGACGTACTTGTTGGATCTGGTACCGTAACATTTATTTGTGTTATTATAATTAAGTCACTTTTTTGAGAGCTTGAGCCTTTGAGCAGTTTTTAAACTGAGTACTTTTACTTTTTCTTACTTTGATGGAGGTATTGTGCTTTGCTACATGGGCAGGTTTTCGGCTCACACTAGAGAATGAATACACTTAATACTAAAAATATTCCTTTATATATTCTATATTCTTCTAATTAAAAATCTTATTTTGGAGATTTATGGAATATTCTCTTGGTTCTGCACTTCACATGAAGGAAACACTATACTCAAAAGTAATAAAGTACTCATTTTGTTGAGTGCACTTGATCACATTAATTCTACACATTAGTTTGACCTTTTATGTTGATAAACTCCAATCCCGGGAGCTTAATTTCCACTTTCAGTGCAGCATTTTAATCATTACTTCCACAAGTCAAATGAATGTGCATTTCTAAAACATTACTCAATACCTCATGAATGACCTCATGAAGCTGTCAGTATTTTTTTCACGAAAGTTGTTTCATAGCCTAAAATAAACAGAACTAGTAGAGACTTTACATTCATTATAATACGTTCCCATCAACATTTTTCCCCATCAGGTATTTTGGTGGCCCACTATCTCCAGTCAATCACACCAGGACTGGCCCTGGGTGGTGAGTTAGTGTACCACAGAAGACCAGGAGAAGAAGGAACGGTCACCTCCCTCCTGGGCAGGTATACAGGTAAATTCCCACGCTGTGCTTATGTAACCACACACTGCAAGTAAAGTTACATCTCAAACTCTCGCATTCCAATGTTAATCGAAAACACCTTAAGCTCCTATTTATTATGGAATTGACTTTAGGAGTAGCTAGACCCTGAAGACCTGACTTAGGTGCATCTACCTTGGATTTTTCGAAACACCTTCAGAAAGTCTGTCTTATATCACACACCCTCTTCCTCTATCCTGCCATCAGCTCCATACTATGTGGCACACACAGTCAGTAGGTTTGTGCCTAAGACTCAAATCTGTGTTTTATTGTGGTTCATGTTTAATCTATGGAGTGAGTTCTACGTCACCTACAATCCTGTTTTCACATCCTGGTTGTTTGGGTGTCGATGACTCAGTTTGGAGAGTCACTCAATTGATTGGAAAGTTGCAGGTTTGAGCCCAGTTAGGCTTCACATGTTGATGTGTATTTGGGCAAGGCGCTTGTGCATGAAAGCTTGTGGATGTGTTGGCTGATGCTGATGAATAACTTAAACAAAAGCATCAACTATCAGTAAATGAATGGATGTGAATGGGTTGGTGTCACCTGTGGTCTAAAAACATGTCGAGCTGTCAGAAAGACTGGAAAAGTGCTGTAGAAACAGAAGTCCATTTACCCGTGATGTCTCTGAGAAAAAAGCAAGCTGTTACTAGAATTTTTTTGTATGACTCCAGTGAACTTACCGAGGGCTACTGCCACAGAAGTATTATTGTTGTACCACAGAGGATTTATGAGGATAGCCGCCACCACATCCATCACCTCCAGATAGGCAGTGGATAAGTTGAACTACATTAGGTTTATTTGTTACTCAAAATAGAGATGTCCAATAGTTTGTACTCAAATATCAAGATTTGAACTATAACTGATCAACAACACTTAAAACTAAATTCCATTATTAGGTTTCCAGCTGCAAAAAGTGGTCTGATGGTTTAGTAAGTCTACAACTATAACTGTTATAACATGTCTTTATATAAATCATTGTTTTAGCTTTTCTGTAAGTCAGAAGTAATATCTATTTTTCCCTCCTCAGGTGATAACTATGTTGCTACGTTGACTTTAGGGGGAGCAGGAGCTCACGCTACGTATTATCACAAAGCCAATGATCAGGTACTTGCATTACTTGAAGTGTATAGATACATTTTATCCACTTGTTGCTGAAGAGTTTTTTTTTTTTTTTTTTTATCCCTGTCTGATAATTTACTTAAAAACAGAAGTCCTGTGTCAGTCACTTTTATTCAGAGTATAATTTCCATGCCGCACGTCTCCCGTACACTGGAAAGTATTTTTTTTTTAAAGGAAGAAGACTGAAGAAAAACAACTGGCATTCCTTTTTGTAAAATTAAAAATAAATATACATATTAACAGAAAACTACAAATCTTTTGTTGTTGTGTAGGAAACTGACTAAAAGATCTTAAAGACTTTCAATGATAAAATGTGTAGCCTCAGCTTTTGAGAAACTTTGTAGAGATGGTCTTAATTGATTATTAACATTCTTCAAATAATTTATGAGATATATAATTTAGCTGTTTTGAGTGCTATGAATTAGGGGTGTCAACATCTACACATGTAAATGGGTACACGGATAACAAATCATAACCGTTTAGAAAAATCAATAACCATACACACGTCATTTTTTCCTCTTCCTTGTTCATTTCTCACCAATATATATATAGTATTTTTAGGGGTGACAATGTTTCCTGAAAGCTTCAGATAATAACATTAACTAACTATACACTTAAATGTTCCCACTAGTGCAGTTGTCCGCATACATAATAGATGCATGGGGCGCAATTTTATGTTGATATGTTAAAAAAAAAGCCACAGCCAGTGTCGCATCACTTCAAGCGGACTCGCGGACGCGATGGTAGTGAACAACAAGTGGCGCACTGTGTGGCAGTTTTTTGAACAAACTTCCAGTGGAAGTACTGTTGAGTGTAGGCTATGTCAGGCAAAGCTAGCTTACAGCGGCAGCACGGGATCCATGCGAAACCACCTGCGATGGAAACACCCGAGCAAGTTGGAGGGAGACACTGCTGCTGCCGGCTGCTGCTATTGTGTTTTTCAGACCAGTGAGACCACTTAAAGGCAAGACAGCTGCTGTATAGAATAGGTTGCGGAGGACTTGAGAAGAGCGCAGCGCTCATCTTCTTCTCCATATGCAAATGTTGTGCAGCTGAAAACAAGAACTGTCAATGGCTTGTTATTTTAACCTATATTGTTGCGTATTGTTGTACATTATATTGTTGGTTGGTGTTCTGTTGGCTTTTCACGACCTGATCATATATCCTCGTGTCTAAAGAGGAGGAAGAAAACATTTTTTTTTGCCAATTTTAGTGAATAATTGTGAGAGTCCCCCTCTACTTTTTTAACTTTGTGCGAAGGTGAAGTTTTTTCCTCTCACTTCAGCTTACTTTGGCTTCTTTTTGAGTTGCTTTCTCTCGCCAATTCCAGATTGCCTTTACTATGAGACATATTAAAATTCAGACGCAGCTCCCGTTGCGAGAGAGGGATGCAGTTTGCACTTTAAGTTTAAAAAAAATTGTACAAAAGTGAGCAATAGTTAAAACAATGATTAAAAAAGGTTAAACCTTTTTCAGTTTTCACTTGTACGTTTTCTTGTCTGTCAAAATGATAGATGATTTTATTTTCAACTCATTTTACTTTCTGTCATAAGTAGGCCTAAGCCTTAAATGGTGAGATGGGTTGCCTACTTTTTAAGTTGTGTTTGCCAAATAAACGATTTTGTCTGATAACTACTGGAATGGCTTTGATTTAATGGGATTAGGAGGTATTTGAATGGAGACAGAACCCTCTAGTGGTTATATAGCGCAACTGCGATAGAAAAAGATCATAAATCTCTGACGTGTAACCGGGTACACGTCGGTTAGAAGTCCCATTTACATGTGTAGAAAAAATTGTGAATGTTGACACCCCTACTTTGTATAATGTAATGAAACTGCACATGGTATGCATGATGTTGATCGTCAGTAGTATGTAAACTGTTTTTTTCTTGGTCATTGATGTATATATTTTTTTTCTTAAATAGTATGTGGCATGAAGGTGTTTTTTCTTACTTCTGCCAGTCAATAAGGAAAAGAGTCACAATGTACTTTTCTTTGTTTGTGTTTGAAATATTTTTTTTATTTGGGATATTTCCCAATTGTGAACTTCCTCTCTCTTCTACAGCTACAGATAGGAGTTGAATTTGAAGCCAGCACACGGATGCAAGACACAACAACATCCTTCGGTTATCAGCTGGACGTCCCCAAAGCGAATCTGCTTTTTAAAGGTAAACAGACAGTACAAAAAGACCCCTGGGTGCCCAAATGGAGTAACTATTTAACTGTTGTAAATAAACATAGACTACTTTGTTTGAAGAACTCTTTCTCCTCCTCCCCCACAGGCACTGTTGACAGTAACTGGGTTGTCGGTGCGACCCTTGAAAAGAAACTGGTGCCGCTGCCTCTTACACTGGCCTTAGGGGCTTTCCTCAACCATCGCAAAAACAAGTTCCAGTGTGGTTTCGGTGTCACAATCGGCTAGAGGTGGGAGGCGGGGGCTGCCTTAAGTAAACTGGCAGGCCACAGCTTGGACCGGCACTGAGACACACAGGAACCTGGACTAAGTTTTAGAAATTGGACTCAGAGACTCTGTTTCAACTGTGATTTCTGGGGCAGACAGAGAGACAAAGACAAATACTAAGGAGCCAGGACTGGCCAAGCCATGCCTACATTCTGTAGCACAAATGTCTTTCCTTTACGGTGTATTTTATATACCCAGAGGCTAGAGAGGTGTACGTCAGAGGGCATCAGTGATGCATGAGATCCTGTGATGTGAAAATCAAAGTAAGTGGTTAGAAATAATATATGGTGATCATGTATGATGGGCTGAAATAAATGTCATTACTTTTTGTAAAGGCTGGATGATGTGATGTTCTCTGTTTCAGAAGTTTAAGTATATTAATATTCTATAAGAGTCAAATAATTAAACGGGCCCAAGAGGACGTTCATTCACATTTTATTTGACTGTTTACATCAAAAGGAGTATGTTTCTTTTGTTTTCTCTGGATAACAACTTGTTTATCAGTATCGGTGTGATAACAGTCCTATTCTCAGCATAGTGAGTTTGTTTCAGTTGTTTTTCTAATTAAATGAAGTTAGGCAAGAATTTTTTTGATGATCAATTCTACTTGGGTGCCACTAGGAGGGGCTCAGAGAAAAAATGGTCAAGAACCACTGACATAGATCCTCCATGTCTATTTTGCCATTCTTTATGTGTGATTATGCAGTTTTTAAACCTTGTGTCTGTGAAATCTCTGCTCATTGATCATTACTCAAAATGACAGGTCCATGTGTACAAACATAAAATGTCTCAAAGACATTAAAAATCTCTTTTACCAAAAGTGTCCCAGCCAACGAGGACATTTTTGCTTGTGTAAGATTTACAGTGCTGCAATTGTTGCACAGTAAGGTAGACATGTTTTTAAATATGCAGGATTAATGAGACAAAAAATAGCCAAATCAAAATTCTACAGCAGGTTTTGTTCATGCAGCCTCAGATACCTTATTCTCTGCCTCTACATTTGAAGCAGTAGTAAGGTTCATGATTGGAATGTGTTTTAGAGCTGCTTCACACTTTCATCTGACTTTACTTACACCATCGACGCAAAGAGGACTTCGGAGAACAGCTCTGCACAGCCTCCAGAGTCCTCCTTCTCATCCGTTGTTACTGTCAGATAGACATTTCAATGGATCATCCATGGATGGGGGTGTCCACAGTCTTCATCTACATTCGTCCTGTTGCTTCTTTTTAATGTCTTATTTTTTTGTTTAATTGCACCTGCAGCACACAATGCAATACAGATACTTGAATGAATAACCCTAAAAAATAAGTGGAGCACAAGAAATAATATATAAAATTAAGATAACTTCAAAAAGGAAGTAACCTTCATCATAACATACTGTATGAAACAGTGAGTTAGATTAATTTGACCAACAGAAGTTAACATTTAGATGTTTAACACTGAGATTTGAAATGAATGTTTGACTGAAAATAATAGTTCGTAGGGACACAATAAAAACTATTAGCCACCATTATTCTCAAGAAAAAAAGGAAAGGCACGTTTATTTGTACAGTCCATTTCAATCAATCAGCCATTTCAGCAAGAAGGTTTCAAAAGCAATGTGAAGTGCAGAATGGGCAGTTTTTCCATTCCTACAGCTTACATACATACTTATTTGTAAGTTACTGCAGTTTATACAGTTCATCAGGATCATGCAGTTTAAAAAACGTCAAAGAGGAAAGGCTTGAGACCAGAGGTAAATACAGAGCACCTACATGTTGTTAAAATGTATAAAAGCCACCATTTACAAAATGTTAAAGGTGTACCTTTGATTTTTGAACTGATCTTAAATTCTTAGTCTTATCATTATGGTTTCAACTGTTGTTTTGTGAGTGGACACCAAGCAGCAGTAGTTATTTGACTCGCTGTTGTAAAAACCTGTTCCTGCCACCCAAAACAAACCGTCTTTCCCAGTCCAGTTTTTCTGTCATCCTTCATATTGTAGCTTGTAATCAATATACGGCTGATCAGTAACTTCTGACTGATCAAAAACAGCACAGGTGATTTCATTAGAAAATTAAACTGAAATAAAACAACTAATAGAATGTTTACAGGTAACCCTGCATATTGAGACATTTTGTTTTTTATTAGAGTAACACATACCTTACTAACAGTGCTGTGATTTTGTTTGTCCGAATATTTCAAAAGTTCTTCTACAACGTAAGGGCATCGTAAAGGCAGTGATGCTTTTGTCAGAGCTTGACAAGCTTTCCTCCGTCTCATAGTTCACTCTTAAAGGCGAAGACACGCTCAGCAGAGTTCATGAACATCACCCTGGCAGGAGTTTACCCAAATATGAATTTTCAGCGCCAAAAAATGCAGTTAACATGTGGACAGAAGGTCATAACAAAAAATAAACAGTTTTTTTGTGGATATGTCTAGAGTGGTGATGTGAGACAGGTGGATTTTTATTCTTCCTACATCTTTTCAATTGTACTTACTTACATCTATATCATAGTAATGTCTTCTGAAGGGATTGTACTGATAAGATCTTATTGAAACCAATGCCATTACCGATTCTGCTTATCAATCCAATTCTTTAACGATTCCTTTATCAATTCCTGCTAATATTCTGTGTGGGTTGGCCTACACAGGCTTTCAGTGGCAACAATGTCAAACACATGACTCTCCTGATATTCAGTGTTGTGCTGCATGGATAAATGCTTCTGCAAGTTGCTTTTGTTTCCACTTACTTAAAGTTGTGCAGTAGGAATCTTTCTTTTTGATATTAAGACACTATTTAGACCACTTCTGACCCCTGTCTGCCACGATTTTTGACTTCTTCATTGTCATTTCTGCTACTGCCTCTGATGAGAGTATGATGCCCTAAATCTGCAAAGCGTGCAGAACAAAGTGGAAGAATTTGATAAGGAAATTAATAAGCTAAAACACCAGGTATTGATTTCTTGAGGGAGTTATTATCCAACCTCGGCTGGAATTAGTTTTGATTCCCTTCCTTAGTCATCTGTAGTTATCTGTAGTTAATTATACATAATTTATTACTTATTGCATAAAGGGTCTGAGGATTACGCTTTAGAGCAGGGATGACCAGAGGGCCACATACAAAAAATACAAGACCACATTAATGTACATACCTTTCTAGGTTTCAGTTTATAAAACAATTCAGTTTTAGTTGGGATATGCAAATTAAATTAATGTGCCTAAAGAAAAAAAAGCCTTTTGGGATGGCTAATCGGATGTCTGGATCCCCCCTTGATAAGGTTTATAACATTGCTCTGTACAGCTAAGAGGGAGCTTCAAGGTTGCCTAGTTTAAACGCAAGTTCTTTCTTATGACAGTGTTTATGCTCTACCAATGTTTGAGTTGTTGCACCACCTGAGATGGTGTCAATTTAGGCTTAAGTTATTATTTAAATCATACATCTACCTCCTAGTAGGTGCAATGTCCTCTGTAAAATACTGTTGCCATAGTGTAGCATTTATAAAGCTTACGGATGAAGACTAGGCTGTACAATGTCAGCTAAGTGTTCTGCATGACAGATAACATCCCTCAGAAATACAGTAAATGATGACTTTCTTACTACTGTCAGCGGAGATCATTTCAGCTGTTCAGCAAAAATGATGTCATGTTGTTAGTGATTTTACTACATGTTGACACTGTTTTTATATTACGCTGTCTGTGGACAAAGGCTGTGAGCTTTAGCGAACTCCTTATCATGACATTTTGACATAATAGAATTTAGGTTTTCGTAACCATATTGATTGAGAGCAGTTACACAGAGTTATTTCCAGACGTTAGTCTGAACCGAGACATGGTGCTTTCCATTTCTTGAAATTTGGAGGCCTCACTGCTTTTTTAACAAAAAGATGCTTTTAACTGAGTCAACTAATGAATTTAAAATGTCATATCTACAAAAATATTTTGTTCGTTTGAAAACTGCACTCTACTAGTTAAGATGAACCTTACTTCTCTAGGGCGTGACAAAACAACACAGAACTTAAGTAACAACTTAAATAGTTTGAATGTAGTGTAAATAGAGTGGTGCAGGGATGACAATTTTTTGTAGGCGAACGTGAAAGTTAGCATTGCACTGGTTCCCTTTCTACTTCTCCTACTATACACTACTATAGAACTACAACATTGAGGTTCTACTTAAAGGCAACTACAATATCTCTAATGTATAACATGTTATTGTGACCTCTCCTTTGAGAATTTCCTCTTCGTCAATTTTCCGTATTTATGTGGTTTTCATGGCTGTGGCAGTAGTGTATGAATTATTGATTATTAAAAATCAGCTTGTCGTCAGGTCCCCAGACATTTTGTAGTCCTTGTTAGCAGTTTGTTAGCAACTGTCATTTTTATTATTTATTTTTATTATTTATTATGTCATTTGTATTATTTTTTCTGTAGACATTAACTTTTTTTTTTCCTTGTACAACATAAATATCAGAGAAACTAAATCTTAATCTTAGAGTAAATGTCTCAATGTGCAGGGTCACCTTCTTAGAAGAAAATTACAATTATTTACTCTGGAATATTCAGTGATCTCACTCATGTGCAGAGGTCAGCTGTAGATGGAAAGAGATGCACATCAACGAATCAGGAGCATCAGTGCCAGCAGGAAGGCAAGGAAAGGAGAGGAGGCCAGACCAGGAGAGAAGCCAAAAATACTATAACAAGGTGAAAAAAAACATTAAAATCAACCAAAACAAACAGTAATGCAGCTTAATGATCTGAAAAAGGCTTCACCGATACATACCTGCCATCTTCAGTTGTTTGAGGAGGATGAGGGCAAGATGTGGGGTGGATCCTGGGAAACATTGCATAATTATAGATATATATGAAAATAAAGTGCAATTTTTAGTTCTGAAAAGTCAAACACAAAGGCTGTAAAACTGTTAAGTTTAACAGCAGACTATATGTTTGTGAGCCTGCAACCTGCTAAAAATCATACTTTCCACTTCTTCAACTTACAAATTAGAGCTAATATGAACTGCATTAAAATAGTTAGGCCATTAGTTTTAACATCAGCAGCTAATCTTCTCTAGTTTAACTCATTTTGTGTTGACAGAAATCGGTATTTTGTTGTGTTATTGTAAATCAGTGAAAAAGGAAATTACTTGTCATCGTCATCTGTTGTTTGAGGAGGAGGTAGATGGGTGGTTGGATGGACTCTGTAGAATCAGAAAACATGCTTAGTGCTTAATAAGGTTTAAAAAAAATAATAAAATAGTGAGTGTAACTATGCTCTGCCCTTTTTTCCTTCCAGATTGGACCTACTGATGACTTGTAATATCTCTGTTAAATCCCCAGATACGTTTTTCTTTTGTTTGAAATAACATTATGTGTTCTGGAAACATCAACCAGATCTACAAACCCCAACTCCAATGAAGTTCTGACATTGTGTAAAATGTAATTGAAATTAGAATACAATGATTTGAAAATCTTTTTCTATATTCTATATTTAAGTAAATACACTACAAAGACAAGATATTACATGCTCAAACTTATAAAATTTATTGCTTTTTGCAAACATTCACTCCATTTTAATTTGATTCCTGAGACACATTTCAAAAAAGCTGAGACAGGGGCCATGTGCACCACTCTGTTACATCAACTTGTCCTTTAACAACACTCAATAAGCATTTGGCAACTGAGGACACCAATTGTTGAAGCTTTTTTTTGTTGGAATTCTCTCCCATTCTAGCTTGATTTATGATTTCAGTTGCTCAGCAGTCCAGGGTCTTGGTTGTTGCATTTTGCACTTCATAATACGTCACACATTTTCAGTGGGAGACAGGTCTGGACTGCAGGCAGGCCAGTCTAGTACCCGCACTCTTTAAAAACAAAACTATCCTGTTATGACACTTTCAGATTGTCTCCTTGCATTGTCTTACTGAATAAGCAGGGATGTCTCTTAAAAAGATATCACTTGGGTACCAGCGTATGTTGCTCCAAAACACCTTCACACATGCAAGTTTCCTATGCCATGGGCACTAGCACCCCCTTATACCATCACATATGCTGACTTTTGAACAATCTGGTTGGTCCTTTTTTTGTTAAGCCCGGTGGGCACGGCATCCATGATTTCCCAAAACAATTTGAAATGTTGACTCATCAGACCACAGCACACTTTCCACTTTGTGTCAGTCCAGATGAGCTCAGGCCCAGACAAGTCGGCAGCGTTTCTGGCTGTTGCTGATGCATGGCTTTCACTTTGCATGGTAGAGGTTTAACTTGCACATGTGGATGTAGCAATGAACACTGTTAACAATGACTTTACATGTTCCTGTGCCCACATAGTAATATCCTTTACAGAATATCTGTTTTTAATGCCGTGCTTCCTAAGGGATTGAAGGTCACAGGCATTCACAGTGTTGGTTTTCAGCCTTGATGCTTATGTGCAGAGATTTCTGTAGATTGTCTAAATCTTTTGATGAAATTATCGAGTGTAGATGATGAAATCCCTTAATTCCCTGCAGTAGAACGTTGAAAAATGTGGTTCTTGAAGTGCTGAAATACTTGCTCAAGCTGTTGTTCAAAAAGTGCTGAACTTCGCCAAATCCTTACTTGTGAATGACTGAGCCTTACCCAATCATGTTCACCTGTGGAATGTTACTAACAGGTGTATTGATAGCATTTTTCAATTTTCCGTCTATTGTTGCCCTGTCCCAGCCTTTTTGGAACATGTTATTCGCATCAACTTCAAAAAGAGTGAAAATGTATAAAACTTATTTATTAAAAAATTAAGTTTAATGGTTTGAGCATTAAATGTATTGTCTTTGAAGTGTATTCAACTTTATATAGGTTGAAAAGGATTTACAAATCATTGTGTTTTGTTTATGTTAACATTTTACTCAGCATTCCAACATCATAGGAATTGGAGTTCATATGTTTTCAGCATCATCAACATCAACATGTCAAAAGTGTAAAATGTGATTGAATTTTAATACTTCTCATCTGTTGTTCTTGGAGGGGGGCGATAGGTGGTGGGATAGATGCTGTAAAAAAGACAGGAACATTATAAGGTCTTGAAAAAAATTGTAAATTATTATTCTTCATCTCTGTTTGTTTATGATGAGGTATGAAACTAGAAGGTTCTTAGTTATACATGCAATTGAATGATTGAATGATCTGCAAACCAGGATTCACAAGCTCTTTGATTTTTCTAGCTTTTGAAATGCTCTCTCAATTAATTGCTGAAAGTGGTGTTCCGCAAGGCGCCATCTTAGGACCACTTCTTTTCCCTTTTGTGACTGATACTCCACTAAAATGCTTAAACTGTTATGTCTTTGCCAACTCAAGGCTGATGCTGTCATATTAAGCTTATTCTAAACTGTCTTGATAATGAAAAGCAAAAAATTCTGGTGCATAGTGTTTGGCACTCAACACTGTCATTTTTCATTCCTAATCAGTTATTTATTTGTTTATGGACAATTATGCTAGTTGGTCTCACTTTGACACCATGTGCATTCAAAATATTTGGGATTTTTACACTCTCAGCACTTATGTAAGCCAAAAATAAATATTATAACCTAAAAAACTAATTTAAAGAGGGAAAAAAAATTCCAACTGATATCACCAAACATTCACTGAGTTGGTGTGTGAGGAAGGAATATTAAAGCTTAGACGCGAACCATAAAAATATCTCCATGCCCTCACTAAATCAAAGATCAGAGCTTGTATTAAGGAATCATTTTGTGATTAATTAATTTTCTAGCTTGAAATACACAAAATAGGTGTCAACCTATCCACAAGACTCTAGCAAAATACATGTTGCTTCATGAAATGTTTTTGCAGATACCAGCACAGTGAAGCTATAAAATAGGAATGAACTGAAATACCTATCATCTGTTGTTCTGGGAGGAGGAAGATGGGTGGTGGGATATATCCTGTAAAATGAAAAGCATCACTGATAAGTAATTAGAAGTTCAATATTGAAGCCACAGTCAAGATCACTTTTTGAAAATATCCTGTAAAAATATATGGCGAATTGGTTCCCAAACATATAAAATATAGATTAACAAGCTCATTGATTTCTCCCCTCTCTTTGTTTGATATGGTTGAGGATTACCACATCCTTAATAAGCTCCACCATATTCTTTAAAAAAATCTCCTCTTTGTTTCAGGGCTTCTTTTTATGATAAGTGGCAGTGTGTAATAGTGAATGGTTTTCAGTCTAGTTGCATAGCAGCTAAGAATGGTGTTCCACAACGTTGCATCCTTAGACCATTGCCTTTTTACTCTCTAATAAAGATTGTCCTCTCTTTAAGTCAAACTGCCATGTAGTTTTCATTCCTTTGCTGATGACACCGTCATATATATGGCCAATTCCAACATCCAACTAATCCATAATTATCTTTAATTGATTCAATTTCAACCATTTCAAAATTTACACCAATATTTTGATAAGAAATCCTGATAGATTGTCAATTTTTTGCTTTAAAATGAACATTAACTGTGTTTATGAAGCCAGTCAGTACATCTTCAGAGTACAAATGATGTTTTATAGACTCACTATTTTAAAGTCTAGGCTACCAACATTCTGAAGCTGTGAAGTGTGCTTGAATCAAAATACATTTTACTCAGCATTGCAACATCATAGAAATTGGAGTTTGTATGTTTTTACAGCCATCAACATGTCAAAAGTGTAAAATGTGATTGAATTTTAATACTTCTCATCTGTTGTTCTTGGAGGGGGGAGATGGGTGGTGGGATAAATGCTGTAAAAAAGACAGGAACATTATAAGGTCTTGAAAAAAATTGTAAATTATTATTCTTCATCTCTGTTTGTTTATGATGAGGTATGAAACTAGAAGGTTCTTAGTTATACATGCAATTGAATGATCTGCAAACCAGGTGGTAAGGATTCACAAGCTCTTTGATTTTTCTAGCTTTTGAAATGCTCTCTCAATTAATTGCTGAAAGTGGTGTTCCGCAAGGCGCCATCTTAGGACCACTTCTTTTCCCTTTTGTGACTGATACTCCACTAAAATGCTTAAACTGTTATGTCTTTGCCAACTCAAGGCTGATGCTGTCATATTAAGCTTATTCTAAACTGTCTTGATAATGAAAAGCAAAAAATTCTGGTGCATAGTGTTTGGCACTCAACACTGTCATTTTTCATTCCTAATCAGTTATTTATTTGTTTATGGACAATTATGCTAGTTGGTCTCACTTTGACACCATGTGCATTCAAAATATTTGGGATTTTTACACTCTCAGCACTTATGTAAGCCAAAAATAAATATTATAACCTAAAAAACTAATTTAAAGAGGGAAAAAAAATTCCAACTGATATCACCAAACATTCACTGAGTTGGTGCGTGAGGAAGGAATATTAAAGCTTAGACGCGAACCATAAAAATATCTCCATGCCCTCACTAAATCAAAGATCAGAGCTTGTATTAAGGAATCATTTTGTGATTAATTAATTTCTAGCTTGAAATACACAAAATAGGTGTCAACCTATCCACAAGACTCTAGCAAAATACATGTTGCTTCATGAAATGTTTTTGCAGATACCAGCACAGTGAAGCTATAAAATAGGAATGAACTGAAATACCTATCATCTGTTGTTCTGGGAGGAGGAAGATGGGTGGTGGGATATATCCTGTAAAATGAAAAGCATCACTGATAAGTAATTAGAAGTTCAATATTGAAGCCACAGTCAAGATCACTTTTTGAAAATATCCTGTAAAAATATATGGCGAATTGGTTCCCAAACATATAAAATATAGATTAACAAGCTCATTGATTTCTCCCCTCTCTTTGTTTGATATGGTTGAGGATTACCACATCCTTAATAAGCTCCACCATATTCTTTAAAAAAATCTCCTCTTTGTTTCAGGGCTTCTTTTTATGATAAGTGGCAGTGTGTAATAGTGAATGGTTTTCAGTCTAGTTGCATAGCAGCTAAGAATGGTGTTCCACAACGTTGCATCCTTAGACCATTGCCTTTTTACTCTCTAATAAAGATTGTCCTCTCTTTAAGTCAAACTGCCATGTAGTTTTCATTCCTTTGCTGATGACACCGTCAAATATATGGCCAATTCCAACATCCAACTAATCCATAATTATCTTTAATTGATTCAATTTCAACCATTTCAAAAGTTACACCAATATTTTGATAAGAAATCCTGATAGATTGTCAATTTTTTGCTTTAAAATGAACATTAACTGTGTTTATGAAGCCAGTCAGTACATCTCCAGAGTACAAATGATGTTTTATAGACTCACTATTTTAAAGTCTAGGCTACCAACATTCTGAAGCTGTGAAGTGTGCTTGAATCAAAATACATTTTACTCAGCATTGCAACATCATAGAAATTGGAGTTTGTATGTTTTTACAGCCATCAACATGTCAAAAGTATAAAATGTGATTGAATTTTAATACTTCTCATCTGTTGTTCTTGGAGGGGGGAGATGGGTGGTGGGATAAATGCTGTAAAAAAGACAGGAACATTATAAGGTCTTGAAAAAAATTGTAAATTATTATTCTTCATCTCTGTTTGTTTATGATGAGGTATGAAACTAGAAGGTTCTTAGTTATACATGCAATTAAATGATCTGCAAACCAGGTGGTCAGGATTCACAAGCTCTTTGTTTTTCCTAGCTTTTGAAATGCTCTCTCAATTAATTGCTGAAAGTGGTGTTCCGCAAGGCACCATCTTAGGACCACTTCTTTTCCCTTTTGTGACTGATACTCCACTAAAATGCTTAAACTGTTATGTCTTTGCCAACTCAAGGCTGATGCTATCATATTAAGCTTATTCTAAACTGTCTTGATAATGAAAAGCAAAAAATTCTGGTGCATAGTGTTTGGCAATCAACACTGTCATTTTTCATTCCTAATCAGTTATTTATTTGTTTATGGACAATTATGCTAGTTGGTCTCACTTTGACACCATGTGCATTCAAAATATTTGGGATTTTTACACTCTCAGCACTTATGTAAGCCAAAAATAAATATTATAACCTAAAAAACTAATTTAAAGAGGGAAAAAAAATTCCAACTGATATCACCAAACATTCACTGAGTTGGTGCGTGAGGAAGGAATATTAAAGCTTAGACGCGAACCATAAAAATATCTCCATGCCCTCACTAAATCAAAGATCAGAGCTTGTATTAAGGAATCATTTTGTGATTAATTAATTTCTAGCTTGAAATACACAAAATAGGTGTCAACCTATCCACAAGACTCTAGCAAAATACATGTTGCTTCATGAAATGTTTTTGCAGATACCAGCACAGTGAAGCTATAAAATAGGAATGAACTGAAATACCTATCATCTGTTGTTCTGGGAGGAGGAAGATGGGTGGTGGGATATATCCTGTAAAATGAAAAGCATCACTGATAAGTAATTAGAAGTTCAATATTGAAGCCACAGTCAAGATCACTTTTTGAAAATATCCTGTAAAAATATATGGCGAATTGGTTCCCAAACATATAAAATATAGATTAACAAGCTCATTGATTTCTCCCCTCTCTTTGTTTGATATGGTTGAGGATTACCACATCCTTAATAAGCTCCACCATATTCTTTAAAAAAATCTCCTCTTTGTTTCAGGGCTTCTTTTTATGATAAGTGGCAGTGTGTAATAGTGAATGGTTTTCAGTCTAGTTGCATAGCAGCTAAGAATGGTGTTCCACAACGTTGCATCCTTAGACCATTGCCTTTTTACTCTCTAATAAAGATTGTCCTCTCTTTAAGTCAAACTGCCATGTAGTTTTCATTCCTTTGCTGATGACACCGTCATATATATGGCCAATTCCAACATCCAACTAATCCATAATTATCTTTAATTGATTCAATTTCAACCATTTCAAAAGTTACACCAATATTTTGATAAGAAATCCTGATAGATTGTCAATTTTTTGCTTTAAAATGAACATACACTGTGTTTATGAAGCCAGTCAGTACATCTCCAGACTACAAATGATGTTTTACAGACTCACTATTTTAAAGTCTAGGCTACCAACATACTGATGCTTTGAAGTGCGCTTGAATCAAAATACCTGTCATCTGTTGTTCTAGGAGGAGGAAGGTGGGTGAGGGGATGTGTCCTGTAAAATAATTGCATCATCAAAAAGCCATAATTTAATCAAATATAGATTCCAAAGTTAGCACCACCTTTAGTAACCATTGAAATACAAAAGAAACTTGTGGATTGGTCTCAAATTATTATTTACAAACTCAATGATTTCTCTCTGAGGCTTTTAATATGTTACCCACTTCTACATCCTTTATGAATCCTGACATATTGTTATGACTTAAAATGCTCTCCTTTGGCTTAATGCCTGTCTCTGTATTGGACAGCTTTGAGTTACACTAATACTTCACAGTCTGTAAAATTAATTGCTAAAAATGGTATTCCACAAGGCTCCATCTTAAGACCACTGTTTTTTTCATTCTCTTAACTATTTCAAAACAGTCTTTCTCTATGCTGAGGAAACATTTTCATTTCCTTGTCAACTCTGGTATATCACAAACTATTACACTCAACAGTGTGATTTTAACCCATTTCATAACAGGATCTGTACCAATAAGCATGTTCTAAAAAGGGAAGATGTTATCTATTGTATATGGTAAACTGCATAGTTCAGATTTGTTTTGTCTTGAGTAAAATAAATACCAATTTCTCAGTTCATTTTACCCATCTATGGAGATGTTGGCATTAAAATAAGGCAGTTGTGAGCTTACAGTTGTGTCTACAAATAATAATCAGTACTTTTAAAATATTTGGGCTCTTGAAAAAATGGTGACTAGGTAATTTCTGGATCTCACATTAATAGTAATAATAATGATGATCAGTTAGTTTGAACCCTCAGTTAAGGGGAAGGCTGACATTGTTCAAATCTGGCACATACCATCTTTACCACATAAATGCCCCCTCTCTGTCAAATTTCTACCTCTAACTGCTATCCTGTTACTCAACAAACACATAAAAGCTTACAAAAACAAATGTAAAAAGTAATAATTATGACATTTGTTGGCTAAGTGGGTTTAGCATCTGAGCTGATTAACATGTCTGCTGGCCAAATCACCAGTCAAGTCATGTTCAATTGTCCCAGCCTCAACAACAATATCATGAAAACAAGGACTTTGTCATTGGAGGAGAAAATGTTTGCACTTTGAAACAGGTAACAATAAGTAAAATGTATTAGTTGCTTTAATAAGTAATGGTGAGTATTTAGGATCAAAATAAAAGACAATCATTGCTTGAATACAGGATGAACTGTGTCTTTGCCAATCTTCATGGACCCTTCAATGAAATGAATTTGTTTTAAAAAAGCAGGGAAAGAATGTCTATAAACTTGCTGTTTTTATAGGTACCAACATATTGAATCAGTGAAATTAGTGTAAATTTTAATACCTCTCATCAGTTGTTCTGGGAGGTGGAAGATGAGTGGTGGGATGGATCCTGTAAAATACATAGCACCATTCATAAGTCCTAACAAAACCCAATGTTTATGTCTGGTTCAGGATCACTGTTTTAAAATGATAAGCTTTAGAAATACACAGGCTTAAAAAGTCACTGTTTATGCCCAAACTTCATTGGTCTAAAAATATTACCTGATGATACAAGCTTTACAAGCCTAATTATTTTTCTCAGAAGTTTCTGATATGGTTTATCACTACCTTCTCCTTCACACTAAGCAATCAAATTGCTCTGCCTTGGTTTAATACCAGTCCGTAATAGATGTCTAGTGTGTTTTATCAAATGGTTCTCAGGTCAGTTAGGCATATGTTGAAACTGGTTTTCCACAAGGCTTCGCCTTGGGACCACTTCTTTTTTCTATTTCATCAATGACCTCCTCAAATATGTTTAAACTGTGATATCATTTTTATCCTTACATCATTTGTAACCAGGATAATGCAATATTCATTCAATAAAATAGCATTTTTTCAACTTCTGAAAAGCAGCAATTTTAGGGATTCTTTTCCACAAATCTCACAAAAGGACACCAACATAATAAAAGTTTTAAATGTGAACCAAAATACCTCTCATCTGTTGTTCTAGGTGGGGGAAGATGGGTGGTGGGATGGATCCTGTAAAGTATATATCACCATTAAATGTTGTGCTAAAAAGAAATTCTGCTGACTGATTCAACATCACTGCTTAAATGATAGTCAGTGAGATTTAAAATTACACCAAGGCTGGATTGGCCACAGAAATTTAACATATTGATCACAAGCTCAATATTTTAGGTTTGATCTGGTTGATTGTCACAACCACCTTGACTGGCTCCACAGTATGGTTAAAATCAAAATGTTTTACTTTGGTCCTATGTCTATCTTTGTTATAGATAGAGTTTTTTATGAATGGTTCTTACTCTTGTTATGCATTTGATGAGAATGGTGCTCCACAAGGCTCCGCTCATGAACCACTTCATTATGTTTTTAGTTTTATCAGTAATTGATGCCATTTTCATCTCTAACTGTTGACACTTTTATTTATATGGTGATTTAACTGTTATATCTCAAAAAACATTATTCTTTATTGCCCAATTTTAACCTTTTCAAGAACTGGTTCACAACAATAGATTTGTTCTGAAGAAGAAATGGTCCTGGTGGATGGTGTTCAGTACAAGACACCATCTCACTACACAAAATTATCCATTTATTCTGACTTTTGACTCCCCATGTAAAGGCACAAAATTCTGCTTTTCAAAATGCTGTTTTTACAGGTACCAACTTAATGATGGTGTGAGTGTGAGAATATTAAAATATTCAGTCAACCATATTTCACATAAATTATCATGTCATTTTCATCTCTATGCTAATGACTCTGGCATTTATTTGGCACTTGCTGTCTATCTCACAAATCATGAGTCTTATTCAATTGATTTTTTTAATCCTGTTGTATGGTCTTTAGATACCGATACTGTCTGTCACATTCTTCAGAACTTTTCATTATTTTAATAATATTTATCAGATGATGATGTGTCTTTCAACTTGCTATAGCAGGTGCAAACGTGTATAAAGAATGACATCTCAGTTACCCCTCTTCTGTTGTTCTAGGGAGAGGAAGATGGGTGGTGGGATGGATCCTGTAAAATACATCATATCATTCACAATGTATCATGCAGTCTAATGTTGGTGCTTAGATCAACATCAATATTTTAAATGGATAAGAGTCAAAAGTGGGTTTGTCTTAGAAGCATGAAATAATGCATAAAAGTCCTTTTTTCACAAGTACAAACATATTTAAATACCTGTCTTCTGTTGTTTCGTGAGGAGGAAGATGGGTGGTTGGATGAACTCTGTAAAATACAATCATTTTAACTTATAACAGTCATACAAGACTAAAAGTTCATAACAGCGCAGACAGCTGTGGTTTATGCCCAGACTTAATTCATTTAAAAAAAACTAAAAAAGGTTTCAAAGCCCTATGATTTCTCAACTCAGCCTTTGTGGAACACTACCACAACTTTGATGCTCTATCATATTTATATAAGTGAAATTGCTCCGTATTGTTAAGTGCCTATCTTTGTATATGGTGGCACAGAAAAAAAACTTGTCCATCCTCTTACCTATTTTGGAAATGGTGCCCCACAAGGCTGCACCTTAGGGACACTTCTGTTTTTCTGTTTTTATCAGCGATTTTTTATTTGTTTATTTTTTTACCAAAAGGTGACAATATCCTGGTCAGAAAAGTCCTTGCACTCAATATATTGAGGCCTGACTGTTTTGAAAGTGTAAGGTGTTTATGTTTGTCACTACATGGTCTAAAATCATGTGAGTTAGGCCAAAGGTGGGGTTCACTTACAAGCATAAAAAAGTGAATAGAGAGCTCCTTGTTTTTACAAGTACTGACATTCTGAAAGTATGAAATATAAGTAGATTTAAATACCTCTCTTCTGTTGTTTTTGGAGGAGGAAGATGGGTGGTGGGATGGATTCTGTAAAATGTATAGCATTAATTGTAGTCATGTAGTCAGTTATCAGTCATGATAAAATTAATAATGGTGACTAAAGCAGCAGCACTATTTTTAATAGCAACAAGCTGTGAAACATTTTAAATGCACAAAACATTTGATTATTACCAAGGGTTGGATTGGTCTCATGTGATGTAAACCTTGATTATTTCTTCATAAATCTTTAATATGTTAGTTTGATACCAATATAATATGCACCACTGTAGTATTTTTGTAACTCGGCACACCAGATGAACCATTTATATATAATACATTTCATTAGTCCATCTATGAAAGAGCCTATTGAGAGTGTTTGGGAGGGCAGAAACTTTCAGAAGCATATCCAGGACTGGATGGTTGTTCTGTCAATCACATTCATCGAGGGCCAATCAGTTAACGTCATGGGTGGGTGCTACTGTGCTACAGAGTATGAGCCAGGGCGTAAAACAAACTCTCGTCTGTTAGCATCTATGCTAATCTCTGTACAAGTAGTCACTTCCTGCTCTTGTCTTGCTCGTAATTGTTGGCCACTCACAATTGTTGTAGATTGGAGCTTGGCATGATGGATCTGCCTGATTACAGATATTAAATCAGGGTGGTTCAGCTGCTGTGCAAGGTTTGTGGTTTTCATCAAAACGATTTTTTTTGGGTCGACACCGGTCTTTATGACAGAATGTAGTGTGTTGCATCAAATAGTTTTTAGTCCAAATATGTTATTGTTGAAAAGGGTGTTCCACAAGGCTCCACCCGTGTTTTTATCAGTTGTCTTTCACAGAATGTTTAAACAATCATTCTCATCAATGATGACTCCAACTACAATATCTCACAAACAATGTCTGTTCTTGTTTAAGGACAATACAGTAGTTTGTACCAAACAGTTTTCAGTTCAAATATGCAAGTGTTGAAAAGAGTGGCACACAGGGCTCCACCTTTGGACCACTTTTTCAATCAACCATATTTCACGTATATGTTTAAACTATCATGTTGTTTTCATGTCTATGCTGATGTGTCTGGCATTTACTTGGCAATCTCTGATATCTCACAAACCTTAGTTCTCTTTACGTTGATTTTTGAAATCCTGTTGTTTGGTCTTTTGATTCATGATACTGCCTGTTACATTCTTCAGATTTTGTTTTGTTTTTATAATATTTATCAGTTGATGAATTAGCTTGAAATTTGCTTTGGCAGATGCAAACATATATACAAAATTAAAACTTCTGTAAATCTACATACCCCTCATCGGTTGTTACAGGAGGAGGAACATGTCTAAAAATGCATAGCAATATTTATTAGCCATTAATAAACCAGAGAATAACATGAAAACCCCATGTGTGATATTGTTAATACAAGATGGAGTCTCTGTTTTTCCTTAAAAACTGTTTGTTAATTGAGCAGTATGTCTTTTTTGAGGTTGTATCTTTTAAGTTTGTAAAGCAGTAAATGATTATTTACTCAACGAGTGTACATACCCCTCATCTGTTGTTCCAGGAGGAGGAAGGTGGGTGGTGGGATGGATACTGTAAATTTAACATCATTATTTATAAGTCATGATAAAACCAAATACTGATGCCTGAAACAGTTCCACTGTTATTATTATACATGGCTGTGTAAATTATTAACAACAGATTAAGAAAGCTGACTTATTCCTGATAGTAGTGGTTTCAAAAGCATGAAATGATGATTTGTAAGCTTGATAATTTCTGTGTCTGCAAATGCTGATGCCTCAAAAAGTTCCACTGTTATAATTATAAATGACTGTGTAATTTCTTTACAACAGAACAGAATTTGTAAGCTTGATGATTTCTGTGTCTGCATTTCCTGCTATTTGTGCTTGATTTTTATATGGTTGATCACCACAACCATAGCAAATAAGCTCCGCTGCATTTGATTGAATTAAAATGCTCAATGCCAAATGCATTCTGTTGTATCAAACAGTTTTCAGTACAATTATGTAACTGTCATAAAGGGTGTTCCACAAGGCTCCATCTTTGGACCACTTTATATATCAATCATCTTTCACAAATACCTTTAAACTATCATATAATTTGATACATACACAAACATAAGTAACGCAGTATCTATAAGCCATTTGAAATAAAATGGTGATGCCTACTACTGTGTTTTTGACTTCGCTAAGATGTTCAAGTTCCACTTTGAATCTTGAAGAAGATGGGCTACAGCAGCAGACATTTACAGTAGGTGCCACTCCTGTCGGCCAAGAACAGAGACCTCGGACTACAATTGGCACGGCTTATCAACTGATGTCATGAACATGAAAATAAATTCACTGTACTCCAGTGGCTACTGGTTTTTTAGCTGATAGAGTACCTTTGGTATGTGTATAACAGAGGATTCATGTTATGTATGTGCTGTAAACAAATCTGCTGCATGATGCTATCATGTTAATGTGGACCAAAACCTTTCCAGCACCCTGCTGAATCTGTCACTCAGAATTAAAGCAATTCTCAGGTCAAAAGGGGGTCAAGCCTGATACTAGCAAAGTGCACCTAATAAATTGGCCAGTGAGTGTATTTGGTCCTCTTTTGTAAATGCAATTGTTTTAGCTTTCTGCAGCATGAGTTTTTTTTTTTTTTCCATTTGAAGGATATTTATACTGTATAATTGCATTTGGCTGTTGTAATATCAGAATTCCCCTCTGGAGATCAATAAAGGATTATCTTATCATTAATGTTCAGTAATATTTTCTAAAAATATTCTTTTGTCTAAAATTATGTTCTATTCAAAGATAATGCTGAAAATACACATGTGCAGCAGCAGAGTCAGTCTGGTCCTACCTGTGGTCAGTTGTTGTTTCAGGATAAACAGTTGTTGGTAGATTCCTGTAAATTGCATGATATTTTTATAAAAAACATTTGCAGTAAAATTCTGAAATAATACAATTAAAGTTTATCATGAACTTTGCATAGATAGGTTGGATACAATTGCAGAACACCAAAACTAGAGTCAAAAGGCAAAAAAAGTTTAATAATAAAACAGGCTTAGTTTGGTATATGGGTAATCAGTCAGCGAGACAACAGTGTCCAAAGACTTGAGACAAAAACCAGGAACGTGAAGCAGGCAGGAGTCAGTACATCAAAAGGGAATCAGATCAGGCAGAAAAATCCAGGAAATGTGAGGCAAAAGCAAGGTCAGAAAAACAGGCAAGGTAATACACGGCAAGACAAACTATGATGAGTGCTGGTACGAAGACTGAAATGTACGACGAAACATTCACTTGTGTGACTGATCTAGGTGTGAAAACTACAAGAAACTAGGACAGCGTTCCAATGCAACTACCAGACCAAGCTCTAACATGGCTTATGACTTGGCATGACTGTGTGTGCAAATGTAAATGGCAATAGGAAATTTATTTTAGCTTATATAATGCTTTTCTAGTCTCTTTGACTACTCAAAGCAGCTTCACACCGCAGGTCACATCTATCCACTCACACCCATTCACTCTCACATTCTCTCACTGATGGTCCAGAGTTTCTATGTCAGGCGTCCATCAGTATCAGCTTACACATTCTCGCCCTTTCATGCCCATTTACATGCCACTGACAGGCTCGAACCTGCGACCTTCCGATTACCGCCCAAGCACACTATTAGACTGTGCCACCAACGTACTGTGTGATAACTTACCTAGATGAGCAAGGGCCTTCATCTGTGTCCAAATAATGCATCAATGGCTCTGATCTCAGCTCAGGGCATGGCAGAGTGTCTCCTTTTTCCAGAGGCGTGAGATCTGATAAAAGAACAATCTGTCAATAGTGTTGCACATAGAGCTTTAACTTCAGTGGGTTGGTTTTAAGAACTTTATTTATTAATCTTGTTGAGAACAAAAACATTTTTGTCTGCTTGCCTTGGAAGCTGAAGGCAAAAACAGCACTCCCACCCTTCAGGAACTGTCTGGTTTTGGTTTTATCCAAAGTTGCAAAAAAGGTTTGGCCAAGCTTAGGTCCTCTGTAAATGGTCTCATTATTCTCATTTACAAAAGGAGTTCCAACCTCACGTGGGTTTCCCCAGTCTGGGACACCTAGTCACAAAAAGTGCATGAACATTAAGTGTCAATATCAAGGGCATGCTGTTTGACACAGTTGTTTAGAGACAGAGTTGGTTTCTTACCAGGTTCGGTCTCACTTGTGTCACTCGTCATACTGCTTTCCATAGACATACTTTCCAGGATGATGGGGGTCTGATCCACCATTTTAAAGGACACCATCCTTTGTGGAACAGGCCAGACCAGCTGGTCATCATAGTCACCAGACATGAGTTGCACAAATAAGCCAAAAAATGTTTTGTACAGCTGGATCCCCACAGAATAAGCGTACCCCGCGCTGGAGAACTGCCGCGGGCTAACGATGGAGTACCCATAATCACCAGTGGTTATCAGGTTCTCAAAATCATCCACCTGTATTGTGACATGTGGGCATTCAGTCTCAGACAGGTTGATATCATCAATGGAGAAGCCCCCATTGGAGGTTCCTGCTCCTTTACGGGCCTCAAATTCCACCTGGAAGGCCTTGGTGGTGTTCAGGGAAACGTACTTGACCTGCCAGTAAGCTGTTGGTGCACCTGAAAGAGGATAGGTTTGCCATGTTTAAAAGAATGTAAAGTATAGGGCTCCTTTTTGTTCAATGTTTATTTGGATTATTTTACGCTGAGCTCTACGACTATGCATTATGGCCATTCCTAAACATAAAACAAACCAAAAAGAATCCCATAACTTTTGAGGAAAAAAATTAAATAATTGAGGTTAAAAGTTGTAAATTCACAAGAAATCCAAATCAGACTTTTAACATTTATAAAAGTTGTACATTTACAGAGAAAACAAAACAAATGTTGAGTTATAAAGGTCCCAAGTCGTGCAAAATTATTATTTTTGTTTTAATGTTTCAGAAGGGGCTTGGGGAGCAGAAGAACATGACACCTTTTACTAAATTCTCAGCTCCTGGGGAAATGGCTATGCCTCCTTAATGAAAACACCCCTGAAATGCTCAGTTTTTTACTTCCTGGGGTTTATTATGTAATAGCTATACAGCCTCCACGTGTGTGTTTTCAGCTCATCACAGGCAGATGCCACGGCTGTTTTAAAAGTCCACTCCACGGCCTATAACCCCTCCCCCCACCCATCAGGTATCATTTGGGCAGCCAATCAGTGCAGAGCTCATTATTGCAGCCTCAAGTAGCCTTTCCGCCCCCTCAGATCTGAACATCTCCAAAAGAGAGGGAATAGAGCTTCATCTGACTTTCTATATAGACAGAAATTATCTTTTTTTTTTCTATTTAACTTCAATCAGTCCTTGCTTAATAGACAACCAAGACACAACATAAATGGTCAAACACACCAGGACATGGGACCTTTCAAGTCATTTATATCATCAGTATTCAATTTTTTATAAGCTAATCATGTGTCTGCCAGGAGTACTGTAGTTTTTGATGAACGAACTTTGTTACCTTGTTTAAATCACTGCATTGTTTTCTTTCCAGTATACCAAAATGTCTTTTCAAAGTCCAGATGCTACTGATGGTTTGAAGACTCTGGACTAAAACCTCAACTACTTTCTTATTGCTGAGTCAAAGTAAAAAGCATTAGCTTTTCAAGCACTCGATTGCATGAATCTTAAAGGAAGTAAAACTTAACTTTTGATTCTCCTCCATCATTGATCACAGCATGTTTTTCTGAGGCTTCTGCATCCCAAAGTGTTATCATATGTTTATAATAAACCAATGAAAACAATGTATAAATATTTTATTTCCACAAAAAGCTTAGAAATGTATCGACAATATTCAACAATTTATCGCCTATGTCAGGGTTTTGTGTTCAGACATGAGATTTTTAAGTGAATAAGTCTATGAACAAAAACACTTTTGTACATGTAACTGCAAAAAAAAAAAAAAAAAAAAAAAAAAAAAAAAAAATAGCAAACAGTAAAAACCAACCCAAAAACTGAATGATCTTTGTTCAATCTTGATTAAAGGTCTACAGCATAAGAGCAGGGTCATCATATGAATAATTTAATTTCATTTAATGCTCAGTTTCAAAATTTATATACAAAAAGTAAAATTACCGTCAGATTCAGGCTCGATCCTGATATCAGGTAGGGCCTTTCTGTTGTGGAGTTTGCGTGTTCTGCCTGAGCACGCTTGGGTTCTCTCTGGACACTCTGGCTTTCTCTCATAGACCAATAACATGCTCATTAGGTTAACTGGTGACTAAAATTTTCCTTAGGTGTGAGTGTGAGCATGAATGGTTGTCTGTCTCTTTATTCCGCCCTGTGATTGGCTGGCGACTGGTTCAGGGTGTACCTCGCCCAATGCCCAATGTCAGATGGGATAGGCTTCAGCCCCCCACAGCCCCGAAAGGGATAATAATGTATATTGTTAGACAGATAGTCCATGCAAAGAGACCAGGAATTCTCAATAAATCCTCAAAATAAGAATAAAGGGCACAATGTAAAAAAATCACCTCTCTCACAGTGAGAGCACATACTGTAAATGTATTATGCTTTTAGACTGAAGCCTTTCTTTATCCAGGCTGTAAAGATGTGTATTCAGGCCGTACAAAAATACCATTTGAGCATCTTCTGAAACCATCACACACGATCATTAAGGTGTCAGGTTTCTGCAGCCCGCCTTAAGTAGACATTCAGGGTACTACAGGTTTTAGGACTCCCGCATGGGCCTCCACCTTCAGTTTCAGAGGTTACTGCCTGTTTTGTACCTGCCATGAAGAATAGCTGAAAGGTGCTGGCATGATTCTAAGTCTGTGCCCCGATGAAATAAAGACTTAACATCAATCCCTCTCAGGCCTTTGCAGTACACTCAATTTTGGTACATATTTTTTTTGTGCAGTGTCATCTTTAAGAAAATTTGGTTGCATTTTTCTTGGTACCTTAAATCAGGAAGTAGCACCATCTGCTGGAAAAGAGTAAAAACTACAAATGTGGCCTGCAATTCAAAGGCATGTCAACAGACAACACATGTTCTTATGCTGCTGGGGACATATGACATAAATTTGTGTTTAAACAGGGTACATGGGGCTGTTTTTGGCTGTTATGGGTTAAGTGTGATTATTTTGGTGTATGGTCTTGAGCTTGCATAGCTTTCTGGGTCTGTCTGACAACTCAAAGCTCTTACATTCACTCACTTGATATTTAATGTATGTAAATAATCCTTCAGTATCAGCTTGTCACATCCCCACTCTTACATATTCATTTACCCACCACTGACACAGCTTCGATGCTCCTCTAGTTGATGGAGGAGCAAACTCCAGATGAAGCCCCCAATTTGATAACACAGAGTATAAGGAATGTTATAGCACTCAAATGTCTGCCAAAATTACACACCATATAGGTTCTCAACAGTAATGAACCTTAAAAGCAAAAACTGGTCCATCCCCAAAAGGGATCAAATGAGGTCTAAGGGTTAAAATCTATTTAATAATATGAGAAAAAAAAATCACAGCACCTCTACATTACCTGTGATCCGTCCCATGAGGGTGACGGTTCCTGTGACATCAAGATCCTCCTCAAACTCTCTGATCCAGATGTTTAATTGATCTGACTCGTTACCACTGTGGTAATAGTAGAACTGGAGACACTGAACGTTACAATCTCTCTTAGGGGTCATCCTCTTGGTCTCCATCCTGGCTGAATCCCCCTCCTTACCTGATGCTGTGCTAGCATGCATGAAGAAGCCTGTTTCACCTAAAGGGTTAGTGCAAAACATTAATGTGGATGCATATGGAGCCCCGCCCTTTCAGCAAAGACTTTACCCTCTCTTTGATAATCTGAAACATGATTATTTCAATTTACTGAACTTTTAGCAAAATATCAGCGTGTGAATCTAACCTGTAGTCAAACCGTTTCCTCCTGGTAGAGAGGTGTGGTCAGAGGTGGGACCGGCAGCCACAGAGCTGGACCTCTCCCAGCCTGTGCCGCTCTGTGAACATGTGTTCATTTGACATATCATGTCATCAGAGAAGCCACAGTACATCTGAAAGGCAATGGTTGAGTCTGCAGAGGAGATTAAGCAAACAGAAGATGCAGATGGTTAGTTTACAGTTATTTATGTTAAATCATGACAGCTTCTTAACCCAAAATAGGAAAGAACTTCATACATTACTATGACTTGTTAGAGAGCCATTGCTGATATTTTCAAACTAATTTTAGCTGATAAGTAAACCGTACCTAAGCCCAACCTTAACACATGGGCCTATTGTTGAATAAAATCAGAAGAAGTATAATGTCATCACTTTGACTTAAATGAACAGTACCTATATTTCACCACTAGGGTTCTCTCAATCAAAACAGTAACAAAAGATGTTTTGAAGAGACACATGGGTCCTTTCACCTATGAGAATACCACAAAACAAGCCCAAAGTGACATGGTTTGCATTGAGTTAGCTTGATCCAGGCTGAAGCTGCAATTAGAGATATCAGAGTACCACAAACCTGGTTATAAACTGTGGTAACGCAGACTTTCAGCTTAGAGATCCCATGTCCTGGTGTGTTTGACTGTTTACATCATGTCTATCAAAGAGCCCATATCATGCATTTTTAAGTTTAATATGCCCTCTAGTGTGTATTACATGTCTTTTCTGCATGATAAAGCGCTTCTATGAACAAGATATGAAATCTGTGGCCTCAGGATTTCTCCCTCTTCCCCTTTTTGAGGTGCCAGTAGATGCCTGAAACGGCAGTGTGACTTCACATTGTTTTGTCAGCAGTTCAAGCCAATTGGAAGCCCAGTGCAGAGCAGAGATGGTACATTAAATGTAGAGTTGTTGACAACATGGCGCAGTGCAAGGATGAACTGAACAATTACCACTGAACTGCCTGGGCAATCAATCAATGTGGGCAGGGCTCCACGTCGGAAAGGGAGCCTTTAAAGGGCAGGAGCTCTCAGACTGAGAGAGAATACAGCTGCGTCGAGGTATGAAAACTAGACATTTTTTAAACATAAGCAATTGAACATACTCTAGCAGTCTTACACATTAGAAAATTGATAAAATGTAAACAAGGTAGTTCATGTTTACATAACTTTTGAAACCTCAGGGTGAATATTCCACAAAATGTACCTTTTAAAAAGCAAATATCCAAAAGCTTGCAAACCTCTGAGCACTTACTGCAGTAATAGCGCAGGTTCAGCTCCCAAACATCTGTGGGACTCATTTCCAGTCTTTGGCCGATGATATCTTGATATTTTGGATCTTTGGTGATTATTGTTGATCCATTTCCATTGGAGAAATAATCTTCTCCGTAGTGCATCACTGAGTTAAAGTCATAATCTGTTTCTTCAGTGGTGCTTAATTCACTGCTGACTTTGTTAAAGTTGCTCTCGAACCCTTGTGACAAATACAAAAGTATAAAATAAACAGTGAATTGTGATAAATCATCAATAGTAGAGGTCATTTTTAAAATATAATTAAATCATAGAACAGTGCTGCCTGCATCTTTGACTCACTGAAAATCCACTTTATGAGTAGAGTCTGCAGATTTAAGTGTTTGTGACATTGTGATATTCCTATCAGCTTTTTGTGGATTTGAATGAAGTTGTTAGAAGTTAAAAAGGCTCTGTTGTGGTCATTCCTGTCTCATTGATGTGAAACACTTGTTGATGTGTTGTGTGTAGTTTTCAGCACAAGACTCAAGAAGTTAATGATTTAAAATATCACACAAATAGTAATGTCTGCCTAAGGTCACGTGCTTTTCTGCTGGCAACAAGATGATTTTTGCACTTTTTGTGCACAAAGTGTTGTGATTTTCCTTGATACTTTGGATGCTTTAGAGATGTCTGTTCAGTCTTTAAAGCTGAGCTTCAGCTCCGTGCGTCTACTCTTGTAAAACATCATACAGCCTCTTTGCTCCTTGGCAAAGCTAACGTTTAGAAACTCATCTTTAGAATTTTGCTTTGGCATCATGGACACATAAGTCCTTAGACTCACACACACCACACCAAGTTTCCAAACCTTGGGAAAGGCTGCTGTAGTGGATCAGATGCAGCTCTTTGTCCCTCCCCTTCGGTAATCTTTGGATCTGAGGGAGCAGGGAGGCTACAGTAGGACATTATAATGAGCTCTGCACTGACTGACTGCCAAATGTGTGCGTAAAATGTATTAAAAGCTTGGTCATATAGCATCAAGCATTACAGTGCAGGCTTTCATTAGAAAGGGGAATTAATAAGATTTTTGTTGATACCAGTACAATTATGGATTGTACTCATGAATTTGATTCTTTAATGATTCCCTTCATCAATTCTTTTGATTTTCTTTGTGGAAAAAAGGGGGGTCTGCATATGTTTTTAGTGGCAACAATGTAAACACGTGCCACTTCTGATATTCAGTGTTATGTTGCATAGAAGACCAAGAAAGTTGCTGGTGTTTCCACCACCAAATGTTGCACAATAAGCATCTTGTAATCAAAAATTGATCCACAGTTTTGAAATCTTCTGCCCCCTGTCCGCCATGATCTCTTTTTTGACTTATTTGTCTTCATTTCTAAATTCCTCTGATGGGAGTGTGATGTCCTTGATTTACAAGGCATGAAGAACAAAGTGGAAGGAATTGATGAGGGAATTGTTAAGCAAAGTGACTAATAATATCGATTCCTTCAGGGAGATTCTCAAATGGAATTGGTGCTCGATTCCCATCCCTAGACTTTATAGAGAGTGTTAAAAGACCAGTCACTCAGCAAACAGAGACATCATCATCATTTTGTGATATTTGGATGTATAAGCTTTGATGACTTCTATGCGGATTCTTAAATATGGCTGTAATGAAATTCAGTCTTAAATAACAAAGATGTAATAAGTAAGGAAATGAAACCTTCAAGGATGTTCTCAAATACAATAGTCACGAAGTCATCCCTGTCGTATCTGCTCTGTTCATGGTAGAAGCCAAGGGCGTGAAGAAACTCGTGTTCAACGGTGGAAATCTCGTCACAGAACTGCCCGATGGAGAGGTCTTGCCCATGAGGTATTACTCGTCCAATATATGAATAACATCTAAAACAGAAAGAAGAAATGCTGATCATAGTAAAGAATGTTTTTATTTTTAATCAGAGACATAATTAGGCCTAATTTATCAAAGCACAAATGGACCTGCTCCAAGTATTTGTACAGGAATGTCTGTGATAAAAGACATATTCTCTTCAAAAAAATAACACACCAATTACAAAAAGCCTCTAGCATAAAGAAATGGTCAGTGACAGCTCTATAAATGTCCAGAGTAGTTTTATTTTTAGGAAGACAGAAGCAAAATGAAGATAAGTAGAGACAAAACAAACAAAAAAGCAAGGTATGGGAATTAGGGCCATGTCATTAAAAATAAATAGGAGCAGGAAGGTTTTATTAACATTCATAAAACAAGAATAGAGGTTAAATGTTAGTAATAGTACTGTGGTTACATAAAGTATCTTATTTCTGATATGAAACAAAGATTATTGAGTATTTAATGCTGTTTTTCTTTATTCGCAAAACCATATTTTTACCTTAACATTTCAACTTTATGCCTGCATTAGTATTTTAACTTAATTCTCTAAATTGAGACCCTTTCAAAGTTTCAACCTTTTCCTTAGCAAAAGGACATTTTTTTTCTGAAATTAGATAGCATTTTATTTTTTGATACACTCTCAAACAAACATTCATCTTTTGTCTTGTAATAACTTTAGTGCTTTCAAGACATTATGCTTTTTTCCTGATAATTCAACTTTTTTCACAACTTTTTTCCCCCCAACTGTGCTGGAAAAATTCGTGTTTGTGTTTTTTTTTCTTTGCTTGTTTGTGGACCTGTGATGTGGAGATTAAGACCCTCAGAGAGGTCACAAGACACCAAGAGTGGGGGTCAGAAGAAGCTTTTCAGTAATCAATAACATTTTATTTAATACTTTAAAATTGCATATTTCACTCATAATTTTTAGTATAAATCCATAAAATAAATTTGATTCAAAGAAAAACCACAGTCGTATATGATATTTATGTAAATATCATGTCAAAAAGATCCTTAAAATATAAGTCTGCACATGACACCAATAATATATAGGTCATGCTCTTCAAGGCTGCATCCAGTGTGAGTCCTGAGCCCCTGTTATTGCTGTTTTGTGGGTCCTGGAGCTGAAAGACTCAGCACTAGATTACTCTGAGCTCTTGGCATCTACAGCAGCAATGTACTGCTCTGCTTCCATATAAATCATATCCTCAAAGAACAAAGCTGAGCACAAACACTGTGGCAAATGTATTTAAATGAACTCCATACAACTCCACCTTGGATACATTACACTATCACTTTATTTACTTTATTTTCATTATTTAGCTTTTTTTCCCCCTATTTTCAACCTTTTCTTGAGATTTTACTTTCTTGAAATTAGGTTTTAGCAGAGTTTTTGACTTTTTCACAATGTACCTAAATGAAAAAAAAACCTCCCACTGTCATATATGTCCAGAGACAAGAGAAGAAATAAAAAAGTATTGATAAAGAAAAGCATACATACCCATTTAACTTCTGGGCCTTAATGTAGTACTCCTCGGAGTCCCTTTCCTTGAAGTCAATGCATGACTTCAGTCTGAACTGCTCAAAGGCTCTCAGGATGACTCCTTTCGCATTAGTGTCTTAATTTTGGAAGAACAAAAACAAAAGACTTTTAAATCAGTTATCATATAATGTGCAATTTTGTGTAAATTTTCATGCACTCTAACCTAAATTCATTTAGCATATTTAGTTAGGACAAGTAAAATCTTGACATGACCTACAGAAGGAGGAGAGACAATCATTGGCTTTTTTAAGATATACTCCTTAAAATAGTTTGTAAACACTATTTGGTTAATTATTTCTCCCCTTTATTGAATATAATTGGTATTGTATTTTATACCATAGGAAAGCCCGATTAGTCAGTGTTACAAAGAGGTACAACTTGTAATGATACATGGTACAATGATACATTTGTGAAATGAGTGACACAGCTAAACATGTGGGTAGTTCCCAAAAAAGAGCCATAAAACTGCCATATGGTAGTTGTGGCTGTCTTTGCTAACTTTATGATTTTAGCCTCTGGTTTGAGCCACAAAGTTATGTCATCCCTGCATGCACCTCTCTGTCCTTCTGGTAGATCAACATTAAATAAAAATGATGGCAAAAAGCCACTTGGTGTAGTCACCCCACAGGTTTTGTCCTCCCTCATACACCTCAGGGTTAAAATGTAACAACATGATAATTACCAAGGCTGTCATCCAAATCATAAGGGACTGGAGATGGCCACAGAATGTCATTATTGTTAGTCGAGCTTCTTTGAATGGGTGCCTTTGAGTTTGTGAAAAATGCAACAAATTAATCAAAATAAATCACGTCATTTTAATATTTTATTTAATACTAACAATTATAAACTCACCTTCAGAATATCATCAGTCACTGAGCCTATAAAAGCATAAACAGCTGATGACTTTTGAACAAAAATATATGATTATGAACAAAACAATTGAGACAAAACAGTACAATGAAGTCTTACATTCACATGGGAAAATTAATATGCTTCTTGACAAACTGCATTTAAAAATTCCAAGATCATGATGATATCAAATGAGTTAAAAAAAGAGCAGGAGTGTACTTCATATATCATTTTTTTTTTTTTAGATCAGTTACTCTGAGAATTAAGTCAGTTCTCTTTTGGAATGAAAAATGTTATTGTAATTATAAGTTATATCATCCATTAAGAAAAAACTAATCATCATGTGATAATGCACTGTCACATATGAGGATCCCACCATGTTGTCATTTTAATGAAAAAAAGATCTTATACGTTACCCTTGTTTATTTCAGCGATGTTCTTCTTGTTTATCTTATCTACAAACATAGAGGACATGACTCTTTAAGTCACACTGCTAAATAAAAGACAGTGTAGTTATGCCATGAAGAATATCAAATAGACTTACTCAGAATCATATCCTGGGTCTGTAAAAGAACACATTTGATCAAATCAGATGTTTTTCTCAGATTATCAACATAAAAAACAGAAAACCTCATCTCTTTGCTTTCTTAACTGCTCATTGATAAACATTCATGGCTAATGCACAGGGATGACAAGGCCTGTAAAAAGCTGAGAGAATGGACTGTCCAGTTTTAACCAATGTTATCAACACAAGAACATGCTTTCTCTCTTTTACCCAAACATACATACACATACAATAAAGTTTTCAATATCCATCCATCCATTTAGGATCCGACATTAACACCCGCCAAGCATCAAATGGAGGTAGAAAGCTGCAGATATACTTGCTGTTATATACATGGCTGCCACACCTCTGCATCACAATAATGGACCTGACAAGCAGAAAAGCTCTGTTGCCTTTATGTGAAGCCCCTAATTCTGTCATCTAACTATTAGTGTTTGTTCAGCGAAAAGACAAAAAAAATTACTTGAGGATAAAGACGGTATAAAAAATATATTTTACTTCTTCATACTGATATATTGTAAGGTTGTTTTACAAAAATCTCAAGAGACAATTCAATCAGGAGTAAATCTTGGCAGGGTTTGTTGGAAAAATAGATATTTATGTTAAGACAATCATTTGATTTTTGAGTAGCTGATAATTAAGTTTGTTCTTCTAATTGATCCTTTTCTCTTGTGTAAACTGATATGAAAAAGTATCCGCAAATATAATATATTCTCTGTTCTTTCTTGGTCTTGTTCTTCTGGCAAAGAAGTGTAAAATAAAATATAAATGTTTGTCTGTTCAGGGCTTCTGCACATCATAGACAATTTGTCCTTTTTTTCAGGCCCACAATCAATACTCATTGAAAAAATGTAACCAGTTTAAGAATCACTGCCTCAAATCAGTGTAAACCGTTATCAGTCACATTTTACGTTGATCAAAACTATACTAAAAAGAGAGCTCTTACCACTACTTGGGTTAAAAACGCCAAGTTCACCACAAGGAAAATGAAGCCTCTCATCCTTGCAGCTTCACTTGGACCAAACTTCAGTCATAAAACACAGAGAAGAAAAGATGAAAGCTGGTGACTGGAATTAAAATTGGAATAATGGAGCTAGATTTGTTTAAATATTTAATCTGTTTTGACATTTTAATTTTTTTCTGTTTTAAAAAGTGATTAAAAATTCCCACCTGTGTTTGTCTCTGGCTGTGTCTTCTGCCTGAGCATGAGCAGTTGTGACAGGAACACTTAAAGCAAGCATGAAGTCCCTCTCAGACAGCAAACAGGTTTTAAAACATTTCTAAGACTTAGAGTCATACAGGTAGAGATGTGGTCTAAAAATACTTCAGATTTTTAAACAAAAGCTGTTATGGTTGCTGTGCTGTCAAGATAAAAGTCCTTGGCATTGTCACACTTGGTAGCAGCTGCAGCACATGTCAGCACTTTATCAGATTTTTATGAATACACTCAGAGTATGAAGAGGAACTACTTTACATCATGAAACAGTGTACATTTTTCTCCAGGGGCGGAGTGGTTGTCTCAAAATTACAGTAAGTCTGGCACTTAGAGCTTCTAAATCCAAATCCAAGTCCAAATGATGCCTGGCTTTACTTGAATAATTCATCCTTTACTTCAATTACTCATCCTAAAATCAGTTAATTATTATTAAGTGATTTTAGGATGAGCCTTTTGGGGGGGGGTCAGCTCTCTGGTAAAAGAAAAGTCCATCACAAGGACTTTTTTTTTTAACAAAGAATGTAGTATTTATAGTAGTTATAGAATGATATTTATGATGTCGCTGTAGTATTTTTTAGTTTTTCACTACAAGATACATTTTAAGGAAATGAAAGAGGGAATACGTTCTTTGTTTAACTCAATGGGATCTTAAAGAGGTCAAAAAGTCTCAATGTACCCTTAAAGCAACAATATGTAACTTTTCATCTTGAAATTATAGTTTAAATATCCAGCAGTACAATCACTTTGAGGACTTAGACAGGTGTACACACTGGTTGTTTTTAATGCCATGTCAGGTGGCTTCATGCAGCTATTTTGCAAGAAGCATGCATGGCCTATGGAACTAGTTGACACTTAAAACTTCAGCAACAATTGATTACTCAACAAAGAGCTCAGTTTGCCTCTCTGGTACTGTGCAAAACAATTGCTAAAACTTAGAGAAAGAAATGGACCATAATTGAGCAAGAAACTGTACCAGTAAAATCGAATGCAAGCTATTCTTCCTCCTAACTTTTTGCAATATTAAACAAGTTAAGTTACATGTTGTTACTCTGTTGTTTTTATGTCTCCTTTGCGTGACAGAGTACCCCTTTTCATGAGACAACAACATCCTGACATCAGGACTTCTCCCTCTCCTCCTGTGAGCAGAGCCAGTAGTTGACCGAAGCGACTGATTCCCCTGGCTCCCCTGCAAAGATCTACCACAGCGATACATTAAAGTATTTGAAAGTATATGAAAACTAGCACCATAAGTAACTGTGAACATGCTCTAGCAGTCATCATAATTTCTTACGCTGGGCACCCAAAAATCACAAATATCTGGATCTGCTCCTGCTTGTTGACAAGACTTGCAAGCATATTGTGTTACTTTGGCCAGCAGCAGGACAGACAGCCTAGGATATAGACATGGCAACAAAAAGGACAGAGACTTAACTATCACCAAGGTAAAAGTCAGACAGCTTCCCGACCATATAAATGACTATCTTTCCTTCTTTGGAGATGTACTGCTTTTTTGTTCATTTAATGTCAGTCGACAACCCATGCACAACCTACCCTCCCTCCTTAGCAACAAATACAATACAAACCAATAATAATAATAAGAGTAGTTTTTGTGAATCACTATGTAATAAATGTTTTTGTAGCAACAATCTCTACTAATATAGTATGAAGAGTAACATGCTGTATTTATGTGTGGATTCAACATAAAAAGAATGGGCATGCACAACAGTTACCTCTGTGTTGTGAATCTATGTGTTTACATAGACTCCAGTATCCTAGTTATGAGTAGGGGTTTAAAGTACCCTGTTTTTGTGTTTGTGCATGAAAACAGAGTACCCTTACGGTATGTACTTGAATCAGGGGTGGACAACTGGTGCCCTAGGGGCCATATGCTGCCCTTCTCCCTAAATGCTTGAGTCAATCCAAAACAAAAAAAAAATGAGGTCTTGCATTCACAATCTACCATGGAACATGCAGAACAATATTTCTAAGAAAATAGAGCAGAGAGTTGACTGTAATTGTTTCTGTAAAACTCCCTTATGTGCGTTGCTAAATACATTTTTAAAGTAGAAATGACGGTGTCAAGAATATAATATTCAAATTGCAGCAATTTGGTCCTTTGGCACTGAGGATCAAACTAATGTGTTTGTGACCAAAGTTGTCCTTCCATGACTTATATGAAGGTTGTTTCTTTATGTGACATCTCTTAGGTTAGAGGATAATTCTGGGTTCACAGCTTCTCTCTGTGAAGCTAAAACCTACTAAAGCTTGACTCCAATAACTCATTAAGGAAGCTTACCTGCTCCATGTTTTTTTCTTTTAGTTTATCTTGAGTCCATGCTATTTTTTTAAATTATTTTCAGCAACATACACTTTTAACAGCACTGAAGTTATCCTCAAGGTGGAAGAAGAGAAAAATTGGAATAAGAACAGAGGTTCTGTAAACTGAAGGTCACAAATGTCTCTGCCAAGAAAAGGTCACGGCAGGTTAAAACATCTCAAGTACATCTATTTTATAAGCTCCTTGAAAGATGACTGTGACAAAATAAACAGCTTTACAGCTTATTTTTTCTCCCTTAACCACTCTGAAAAATATTAATGCACAGTTATAGCAAAAAAAGACACAAAAACAATAAAGCTATGATGCATCTTTTATTAACAAATTATTTTATTCATTTTTTTATTAACAAGAACCTGGATCATTCATTAGCTGAGTGGCATCAAGGGGGTAGGATCAGTTTCTTTTTTTATGTCAATCAATCTTTATCTGTATTTCCTATAGCAGAAACAAACAAACAAAAAAAATCAATGTCATACTGAAAAGAAAACAAACAAAAAAAACCCTTTTATAATAAGCAACAACAGAAAGTTTACCATGTAGAACTGCCTTTGCCCTCCATTTGAGTTACCCTGGATCAGATTTTTGTCCACCCTACAAAAATACATGATGTTACTGATTTCAGAATTTTAAACTTATTTTCAAGATAAGGTTATAGTGTCAAGTACAAGTTAACTCAAAACTCAGCAGCTCATTTGGTTAAGACTCTTGAACTCACCCGTGTTTCACATGGGCCTTTATTGGTCTTGCCAATATGAGTGGTTGTCAGTTTGCTTGGTGGAGATTTTGGGCAAGGCAGAGCGCTGTGATACTGCAGGTTTGAAATATCTAGAGACAAGGCATAATAACTCAAATGGACATTAATACAACAAAGAAACAATTTATTTCCATCTCTCAGAAAAATCACCTATTAAGTGTTTCATTAAAAAAAAATAGTTGACATACTGTGTATGAAAACATACATTTTTAGGGAACTCAAGACAAGAGTAAACAACTTCATAAGTGACTAACTGTTGTACAACACTTTCTGAGGATTAGCACGAAGAGAAAAAATAAAGTCTTACTGGAAGTGCCTTCATGACATGTGAGCATAACAGACTTGGACACTTTTGACAAATCCAATCCAACACAACTTATTAATACAGCACAATTTTTAAAACAGCGAAGTTTACCAAAGTGCTGCACAGTGACTACAATCAGAAATTTAAAAAAAGCAAAGATAAATGCAAAACAATTAAAGACAACTTCAAAAGAAGATAAAACACACACACAATACACAAGCTTAAATAAGAGAAGATGAAAAAATGCTAATAATAATAAATAAAGACATGAGGACAGAGATCACATAAAAACTGAGACCACCCAACTCTCAATCTGAGTTAAAAACCAATTAATAAAACATGTTTATGATAAGATTAGAAAGTAGGTACGTTGGGGACATTTTGGCTTGAGGGAGGAGGCTGTTCCATCATTTAGGGGCCACAACAGAGAGGGCTGAGAAGATGTTGACAAGGTGTAGACTTTTAAGAGTTTGGAGATGTGACAAGGTGCAAATCCATTCAAAAATTTTGAAACAAACAATAAAATCCTAAATGAATTCTAAAATAAACTGGGAGCCAATGAAGAGAGCCCAGGATGGATGGGTATGTTCCCGTTTTTTAGTACCTGTTAAAAGATGAGCAGCAGCATTTTGGACAAACTGTTGACAAGCGATGGAGGCCTGCTACAAATATTTCATGATTCATACAGCAGATTATCAGGTGCTGTCAAACATTGTCTGTTTGCCATTCGGAGTTAAACACATGGTGCTAAGAGCTCCTTTTACCTCTGGAAATTTGGAAATCTGTTCTGAGTCCCCAAAAATATACGCTATGGTATAACTCATGACATAAAGGCTCTCTGTCAAGCAAGATACTCATCTTAGTGCTTTTATTTTAGCCATTAGAGAAACCCTTCCTCTGTCTCTGTTGAGTGCTACAATTTACATACACTCACTTAGCCAGGTGTTTTCTCAACCCACAGCTGACTCTAGTAAAAAGAACTTGTCTGGGAATGTCTGGACTGCCATAGTAAACATTAGAGTACAATACTGGAAAGCCAAAGCCTTATCTACTACTTAAGAGTGGCATAGTCAAACAAAGCTCATGAGGATTCACACAGAAACTGTGTGTTCTGAGCAGAGCTGAAACAAAGGGCTTTAATAGCATGCAAAAATCCTGAACCAGAGTAAACTTGCTAACAAAGAGTAAAAATATGTGACATTGCAAAACATGAACTATCAAGTGAACCCTTACTAAAAAATATGAGCATGTTCAATAAACAGGGTTTATTTTGCCTGATGAGGCACAACATTGCCACTTTTGTTTGTGTCCTAATTAAAAGCAGCAGTTTCTTTCACTTTTTAAAGAATTTTTGACACATACCAAAGTTGCTATTCAGTACTTTTGCAGAAAATGTTTATTATGAATCCTGAAACATAGAGGAGTTTGTAGCAAGTAAATAATTGCAACCACCAAACTAGGGCCCAGTAGGAGAAGTCTGGTAGCCACTGATAGGATATCCTGCTATGCTCACAGAGGGTGCTGAGAATAACACAAACCAAAAGTTCCTCTTATAAAATCTGACAAAATATAGTACAATGTGGAAACTAAACATGTTTTACACTACAGCATGAATATTCACCCAGTCTGACTCACCTTCCATTGAGAAAAGAAACACAGCAGTGCCCCCCTTCAGGAAGTCTCGGCTCCTTATCCTCGCCAGAGAAAGAAATGAGTTCACTCCATAGGCTGGGTTTACATAAAAAGAATCCTCATCCCCATGGGTTTGTCTTCCAACCATGTGAGGGTTGTCAAATGCAGCTTCAGAAAACCAGAAAACAAGGATAGTTTTGAAGTCATACCGATATGGAAGTTTCAGAATAATTGTACACATAAATCAGTATATGAGTCTTGGTTGCCCGTCCGATGTTACTCTTTAAGACTCACTGTAAGTTGGATCTGTTGTCATAGTGATTTGTCTGGACATCTGATGCTGAATGTGAGGGTTTTTGTCCAGCATGATGAAGGTCACCTGCCTCCATGGGCACGGCCACTCCAGCATTGAATCGTTGTCCCCTGACACAAAACGGAGATACACTCCAAAGAAAGTCTCTCTCAGAGCGATCAGCATCTGATAGGCATAACCCTCAGGGGAGTACACCCGAGGACTCATCAGGTAGCTGTTGTAGTCAGTGCTTGTCAGGATACTCTCAAAGTTTGAGATCTCCCAGACATGATGAGGGCAACCAGTCTCAGACAGGTTAACGTCATCGATGGAAAAACCTCCTGGGGACTCGCCGTTTCCATTACGCACCTCAAACACAACCTGGAATGGATTTGCTGCGTTCAGGGGCACCTTGTAGAATGTCCATTTAAAGGCTGGTTCGCCTGGAGGGGAGAAAGTAGTTTACAAATTATGAGCAGTCGTTCAAACTGTCAGTTTCAGCACTACTCAACATGGAATTATCGCTGGCATATTTGTAAGCAGTACCTTCACACTTTGTGCCAAAATTCCTATTCCTATAGTGAATGAACACCATGTATGGTGGTTCTCATGCCCAGTTCAGTCCATATATTCACAACAAGATGAGTTGAAACTAGTAGCTGCTTGCAGTGTTTCTAAAGTCTGTTGATTGACACTGCTGCAAGTGGGGGAGATTATGTATAGTATGTAAAGTTGTGTTTAAGTCCCATTTACACGTCAACATTGTCACCAGAAACGGAAAGGTTTTTCCTTTTTGTTTTCAAAAGCAGTCGATGCTCACACGGAGATGGTGTGAAAACGATGAGTGCTCACAAAAAAGAATGACTGAAAACGTGGTAGTGTGCATGCCAGCCCAGTAGTTGACGATGGACTTCTGATTAGTCCTTGGGGAATAAAACAAATGCGTCTCCGCTGGTCAGAGTATTGCCGCAGCAAATTCAAATTTTCCTGAAGGAGTGAACAAACCTAGCACAGTTAACAGCACACATGTTGTTTGGTAATCAGCCATAACTGTAGGTGCGCATGCAACTTTTACCTGAAAGAATACTGCACATGCGCCTCACGCCAACGTTTTCCCTTACCCTATTAAATATTGCGTTGATTTAAGTAAAATATGACTGCTCAGAACACTGACTGAAAGTTTATAGTGACCTTGATACAGTCATTAAACAGCAGCTGTATGCTAATGTTAGAATTTTTGCTCACCTGTGCTTTCATATTAAAATATTTCTTGTACTTTACTTACAGCAACATTATTGATCCAAAAACATCAAAATGCATAAACTTCCCTTCCTGTGGTCGATTTTTATCCTACAGTGACTGTTAAGGGAAAGGATTCTCCACTATTATGGTATATAAACACTGCCAAAGTACAGTTTCCCTGGTGACTTTATTGATCTTGGTGATTTGAAAAGTGTCTCTTTGGATCCACTGTGAACAATGCAGAGATGGAATGGGTGAACAAGTTGATCCCCTCTTTGCTAATTCTCCAGAGGTAGTATCAGAGGTGTGATAGTGGAGAGAGGGAGGCACGAGGACTCGGAGACAGGAGCATCTCTGCCTTTGCGTGTTTGTCGGGGGTCCCACATGTTGCACACAGCCAAGTTGTGTTGCACCGTAGACACAGATATTGCTGCCTCACAGAATTAATGTGAATGTCTTGAGATGTAAATATAATGGAGCCTCATTACTGAGTTTTTGCATAAAGGCCCTGTGAACAGGGTTTAAACCAAAAAGAAGGTTAAATACAATGCTTTCTGTGGCACTGCTATGTATCGCCTAGCAACCGTACCTGACCATCTCTTCTTAGGCACAAAGATGGCTGGATGCTTTAGTGGCAATTATATTTACTTGTGCCATAGGCCTCGAGCAACCTCACTTCAAAAACCTGAACTGTCTTTCTACTGTCAATGTATTTTCTGTTGCATTTTAATGGTGCCAGTCAGAATACATCATCTGGAATGCCTGTAAAAGCTGGAGGTCCAACTGGGGATTTCAGACAACCCTCACAGACCCGGAGTTTTACAACAAACATGGCTGCTTAGTGCATAAACAGCAAGGAAAAGCAGTGCATCATTACCTGAAATAACAACTTAGGGCTGTTCTCATGGATTGAAATTAGTCACAACAATATCATTGTACACTGTCAACATGTGGACTTACAGTGGTCCCCCTCCATCGCGAAGGCTAGGTTCCAGACCCACCCGTGATAAGTGAAAATCCGCAAAATAGAAATACCCTATTTAAATGTACCCTAGGCATGTTTTTGTAACTTTTATGGTACTTTAAAAATAATTTCAAGGTCTTTAAACACACTTTTAAAACGATAGAAATACATTTAAACAAATAAAAAGATACTGAGAGACCAACAGCAATAGAAAAACAAACATATTGTGCAAACACTAAAGTTATGCAGAAGATCGATCACTCTAGAAAGAGACACGACAACGTTGTCACCAGAAACGGAAAGGTTTTTCCTTTTTCGTTTCAAAAGCACTCTGCGTTCACACCAAGATGCGAGAACTACTGAAAATGCTGTAGGGTGCATGCCAGGCCTGTAGATGGCGATGTAGATTTTTTTAGTAAAAGAGCAGTGTTACAACACCGGTGTTTGCTTTCCGGTGAAGACAAACTTTTCATAAACAACAATGGCAAGTGGACGCACGAAGACTCAGGAGTTTCTTGTCTGGACAACAAATGTGTCTGTATATTTTTGTCTGGATAACAGAGCACGGTAAGCAGCACACGTTGCTCGGTGGACAACCAAAGCTGTTGTTGTAGTTGTTCCTGGGATGCGCGCACAACCTGAGAGAGAACAAAGCAAGCATCTCTCCTCCCTGCAAGATGCAAAGCCACGTGATACAAAAGAGCCAATCAGCGGCCAAGAAAAAAATACAGACACTCTGATTGCCTGAATTAGTACGTAAGGGCGTTATATTGTGACGCACGAGATTTAGACTCTTAAACAATGCTGCAGAATGCAGCGAAATCGCGAAAATGTACGCAATATCAAAATTTATATGACTTCCAGAAAAAAATGTGAAATACCAGGACCGCAAAAACTGAACCGCAATATCACAGGGATTTACTGTATTATGATGTTGCATGAAAAGGTTTTGTAGCGTGCTGTTTATGACAGCTATGAGCTAACAGTGGGCCAATAAGTTGGCGTTGATCTATTAAAAGTACCACAAAATGTAATAATTTAATTTAAGTCTCAGTAGTATATTGAATATTTAGCGCAAACATTACAAGAGTTTTTTTTTTTGTATAATAATGGTTGTTTTATAATGTAAGTTTTATTAATGTGAAATGCTTCCCGACTCCTGCCAGTGGGTGAAACTGGAACGCGATTCACCTCTGATGGTGTCATTCCCAGTTTCCCCGTTGGACTTCCAACGTAAATGGAATGCAGCTTGTTCCTCATGTCCTTACCGATGATTTGTCCCATGAGGCGTAATTTTCCTGTCGAGCCCTTCACATCTTCAAATTCTCTGATCCAGATGTTGAGCTGGTCAGACTCACTCCCACTGTGGAAATAGTAAAACTGGAGACACTGGATGTTACATTTTCTCGTGAGACTCATCTTTTTAGTCTCCAGCCAGGCAGAGTCTCCCTCCTGACCTGTTGCTGTGCTGGCATGCATGAAGTAACCTGGGAGGTGTTTCGGATTTACAGTCATTAAGCGAGCTTTGAATACATCTGTAAACCTGAAGTTATATGACATATAATATGATGTTACCTGTTCTTTTGTTCATTGTGGTGTGGTCAGTGAGTGGTCCTCCAGTGACTGTGCTCAATCTTTTCCAACCTTTGACTGAACCTTCTTCACAAAAGCTCATCCCACAGACATCATCACTGAAGCTGCAATGCTCCATAAAAGTAACTGATGCATCTGAGAGCAAACAGCAAAACATTACACTATTATACAACGCAATTCAGCATCATATCAACCATCCAAACTTACTGCAGTTATAAAGTTGATTCAGCTTGTGTACATCAATAGAACTCATTTCCATCCGCTGGCCTATTTGGTCCTGGTACTGGGGTAGCTTTGTGGCGATTGTGTCTCCTGTGTTTTTAGAGAAAACCCTTCTGCCGTAGTGCATCACTGAGAGGTAGTCGTATGGAGTGTTAAGTGTTGTACTCATGCTTGGGCTTAATTTCCTGAAATTTCCCTCATACCCTGTTGACAAAACAGGCAAATGAGGGACCTTGTTAATGATCATTAACAGTGTCTTTAGTAGGGCTTTGAACCACCGTCAACATGACAACACATCTTTGTGATTATGTGGAAACAGTCAACAAACTACTCATGCAAGTACAGTTTTTATTGTGAAAAATGTAAATGTAAAATGTAAATGTTTTTTATTTATATAGCCCTTTACAACAACCCTTTCTGTGAACCAATGTGCTTTACAATAGATAATAAATAAAAAAGAATTAATAAAAACAATAATAAACAATAAAGAATAATAAAATCAATAAAAGCAATGAAATACAACAGAATACAATACAATAAAATACAAAGTAAAAGTAAAAGTGTCACCACGCTACTGGGTATTACAAGCTATCCTAAATGAATAGGTTTTCAGTCCAGATTTGAAGAGGCTCAGGTCAGAAATAAGAAGCATTTCCATACAGTTGAAAATTGATTGACTGATTAATTGATATTGTTTGGCAACATATGGTTGCTAACGTATGGTTTGTCATGGTATTATTCTTAATTGCATTGCATTGTGTTGTATATTACATGTTATATAGTAAAATATTGTACCATCTTGTATCATATGACATTATATCCTATCACAGCCACATAAAATCAGGGACATACCCAAATGTATGTTATATCCACAATAAATACAGAAAAAACACCAAGCTTTACAGTTCAAATGTAAGCTACTGATCTTCTTGTTTCAAACTGCTTTTAAAATATTTAAAGATTCTACCTATGTACTTGGTAAGTGTTTAAAATGTGTGATGTTTTTACCATCTCTTATGTTTTTCCAGATGATGGTCACATGGTCATCTCTGTCATATCGGGCCTGTTCATGATAGAAGCCCAAAGCGTGGAGAAATTCATGCTCGACTGTACCGAGGTGATCACACCGCCAACCAATGGAGACAACTTGGCCACCTCTTATGGTCCTCGAAACAAAAGAGTAACACCTGCCGCACAGACAAAGAATGTGTACACCTTCGACTGTATGAGAGTGAGTGACAAGATGCAAGACTGATTATGTTTTTCTGGGTCAAGCAGTTTGTACCCTGGATTTTTCCTGACTGAGAGGAAGTACTCCTCCGACAGTCTCGGTCTAAAATCAATACATGTCTTCAAGCGGAAATGTTCGAAGGCCTGCAGAATGACTCCTTTAGCATTCACATCTGTGCTCACAGAAAATATTGAGTTATTGTATGAATTTTTCAACAGCAAATTGACTTTTAATACATTTATACACAAGTAATGTTTACTGACACATAAAGTAGAGTGACTTTATTGACTGTCACTCACCAAGGTTAGCCTCTAACACGTAAGGAACAGGGATGTCCCACAAATGTTTCCTATCCAAAATGACATTCCTGGGCATCCTGCTCTCTGTAGTTATTTCCTTAGATGAGCAATATCAGTTAAATGAAAAGAGACAAAGTAAGCATGTCATCAACCAACAAAAAGTAGTAAAGATACATGTTGCTTACTTCCATAATGTCCCCTTCCAATAAATCCAGCCCTGTAGGGTAAATAAAAAAGAGGGTTAAACTTGTCATGGGACGGTACAGAATTTAACTCAAAACCAGTCATTGGTGTCAAAACCCTTTTCATACTTGCCAAATATCAGGGTGACCTGCCCAAAAAAACATCTCCCACTTGATTGTGAAAAAAAAACACCCTTTTCGGAGCTCTAACTTTCGAATTAAAATCAAAATGCAAAACTTTTACAAACTTAACACTAATGTATAAGGCTAAAATATTGGCAGTAGATTGGAGTAAATTTGAATCTGTTCTGCTCACATTATTGAGATTTTGAAGCAATTATCTGCCAATACAGATATCGTACCAATAATAATATGCATCCCAAAAAATTATTCAAGAATTACTTTCAAATATTGTTAAATAAAAAATAAACTGCAAACTTTTTAAACTGCTCAGGTCACAATTTTGAGAATTAGTTGAAGCTCAAGACACACCAGCGGGCTGTACAGAGGAAACATTCAAAACACACTGTAGAGTACATTAAAAAGCATTATTTGGGCCCTTGATGATTATAGTGAGACAGCCAAAATCTGTCCTACCTTCATTTATTTCAGATATGTCCAAGTCCTCATCATCACCCATGTCTTGAAAATTAGGAGAAAACTTTACAAACAAATCAACACTTTTACATGTTAACTTATTCTTAAGGATTATTTCATTATGGCCCATTGTCAATTATGTTGAATGTCTTTAACAAAAGAAAAGTCTTACCTATCAACAAAGGCTCCAGTGACTAGAATCAACACACCAGAAGGTTATGAAAGCATCAAGCTAGTGAATTTGATTTTTTATGCATTTTTGTAGTACTGTAAATTCGAGAATGTACTTACCATGGTGAGGTGAAGTATGCTCAGCACAAAAACAATGCAGATATACATGATTGTAAGTGTCTCCAAAATGTGAGAAAGAAAATCCTCAAAAGTAATAAAAGTATTTCAAACTCACTATGCTAGAAAAACATTTCAACATTTCTGCGTTTAGTTACTGCTAATTTTTCAATACTTTGCTTGTTTTTTATCTCAAAAATTATGAAAAGTTTCTTCCTTAAGAACATCCATGACTTCCATACTAAATTATTTACAGCACAACAAAATACTAACACTAACACAGCAACCTCTTTAAGTGAAGACAGAGAATTCGGCAGGAAACAAACCCTGTCCTTCTACAAACACAGAAGCCTCAATAATCAAACACTTCAACATCACTTTCCCCCAAGGCCCAACTACCAACACTCCCTATGTTGTGTGACTAATAATACTTCCTAAAACCCTCAACTCGTTAAATAACTTTCCCATAATGTACACACTTTTTGATCTTCTTTTTCAAGAACATTAATGTCCATTATTTTCATATCAAGAGGTATCATTTCTTCTTGCAATAAAATTTAAGCTTTTTGTCACTGTATTTCTTTGCAAGAAAAAAGAAAGAAAGAAACAAACAAAGAAAGAAAGAAAGAAAGAAAGAAAGAAGAGAGACCTCCAGAAACCAGTCGGTCATGTTTTTGAGTTTACAGCAGTTACAGCTTAGGTCTGTTATTACAGTGGGTGCTGGCAGAACCATTTAAAGTCAGCTTGAGGATTACAGCTAAGGATGTTTGATAGAATCAAACTGACAATAGTACAGGCAGATTAAAGTCCAAAATGTAAGGTAAAATGTAATCAGCCGATATAGACATTTCCTGCAGATACATAGAGCTAACATAATGGCCGTGCATATCAGCAGAATGTATGGGTGAACCATAGTAAGTTTGCGGAGTCTGCAGCAGATTCAATAGACCTATCATAGTAGAAGTTTTAACCCTCAGGATGTCTCAGGTGACATCCGACAATCTTGTTGTTTGGTGAGGACAACTTGGTCAGCAATCAGTTTGGTTGCAACACAGCCACTGGTTTAATCACCTTTTTATTCTGTTGTGTAGTTTCCATATAATGCTGCTGTTGATCTTGGTCAAAGTAAAATGCTTTTTGAAAATGTTGGTTACCTTTCAGTGCCACTACTGGTTATGCGCACTTTCATAAGCAGCTATCTGTTGTGGTTAAAATATGATGCTGCTGTAGGTCTTTGTCACACCACAGTGTTGCTTTCAGTTTTGGTTACGAAGCTGTTTCTGGTTTGGGTTAGCATATTACACTGCTGTCTGTTCTAGTTACCATATTTTGTTGCCATTAGTCTGGGTCAAAATCAAAGGTTACCTTACAATGCAGCTACTGGTTTTGGTCACCTCACTAAACTGCCACCTGTGCTTTTTACAGTACAGCATTGCTGTTGATTTTAGTCAAAGTATAATAATCTTTTCAATTTTGGTTTCCTTACAATGCAGCCTCGAGTTATGCTCACTTCTTTGAGCTGCTTTCTGTGCTAGTTACTTTTTTTTTAATACATTTTTTGTTCTTAGTCAAAATAAAGCTGCTCTCAATTTTGTTTACTGTACAGTGTGGCTACTTGTTTTGATCACTTTACTAAACTACCATTGTTCTAGTTACTATAACGCTGCTTTGGACCTTGGTAAAGTTGAAATATTGCTTTTAGTTTTGGCTTCCTTACAATTCATCAACTGGTTATGGTCACCATATTATGCTGCTATCTGTTTTATTCATTCATTCATTCATTTTCTATACCGACTATCCCTTTCGGGGTTGCGGGGGGGCTGGAGCCTATCCCAGCTGTCATTGGGCGAGAGGCGGGGTACACCTTGAACCGGTCGCCAGTCGATTGCAGGGCAACATATAGAGACAGACAACCATTCACGCTCACACTCATACCTCAGGTCAATTTAGAGAGACCAATTAACCTAATGAACATGTTTTTGGTCTGTGGGAGGAGAGAACCCACGCATGCACAGGAAGAACATGCAAACTTCACACAGAAAGGCCCTGCCCGACCCGGGGATCGAACCAGCGACCTTCTTGCTGTGAGGCACGTGCACTACCTGCTGCGCCACCATGCCCCCACTACCTGTTTTAGTTATCATATAATGCTGCTGTTGATGTCAATCAAAGTAATGTTATTTTAAACTGTGGTGACCTTAAAATGCAGCTACTGATTATGGTCACCTTGTTATGCTGCTACATGTTCTAGTAACCTTATAATGCTGCTTTTAATTTTGGTCAAAGCATAGTGTGGCTTTTAATCTTTGGTTATACCTAATACATCAGCAAACCAAAATTCCTAGCCTTGGTTACTTATTATGCTGTTTTGATTACTATAACATCTTTGTATATATTTCTGCTTATTTACAATCTTTTTTGCACCAAAATGCAATAAATAAATGGATGAACCAATACACAGGTAAAAGGCAGTGTGTGCATGGACTTTACAGATGTATTTCTTGCACAGTTATGACACAGTGTTAAATATATGGTCCGTCTTTGGAGATCAGTAAGGACCTGTGCTTCTCCTGCTGTCACCTACCTGGGGGATGTACAACCTAAAGTAGATAAGGACAAGATTCAGACCCCTGACGTTTTTTTCGCAGGCCCTGCAAAGGATGCAATCAAGGATAGACGCTGCTCCAACTTCAAATGTGAACGTAATAACTTGTGTTACACCTGCACAAAACAAATGAAGTTTGAGGTATAAAAAATACTGTGGTTGTCAAAAACTGTAGTCAGAGCAACATTTTGAGACTATGATGTCGGTCTCTGTTTTTGGAGCAGTGCTTCTTAGACTGGGACATTTTCACTGTATAAGGGCAGAAAAAGAACATACCTGTGAGCAGATTTTTGTATGCGTGAATGTGAAGGTGTGTGCTAATGTTGTGTAACTTGAACTATGACTTTAAGATTAAATGATTAGTTGAAAATGACCCTTAGGCTATAAGAGTATAATGTCCATGTAAATATTACAAAACAGAATTTTTCACTTTTTTGAAAGTTGGGGGTCACTTTAGGAACAAGTCATGACATTTTGAGATGAAAATCTATATTGAAATTCTTAGTTTTCTGCCACTGTTAATGCACTTTTAGGTCATTTTTGACCATAAAACAACATGAGGATTAAGTGAGCATGGCAGAGACCCTTTATTTTTTATTTATTTATTTTTTATTATTTACAGGAAAAACATTGCAGACATATAGAATCTATTTTCCAAAGTGTCTTAGGCAAAACAGACGAAGCAAAGTTAACAGTCTCTGCAAACACAACAACCATCTCATGCAAACATGATACACAGTTGATTTACTACAGTACTTCAGTGTCCTTTAAACAAAAGAAGTCCACATACCAGCTTCTGGGAGACAACAGAGGGGAGACAGAGTGTGAGACAAGGTGTACTTTGAGTTCATTCAATAGTTTCAGCTCATAAAGGAATTGTGGTGACAGATTTGAAACTTTGACTTGCAGAGAAGAAAAGACTTTATCTTTTATCTTTGCTTGCTTCATGTTTGAGGCTCCAATGAGAACATTTGAACTTATCACAAAACAGTGTTTAAAGAGCCCATATTTTGATTTAACATGGGTTCATATTTGATTTTTGATGACTGAAAGGATATGACAATTGTTAATGTTTAGAGAAAACCCTGTGCTTTTCATTTAATGAGTATCTACCGTCTAACTGTACTGTCAGTCTGCCTGAGACACTCTTTCAAAATTCTTGTCACTTTGAACCCTCCTTGCTATATTCTTGAGCACAAGACTACTACTAATATTCTATTTAATAGAATAAATAAAACTTTATGAAGTCATGCTTCCAAATAAATCTGTTGAAATGTTATGTTTTTTTAATTGTATTATTTTGCATGGATGTTTGCCTATGACAAAATGAAAAGTTTATGTTTGTGTTTGAATATTATACAGTTTGTTTGAATTACCCCTAAATTCAAATTAATTCCCATAATTCCCATATTTCCCATGGAATAGTTCAAATTTGGATTATTTCCAAAATTCCCCAGCTTAATTTGCCATGGAAAGTTTTTGTAAAGTTTCCAGAAAGTTACTGGAAAAATTTGACCCCTTTGCAACCCTATTTCCAAAAGTGTGGAAAATGCCCTATCTTGCCTTGCAAAAAAAGTCCTTGAAAAAATTCCTGAATTCACATCCAGATTTGGATCACCACCAAAAACCAACCATGTCTCCCTTGTGACTTGACCAACATTCCCTAAAAATGTAATTAAAATTAGTTAGCTTTGTGAGTTATCAGCCAAAATGTGGAAAGTCGCCCTGTTTTGCAATGTTACCAAGTTCTTTAAAGTATTCTTGGATTCACATCTGGATTCAGAGCACCACCAAAATGTAATCACTTCCTCCTTGTGAATCCTTATGGGCTGATCACAGCTTATGTGTTAAACAATAAAAAGGATAAACCCCCCCCCCCCCCCCCCCCCCCCCCCCACACACACACACACACACACACACACACACACACACACAAATAAGAAACAAATAGTAATTCAAATTGTCATCACAGCAACACATGCATGTATTCACAGGGAAATCTGCAAAAATGTAATGAAAACTAAACTGACATTTTCATAAGCAGTTCAACAGAAACATGTCATCAGCAGCCCATGACAGTGTTTTTGCAGAACTCAGTGTGGGCAGGGTACAGCCTCTGTGTTGCACAGAGGCCCACTAACTACTGACAGAAGCTGTTACTGATGTTACTGCCTGAGGTTTAACAAGTTTTTCACTGATCCATCCAGTTTTGTGATTTGTCAAAAGGCTGAAGACGGAACAGGCTCAAGCTGAGGAATTTGAAAATGCTTTAAAAAAATGTATACCTGAAACTTTAAGAATTACAATGTCAGCGCCTTTTCTGGGAAATGCTGGGAGAATTCTTTCACACCAACAGGAGTTAATAGTAGGTTGAGGAAAGAATAAAAACTCAAAAAGTCCGATTGAATAAGCCAAGTCCAATGTAAACATATTACCTTCTTGAGAAATCTTACATTGCCACAAGACCTGAAGGGCCAAAAATGGTAACGTTTTCTAGGGCCAGAGTCTTGGAGGGGCCCACAAAGGGCAAGCAGTTACATGGTCCATCACAAATAAATGCAGTTCTTTTATTTTACAGCATGTGGCAAAGTGTAAATCCTCTCTAGAGATGGTTTGTTTTGTTTTTGAACATTAAAGTTGGTGGTGGGCTTCTTAACACAAAATAAGACCATTTATTTATCCAAAAGGACAAGACAGTGATTGCAATATACCCATCCACTCATACATTCATATAGAAATCAGCAAAATTACTAGTTAATTAATGAAAATCAGACACTGCTTTTGAATTGTGGTTCAACAGAATCATTTCAAAAAACAAAATAATGAAACTGGCCTGGACAAAAATGATGGTACCCTTCACTTAATATTTTGTTGCACAACCTTTTGAGGCATTCACTGCAATCAGGTGATTTCTGTAACTCTCAATGAGACTTCTGCACCTGTCCACAGGTACTTTGGCCTACTCCTCGTGAGCAAACTGCTTCAGCTGTCTCAGGTTTGAAGGGTGTCTTCTCCAGACTGCATGTTTCAGCTCCTTCCACAAATGTTCAATAGGATTTAGATCAGGGCTCATAGAAGGCCACTTCAGAATAGTCCAATATTTTGTTCTGAGCCATTCTTGGGTGTTTTTAGCTGTGTTTTGGGTCATTATCCTGTTGGAGGTCCCATGACCTGCAACTGAGACCAAGCTTTCTGACACTGGGCAGCACATTTTGCTCCAGAATGTCTTGATAGTCTTGAGATTTCATTGTACCCTGTACAGATTCAAGACACCCTGTGCCAGATGCAGCAAAGCAGCCCCAGAACATAACTGAGCCTCCTCCATGTTTCACAGTAGGTACAGTGTTCTTTTCTTTGTCTGCCTCATTTTTGCATCTGTAAACATAGAGCTGATGTGACTTGCCAAAAAGCTCCAGTTTTGTCTCATCTGTTCAAAGGACATTTTCCCAGAACCTTTGTGGCTTGTCAATATGCATTTTGGCAAATTCCAGTCTCATTTTTTTATGATTTGCTTTCAACAGTCCTCCATTAAGTCCATTTTGGCTCAAACAGTGATGGATGGTGCGATCTGATACTGATGTACCTTGAACTTGGAGTTCACCTCTAATCTCTTTGGAAGTTGTTCTGGACTCTTTGGTTACCATTCGTATTATCAGTCTCGTCAATTTCTCATCAATTTTCCTCTTGGGGCCACGTCCAGGGAGGTTGGCGACAGTCTTAAACTTCTGAATAATATTTGCAACTATAGTCACATGAACATCAGGCTGCTTGGAGATGGTCTTATAGCCTTTACCTTTAACATGCTTGTCTATTATTTTCTTTCTGATCTCCTGAGACAGCTCTCTCCTTAGCTTTCTGTGGTCCATGTTCAGTGTGGTACACACCACGATACCAAACAGCACAGTGACTACTTTTCACCCTTTAAAAAGGCAGACTGACTGATTATAAGTTTGAAGACACCTGTGATGCTAATGACAGGACACACCTTAGTTTAACATGTCCCTATGGTCAAATCATTTTCAATCTTTTCAAGGGGTACCATCATTTTTATCAAGGCCAGTTTCCTTATTTTGTTTTTTAAAATGATTCCGTTGAACCGCAATTCAAAGGCAATGTCTGATTTTCATTAGTTAATTTTCAGTAAATTTTTATTTATTAGTACTTTTGTCAGTTTCAAGTTATTTCATTAAGCAATTTGGGTATATATATATATATATATATATATATATATATATATATATATATACATATATATATATATATATATATATATATATATATATATATATATATATATATATATATATATATATATATATATATATATATATATATATATATATATGTGTGTGTGTGTGTGTATGTATATATATATATATATATATATATATATATATATACATATATATACACACACACATATGTGTGTGTTTGTGTGTGTATGTTTGCTTTGTTTGATATTCATCACCTGCCCAAAAGAAGAAGAAGAATCAGCTCGGCTAGGTGTAGCTTACTACAAAACTAGAAAAGCACTCAGAGAGCAAGCAGCCCAGTTCCTGTCGTGGCTTTTCCACAACTCCTGTAAAAGATACAATTCTGGAACACCAGATCCAGAACAGAGCCAGGATCCGGACCAAACTCAGCACATACACATAGGTTGTTATCCTCTATAAACACAAAACGTTTTGAGAACATCCCTTAAAGTTTTAATTTTATATGAATTATTGAGTTTTCAATGGGATTTCCCATTATAGAGTTCAGTGTCCTTTGTGACGTCCATCTGGATCGGATCCAGATAAAATTTACCTTGATGACAGAGACATGGACCCCATATTACCCTGTGAAATTGGAAGGGAAATTGTTAAGAAATGTCAGAGGTATGATTTTTAAAAATTCTGCCTAATGTTAATTTATGGAATTTTTTTGAAATTTTGGATTTTTTTTTGCATCCAGACAAATATACGTGTCACCACCAAAATTCAATGAATTCTAAGTTGGGCCATTATCAATATCTCTTGAAAATTTCAGCAAAATTCATCTAGTAGTTTTTGTGTAATCTTGCAAAAAAGCGAACAAGCAAACAAGCAGACAAGCAGAGCGCAGGCAAAAACATAACCTCCTTGGGGGAGACAATAACAGTCATTCAGCAGTCACACTACAAACTTCTATCATAAACAGTAGGCAGTATGCAGCATAGTTGTAGTCTACAGTTTTGAGAACAGCCTGTGTGTTTAAACGCACTTAGAGGGCTTAAAGTATAGGGACTGAGTACATGTGTGACATTAAGCTGTTTCAGGCAGCTCCTGCCTCTCTATAGTATGAGTGTTTGGCACATACAGTGTCTGTCAGCATTAGGAGACAACCCTCCCAGAGGAGGACCTAAGACACATGCCCCTCAGTTCAGACAATGATAGACAGATTCTACTTGTTGTTTCCCATGCTATCTGAAGAGGCAGGGGGTGTCAGTGTTATTTTTGGAAACAGGTGTTTCTTCATTCTTTCCTTTTTTCTTCTTTTTCCATTGACCCATCACATGCAAACCTTTCAACAAATTCATCTGTGCTCTGTCTCCAGGTATTTGCCTTTAGTACATTTGGTTCAGACTGGTTTCACTTATTTTTTGCCTGCTTAACAGTCATGCGGTGTAACAAAAGTCTAAGAGGCTTTGTTAATGAATCAGACAAAAGCTTATTTAATGTTTTAAAATCTTGATAAGAAGAATTCTTAAAATAAATGGGAAGACATTTAAAAGTACATCTACAATAAATACAATAAAAACATTAAAGCTTCTTTATTTAACTTATATTATGTAAGAACTTGTTTGCAGCTATTGATAGACTAACTCAGGGGTACCCAACAAGGTGCCCGTGAGCACCTGGTAGCTCGCAGGGAGCCAATGAGGTGCTCTCTGGGGCATTTAAAAAAACAACACAAGATACCATTACAGAATGTGAAATAAATAGACATTATTTAAAATTTCAATTGTATGTTTTGTTAATAAATCACACTTAATAAATACAAAAATAACAAATGTAGCATGCGCATTACATTTTAAAACCACCTAATTTTCCTAAACTTTGACCTGCATGGGGTTGAAGTTTACATTGATGCTGACACAGAAAAATTAATAATTGAAGATGCATCAATGTGTATTGTTCTCATGCAGTGTAGTAATCTGTGGTAAAAACTATAGTTAGGAATAATTACAAATAAATAAGTAAACATACAGTGTTCTATGTAGTCTATCAAATACATAATATTTATCATTTTTCGTTAAATTATAACATATTTATTACTTAAGAACCTGAAATCAAGCAAGTCGCCCTCCATAATACTCCTCACCTTTAGGGTAGCTCTCAGGCTCTAAAAGGTTGGTGACCCCTGGACTAAATCATATTCAACGAAGATGTCTCTGAAGAGGTTGGATATTTTTCACTATGCCCTATTTGGCTATGCCACTATGGCACCTTTAAATGCAAAGAAAACAGCCAGCCAAGTTAAATCATCCAAACCAATTACTTCTGATGCTGATTTTTCCTCTGATAATGTAAGAAGTCATTTCAAGTTTTTGTTTCTTTGCGATTTTGTGGTGGCACCAGGGGTGACTGATCATCTTTGATAGAGGAGTCCACTGCTTTATCAAGATTAACATACTTAATTTGTGTAGGGAATTTTACTGATGAAATAACAGGAACTGTTAACAGACTTATTGTAGTGGAACATTTTCAGACCAAACTTTCACATGTGTCATGATCTATCATTTCATGTTCTTGCCATCTCCTCCTGTACCTCATGGTGAAATGGGCTGTTAACACGTGTAGGAAAACAAGTGAGATAATCCACACAGCATTTAATTCCAGTTTAGATTTTTCAAGTAGTGTCATAAATATAAATATGAAATAAGTCTTGTAGAGTTTAAAGGTGGAACTAATTGGACAGATAGCTGATTGAAATCACAATTCCTTGTAAGGTGAAGATGTATAAAGAAGTCTTCAGGTTTTCTTCTAAGGAAAAAGGGTTATACAGAACAGGACAAAGCTCTGACTGTTTTAAAGCTTATCAGTCGACTGAATGAATGGTTATAGGTTTCTCACTATAGCTGATAATACACTCTGTACACGCATCACTGCTCATGATAATAAAGCACATACCAAACAGCCTGGTCTAAGACCAAAGAGATGTGTCATAATCACTTATCACACAGGGACCTTTCTGTTAGATTTACTGTGTGCATACCATCACAGTATACCATCTACCATCTACCTATGTGCTCCTCATGCAGGCATGCATGTGCATACTGACACATGCACTCACGTGTTCACCTGTAGAGACATAAAGAATGTCCATTACAGCAGGAGGCATCTGATCGATGAGGAAACATGAGACAAAACATACAACACAAGAATGAAAATTATACTTGTATACTTATATTTCTATCAGTCCATCCTATAAGAGATTATTGATTATCAGGGAGGAGATTCGATTTTTCCTAGCCCCTAAAGGGACATTGGCAGAATTTTTTTTTTATAAGTTTCTCATGCACACTCGAAACTATCCTGTTCACATGCACAATTTTCTTGCGCTCACAAGAAACTTTCTTGTGTGCATGCAAAACTTTCTCATGTGCACAAGAAATTTTCTCGTGCTAACAAGAAGCTGACAGTGTGCGTGTACATCAGATTCCACATTATTGACTTGGATAAAGTTCATTGGCAGAAAAAATAAATTATAAGTTTCTTGTGTACAGAGAAACGTTCTCGTGCTCACAGAAAACTCTCTTGTGTGCACGAGAAAACTATCACGTGTGCATGCAAAACTTTCTTGTGAGCATGGGAAAGTTTCTTGTGCTCATGAGAAACTGACAGTGTGTGTGCACATGAGACTCCATGTCCACTTGGGTAAAGTTAGAAGATAGTCAAGATTTCTGTGTCGATTACTCATCGATGAAACAATGTAGTTACAAACCCCACCCCTCTTTTCAATCACTGTCATGAAGACTGTGAGCTACAACCTTGTTTTCTTCGAATATGAGCTGTCCTCCGAGCCAGACAACTTCAACTGGTCTCAATACGCTGTCGGTGTTGGCTCGATGTTGTAGGGACCGTCAGCAAATTACCATGGCAAAAGAATGCTGTGAAAGAAAATTCAATAACTTCATAATAAAGAGATGTATGATCTTCAAAAAAACAGTACACATAAATGACCTCATATTATTCATACTACATGTCATAGTTTGAAAAATTCTGAATAAAATATGAACAGAAATATTTTACAGGATTTGATGCTATCAAATTTATGAGGTCCACTGACTAAATGATCATAAAATGTGAATGTTGATCTCCTTTCAAATTATTAGAAAACTATAAAAGATGTTTGATCATCAGGGTGAGTCGGTGTCATTACAGTTAACAACAGTACAGTTATTACAATTAAAGTCATTACCTATAAATTTACATAATTCAATATTTTAAAAAATCATATAAATTAAATTAAAGCCTATCTCTCTAAAAACAAGAGCTGAAGTGTTAACCAGATGAGATGTTTGATCATAAGGGTGAGTTTGGCGTCACTACAGCGAACAATAGCACCGTGATTACAGTTTTACAGTAATTACACCATTTTATATATACATTTAAAAAATAATTTAATTAACACCCATTTCTCTAAAGTAAGCACTGTAGTATAAAGTAGAGGCACTCAACATTCATATTTTATAATTTATAATTTTGTCAGTGGACCTCGTAAACTTGATGGCATTGGCTTTATTTGAATTTAAAAAAATCCTGTAAAATATTTTGATGCATAATTATCAAACTATGACATGTAGTATGAATAACACAAGGTCATTTATGTGTACTGTGTTTTTGAAGATGTTACATCTCTTTATTATGAAGTAACTGATTTTTCTTTCCCAGCTTTCTTTCACTATGATAATTTGCTGATGGTCCCTATGCCATCGGGCCAACACCGGCAGCATATTAAGACCAGTTGAAGTGGTCTGGCTCGGAGGATGGCTCTTTTATGGCAATCAAGGTTGTAGCTCAAAGTCTTCATGATAGTTATTAAAAAGAGGGGTGGGGTTTGCAAATACGTTGTTTCATCAATGAGTTCTTGACCCAGAAAGTCCGAATCTGTGAATATCTTTCTAACTTTCTCGTGAGCAAAAGAAATTTTTGCATGTGCACAAAATAGTTTATAATTAATTTTTTTCTGCCAATGTCCCTTTAGGGGCTCTGTAGATTTTTGGTGCAGTCTTGTTTATATCAATAACTTCACTGGTGCTGTAGTGTCTGAGCAGTTTTGAATATGGTGGATGAGGATAATTTGAATTTGTTATAACTATAATTGACTCGTTAAAGGCCCACTGACCTTGACCTTTGACCCCTCGACCTGCTCATTCTGGTTTTGATTTAATGTGGAACTTCTTGCAAAATTTAAAAAAAAAAAAATCTTGAGGCATAAAAAGGCCATAAAAACCTGAACAGCCAAAAATAATGTTAGACTTCTCATAAACACTGAAGAGAAAATACTTCATAACTCCTTATTGAAAAATAACCATTTATGTCATTCATAATAAATACATGACACAACAATAAATAAGCCTTTAAATTATTAATATTCCACCACCTCTTTTTTAAAAATCCCTTATCATTTTATCATTTCATAATCAAACTCTGCTCATATTTTCAATCATCCACTGAGATGGATGTGAAATGAAAAGAGACAATTACATCTTCACATAAAAGAGTTGACATGACTTATCAGTTGACAAATGTTACATAACACTGATTCTTTGTCTACTTCGTCATTCTTCGGCTCTCATCATTCAGGTGCTACCTCACATTTCTATCTTCTGCGACAGGGACAGGTTTGGTATCGTGATAGCCTTAATTCAAAGTGTGCCCAGAAATCATGAAAAACATAATTTGATGTTGCTAAGTACTCATCTGTCGTCACTGTGGAGAAAACCATCAGAGGAGAGCTTTATATCATAATTTCAACATGGCTGAAAAGTTCTCACAGAGTTATCAGGTTTATTTAGAGCATTTAATCAGACATGTATTCAACATTAGGACATAGACTGTATATTAAATCCTTACTTAACTGTAATTTAACTCTATAACAGGAAAACTAAACATTTGTATGCTCTATTGAAACATTTTGTCTTACAATGCTGCAGATGGTTTGATACAGTGCATTGTCATTGCCTCACCACTAGGCGTCAGTGTATACTTTTCTATCTAAAGAGGCATCGCTGACAAACAATATCAGTGATCTTCATATGACAGGTGAGGACAGGCCCATACTATCAGAAGTAACCTTCTCTCTCTACTTACAACATCGGAAAATTGAACAAACACAATCAAGAAAATATGAGCTGCTTACACAATAACCACCTTTAGAGGCGAGGAGTGAAGAAGATGCTGAGATAATCATGTAAAAAGGCAACAGTTGTTTTTTTGCTTCTTTTTTATGTGAAGTATGTATGTAGCATAAACCACAAACATTACTTTACATAAAAACAATGAGTGCATGATCACGGTAGATGAAGGATTTATGTTCAAATTACTAATTAGGGTCCATAAAAATTAGCTAAATTGTTTTTTTTACTGACTTAATGATCCATTACAATCCACTTTGAAAAATACAACCAACTACATGATACAGATACTCTGCTATAATCTGTCCACTGTTCAGATCACAGCGAATCTCAATCAGAGTTCTGACATTTACATGAACTTCAAATCAAAAGCTCTTATGAACTGTTTTAACTCTCATTCATGATTCTCATACTGAGGGTTACAGTGAGCACCATGAATCAGTCTCTGATCTCTGTGTTACTTTAATGCAATGCTGTGTCTCTCATTTTCCCTTGTTTACTGTGTCTTAACTTCACAGCGATGTTTGTGTAAAAACATGCCCAAGACTAGATGAATATGATTTCATATATGCAGAGAAATGAATGTTTGATTCTATGCTGTTGTTTTATTCTGGACAGATGCTTGTGACCTGACATTGGAAAACATGCTTCAATAAATGTTCAAGGACTTTTGATGTTGTTGCATATGCAGGGTTAGATTCAAAGATTCTTAATTTTTCTTTTTGAATTGATTTGAATCAAATTGTTTTTATTACATTAAATATGTATGACAGAGGTTTTGTCTACCTGCATCACAACTTTAAAGTCTAATCATGGTAGAGTTACCCTATTCCCTTGGAAGAGTAAATAAAAAGCATACGAGATTTTTTTATATTGAAACAATATTTTTAAGTGTTTTGTAAAATTTTTTGATGTTTCTTGATGTTTTGTGCATTCACCGTGCAAGCCAACAGTGACCACAGAGGTAAACAACATCCTCTGATCATTTTCAACGAGCCATCTACGTGAGATAGCTATCAGCTCATCAGCTCATCTCCTCAGGATCTGCATCACAGCACCACTGAATCTCTGTCTGCATCTGACTGGAACAGGATGAGTCTTGTTTAAAGAAACGTCCTCCCTCCTCCCCCTCACAGCCTATGCTGCAGGGTGTGAATGGGCAGCCATCAGTCTGAGTGCTGCCATCAGGATGAAGGCCTTCATGATGCCTTTTGGCTCTTTTCACTGAAAATACAGAGTGAGGAGTTTCTCTTTGTGTCTACTCAAGTGCTAATCAGGAGTACAACAGGCATGACAGGGGAAATATGAGATCAGATTTGCATTGTGGGCCTCCTCTTCTGTAGGGAAAACAAGTGCAGGACTGTGGCTGTGTGGTAGGCAGAATCTTGTTTTTTTTACAGTTTAGATATTTTTTACAAGATACGGGGCCACAAGGACTTTGGCAGCATTATTCTTAAAAAATCAGAATGATCATCTCCCAGCTTGTTTAAAAATAAATACAGTAGGTCAATGCCTCTGAAACTATCCACAATTCCACAGATTATTTAACATTGTTTTTCAGAGTTACAAAAAACAAGTCAGAACCAGAGGCAGGGATTGTTTCAGTCCCACCTCTAGAGATACTGGTGCCTCAACAGTGTTTCAAGATGCTTTTTTAAAACTGTAGTTATTAACACATTCTCAGATATAAATGTTACATAACAAATGAGCTTGTAGAAGGGTTACACAGTATTAGAAATACATGTTATGTGCTATTGCATTGTTCAGTATTGCCATAACAATGTAGAATGTGATCTACTTACACAAGAAATAAACGCATATAAGCTTTAACTAAGTGTCCTTGCCCTTGCTGTTTTCCTTGTTTTAGTACAACACTTGCAACATAATTTTTTCTGATTCTAAAAGAATTCCAAGAAATGTTTTCTCCTCTTTACCAGCACAGACAAAATTGAAGGTAGCTTCAAGCCAACTTTAGCTTCATCTGACTGCACCAATAGATGTGAAAGAAGGGCCATTATACCACAAGTCTTGCTAGACCACATTTAAAAATTTGTTTGTAATTTACTGTGATTAATTCAAATCGTCACAATGTGTTTATCGCAAAGACTCATGGGGATAATGAGAAAATCTTTCTTAACTGCAGGCTGAGGCTTGTAGTCTGCTTTTGTATATGTATCACGTTATCTTTGTATGCCCATGCACCAATACCAGGGAGTTTTTAAGTCCAGGATTCCATGTCCCTCTGTGTGGGCTTTTTTGTGAATGCAGCATCTCCAGACAAACATTCAGCATATTTCCTTAATTTGCACAAATGTCCACTCTGACTCAAGAAAACACATTTTTAATTTTTGGGGTCAGAGGTAAAGTTAGAGACTGTTGGGCTCCATTCTTTCTTAGTTTGCAAGTGCAAAATCTTAACAAACCTAAGAGTGATTTTCTTTAAAGTTGGCACAAATGTCCACTTTACATCAATATTTTTGAGACTGAACCCGAAAGTTAAGACTATTCAGCCTCATGTTCTGTCCTTGTTTGTGAATGCTATATCTCACAACCACTTTGAAAACACTTTCCGCTTTCAGCTTTGCATGTACAATCTGACTTGAGGATATATTGTATACATTTTGGAGATCATATGAAAGGATTAAAATGGTTGGGTCTTATTTTCTTTCCTTGCATGTGAATACTATGGGCTCTAATTTCGTAGACCAGGCGCAGGCGGGGTGCACCTGCCCTGCGCTGCGCCAACGGGGTGTGTCCAGGGCATTTTGTAAGTTTCGTGCACGGCGCAGTCTGGCGCAGGGAGGCGCACCCACGCCTCCGTCTCTCCCACTGGCGCAAATGGAAGAGAGGGAGGAGAGTAGGCGTGAGTGGTTTAACACAGCCGAGTGTAATCTTCACCAATCAAATGAAGGCCTCTCCTCGCCTTTAAATGCGCTGCGGGCAAGGCGCAGTGACATTTTCACCTTGGTGGCGAAGAAGGTAAGAGCTGCTGTCACTTTTGCAGCAACTGGGAGAGCGCAGGGGCCACCGGGCTGCGCATCGGAGGACACGATGCGCGTCACCGTGTGGACCACCTCGCGGGACAGATATAATCTGTTCCTGTGTCATAATAGGAGTACAAAATTAAGTGATAATTACATTTAAACACAGCAGCAGGCTAATCCATTCATCATGCCTGTGATCCACCTGCATTCCTGGTCTGTCATCGCCAAATAGCAGAACCTTTGGTGAAAATATATCTCCTCATCATCCTCCTTGCAATAATGTACTCCATCTTTTTAGATCACGTTACGAATAAAGAGTAAAACTATTTAATTTAATGAGATGAGAGAAGCTGGATACTCTGTATTGGATGATGTGGCTGTTTGTGGTTGGCTTGAGAGATGTGAACTCGTTAGTTATGACAAACGTCTCTGATCTGACATCAGATGTGACGGGACAATTAATATAGATACAAATGTAAATGCTGGTTCAGACGGTTACATTTAATAGTGGTTGCTGTGATTGTTTATTGCATTGAAATGTGCCTGACACTGTGGATACCTGCATGTGAGGTTTTGGTGACGTGTGCGCACTGTGCGCCTGTCAGCCAAATTACCACTGCACGGGGTGCGCCTCTCCTGCGCCGAGAATAGACCAGGTTGAAGCTGGCGAGCTTTCAGTGCACCTTCCGCGCGTTTTTTTTGGCACAAAATTGTCACTGCGCCAAGCTGAATCTTTCGACTCCTCCCCCTGGTGCGCCGTCACACCCATCTCGGCGCAGCCAGTATACCAAATTGACAAATTGGCTGCGCATGGCGGTGCGCCGGAGGAAATAACCACTGTGCGGGGCCACCCTGGGTTGCGCCAGGAAATTAGAGCCTTATATCTCAAGAATGCTTCCACTACTTAACTGTGCATATGACTGAAAGGATCTTATCTGCACTCTTCTCTTCTAAAGTTAATTTTATTATGATTATTTTTGTTTTTATTTTGTATTGTGATTTTAATACATTTTTCTTGTTCTGTAAAGCACTTTTAATTACCTTTTGTACAAACTGTGCTCTACAAATAAACTTGCCTTGCCTTGCCTTACTGATCAACCCACATCTGACCAATAAGAGTACTCAATTTTCTTTCAAATCTATAATCAATCAATATTATCTTATATCCCATAAGGTATTTCTTTTGATTCACAGACATTGTCTATTTTTCTTAAGTTTCTGTACCCATCAGCCCACATCTGACCAATGAGAGCACTCATTGTTAGCACGTACCTCACAGTCACTTAAAATACTCAACATGGCGACCTGATTGATGGTGTTTTCACATTACAGCAAGTTTATTTGACCAAAGTAAAAAATGACAAAGATAAATTCAGACCATATCAAACCAAACTGAACCTCTAAACTGCAGCTAACTACAATGAATGGCTGCCAATCTGCATTAACTTAAAGCATTTTCTTGCCTATCCAACTAGTTTAAAGACAATATATGGAGGAGGATGATATTTTGGTCAGCAGTGTAATAACAGTAAGTTCATGTCAGGCTTCTGCTGCTGTGAACAGCTGCTCCTGAAGCTGTGGTACAGTTTCAGCTCCCAAATCAAACAGTTAAATCCACAAAGTTCTCCTCTTTTTTGCAGAATATGCACCCGTTTAGTTTCCATTTAATTAAAATCAGCCTCAGATAACTGTCACTTGATGTTGAGTCTGTTTTGGCTATCTTAGAATGTACACAACACATATCTATCTATCTATCTATCTATCCATCTATCTATCTATCTATCTATCTATCTATCTATCTATCTATCTATCTATCTCTCTCTCTCTCTCTCTCTCTCTCTCTCTCTCTCTCTCTCTCTCTCTCTCTCTCCCTCTCTCTCTCTCTCTCTATATATATATATATATATATATATATATATATTTAATTTAGGAATTCAAGAATTGGGATTGTCTTTAAACTTGGACATGACTGCTGTTACATTACAAAAAAATGCATCTTCACAAAAAATAAACACAATTTCTATTAGTCACATTACAGCGAATATCACTACAGGTCTTATTCTTGGCCTTCAACTGTACCTTCACTGTATATCACTATCTATATCACAGAGAGCTACAAACACCAGGTGACAGTTCTTGATGCATGCTCTTTTTGTCTCTGGCCAAAACAGACAAACTCAAAGTCATGTATCTGAGGTCACATCCAGAAGGGACACAAACATAGCTGTGTCTTTCTCTTTGTGTGTGTGTGTGGGGGTGTGTGTGGGGGTGTGTGTGTGTGTGTGTGTGCGTGTCAGTGGACTCTGACCCTCCACGTTGGATGCTGGCTCAGTCAATAGGGCAATGATAAGTCCTTAGAGGTTGCACAACAGGTCACATTTTGATGTGTTTGTTGCTTTAATGAGTCAGTAGAGTTCAAAATCCTATGAACAAATCATCTGACCTCTGATCCATCAGTTAAAAAGTATGGTATGGCACGTTTTCAAGAAGCTTGAAGGGATAAACCCACAACTGGCTTGTTTTGTTTAGGATCCACGTTTCCCATGGCCATTCCTTGTTTATGTGTTGAGCTCAGGAGGGTGAGGCTCTGTGGCAAGTATTGACAAGTATAAAGAAGGGAACAATCATCTGCCTCTGGATAAAGTAGGAGGTGAAACTGCAATAGAAAGAAGAACATGCCATGACCTGAGAGAGGGAGTGTAAACACCAAAAAACTACATGATGCAGTATTACCTGTGGCCAGATGCAGTCTCTTTGTGTTGCTGTTTAACTTAAAGATTGACTGGCCCTTAAATTGCTTGTTTTAACATTTGTGATTTTATAGAGGTATAAATCTAAAGGGTTCTTGCACTTTTATTATTTTTATTCAATTCTATTTTATGTATTTATTTATTTTTTCTCTTTTATCCGTCCTCTATCTACCCTCTTCTTTTCCATCTCCCTGATGTGACGTCGTCAACTTTCAACTGTCATCAATTTATCTATGTAGGCTACCTATAAACCTATTATCTATTTATTTTCTTATTGTCTCCTTATGATTAAAAGATAAATACCTACTTCACTGATGTTCTTCATATGTACATGTTAACATAATAAGCTGTACTAATTTAGTGTATTCCTATAATACTTCAGCTGTTTCCCTCTCACCAGTTTACCATTTTCTTTCCTTTTGTTGCTTTAATTAACATGACCCTCTGTGCCTTTTCCTTTGACTCTTTTGGTCTGTTTGACCTGATTGTTGATTTTATTGAGCTCTGCCTTTTTCTGCCTTTGCTTTGTTTGTTAAAGCACTTTGTAACCATCTGTTTTTAAAGGTGCTATATAAGTTATTATTGGTAATTATTATTACTTTCTTAAAGGTCAAATTCCAGCACTTTTCAGGTGTATTTTCATACCTTTCCAGCACCTTTAAGATGTTTTAAATTATGATTATATCTATACAATTAAATTTGATTCCAAAATGATTATTTAATTTAACTATCATTATTTTATTTGATTATTCATAACAGATGACATTTTGCCATAAACAGCTAAATCTGTGTTTGATTCAAATAGAGTATAGTGAAGGCTCTTAGACGGTGACCACCAAAATAGCAGTGCCAGAGCTTCACTGTGATCTTTGTAGGTGGTTAAATCATTGCCACACACAATTTACCGTAATTTCCTAGTTCTGGCATTAGAAAGAACACAAAGCCTAAAAAACAAGATGATATATGATTGTAAGACATCTATTTTATGGGTTAGTAACATATCACTGTAATTTTGACATGAAGCTCAACTAATAACATTCTCTCTGTATGTTTCCAATGATGAATAAAATATACCATTTAAATTCCTTTTAAAATCTGTTTTCATCCTGACCCCCACTAGGTGTCTGGCAACCCCACTAAAGACTCTTGACCCCAATTTTAGGAACCACTGGATGGATGCCAAAATACTGTAGACAGGAGTAATGGTTTGAGTGTGGTTGTAGACCCTGCTTCTTGTCCAGTTTGGTTGACTCTATAAAAATATAATTAATAAATATTTCAAGCACTTTAAAGCAACTTCAAAAATCCAAGGACTCTGGGGAGACCTTGTGATATTCAAGCAGTTTTAGTGATTTCAAGCATTTGCTCACACAGAATACAGATTTTCCATTTCATTATGAAGGCAGAATTTTCTGTTCTTAATGTTAAATGTAATGAAGAGAGAGTCAGATGTTCAATCAATTATTCATTTATTTTGATAACACACAGAAATTGAAAAGTTACAGTTTTCAACTTCATCACAAACAATATAAACTTATTTACATACTGAGCACAAAGGTTTTCACCTTGCAATAAATATCATGTTTGGGTATAGACCCAACAATTTTCATTACAGTACATTTCACATATTGAAATTATCTTTCATTTTTCCCTCAGAGGTACACCAGACAGCACTGGCATGTTGATGGAACGACAGGACGGAGGATGGCTTAGTTAGGGCTAATGTATTTCTCGTAGAGAGCCGTGAGTCGGGCCTGCAGGTCCTGGGCGTAGGGGTCCAGCCTCTCCCTCAGGTCCTCAGCGTAGGGGGCCACCCTCTGTTTGACCAGGTTCTGCACATTGTCAGACATAGGGCCAACATTTTCCTGGAATGTCCGAAGGTGTTCGTCAACCTTCACCGTCAGATCGTCGGAGTAGGACCCAATCTGAGCCTGCAGGTCCTGCACGCTCTGCTCCAGGCTGGTCTTCAGCTTCTCGGCCTTCTCCAACAGGGTGGCCCTCATAGTCTCTGAGTCCAGGGATTCGGCATATGGGGCCAGCTCCTGCTTGAGCTGCTCCACTTTCTGCTGGATCTCAGCCTTCATTTGCTCGGCATAGGGCTTCAGCTTGTCCTGGGCATTGTTCAGTTCCTGGGTCAGAGTTTCTCTCAGCACAGTGGCCTCTGTGGAGATCTTAGTGATAAGGCCTTGGGCTGTAGGGGGGAGGTTCTCCTGGAGGGTGACAGCATATCTGCTGGCCATGTCAGCACTCTCTGTCAGGCGGGCACTGGAGGAAGCAAAAATGTACTAAGTAGACCAGTGGAAGTTTGTGTGTGTTAGATCCACAAATGTAAAAACAACCCATGAACATAACAAGCTCAGAACTCAGAACAGATCTGTAGAATAAACACAGATGTTACAGCTGCTGAGTCATACAAATATCTACAAGACTTTCATTAATGTAACATACTTTACACCTACAGAGATACGTTGCTTTTGTGAAAGGGTGAAAATATTTCAGTTTTTAAAATAGAGACAATTTCTCACAGATGTAATATAAAATATAGAATCATTTAAAGCAACAATATGCAACTTTTCCTCCTTGGATTAGGACCTGTCAGTTGCAAAAACAGTATAATGACTTATACATTAAGGAAAATGCCACCTTTTCTAAGTTTTTTCTTTGCTTTTCAATGTCCTGAGACTGGTCACTTGGCTTTTTCATAGCTTAAGGTTGGCGTTTGAACTTGATCTGTACAGTATTGTGGACAAGAAATGCTCTGGAGAAGAGATAAACTATCTCTTGTTCAAAAGTTGTGCTATTTGACTTTAAAACTAGCATTACAAGGTGGATAAATTGTTTTTGCTTTAATGATCTAAGATCTATTTAACTAAAATATGTCTGCTTATTCAAAGCTGAGTACCTTCCTATGTGTTAGAGCAGTCCTGGAAAGAAACCCAGGGCGATTGGATAATATTACATGTAATGTGTGTGTATTAGGCAATATGTATAACATTTGTTGTAAATGACTTGTGTCTGTGGGATCAGTTTTTACACACTTTTGCATCAACAGTTGTGTGGTAGATTAGGCATGTATTTTTCTATCATGAGTTTTTTGAAGAAGTTTGTTGTTTCATTAAAATGTAACAAGGTAGCCTGCTAGATATGAATGTATTTAGAGAATAATAAGTTGCACTGCTCTCCTCATAGCGACAAAAGCCATGAGAGAGCACACACGTGTAAAAAGTGAGTCCTATTTTCTTTTGTATTACACAAACTTGATGACTTGAGATAGTTTTTGTTTCATAAAATAGCTTGTGTACAACCTGATACTTTTCGATTTGTTTAGGCTTGCTAACTTCATCTCAAAAGCTTAATTATGCAGTGTTTATTTGTATTTTTTGTTACATTTTTCTCTTATAATATTCAGCTTAAGTTGACAGAATTCTTCTGCCAGAGTGCTGACAAGGATCAGGAGGAGAGCACGTTACTCCTATTTGAAAGTCTTTACTGGTTGCTTGTTAGATGCCACATTGAATTAAAATTCTGTGGAAACTGTGGAACAAACGTCCAGAAGATGTGAGATCCAGATGTGGAAATCTTTAAATGCAACCTAAAAACTCATTTATTCAGCCTGGCAAGAACTTCCTAATTGTTTGACACTTTATTATGTTTTTAGTATTTGTTCATATTTCTTATATGATCAAATAATTTTATCTTTTCACACTTAATCATTTTAGATTTTCTTTTAATTTTTTTTGAAGGTTTTGAATTTATTTATTTTAAGCTGTTATTTATTCCCATCTTTTGATTATTGGGTTTATTGCTCTGCCTTTTCTATTGTTTCTTTTCTTTTCGTTTTATTAGTCATCTGCATTTTATTGTTTCTTTTATTTTAGCTATTCAGGTGTGCATTTGTCTTTAAATACCTTCTCGCATCCTACCTACTATCATTACAATTACAGTGAAATACTACTTTGTAGAAGGATGTCTGCCGAGCATTTATTTGCTAATTAGTTGTGAGAAAAATCCATGATTTTTTTATCATTATTATATTTTATTATCTTTTGTCGATCGTTTTTCTGCCTCTATGTCAAACACTTTTAACTGCATTTTAATTTGTTTGAAATGTGCCGTACAAAAATGTTTAACTGAGTGATTGATTATTAGGTCCCCCAATTGGGAACCCTGGACTGTTCAGACCTAGGGTGTCATGTGAGCCCATGAGATAATTCTGCGTATAACACAAAGATAACAAACTGCAAACTTCAAACTAACTTCTTTATTATACAAGCAGAACATTGATATCATTCTTTTTTTCCAAGTGTCTTCTGGAGCAACTTTAATGAAGAGGTCTTTGTCAACATGAAACATAAAATGAAGGCTGTCTATGGCCTTTTGTAAACGAACATCTAATTTAAGACCTCATAATACTCTTCAAGAATCTGCAGGAACCTTGTGTGATTATTTCACTGAAAGCTGCAGATCTGTATCGTGTTTAGAGCCGGTTACTTTTTCAGGCTGTTTTTATGTTGTGGGCCCAGGCACTCTTTCCTCTTTGTCACTAAAGCTTCAATGTGTCAAACAACTTACTTGACATCCTGTCCAAACTGAGACTTCCTGATCATCTGGAGGGTGTCATCAGCTGTCTGGGTGGCTTTGGCAACGTAGTCCCAGAAAGCATCAGTCAGCACTTCCAGCTGGGGTTTAGGTGCATCAGCATAGAAGATGTTGGCATTACAGCCTGTGGATGGACAAGAAAACACATAAAGATGGGTGCACTTTTGCAGCCCTTCCCCACAAGGTCAAGTTCAGAGGTTCAGTTTGGTTTGGCATGGTCTGGAACTATGTTCATTTTCACTTTTTAAAGCTGGAAGAGTTGCAAAAGTAACAAATCTGTACCACCACTAACCCTCCTTTTTGGCACCGCTGTGTTGGGACACCTATGGGGCCCAGAAGGGTGGAGCTGGACTTACTGTATCAACCACGTAAGGGTCTTGAAAGCAAGTAAGATCAAGATTTACCAAACCAAACTGTCCTAAACTGAGGAGGCAAAGGAATTTGTCAGAAATTTAACATGCAACTCACCAGACAGCACTGCAATGGCGAGGACAACGAACACCTTCATGACTGCAGCTTGCTGTAAAAACAACAATGATCCAGTCAACTCTCAAGCTCTAAAAATATCAAATCATTTATGTTTAGCTTAAAGGCTAAAGCTTCAAATGAAGAGTAACTCTTACCTGCTTTTGCTCCGTTTCTCTCTCTATGCGATGGGTGTGTTTGTGAGTGTGTCAGAAGGCTGCCTCCATATATACTGAAGTCAGATGACATTGTAGTTAGGAGCTCAAAGTCCAGGAGTTGCTGCCATGTTGTCATAATGGCTCTCTTCCCATTTCTGTTATCAAAATATGACCTCTGAGGACACGAGGCAGACACATCTTTTTTAAGTCTCCTGGATTGTATGGCTTTTTAGATTTCCCCTTGATTGGAAACTATCTCCAAACATAAAATAAAGCATTAGTGCTACATTTAAAATGATTTAGGATACAGTAATTAACTGTCCACGCTGTTTGGTAGATATGAGCAGATAACCTCAGAGTGCCAACACCAGTGGACTTTGCATTCAGGTCAAGTATTGTGAGCAAAGTAGCTCAAGGCACACACATCCTCTACTGTCACCTAATGTTGACCTTTGGAAACTTGTGCCATGGTTTTATTTTATTTCCTGAAAATGTTAGTTTTGTCATTGTTAGTGTTCTGTTTCTTTGCTGTTATTGCGACTTTGCTCATGTGTAAAGTCTCCCAGGAGAAACATTTTATGAGCTAATAATTTTCCCTTTGAGCATATCTTTGTCCAATAAATATAGATTTTTTTCTTATGAACGTTAATACAAATAAGTTTGTTTTCCTCAGAATATACTAAACATTTTTCATTTTTTTTGTTGAATTCTAATCTGGTTAAAATCTCATTGAACAACCTTTTTTACAACCTTTTTATCCTTTGATTACCTTTCAATTAAGCACTTAAAAAAATAAGAACAATATCTTTACATTGTCTCCAAGGTACAATTCCTTTAAAGGCCCCATGTCCTGCAAAATGCTATTTTCTTTGCTTTTAATGTCAGGCCTTTCATGCCATTATTGTGAACGGAAGAACAGATATGGTTAGACTCTGGGAAGAGAGACGGGAATGTTAGCCTCCTGCCTGAGGGAAGTCATTCCCTGTACCTAAAGGCATGCAGACTTAAAGTGCCCATATTTTTCCCTAACTCAGGTTCACATTTTCATTTTTGATTCCTGCAAGGGTATGTTTACAACTGCTATTGCTAAAAAAAAAACCTTTGAGTTTGCATTTACATTATATTTACATGTTTCATTATTTATATTAACCTTTTTTAATTGTACATAGTATTACAACATATCACATTTTAAGAGTTTATGTTATAATAAACTCACAATACTGCACTTTCATTCACAACTTTAAATATTTTTTATATTTAGCTATTTACATCTATATACAGACAAATCAGCGTTGCAATTATGGTGAAATATTTTGGTTCATTATTTTAGTTGGTTAAATGGGGGTGTCCTTATTTGGGGACTGTCCCAAATAAGGACACATCAGCATTTCTTGGACATTTGTGCAGACAAGGGACAAAAGGCCTGAAAACAGGATGGTCCCAGCTAGATTGTGATATTGTCACTGTCTCCTTCAACGGCCCCCACTGTCCACTTCTCTTTTGAAATTAAGGACTCTATTCAACAAACCTGCACACCATGAGGTGTTTCTGCTGAATGGTAAACTTGCATTTTAGTTTCATAGATAAATTTCACATAATGAGAACAATAAGTTCAATTGGAATTCCAGATTCATGCAGCTCACTGCTGAAACAGGCAGTCCTTGTTTTTAAGATTTTTCTCCTGCATTATGTGAAATCCATTCACAGAATGAGAACAGTGGATTACCTTATGGAGTGTTGTTCTTATTAAATAAACTCACTGGCCACATTGTTAGGTATGCCTCGGTAGTACTGGGTTAGATAGACCCCCTTGTGGCCCCTTTAGACCTGCCTTAATTCTTTGTGGCATAGATTCAACAAGGGGCTGGATATTTTCCTGTGATTTCAATCCATACTGACATGGTAGCATCACGCAGTCACTGCAGTTTGCTGGCTTCACATTCAAGATGTGATGTCAAGTAAGGGTTGAAAACTTTGGCTCAAACTAAAAATGAGTCTGAAAGATGAAAAATGAGAGAGTGAACATTAATTCTGGATCAGCTAAAGGTTTTTTTTTACATTCATTGACCAAACCACTACATGGTGCTTGCAACAGAGGGACTTGTTTCATTTTTTGGTTAAATTTGGAACAATTAAGTGTAAAGTTTAAAGTCAGGTATGACCTGCAGCTACTTTGTCCTCTGACAGTGTATGACTCTGCTAACCTTTGGACAGACTGATACACAGGGATTTTGGACATTGGTAAGACACACAAACTAGAGCTATGGCTAACTGTGACCTTTGCAGTCAAACTATAAAATTAATATAGACTATTAACACTCCAACTCCATATCTTATCAATGGTGGATATCAAGGACATAATACGACCATGTTTTATGCATCTTGGCAGAGTTATCTGCCATGACAGCAAAGTGAAATAGGCCTGAAGGATCAGGGTTCAAATAAGGCTAGTGTTATAAATTTTTTATTTGCAGCACAGTTTGGCTGAACTCCACCCTGCTCTGACCTCAGCTTCCACAACAGTTTACTCCTTGATGGTAACCTCACTATGTAGGTGAGGGCATCATAACAAGAGTGCATGAAACTGCTGACATCCAATACAACAACAATGGAGGATGTTGAGGTGATGGTGTCTCTAGCTCTTATAGTGCGTTTCCATCAAGCAGTCCAGTTCAGTCCAGCTCAGTGTGGTTTGCAATTACAGGTGTTTATACCAGGGATTGAGGATATTATCAATATGACATTGTTATCAGCATACAACTGCTTCAAAAGCTAAATATCAGTATCAGCAGATATAAACATTCCACAGATATTTCCTAACAGTACTTTGGCCTTATATATTTGCATCAAGATTACGATTTTTTTTTTTTTTTCAAATCAATCTTAAATTGAGAGTATAAGCTCCCAAAATAGGGCAGGTTTTCTGTCAGCAGGGAAGTAAATCAGTGTTTTATATTTTGAACTGGCATGGCATGAAGCTTGACTTTACTGTTAAATGTCAAAACTACATTTTGCATATGATACAGGTGTGATCTAAAAAGAAGTACTTCCTGTCATATCTATAATTCTGTTTTGATGTCACTATCGACCAATTTTAGTTTGTTATGTAAGTATTATTGTCATATAGAGTATCAGCAAAACTCGATTATCGTTCATCCCTAGATTCTACTGTCAGAAAAAGGGACCCAAATAACTGAGTCAGGCCATCCTACATTTTGGCACCCCTCTGAGGGGCTATCAAGTGTACCGAGCTGAACCCAAAAGGTGGAGCTAAAAACACAACAGTCTATTAATTGGTTGCAAGAATCATCCCTTCTTAAGCAACAGCAGATAAAACAAGGCAAATAACCGAGGTTTATGGTAGTTTGCAATTTTCCTTCTCAGTTTCACTTTTGTTTTTATATGTTTTAGTGCTGATTTGTTGGATTAGTTTAGCAATTACTTTGTCAAGTATTTAGTTTTACTTTAGTTTCTATTATTTTTTAGCTGTTGTAGTCTTGGTACTGTGAATGTGGCAATATAGCCCCGTCCATAAGAGCTTGGGGACTGGAAAATGGCAGATTCAAGCCCTCACCAAAACAGGAAGTTGGTTTGGTTGCTGGGGAGATACAACCTGACATCTGTTGGCACTGCCGCCAGTTGTCAATGCAGCTGCCTCAGGGTGCAGGGTTTGCACCATTGCACCCTTAAACTTTATTGCACCTAAACATCTTCGAATGAAATATGGCTAACGTTGCTGGTGGTAAAGACAAGTTAAAAGAAATTATGAATGGTGAAGTGCTGCCATGAAATGTGCTCCCAAACCTGGCCCGACCTGAAAGTAGAAGTTTCAGGAAAAGATCTCAAGCAACATTTAAAACAAGATCATACTAAATAAAGTACAATTAGAACTATTTCCTGTCATTTTTATGCCTCAGTGACACATGCTGAATAGCATAATGGTGGGTCAAGAGGAAGAACTTTTGTAGTTTTTTTGATGGAATTCATGGAAATTAAACAATGAAAGGATCAACATGAGACACAAAAACCCCAACCACTAAAGTGAAAATGTTATGTGTTCATCCTTGAGTCAGGGAGGAAAATTTTGCAAAGTTTGAGGAGATCACAGTGCTCTTGCGATACTCAGTTATACTTTGACGACATGAAACACTTTTTTAGAGGCATGTCACCATGGTTTTGAGCACCAGTCCGTACTGACTACTGTTTAGGAATAAAAAATCTCAGGGCAAAGCCCAAAGCACAGAGGGAATAAATTAGGAGCCTTAATTACACATAGCAGTGTCTTGGGCACAACATTAATTAAATCAATCAGTGTCAGCTCTCATTCTCTTCAATAGTAGTGTTCATCTGCCATTTCATTGTTTGGTTTGAACAATAGACTGATCAATTCATTCTCCTTCTCTTATTGTGCCACTGAACACTGAAAACACACAGGACACCTATTATATGTTCATGCTTGTGTTAAAGTTAGATTTCACTGAAGCGCTCCCACAACATCAAAATGATCAAAAAAAGAGGCAATGGATATTTCTGCATGAGTGTGAAACTTCCACTCTCATAATAAAAATAAAGATAAAACCAACAGGATGAGACAGATTTGTGTCTTTGAGTTACCCATTTACAGAATATCACACTGAACAACAAACTTCAGACTTTAGACCACGATCTGGGTGGTTTAAGATGTGGTCATTTTTGTGTCCTTAATATAGCGGCATGCCAACTTTGCACCTGACCACTCATTTTTAGATGAAAACACTAATAGGCAATAACACATCAGTAGTCGCTTTTATGTCCAGAACACTTTGAGCTCTGGAATTAAAAATGACAACTTTAGCAAGTTGGAAATAGGAAAACATCTGCTCTGCACACCAGAATGTCTTGGGCTGGGGGAACGATGGGGCCCACTGTATTTACAAGACCTAGTGACCTAGTTTGAGGGAAGTCCCTTAAAGTGCCTTTGAGATAATGCATGCTGTAATGTTGTTATCATTCTGTAGGTTGAAAGTAGGCATACTTGTCTACACTGACAATAAAAGCTGCACTTTTTTTTACTCTTAATCAACACAGAAGTATTTTATCTGACTGAAAAGCAAATACAAGCCATAAAAATTGCCTTTTCATAAAATGACTGCACATACTTTTACCAGTTGTCAGTATTTTGACCTTGAAACAATGCATTAACCTACAAACTGTCTGTTTGAAGGAAACTTTGGGAGGGTTTTAATGTTGAAGGTCTACGGGCAAACAAAATACATCTCAAAGCAAGTCAAAGAAAAAAAACTTAAACTTTACTTTTTCTGAATCTTCTGAAACAAAGAATTGAATTGAGTTATCAATATATTTCCCAGCCCTATAAGCAACTGATGAACATGATGCTACACAACCTTAATCTTTAACCTATGGCCTCTGAACTCTGATCAATTCATCCTTAAAGGGATTTGCCAACATTTTTTATGTTTTCATGTCCTGCCTCACTCCTGAGTCCATGATAAGCAGATAGACACCATTCTTTTGACTCTGCATGCTGTAACAAGAAAGAGACAGGCAAAGCTCAACACCACTAATTAGCTTAGCTCAAACACTAGGGGCTCTAATTTTGTAGACCAGGCACAGGTGGGGCGCACCTGCGCTGTGCCGCGCCTGTGTCGCACCAACGGGGTGTGTCCCGGGCATTTTGCAAGTTTCGTGCACGGCGCAGGTAGGCGCAGGCAGGCGTACCCACGTCTCTGTCCTTCCCACTGGCACAAGTAGCAGAGAGGGAGGAGAGAAGGCATGAGTGGGTTTAACACAGCCGAGTGTGATCTTCACCAATCAAATGAACGCCTCTCCTCGCCTTTAAATGCACCGTGGGCGAGGCGCAGTGACAATTTCACCTCAGTGGCGGAGAAGGTCAGAGCCACTGTCACCTTTTACAGCAACTGGGGGAGCGCAGGAGCCACCGGGCCGCACATCGGAGGCCACGATGCGCGTCACCGTGTGGACCACCTCCCGGAACAGATCCTGTCTCATAAATAGGAGTACAAAATTAAGTGATAATTACATTTAAAAACAGCAGCAGGCTAATCCATTCATCATGCTTGTGATCCACCTGCATTCCTGGTCTGTACTCGCCAAATAGCAGAACCTTTGGTGAAATATTCCCCCCAATATCTGCTCCTCATCCTCCTTGCACTAATGTACTCCATCTTTTTAGATCACGTTACGAATAAAGATTAAAACAGAGAAATATGGGCAATCACAGGTAAATCCTTAAGACACCTTGTGACTTGCATTTATTCAGCAAGCGTCTCTCTCTTTTTCTTCTTTTCTTTTGAATTTCATGAGATGAGAGAAGCCGGATACTCCGGATCGGATGATGTGGCTGTTTGTGCCTGGCTGAGAAATGTGAACTCGTTAGTTATGACAAACGTCTCTGATCTGACATCAGATGTGACGGGACAATTAATATAGATACAAATGTATATGCTGGCTCAGACGGTTACATTAAATAGTGGTTGCTGTGATTGTTTATTGCATTGAAATGTGCCTGACATTGTGGACACATGCCTGTGAGGTTTTGGTGACGTGTGCGCCTCTCCTGCGCTGAGAATAGACCAGGTTGGAGCTGGCGAGTTTCCAGCGCACCTTCTGCATGATTTTTTGGCACGAAATTGTCACTGCACCAAGCTGAATCTTTCGACTCCTCCCCCTGGTGCGCCGTCACACCCATCTCGGCGCAGCCAGTCTACCAAGTTGCCAAATTGGCTGCGCACGGCGGTGTGCCGGACGAAATTACCACTGCGCGGAGTGCGCCACCCTGCACCACCCTGAGTTTTGCCAGGAAATTAGAGCCCTAGGAGTCAATAGGTATTAGCCTGCCTCTGCCTACAGTCATCAGATAAACTTTTCAGCAACTCTAAACGGTCCTCTGTGCTTGTTATGACTTGTGTTTTTACTGCGTTATGTTAGGTTATCTTCTACTATCATAGTATTATCTTCTTCTGCTGGTAAACGGAGGCTTAGTTTTCTTGACCAACTTCCGCAGTGGTTCGCGCCAGAGATTTGACGTTCACGAATCAGTCGAGAACCGATTTGCACTTGCGAGTGAGCCATTTGGTTGAGAGCCATTCCTAATTTTGCAGGCAATTTGATTTTAGGAATGGGTCGCAAACAAACGGCTCACTCACAACTGAAGAGTTTATCAGATAAACAGGCAGGCTAACAAAATTAACTCCTAGTGTTTGAGTTAAGTTAATTAGCGGTGGGTGAGCTTTGCCTGTTTCTTTCTTGTTACTACAGTCAAAGAGAGAGTCAAAAGAATGGTGAATATCTGCTAGTCATGGACTCGGGAGTGAGGCAAGACATGAAAACATAAAAACTGTTGGCGTATCCCTTTAAGTCAGAGTAGACACTTGTGCACAGTTAAATTCTTTGGGGTATTCTTCAGATGATGGGGTCATGAGAATGGCTCAAAAAGACAAAGGAACAACCCGACAATATGAGATCTTAGCAGAGACCAGTGAGGAGGCATAGAAATGCACAAAAGTTTCAGCAGTCAGCAAGTTCATCCAAACTGAAACTCACAAGTCTGAGATAAATTGTAAGGATGGACTTTTTGTCACAATATACTGTTTCAAAGATGAAAACTGAGGACAGATCATCCATAACATTATTCACTTTAATTATTTTTGAAAACACACTGCACAAGTTTAACAAACAAATGTGTTTTTCACATTTTAAATTCATTCAATTTTTCAAAAAGAAAATCTGACCTCATAAGTATGATCAACAGAACTGGGCAAGTTTTTAATGAAGGATCAATTTAACAGCAGTAATAGGATTAAAACTCAGTTTGTGAGCAACATGTTCAGTGTGGGATCATGTGGGTGTGCTGAGGAAGTCAGCGAGGAGGGCAGGGTGAGGCAAGGTGACAGCGAGGCAACAGCCACTGGACTTTGCATTCTTCAGTGTCATTCTCTCTATAAAAGCTGCAGAATCACAGATTTTGAGCCCAAGCGCTTGCAGAGAAACAATCAGCCATGAAGGTCCTTGTTGTGCTCGCACTTGCCGTCTTCACTGGTGAGTATTAGACCTGATGGAAAATTGATTCAAAATCTTACTGAGGGGTAAAAATGTAGCAGCTCTTATGTCCTTGAGTTTAGACTTTTTTTTTTTTAAATCCCACAGGCTGCAATGCCAACATCTTATACGCTGATGCGCCCAAACCTCAGCTGGAAGAGCTGACTGATGCTTTCTGGGGCTATGTTTCCAAGGCTACCCAGACGGCTGATGACACCATCCAGATGATCAAGAATTCCCCGCTTGGACAACAACTCAAGTAAGCCTTTTCTGATCAACGGAGACATAATGATGTATCAATATTATTATTGTTGACAAAAATGAATGCAATAATGAATGAATGTAAAACAGGGCTGAAACTGTGTTGAGAGTTTACATCAACACATCATTAAATACATTTCCAGACTTCCCAAGTTCTACTAATCATGTGTGATTTCCAAGGTTATCATAATAAATCGAAAACTAAAAACTAAGTCGAGGATAAGGATCTACAACAAAAAATGACTGAGACGGAACTGAGTTTAAAAACGAGCTACAATTAAAATTAAGACAAAAGCAAAGTGACACAACGCCTGTTTTTTAGTTTTCCTTCAGCTTGAATGTTGTGAGAGCTTGCTGGGGAATTTAAACATCTGTCCCTTTAAATTCTTTAATATATTAGGTTTTTTGTATTTTTATGGAAGTTACCTGGAATGTTTTTTGAACCATTCACAGCAAGAGAAAAACTAACATACACAATGACCTAAAATAAAACAAAGCTTAAGATTTTCACAAAAATCAAAGAAAAGACGGAAGGCTGGTCTGGATTGTGAAGCTTGGCTGAGGTAAACTCAGGATGGGGCTTTCTACTCAGGCTTTATCCTGCCCAAGCTGATCTTAACCCCGCACCAAGAGGCGGGCATGAAGCTGAGTAGAAAAAGATAAAAAAGAATCAATTAGGTAGAGTAAAGGGTGGAAAGGTGGGTTGAAAAGTTGGGGTAAAGAGGGATTGTCAAGTATACATGAGCTCGCTGGCTGATTGGAGTTGTGGTTTGTGGCATGGTCCTGCTCCTGAACCTACAGTAATACAAATGTACTCAATATTGTAAAAGTTAAATAAACATGAATAGTTTGCATTTGTACAGCTAAAAACAGCACTGTTACAACTCTCAAAGTTAAAGAGAACTGTATTGCCAATGCTTTTAGGCTCATACTAAAATTAGAGTTAATTCTCCTGATCAAACATGTCTGCAGAGTAATAATCCTTGAAACAGGACTAAATAAAATACATTCTAAGTGCAAAACTTAAACGAGAACAAAACTGCAGTACAGAAGAACAAACAGGTCATGCAAGAGGCAAGTAATGAAGGAGGCTAGAATCCACGTAAGAACAGCAAGGGAGGGGGTCTTAGAGGCAAAACTACAACAGCAATACTATGAGAAAAACAAATAAAGCTTAAACTTGAACTAGTAAAAACTAAGAATGGGAATCAAGAACCAGGTGAAGCGAGCTGGAGGGATCATTCCCATTTACTTTAGTGCTTTATCATTCCCACTTTGTCCCACATGCCAAAACAATTAGTCACACTCAAGTAAGAGGTAGTCGGCACAAATAACAGTCAAAGATTCAAGAGTCTTATCACAATCTATTATTACTTTTGTTTAATGCCAAATTTGATTAGGATCTTTATTCTTTTAGTCTGTGAACACTGGTAATGCATGAGCAGTGCGCAACAAAACAATGTACATTTTGTTCACAGGGGTCACCAAAACTGGTATAAACTTAATGATGGTTCAAAAAACATTTTAAAAAATCTTGATTTTCATTTTTCAAAATCTAAATTTTTCCAGTACTCAGCTTTTGATATTAATTTTTTTGTTTGCCCTGGCCTATGTGAAGGAGACAGAAGACGTTCAAAGAGAGGCTTATTTAGACTAAATGTCTATGTGATTTTAAGCAAGGGTAGGAACGCAAGTGTCATGCAGAAGAATTTGTTAAGTCAGAAAAGAATCAAATATCAGGATTGCCGCTGTTAAACATAGAGCGCAGAAAACATATTGTTTTCCAAGGATAAATAAAAGAATGGACACTTGAACTACGTTCCTCATGACATCAAAACGAATAAATCCTTCTTATTAATTTCTTTCCCTAATCAAAATTGGGCATTTTCTAAAATGAAAACTAAAACAGATGAACAAATCTACAAAGTCAAAACACATTAAAAATGGAATATGAAAAAAAAGAATAATATCATTACCTTAGAAAAAATAGAGCAAGGTTTTGAAATGTTCGAATTACTCGTCAAGTTTTTGTGTTCACTTACATTTGACCTTCAGTTTTAATTATAGCTCAATTGGTTTAGTTTTTCATTGTGATTTCTTTCATTTAAAAAAAACTGAAAAATATTAATAAATAATAAACCAGTAAAGGAACATTTCTCTGTGTTGGTCAGGTCCTTTCTGTGCTGAGTTTGCATGTTCTCCCTGTGCATGTATGGGTTCTCTCAGTCTAGCTTCCTCCCACAGACCAAACATATACTCATTAGGCTTATTGGTGACTCTAAACGGTTGATTGGTGACTCTAAATTTTCCTTAGGTATGAGTGTGAGCGTGATTGGTTGTCTGTCTCTCTATGTGGCCCTGTGACTGGATGACAACTGGTTCAGGGTATACCCTGCATCTCGCCCCATGTCAGCTGGGATAGGCTTCCGTGACCCCAAAAGGGATAAGATAGATATAGATAATGATGGATGGATGGAAGTTTTAATATCTGTGTTGGGAAAACTCATCCAAAAGTGAGACAGATGTTTCCATGAAAAAATATGAGGATAGTCTTTGTATCACTGAGTGTGCTGATGTTGAAGGTGACAAAATAGTCTTTTATTTATTTTAATTCAGTTGCTGTTTTAAACATACAATAAAGTTTCAGTTAGTTGCTGCTTTTAGTATTTTTTCTCTTTGGTAATTTGTTTATATTATTTTTATGGAAGATATCTTTGGTATGGTGGTAACTGAACAGCAATCTATTTAAAAGAAAAGACACCAGAGCTAACAGTATCTTCCTGTTTCTTCTTACGTTTAGTGATGCAGCCACCATGTACACTCAGAGATACCGAGATCAGGCCCAGGAAATAATCAGCACTATCACCATGGAGACCTCTGACCTCAGAGAACAAATGAAACAGGAGATCAGCGAAAAGCTGATGCCTTTAACTGAGGACATGAAGGTCAAGTTCCAGGAGCAGGTAGAGAAGCTTAAGCAGGAGATGGCCGCCTACGGGGACTCCCTGGACTCCATGGACTCTGACGCTCTGAGGGAAATCCTGATGCAGAAGACGGAGGAGCTAAGGGTCGAGCTGGAGCAGAACAGGAAGGACTTGCAGGTTCAGGTTGGGTCCATATTCGAAAACATTAGACAGCACCTGCAGGCCCTCAAGGAAAGGATGGTACCTCTGACAGAACAGGTCCAGACGGAGCTGACCCAGAAAGCCACGCACATGAGAGATTCGGCTGCCCCCTACGTTGGGGAGATAAGGGAAAAGATAGGCACCAAAGAACTGGAGAATCGTCTCAGTGCCCTGTACAATGCATTATTCAGAACTAAATAAGTACTGAAATAAATGGCATTGAATAAAAAAAGTATTCTCTGACAATAATCATGAAAGTTACACATGTAGATAGATGTATTTAAATGTTAACAAGGTGGTAGATAATACAGTGTGGCCTTATAAAGTGTTGGTCTGTCACCACACACTGCGTTAAACATATGGAAAAAATAAAGAAAATAGAAAAAAACAACCTTGGAGTCTGTCTTCTCATTGACAATATCATGGTGACACTTGCACAAAAGTGTTTTAATCATATGAATAATCTGAAAGGTCAAAAATTGTACTCATTTTCAAAGGTTTACACTGGGAACAGATTAACCCAGGGCACATATTCAAAGTTTATGTCCTAAAAGTTCTATACCTAAGATACTGGATTTTGGCATAGTGATAAACCCCTCTGCGTCAGCCATGCTGAGAGCTGGCTGTACAAGTGTAAATCCACACAAGGTGTGTCTAACCACATCCCTCTCAAGATGTGTATGTGACTTCAGCTTCCCAAGGCTGAATGTTTACTTTGGCTACACAGACACGTTTATACATGTTTCTTAAAATGGAGCTGGCTGTGGGCTTAAAAAACACCAGGCTCAGGAAACGTGTCACATCTGCAGGTATGGGGAACATCTGATTACTTTTTCAGGGCTTTCTACACACACACAAGCTGCCAGCCAAGTCACTTGATTACAACTGACAATTTACTCTCTTAAATTGTAATCTTTACCTCTTAATAGGCATAAATGTATTAATTCTTCAGGAAAATGACTTTTTTTAAATTTTATTTTTAATGCATATAGTCCAGGGGTAGGAAACAAGCAGCTCAGGAGCCACATGCGGCCCTCCTACTCCCTTAATGTGACCCACCAATCAGTTTTAAATATCAAAAATGTATATGTGAGGGAAACCAACAAGAAAATGCCATAACAGCATAAAGATAGCAATATTTAAAAAATAGCCACATATTGTAGGTTACACTTGGGTTTGAATTTGAACACCATTCCTGAATTGGAGTTGAACTGAATAAGTATACAGTATACAGTATAAACCTTTTCAGCACTATAACTCTCACTAGTGCCATCTGATGGACAAAGGAGTCATTTTTCTTCAGTGAAATTATACCACATGGCCTTCAGATGACAACTCTCTAAAAGAGTTTCAGATCATTTTTATTTTCAAAAACTCAAACAAAATGAAAGTTTCAGTAACACTTTTTATAAAGCCCCTTATGATGCAGACACTTAATAAGGATGTTTATAAGGAATTATGCATTGCAATGCAGTTATACTGCTGTACAATCATTTCTATAAGGACTAATAACTATTCATGGTGCTTTAATTATAATAATTACATACATCTAAGCATTTTAAATTGTGCTTATATCCAAGAGAGTTTATTAAAACTCATGATACTTTATAACAATAAATACTGTATGACACACAGTACAGCTTTCTATCACATCAGTGAGGTTAGGTGTTAATTTAACATATTTGCAGGCCATTGATTCTCTATTAGATTGTAATCAATTCATAACGCATTGTAATCACTATTATAATGTATTATAAGATTCTAAGTCACAGTATGTCGTCATTAAATTCGTTGAGTAAATTTAAAAAAAAGGAGATTTGCCAAAGGGAAGAAAAGCAAACAAAATGCTGCAAACTTTCTTTTTTGTATATTTAATTCAAACTTTTTATGACTAACATTTCCAACCATCAGCTGAAATTCAAGATAATATTTTGTCTTCTAATATTATATCTGGAAAAAATTGGATGGTCTTTTAAAGCTTAAAAGTTTCAACTAAGGCTGTTAAAATGAATCTAAAAGCTAGACAAAGCTGATGATAAAAGTTGAATACTGAAATGAATCTTGCTGTAAAAATATGTTAATCAGTTGTTGAAAACATCTATATGTAGACTTTTAAACACTAATAGTAAGATGAATATGAAATATGAAATGTTACTTCCGATCAGACTGTTATAAGACATAAAGTATGTTTATAATAGCTTACACAATATGCACAATATAACTCACTATAAGTATCTCTGCAACTCATTATATTCAGTAGCAGTACAATAATGTACTTTTACTGTTATAAGAAGGCACATTGTCAGAGTTGGGCACAAACTACTTCCAAAATACTGTCCAGAAAAAGGAAAAAAAAAACACTTTACTCCTAAATGACCAAATATTGCATTTTCATGAAAAAAAAAAAAAAAAAAAAAAACTTTTTTGAACTTGAATTTGGTTTTAAGTTAATAAACCCACTCACCTATGTGGAAGGAGACCAATAAAACTGTTCCAATAAAAAAATGGAGATAGGAGAATTGTGCCCAACAGCAACACTATATTATAATACATTTTCTACTTCATTATCAAACATGTCAGATATTCTTGACTTGAAATACGAGAGGCTCTGACTTGATGCAGTAAAAGAGCAGCAGTGTTGGCACACACTTGGACAAATTGTCATGCAACTCCCATGCACCAGAGAGGGGGGATCCTTGTTCGAAGTCTGGCTTTCTAACATTGTTGAAATGTGTCTCCGGTTTACAGCTGGCTCCAGTAGAATTCATGAAATCTTGACAAATTTCTTTCTGTCTCTAGAAGACTTTGAGGTCCAATGTCCTGATGTGTTTGACCATTGACATCACGTCTTGGGTGTTGATTAAGCAAGGATTTGCTTTTGGTTGATTAACAAATTAAACCTTAGTCTCTGTAGAGGATCAGATGCAACTATTTCACCCTCCTCTTTGGAAATGCTCAGATCTGAGGGGGCGGGGAGGCCACAGCAGGCTATGATATTGAGCTGTTCATTGATTGGCTGCCCAAACAGTGTCTGGTTGTAGGGGAGAGGATGAGCTTTGGGCCATGGAGCAGACTTTCAGAACAGTCATGGGGTCTGCATTTGATGAGCAGAAAACACACATGTACGTAAGTGGAAGCTGTAAAGCTATGACATAATAAACTCCAGGAGGTAAAAAACAGAGTTAAGGGGCATTTTCTTAAAAGGGCACAGCACATTTCTCAGTGAGCTGAGAGTTTAGTAAAAGTTCTTCTGCACCACAAGTCCCTTCAAACAACATTACAAACAAAGAAAATGACTTTGCAGGATATGGGTCCTTTAAAGACAGTCCTCTGGAAGCACACACTAAGACCACGAACCAGACAGCAAACACAAGATTTTACAAAATAAGTATAGTTATAAGTAAAGTTTATATGAAAGTATGTGTTTTTAAGTAAATTTAATTTTCTTTTGACTCCAATTTTATCAAAGGAAAAATAAACAAACTTAATTTTTTGACTTATTAGAGGAATGGACATCATGTGCCCAGATACATAACTAATCCCTTATTAATCCATTCATTCTGCACACGTTGCAAAACAATTATGCCACAATTTCATGAGAGACAGTCAGCAAAAACAACACAAAAGACTTGTAAAAGCAATAGATTAGTTGATTGTTGGATTGATGGATTGGGTTGGAAACACCAAGAACATGCCAAAGTACTTTTTTTTTTGATAGAACACAACATTAAATTTCAGGTGTACCATGTGTTTTGCATTTACATTGAAAATCTATGTTGATCTGCTTTTTCCATGCAAGAATTATTAAGAGTATTATTACAAAAATTGGACTGAAAAGACTCAATAATCACACTGGTATCGAGAAAAAAATCATTTCTCAACTCTCCACTTATGGCAGGCAAAATTGACACATGGGGGTAATTAAAGGGTAATGACAAATGTGCCAACACAGTGCAATTTATATACAAAAGATGGACTCTGTTGGCTTTCAATATCTTTTATTTTCTTTCTGTAAAAGGGACACACAATGTGAGATGAGACCAAATACAAATTTGTCTGTTACGTCAATAGCGTTTTATTGGGGCTGCACTGCTGCTTTTACACAAATGAGGTTCCTAATGGATACATAAAGTGCTTTGAACTTAACTGAAAATTAAGCTTTATTGATCCTTTCAATACTGTAAAGGAAATATGAAGAAGTCTTGAAAACAATTTCTTCTGATGTCCTTTTTCAGTGCCTTGTTGACTCAGTTAAATTCCACAAACGAGCTGTAGAGGTGAGAGACACGAGCCTGGATCTGTTCAACCACTGGGTTCACAGTTTCCTTTAGCTTATCAGTGTAGGTGGCAGCAAACTCCAACACCTCCTCGGCTCTTTGAGTCAGCTCACTCTGGACCCTCTCCTTCATAGGAGCTATCTTCTCTGCTAAAGGCTCCAAAGTTCTCCTGGCAGCTTCCAGACTCTCCTCCATCTGAATTGAGAGACCATAAACACCCATGACAGCGTTGTCCTTGGCGCTCTTGGCCCAATCAGGGGCATGTTTCCAGGCATTTTTAGTGCGAATATTGGCAGTCTTGAGACCCTCTAAAAGGTGATTGCTAAATGTGAGAGTGACAAAAAATACATGTTAGCCTCCTTCACAGTTCAGTGGTGTATTCGAGTTAGCTTAAAATATAAACACATCATATTTAAGTGTTTATGTATGACCTACGTTACTGCCTGCCCAGTCTCAGACTCCATAATCCTCTGGACGGTATCATCAGCTGTCTGCCTGGCTGTGTTAACACTGCTCCACAGAGTTTCAGTCAACTCTTTCAGCCTTGGTGTGGGTACATCAGCAGATACCAGGTTGACATTACAGCCTGTTAGATAAAAACAGTTCAAATATGAGATTTTTTATTAAGACTCCTAAAGGTTATCTTGTGTTTTTTCTTCCATACTCACCAGTAAAAACAACAAAGACGAGCACAACAAGGACCTTCATGACTATTTGGCAAGTTGATCAAGCCCACCTGGCAGTACTTGTGCTCCAGTAAGGAAATTCTTTGACTTATATAAAGAGCCAGTCAGTGAGGATCCAGAGTCCAAATGCTGGTGCCTCGCTGTCACCCTGACTCACCCTGACTCACCCTGTTCACCTAAATTGCAGCTTGTTCTATGCAGAACACAAACACACCCAAACTGTATATCAAGCACAATCCAGCTGATGGCATTACCCACTTACATCAGCATGATATCGAACTGTTTAATCATAAAGTTCAATGTTACAGCACTGATGATAATGAGCAGAACAAAGTGCTTAACAAAATGAAAAAGCTCACAGTGCTGCACCCAACAATTTATGAGTTTGTTTATTTTTCCTTTGACAATTTATGAATAAAGGAGGAGGACAGACTTAAGCATTTGAAACTGAGAGGACATCCTTAACTTGTTTAAGGCTGACATGAACTCATTCACACTTGCAAAAAGACCCTGAGAATTCTTGACTTTACATCTATTGTTGAGTTGTATGTGTGAACTCACCCAGACTCCACCTTAAATGATCCAGCTGAGCCCTTCTCACTTCATGCATAAAATACTTTAAAATACTTGGGTAACCTACCCTGAAAACTGGTAACATGACATTTTTTAATTTGGAATTAAGTATTCAGAATTAAATAATTCAGAATTAAAGTATTCTCCTTCGTGTGTACATGGAAATAGTAATTCCGAATTGAGGTTTACGTGGAAAACACGTTTATTCACCTTTATTCAATTCTGCTTAAGGTCAAGAGTTTGGGAATGGTTCTGATTGGATAGGAGGCAGACGTGACGATTTACGTCTACTGGAAGAAAACAAACTCCAGTTCAGCGTCTTCAGCGTCTCTCTCATGGAAACCCCGTCCAACTTGGACGATGAAACTTTAAAAAGGTCCACATTTCTATGCTTATGTCCATCCACTTTTTTCATTATTTCCAAATCTTCAAAGGCTCTAATTAAATAAATTGTGGGCAGCCATCCTTTTCCTGTCAACTCGGAATATGTGCCTCATTGTGACAGGACAAGGGAATGAGCATGCCCAGAACGACTGGAATTAATTTAGAGCACAATGAATGTGTACATGATCGAGGAATTATTTAATTCAGATTTAAATGCAGAAATAACCAGCCACCTTCTCCAGAATTAAGTTTAATTCGGAATGGTCATTCAGAATTAGGTGTTTACAAGGTAATTGTTAATCTTTTAAAAGAGGATTTGCCAGTGAAGTGCTCCTGTTTTTGTCCGGACAGACACATTTCTTGAAACAGTGCTGTCCTCACAGAAAACATTTTCTTCTCTGTGTGCAGGGCCTTGGTCTTGTTTGGTTCAGTACAGTTTGGAACAATAAGCCCTTCTTACCTGTGTTTCCACTGCCAGCTCTACTCTCACCTGTGGGTAGAAATAATCCAGAAGATGAGAGTTTCTCCACTCTTTTCATACTACCTCAGCACCTCATCTCCAACAAAAGACCAATTCACACTGCTGTTTCAAGGCAATATACAGTATTTGCACAGGGCATTGGATAGTGTGCTCTGTCTGTAATCAGAAGGTTTCACGTTGGTGGCAATGAGTCCTTGGGCAAGACACTGAACCCCAAGTTGCTCTCTCTGCTGCATCAGTGGCAAGGAAATGGGTATGAAAGGGCATAAATGTGTAAGATAATAACGGCAGGCTACCTACATAGAATCTTTGAACCATCAGTGAGTAAATGTGGGGGAGAACGGGTGTGAATGGGTGGACGTGACCTGCGACGTAATGCTGTTTTGAGTTGTCAAAGAGGCTGGAAAAGCACTACATAAACTCAAGTCCATTTACCATTTGGCAGTTATGCTCAAGTGACGCCTTGCCTATACTGTGAATGTTGTGGAGACAGAAAATGGGGATGAGTAATGCCTCATTTGTTCTGTCTCCAGAGGTAGTAACAGAGGTCTGATGTTGGAAAGCAGGAGGCACGCTGACTCAGGGCCTGTTTACTCTACAAAGATTGTCACCAGAAACTGAGAGGTTTTTCCTTTGCGTTTTCAAAAGCGCTCAGCGTTCACACAGAGACAGTGTGATAACAATGTGCATTCACACGGAGCCCTGAGAACGACTGAAAACAAGGCAGCGAGCATGCCAGACCAGTAGTTGGCGATGTAAGTTTGTAATGAAATAGCGGTGTTACAACACGCATGTGCAGATATATATCAAATGTGTCTCCACTGGTCAGAGTAGATTCAGATTCAGATTCATATTAAATTTTATTAGTGTCCCGGAGGTCAAATAGGGTTGTAGCGAGGACTTAAAAAAAACAAACACGTAAGTCATGGAGTTACAATACAAACATATAACATGCACACTGAGCAATATGCTAGTACACGCAAGTCATCGTTAAAATAATGCTAACATAGTACTAAAATGCAGGGTCTGGGCACACAGTGACCAATAAAGTGCATAAATTGATATCAAGACACACAGTGTCCAGTAAGTGCAGTCTCTCTAAGAGCGATAAATAAAGTGCCTCTCAATTTAAGCAGCAGTGAGAACAACAATATAACAACAGTAAGACAGCAGCGACAGCTAAATGTGCATTACTTCCTTCTCTCAGCAGCATTCAATGCTCGAATGGAGACAGGAACAAATGAGTGTTTGTACCTGTTTTTAGTGGCCCGTGGGACACACAGATGATGACCAGAAGGAAGAAGCCAGACAGCCAGTACTCAGAATTAGGGGGGTGAGCGTCATCTCGAGCGAATACTGACGCAGCAAATCCACATTTGGATGACAAACCTAGCACAGCACACATGTTCCTCAGTAGTCTGCCATAGCTGTTGTTGTTGTTGTTCCTAGGTGCAGGCACTACCCTCATCTGAAAGAGTACTGTGCCGTGCGTCACTGTTTTCTTTGACAACGGCGATGCTTGGTACATGAAGATGACAACAAAAGCATTTTCGAAACTTTTCACTCTGGTTTCAAAGGTTTGCGGATTCAGGCAGTCTGGTCACTGTTATTGCGTAAACAGAAGGTGCAAATGCAACAAAAACTCTCAATTGTCATGTAAACGGGCCCTCAGTGGGAGACAGAGTGCTGCGAGTGAGTTTCCCTGTCTTTGTGAGTATGTGGGGACACACGCCGTGTTGCTCACATCCAAGTTATATTGCTGCATGCATTGGCACAGATGTTACAGCCTTGTGGTATTAATGTGAATCTCTCAGGAATTTCTCAAGGTCTAAATATATAATAGAGCCTTGTTGTAGTACTTTTGCATAAAGCACCACAACTGTAAATTGGGCTAATGGCAAGGAAGGTGTGCACCTCTGAAGTATTACATGAAGCACTGTTCCATGCTGCCTTTTTTTGGAGCAAAAGTAATGGAAAATTTGCTCAATCAGCTCCATGGATGGTTTAAACTTGGTCTGGCATATTGTTTTCATTGTAGCAGCATTCTTAACTCCTTCCTTACAGGTTGGCACTCAAAACTTGGGTTATTTGGTACTTTCCCTTTATTTGTCAGTGGAAACGCCTATAACTGCATACCAAACCAGGCCGATCCGAACCGGACTGCTTTGTGGAAACACAGCTTTTGCAAACACCTAGATGGGTGTGTGTGTGTGTTTCTTGCCACACTTTGGGCTCCAGTTTAGCACCATCAAAAATTGCCACAGCCTCCCTGAGTATTGTTGGATTTTTTTCAAATATGCCCTCATTTTGATGTGATACCTGCAAAAAAACTGGGACAGGGGCAACAAAAGACTGGGAAAGTTGAGAAATGCTCCGATAAACACTTGTTTGGAACACTCCACAGGTGAACAGGTTGACTGAGAACAGGTGAGCGCCATGATTGAGTATAAAATGTTCAGTCCTTCACAAGCAAGGATGGGGCAAGGTTCACCATTTTGACAACAACCCTGTGAGCAAATAGTCCAACAGTTTAAGCCCACATTGATTGCCTGTGACCTTCGATCCCTCAGGCGACACTGCATCAAAAGCAAAATCATTCTGTAAAAGATATTATTACATGGGCTCAGGAACGCTTTGGAAAACCTTTGTCAGTTTGTCCCTACATCTACAAGTGCAAGATAAACACTTCCCTGCAAAGCAAAAGCATATAACAACAATACCCAGAAAATGAAGGTTCATCATGTAGTATCATCTCAGTGACATTTAGAAGTGATGGAGAGGTCTGAGGATGCTAAATTGTCTTCTTGTGGGGTTAGGCAAATGAACAAATTGATTGTAGACCAAAAAAAGATCAACAAGTAAACACTTCAAATTTAGTTTAAAAAAACAACAACATTAATGGCTATAATAAGTCTTTTTGTTGACTGAATGCATCACCAACCTCAAGCAAAATTAATGCCATCTGGTGAACAGAGGAGGACACGTTTGTCCATAAAAGCAAAAGGTTACATGAAACCTGGCTAACAGGAAAGAGATTCAGTTCTTGTGACACGGAGAAAATAATTTAATTTTCTGTCTATCTTTGACACAAGTTAATTTTACAACCTCATTTCAAAAAAAAATGTTGGGACAATGTGTAAGATGTAATTAAATGAGAAGTAGCTGCACATAAAAGGTGTTCAAGAGTTTCTAGATAATTAAAAAAGATGGTCAGAAGAAAGAAGTAATAAAATGTGGTCACATTCAAGAGTTTCAGGAAATATTGGTAGTGAAGTCCTTATGAAGAGACTGGCATTAAAATAATTACATTGCAGATATATGTCGTACTGTCTTAAGTACTTTTTCATTCGAATGGCCTTACGTAATAATAGCAACAGTATGTACAGGACATACAAAATGAGGCCAGGTGACAGCAAAACCCTGCTCTTTGACTATGGGATATTTACAGTCTGTCTCATATTGCAGAACTTCACCCCCTGAATGAGATCTCGGCCAAGCAGACATTCAGATATACTTTCCTAAGAGACGTGATATTCAACTGGACTGATGAAGATGATCTGAAATGCAGAGAAAAAAGAATGTGACACTGAAGTTTTTCATCATCCTACAGCCTGCTGATGAACTCAAACCAAAGATGACCAGCTGACTGATGCATTTTGAGGGTTTGTGACCAAAATCAAGCAGACAGCAGACGAAACCCTCTGAAGTTCAAACAGACTGACTTTGGTCAGAAAACAATGTGAGCCATTCATGATCACATTTGTGATGTAAAGTGGATGAACGTTTAACCGTGTGCTGGCCCCAGATCACAATGAAAAATCAAACAAAGCAACAAATTTGAAAATATGACAAAAAAAAATTACAAAAAAACAGAAAAACTACAAAAATCAAAAACGAAAAAGAAAAAAAAAACACAGAAAATTATCATAAACATCTGAACAAATTAAGAAAACATGACAACATATAACCAAAAACATAAAACTTACAAAATATTACAAAATACAATAAGAAAATGAAATGAGGACAATTAATAAAACACATCTTAAACAATATCCAAAGACTCAACAACTTCAGAAAACAGAACAAAAAATTCAGTATAACAACAAATAAAAAATGCAACAAATATGAAAAGCAAAAACAAAATAAAAAACAATAGCTAATAGAAAACACACTTATCAAAAAACACAGCAAAAAATAAACCAACATTTAATAAATAAATCAATAAATATTAAGAAATAAAGTTAAAGAAACTAATATAAAAATGAAAATAAACACAACATATTAAAAAAAGTGCCAATTATGAAAAATTTGGAAACACACAGACAAGTCACTACTACAAATAAGAAAGCACTTCAAAAAAAAGAAAAAAAAATCAAAATACATAGATAAATTAAAACAACACCAATAATGAAGAAATGAAGACATCTGACTAAAAACAAACAACTGAAAACAAAACAACTAATTAAAAAAACTGAAACAAACCAAAATTTAACAACACAAAAGCATAAGAAAATAAGTCTCTTACCTTTGGTGTTTTGCTTTTTTACTCATATGTATTAGCTGTTCTATTTTCTATTATTTTTTGTTGTCTTATATAGATCTGTTGTTTTGTTCTCCTATTTTTGGTGTGTTCTATTAATCTCTTTTTTATTAGTTAGTGTGGTTTTCCAATTTGCTGTTGTGTTTTTTTTTTTTTATCTTAGTGTATTTTAAATTGGTTTTGTGTTTGTTTTTATTGGGGTTTATATTAATTTTGGGGATTTATATTTGTTGGTCATTTCAACAATTTGTTATTATTTTTTAAAATTGTCTCAGTGTTTTTGAAGTTGTTTTGTTTTATTGTCTCTTTCTTTGTTTTGCTTTTCTGTGTGTTGCAGTGTTTTGTAATCTATTGTTTGCTCTATTTTTCTTATTTGTTGTTATTTAAACCTGAGGGCCATGCTTTTGGCGAGATGTATTCTGTTTGAAATCACAGAAAATAGTGAGTAAACTCTATCTTCCTGTTTACTCTCATTGTGACCTGATAAAACAGGGTGCAAGGGGGGCTAAGAAATGCAAGTAAATAACTATAAACCATGTAAAATAATGTGCTTTACTATTTTTTTCTGTAAAAACATGACATTTGAAAATTTAGGGATGAAAATAATAATTATATTTAAGCATTAAAAATATTATTTTGGTTGCAGAGCTTCTTCATACTGGTGTATTAACCATTACAGAAACATAAAAAATGGTTTTGGTTATTAATTACCAATGTTGTCAGTTTAGGGCAGCTGTGGCATAAGCCTTCCATTGGGTGGTGGTCTAATAAGTTTGTTAAGCACTGATTACCCTGTATAAACAGTTGTGTTTTGCCACAAATAGTCCTCTATTTCTGACACCCATCCAACTTTGTGCTTCGCCTTTACTTTCGTTGCCATGGCTACATTTGCTTCCTGCTTCAGTCAGCTTGCTCTCTGATTGGCTTTGCTCCGTTCCATATCACAAAATACGGAGGGCATACTCAGCTGTCCTTGGTGCACTCCACACACATCAGGATTTCTAATCCAAAATACTGAACACCTTTAGTATTTACATTGCCATGTCGAGGTGTCTCCTGTCATCTTCTGAGATAATTGTGGAGGATTAAATGAGACCTCACACCACAGGATAATCAGGCAAGATAATCGTTAGGACAACCAGACAATCAAGCCTTTACTGACTTTGGTCAAAAGTGGGGATTCAAGTTAAAATTGGGCCGACATCTTGTGGTGTGTGCCCTGCTCAAGCAGTACAGATTATGGATGGATGGATATTTGGCACAACAAATAGCTTACAAAATAAAGTCAGCATAAGTTATGAGAAGTGAGTTAATTTCTTAGCTCCTCTAAAGAGAACAACAGCTGTGTCATCTGAACAAATGACTTATTATTCAGTAGTGATGTGCAATCAACTTTCATGTGTGCTCCACCATCATCTTAAACTTGCACAGCAGCTGGACCTTCCCGATTCAATGTCTGTATTCAGGCAGATCCATCTTGCCAAGCTCCAATCTACAACAATTTTAAGTGGCCCAAAGTGGCACTGCCCAATCAGAGTCATTTAGAGCAGGAAGAGGGGAGAGCCATGAGTGAGATGACAGAAATGAGCAAAGATGCTAACAGTTCCAGTAGCAGTTTGTCAGATCTGGACTGCATTTTTTTCTATTTAATGAAAAACCAACAACAATACTGAGAGCATTTCTCGAAAGGCAGGTTATTTTTGCTCCACTTACAACATGTTTAGACTGTAGCTTCTCGACGTATTTTTCATTCAAAGTGTCCTGCAGTATGGAGGCCCAGTCTGGTTCTGTGGCCTTACTGTCCAGCTCAAAGCAAGGATTCTAGGCTGTTGAGCATCTGTTCAAAAATGGTGGGGCTGAGTGTTGAGGACTGTTTTCTTAGCAGCTGCTCCAAGCAAACCCTCAGACTGGCTGAGAAGATCACAAAGGACCCTTCTCATGTTCTCCATGAGGAGTATCTATCAGCTTCTGCCGTCAGGGAGACACTTTAGGGTACCAAACTGTGAGAAAAACAAGCACAAGCTCTTGCTTGTTCCTCAGTCTATTACCTTATTAAACAAACGGTGGTGAGGAGGTGGGACAGCTCTACACACACATACCCCTGACACTGACTTGGGACATTCTTACGCATTTAGGCTCAATTGGTGTTCGGACTGTGGTTGAATAGTTGGACTTTTAAACCTTTTATGATGTATTTATTGATATGCTTTTATTTTATTTAAACAACGCGACATTGTGATGATGGATGAGCTGGTGATGCAAAACAAATTTCTGAGTAATCAGACAATAAAGTATTATCTTATCTTATTATCTTATCTTATCTTTTTAGCAACGACCTACTACATTATCTGATTGGCCCATCATGAACATAATTGATGGAACAATGGTCTAATCATCTGCCAGATTTTCTTTCAAAGGTTCTGCCCATTCCAAAACACTTGTGAAATATATTAAGTGGTCCATCTGGTGTGTCAGGTTACCCTCATCTGGGAATAACAGAGAAATGATATCATGTTTAGAAAATAGTTAGGTGATTTTTTTCTTTTATTTATAAAAATCAATGACTGCTGGAATATTTAAAGATCCTATCCCACCCATTCTCAGTATATCAGTATCTTCTTCAAGTATCACTTTTGTTGAGCCCCTTTTAAAAATATTCATCCTGATTCATTTTTTTATTTCTTTTTTTGTGAAATTTTTGGTGTAATTTGTTCCTTTATGTCCATTTGTCTTCCCATTGAACTGATAAATTATTGCATGTGGTATTATGCAACTCCTTGTTTTGTGGAGCTCTTTGTCATGTAACTCCAATAAATGCTGTTCCATTAGTGCTTATGCTGCTATCATGTTGCTGGTGAAAGTGGGTTATGCACTGATGTGGAACGTGCATGATGTGCAGTTTGGGTCTGTGTATGTGTGCATGTCTTAGAGCAAGGTGCAATTAAGGTGAACGGGGTGAGGCTCGGTGACAGCGAGGCACTATTGCCTGGACTTTGGGATCGAACACTCTATAAATGTCCTTGAATGTTCTCATTCAAGCACAAGTGCTGCCAGGTGGAGATCAACTTGCCAAACAGCCATGAAGGTCCTTGTCGTGCTCGTCCTCGCTGTCTTTACTGGTGAGTATTAAAAAAAGAAAAACCGTAGGATCCCTTTAGGAGTCTTAAAAAAAACTACTCATTATGTGAACTTCAAGTCTTTTCTGCTGTTGATGTTCTCATATTTGAACTGTTTTTATTTAACAGGCTGCAATGCCAACCTGCTATTTGCTGATGCACCCACACCAAGGCTGGATAAGTTGACTGAAACTCTGTTGAGCTATTTTCACACAGCAACGCAGACAGCTGGTGATACCGTCCAGATGATTTTGGAGTCTGAGACTGGACAGACAGTAAGGTAGGTCATACAAAAACACCTGATTATGAGTTATAATGTGAAGGTTGTATAAAAAATCAGCACACATGATTGGAAAGTGAGGATTAACACAGATTTTCTTATTTTATCTCATGTTTAGTTCTCACGTGAAGAATGGTGCCGAAACTGCCAAAATATACAGTGAAGTCGCCTGGGGGCAGGCTCCTGATATGCTCAGGGAAACCGTGGAAGCAATGAGCACAGGGCTTGAGGGCATTGCTACTAAGACAAAAGACGGGATGAACACAATCGGTCAAAAGCTGACGGAGACAGTAGATCCTGTGAAAGACACCATCCAGGGTCATCTGTCTCAGGGAGCTGAGCAGGTTTTGGATTTTGCCGCAGCCTCCTATGAGAAGGTCCAGTCTGGTGTCACCGGGCTGTACGAGTCGCTAGTGGAATCCAACTGAGTCAACAGAGTAACTGGAAAGTACATCCGAGGATATTGCTAACTGTTTTCAAGATGTTAACATGTTGTTTTGACATGCATTGTGTTGTAATCCTAAATTATGAAAATAAAGTAAGAACAAAACACAGCCTTGAGAGTCTGTCTTTTATGTTCGGAATCTGATACAACACATTATACTATTAATAGGTACAGGAACTTTCTGCAGGAATTGACGTTCATCAGTGTTGATCACATTTTGGAAATGACAATTAATCAATAACATTTAATGAAATCAAAACAACCCACAAATTTACAACCTTGTCATTTAAAATCTATTGAGGTAAATTGTCATTCTGTCTGAGCAGGGGTTTTGTTGCTCCTGGCATGTTTGTCGCATCTTTCTTGCTTTTTTTTATTAAGTAGTTTTTTGTTTATAGATTAGTATTTATTTATTGTTTTAGATTGTCACATTGCTAATAGGGGCTGTATTGTTAATCCTGAAGTTAAAATAACTTTGTACTGTGACCCTGGAATCAGAATTGAATTGGATCATGACGTAAATAAAATAATTCAAATCAATGTATCCCTCTTTGTTTTGGGAAAGGTGAAAAACTGATCACATTAACTGATTTTATTTTTGGATATCAGTAGTGTTTTTGTCCACTCATCCTTTAAACAATAGTTTTACTATTTTTAGTTTTGAAATGAATACATTTACCTTTACCAGAGTGGTTTCTGTGAGATAACTTCCACACTTACATAACATCTGATAAATTAATAAAATGATAAATGAAAAGCTAAACCAGGTAAAACTTTTATTGATTAACCAGTGTTGTTGTAAAACCAGATTTTAACTGATTCGGAGAATCATGATACTTGAAACTAAAGCAATACTTCAAAAATATTGTTGTGATACTTACCTTGAACATATAAGAATAGGATGCTCACATTTTGGACTGACAATTCATAATTAAAATTACATCCAAAAATTACTTTTTTTGTCTTTGATATTTATCAAGGCATTAAGTGTTCCTCTTAATTTATATATTTACTTTTCAGATACAAGGTGCTTATGCACGTTAAAATCATCAAAAGATTTTCAACCAAGATAGTAATTTAGACAGTATTGTTTACATCTATATAGTAGTTGATACCATGAAATAGCACGAGGACAGCCACCATTTCAGGTTCCTCTCTTGACTGTGTGTTTGGCCCTCCCCGCCCTTCTTCCCTCCCTTCAAAAGCAAAATAAAATAAAATAAAAAAAGCCACAACGTCGCATCCCCTCCCCTGCTCACTCACAACAACAGTCCTGTCAGCAGCACCAACTTGGAGGGAAAGATAGATGAGAGTAATGCTACTGAGGTGGAGGAGGTGTGATGGTAAAATGAAAAACAGAGGCTCAGTGACTTCAGATCAACAGCAGAATGATGGTTTTTTTTTCCTTTTTCACATTTCACATGAGAGCTACACAGTGCAACATGATGTCTATGTAAATGAATATTCATTTGTATTAATGGGGTTTTGGGTCATAAAATCTGATTCTTGTTTTGTGTCTATGTTGATAATGTACCTTTATTTTAAAGTTAAGAGGCAGGCCATCAACTGTTTACTTGTAGATGAAGACAGGGGCAGGTACTGTAAGATTAATTTTTCTCTATTCTATTTTTCAGACATGCAATACAACAAAACTGTAAATGATTATAATCTTAATGGTATTATTATTATTTTCTTTTCCTTGCACAGAAATATGATTATCTTCATGGCTGGAATAAATAAATTTGTGAAATGAAAATGGCGAGCTGCAGCTGCAACCCTCAAGCATTTGTAGCCCAGTGAATCAATCCTACTTTAAGCTTCATTAACCTGTGTGTGCGTGTGGGGTTTTTTTTGTAGTAATGTTAAATATCAAGATATGTATTGAATATCACCATGTACTGAGAAATATTGGGATACATTTGTTTTATATATGACCTTTTATTTTAAATCAAGTAGATTCAGAGTACAACAATGTAAAATGACTGAAAAGATATTAAAGTAACTTACTGAGTACAATATTGTATTAATGTTTCCACCCTGATTATCTTTTGTGAGCTCTGGCCATTGAGAGAGAAGAAGAGAAAAAATTTAGCAGACTAGCAGACATTAAACAGCCAGGTAAAAAAGAAAACAATGATGTTTCAGTTTATGTGTTGAAAAAAAAATCCAACAAACAATGACTTAGGGACTGTACCTTGGTGGTGAACTTCACATCGTGTGGATTTGCTGTTCATCATGAGACTGGGGTCCACATTCAAGATTTCCTGCTGCTTAACAGAAGGTTTTTTCTTGCCGCCATGATGGAGGGATTCATGATTGGCTATTTGGATTCATGTTGGGTGTCGGATGTATATATTTGTATATATATGTATATGTATATTTTATATATGTATATATGTATCTATGCATATATGTGTAGCCATAATATGAAGAGCTTTGTGCTCGATTGTAAAGTGTCTTGAGATAACACTTGTTATGAATTGGCGCTATACAAATAAAGATTAATTGATTGATTGATTGAACTTCCATGAGCCCCATGGTGCACTGCATCCCATGCATGTAGTCTTCAGAAGAGGCATGCACGTAACAAACATCCACATAGTCCTGCACAGACATGAAAGTATTCCACCAGTCTCTTTCTTAATTAAAATTATCACACACTTATTATCTCACTTATAAACATTATACAAGACATGATATTTAACTGCTGCGCTGATAACACTTTGGTTTATCTCCCAGAAAAATCTGGAGTCTGTCCAAACCTTAAGTTGCACCATATTCAGATGTTCAAATCAGCAAATGTTCCTAAATGAGCCCTGATAAAACTGAGATTGCAACGATTGACCCAGATAAACTGCAGCTCCAGTTATTCCTTGGTCCCAGATCACTTCATAGCTTTAGATTGTTGCACATGCTTGTTAGATTTGACAGCATTCTCACTTCCGAGACAAGTAGAGCAACATATTGACAGTCTGCGCCAGAACCAGCCCAGGAAAATGACCAGAATACATGCAAGTGTTGGTTTTTAGAAACCAACACTTACATGTTGGACTTCTTTAAAGGATAAGTTCGGTTTTTTGACGCCTGGACCTTATTTTTAGGATTAAATACGCTCGTGGACTCACCCAGACAATTTTGGCGGAGCTTGGAGCCGTTTTCAAGCAATTTAGATCTATCCGACGGTGTTTTTTCTCATGCCAAAGTAGCAGACGGGGCCAGAAATCGTATTTTGGGGGGCATCAGTACGTGTTTCCTCTGGTCTCAGGTCCCACTCTGAGCAGCAAAGGCACACCTCCTCTGTTGTGTTTGCCGTGCAATGTCCACAACAACACCACCAGTTAGCCCCCATTCATGGACGTGCAGTGGTTGCTTGTTCTCTGGCCAGTTGTTCGGCTCTTTCCCTCTGCATCCTCCTTTCAAATAGCCTCTCGTCGGTATATTCTGGCTCAAAACGATACGGGCATCCATTATACTCAAAGTCGTCGTCAGACACTTCTACATCGGATAAATATTCCGCCATGTTGCACAAAAATAGCCGTGTAGCCGTGTAGCCTAGCAACAACAGCGGCTCTACTCATGTTCTTGTCTATGACATCACCAAAAGTTACCCATCCTTGTAAAGCCCCGGATGACCATCACAACAAAGTTGAGCTGACATGGTGATAACACTGGCCATTCATTTATAAAATGTAGCTGAAATGAGCGAGTTTCGCAGCAGATAATGTCTAATTTAGGGGCTTCGATTTCTGGCCCCGTCTGCTACTATGGCATGAGAAAAAACGCCGTTGGATGGATCTAAATTGCTTGAAAACGGCTCCGAGCTCCGCCAAAATTGTCTGGGTGAGTCTACGAGCGTATTTAATCCTAAAAATTAGGTCCAGGTGCCAAAAAAACCGAACTTATCCTTTAAGTGTATATCCTCTTGGACATTAGTATGTGATTTACAAAGCCATTCTTGGCAAATTCCTGACTATCTCTCCTCTTTATTAATCTTGAAGGATGGATTACACAACCTGAAATCATTGAGCTTCGTGCAGTTTGTTGTCCCCAGAGTCCGAACTGAATTGGGAAAGAAGGCCTTTAGGTTCTCTGCGCCTTTGTGTGAAATAATCTGCAAACTGAATTTAAGCTGCAAAACTTGTCTTTGAATGTTTTTAAATCTGCAGTGAAAACTTTGGAATCCAGACTTTCTGAATGTCACTGTTTTAATTGATGACTTAAAATTGTCTCCTCACTTCATTTGCACTGTATGAGTGGTTATTTGATGAAACTGTGTTTTGCTGCCATTCTTGGTCAGGTCTCCCTTGAAACAAGATCTGTTGATCTCAACGGGACAAACCTGGTTAAAAAAAGGTTAGATAAAAATAAATGAAAAACCAAACATCTTCAGTCTGATTCTTATAACCTGTTCAAAGTGAAAATTTACAGGATGGCATGGGGCTGGGCATAGCTCCCAGTCCATGATGATATATACCAGTGGTACAGAAATAATTGAAGATAAGTGTGTTATGTTTGAAGTCCATACAGATTGATTATTGGGAGAAGTAACAGCCCTTTTCCACCCCCCCCCCCCCCCCCCCCCCCCCCCCCCCACACACACACACACACACACACACACACACACACACACACACACACGCACACCCACATTCACAAATGTTAATTAAAATCCCTGGATCGACCTCCTGGTCAGATAGGGCTGTCCCGAATGGAGCTGCATCATTTTCTCCAGGTACTCTGGTTTCATAGCACACCAGAAACATGCTCACTTGGTCAGCTTGTGACTCTAAATTGCCTCAGACATGAGTGTGTGTGTGTCAATAACAGTCTGTACATGCAGTGCACTGACTGATGACCAATCAAGAGTATACCCTGCGAAAGTATACCCAATGACAAAAGGGATAGCAATCCTTATAGTAAAAAGCAGTATCTGTCTGTCTGTCCATCTATCTATCTATCTATCTATCTATCTGTAGGTCTCTCTGTCTGTCGATAGCCCTTTTTACACATGCAACCCTGACATTATCAGGATAATGTCCGGGCAGGGCGTTCACTGATAGGCAGCACACAATGTCAAATATATGTGGTGGAAGTCAGTGTTTATAATATGACAGCTGACAAACAATTCATATCAAATTTTTTTCCTTACTACCGTGTTAAATGTTAAAACATGTATCAGTAACATTTAGTTAAGAGTTGAGGGGAGCACTGTAGTGCACAGAAGTAAATATAAAGCAGAGTCACTACGCTCACAACAGTTACACCAGAGAAAGAAAGCTTCAGAGTTTCATCTCCATACCAAACAGCAGCCCTTTGGATTCACGAGAGACCCAGTGGGGATCGTTTCGGAGCAGATGGAATGGAAACAAAATTTCCGATGTCCGGACGCATATTTGAGTTTGTGTTACTGTCCTTACAATTAGATAAACTTCTCCCACAACAGCAGTTGTTTTGATCCATCCTGTCAAGTGTCTCTTTCCCTGGGTCATGCTGGCTGCACAGGAGGACGTCTCTAGCCCTGCCCACCCGCCTCAGTGAATATCCCTGATAATTCCCTGCAGTGTTTAGACATGAGCCTACTCAGACTTTACGTGGAAAACTAACTAGGGGGGTGCAAGGAAATAACCTGAGTAAAGTCCAAGTGACAAACTTGGCTTTTTGGGTTCACACACAGCAAAAACATGTATTTGAAAATGGAGTGGATAACCTCACAGGGTAAAAAGATTCCTCAGAGATAGTGACTGTAAAGCAGCTCTTATAACATAAGTTATGTTCAAATTCTGGTGACCTGGAAACACCATCTTAAATTTTAACATGTCATGATGACATTTTACTGATATGACTTAATTGTCATTTGTTTGTGCAGTCACTGAACATATCATAATCAGAACATGTGAGCGGAGCGGAAGCGAGCAGGGAGTGCAAGCGGAAGGAATTTGGCCGGAGCGCTGAGCGTTTTTTTTTTTTTTTTTTCAAAAAAGCTGGAGCGGACCTTATCTTTCACTCCATTCCGCTCCAATTTCGCTCCAGTACCGCTCACACCAAGCGTCTGAAGCATGTCTCACACAGAGTGCATCTGTGTGGAATTCATTGTTCAGCCACCCACACTGTTTTCTGTGGGAAATTGGATGTTGCCAACTCGGATCAGCACCACGGACAGCGCAAAAGCTCTCAGACCTCAGTGCAGGTCACCTGCAATTGTTTCTTTTTTTTTTTATCCAGTGAATGCAATGGGCTTCCGTATTTTCGTAGAGTCAGCGGTGAGTGATTTGAGTGGAGCGAATAGAAATTTGAGCGGTGCGCATCCGCTCTGAGCAGATGAGCCGGTGCAAGGAACAGCTCTGTGAGCGAGGAGTATAACTGTCAATGTCCTCTTGTTAAGGCTCATTGAGACTTGTTTTCTTTCCAATTGTCACCATACCAGCTTTAGCAAGGACATAAAAATGTATTACATGTTGGGAATGTCAAAGTTTTGATAGTTTTTTAAGGCCATCTTGAAGGATGAGGATAACTCCTCTTGCTGCAGGGGCCAGTATGAGTCTCATGTGGAGTTAACGGAGTTTTTTATTCCAGTCCACAGTGAAAAGGTAAGACATGTTCTTCTTCATTAAATGCACTATGCTGATACACTTGGAAAACCTGATGGATGATTGTGCATCAGTGGTTTAAAAAACAGACATCATGTCACAGGACCCATGAGGCTTGATGGCTGTATTGATAACCTCATATGTTCAGGTTTGGGAAATGCTGAACTATGTTTTCCCCTACTCCCAACATAGATAGAAAATTAAGGGGTCCCTCGAGGTTGTAGTGTGATATCTTGGCACTGTAGCAAGCTGCTACTTGCAGCAGGAGTTTACTCGCCCCTGTGTTTTGACTCACAGACTTAAACCCAGCAGAGCAAGTAGGGAGAGAAAATGGAAACAATAATTAAAAGCTGATGTACTCAAAACCTTAAATACTTAATTCCGAACAGTTCAATACTTTATTAAGAACTGCTGCATACCTAGTTGCCATAGTATTCTTAGGATATATCAGGGTTGCATATGTGGGGAAAAAAAAAAAAAACATAATGTATTTTTTTCCTTTGGGAATCGCTCAGGCACCAGCACTGTATAAAACCAATGATTTAGCAGTGCAGAAGAAAGAAAAATAACAATACTTTACTCTAGTCATGTAACAATAGAGAGTGGAATCTACTGGTCAAAATGGGGATGGAGGAAAGTATTCTGGGCCTTTAGCTGTTGATAAAAGGCACTGGTATTGTGGTAACTTGCGCTCCACAAGGAAAACCACGAGACACTTTTTGACCAAAAATACTGCCTTTTATCTTCGAATGGCATGAAATCAGTACAGAGAGACACACACAGGCTAAGGCTATCATGAGCTGGAAGTGGGAATACAACAACAACAGCAGAGGAACCTGAAGAAGAACAGTCCAACATGACCACACTACCCCCTAGTGGGTACAGGGCTAAATTAGACTTACAAGTTACATGAATAATAATCCTCACATTGTAACAGGTATGGTTTGGTTTTTTTTTTTTTTAAATTATTTTCTGTTAATCTTTTCTTATCCTCCTATTTTACAGATAACATGTTTTGTATTTTGTTGGTGTGTTGAAGCTATTCTGTTTTTTGCTGGAAAAAAACAAGTCAGCTCAATATTCTATGTTAATTTTCTGGGGCTGCAGAGGACAACCGATAACCACAGAATAAATATTGTAAATATTGTTCCACGGCTCGTGGAAGCTAACTGGCCTCATCTCAATGTGCGCAGCTTGCTTTTACAAATGGATTTGGTTAGGATTTGGGTGAAATCAACAGATGCTGACATTGTTGTAATATCTGAAACATGGCTAACAAAATCCATTACTGACAAAGATATTTGCATCAATGAAAACAATGTTTGTTGTGCCGACAGACCAAAAAAAGGTGGTGGTGTTGCCATTTTTGTTAAATCAAAATTTCATGCACAGGTAACTTTTTCTGAGTCGATTCCCAAACAACTGGAATTTCTGGCAGTGAGTTTAGAAATGTCTAATGATTTCAGTTTAACTGTTGTTGGTTGTTACAGGAGCCCCATCTGCTGTTATGGATGCGTTGCAGTCTTTGATGCAACTTTTATCAAGACTAAATTATAACGAAATTGTTTTATTAGGCAATTTGAACTGGGACTGGCTCAAGCCAGTTTCTGATGATTTTAAAGCTTTTTGTGACTCTGTCAACCTGGCCCAGTTGATTGATTCACCAACTTGCCCAAATTTTTAAAACCCCGAGAGATCATCCCTCATTGATCTGATCTTGACTAATGTTCCTCATAAATTTTCGGCTGTTGGTGTTTTTTGCAATGATTTGAGTGACCACTGTGTTGTTGCTGCAACCTGGAACACTAAAATTTCTAAACTGAAACCCCATGTACTCTTAAAGAGGGATCTCAAGCATTTTAATAACCAGGGATTTAATCATAATTTGTTTTATGTTAACTGGAGAAGAATAGAACAGATCCCTCATGTTGAGATGTCTTGGGCATTTTTTAATGATGGTTTTATGCAAATTTTAAATAGACATGCACCTTTCAGAAGATACAGAGTTAAGGGGCGCGATAACTTCTCATGAACTTGCTGAAACTATTCATGCATGAAAACTGGCCTGGGCTAAGGCAATGGCTACAGGTTCTACTGCTGATTGGGTTGCTTTTAGAGTACGAAGAAATGAATGTTCCTCATTTATCAAGAAAGCCAAATCTGAGTATTACTTGTCCGTCACTACAAAAAATTTAAATGACCTAATGAAATTTTTGAAAGTTATGAAATCCCTTTCCATCAGCAACTACTCTCCAGCCTTACCCTCTTCTGTTATGAATGATTCTGTTGCTATTCATGACAAAACGGAGATGATGAATTGCTTTAACAAGCTTTTTGTTTCTTCTGGATTCCTGTTTGATTCTGCTCGCTCTACATCTGTGAAACCCAGTACCGATGTGTCAGTATGTGTCAGTGATGTGTATGCTGGCCCGTCTTTCAATTTTGCAACCTTTTCCGTGCAGGATATTTATAAGGCCTTAAAAAACCAAGATCCTAGAAAACCTTCAGGACCAGACATGTTAGATCCTTACCTCTTGAAGCTGGCGGCTGATTTTATAGCTGAGCCGCTCGCATATCTTTTTAACCTTACACTACTTACTAAGGAAATTCCAAGGATTTGGAAGTCTCCATTGATCTCCCTTTACTGAAAGGGGAAGAATTGAGTACCTTGAACAACTATAGGCCTATATCTAATTTGTCAGCACTGGTTAAAATCCTTGAATCTCTGGTGAGTGAACAGCTAGGTTGCTTGGTTTTCTAACTATCTTAGCGGTTGGTCACAGTGCATAAGACACGATGGTGTATGCTCAGATATTGTATTTGTTCACAAGGGTGTGCCCCTTGGCTCTGTAGTAGGTCCACTTTTATTTACCATTTATGTGAATGATCTTGGTCAGAATGTGTCAGATGCGACATTACATTTTTATGCTGACAACACCATTGTGTACTGCTGTGCTGCATCTTTTGCACAAGCTGTTAACGTTTGCAAAATGCCTTTGTGGTCCTTCAAACTGCACTGCGTGGACTGAAACTTGTGTTAAACGCTGATAAGACCAATGCTTTTAACCAGATCAAAGACCGGGTCACAAATTGTTCCTGAACTCTCTACTGTTGATGGAAAGCAGACTGAGGTTGTGCACTGCTACAAATACTTGGGTATACTGATTGATGGCTCCCTTAATTTTAAATCACATGAGTCTTGTAAAAAAACTGAGGCTAAACTTGGGTTTTTATTTTAGAAACAAGTTGTATTTTTCTTTTAATGTAAAAAAGCGACTTGTCGCAACTTTTTTACCTGTTTTAGATATGGTGGTCTTTTGTACATGCACGCCTCTGCACAGTGTCTTCATATGGTTGATACTGCCTACCATGCATCCTTGAGGTTCATTACTAACTGTTAACCTCTGACTCACCACTGTGAGTTGTACACTCAAGTTGGATGGCCTGCTTTGGCGACCCGTAGGATCATACACTGGTACAGTTTTATTTATAAGGCAATTCTGGGTCTGGTTCCCCTCTATTTATGTGTTTTTATCATGCAGAGAAATACTGGACAGTATTCCTTGTGTTCACAGGACCTTATTATGCTCTCTGTCCCAAATGCACGGACTGATATTGGGCAAAGGGCTTTTGGGTACTCTGCACCCTCAGACTGGAACCGATGGCAGAATGACTTAAAGCTCAATGAGCTGGTGTCCTTAAATGTTTTTAAATCGAAAATGAAAGACATGGAACCAGATTCTATAAGATGCCAATGTTTTAGGTCTGCTGTTGAAAAATTGATCAAAATATATGGCTCATAGATGTCTCTGCTTTTAATCCATAATGATGTGCTATGTCAATTGTTTTGTCTCTCGTTGCATATCTGTCTGTAACTTTGTGTTTTTTGCTGCTGCCCGTCTTGGCCAGGTTTTAATCTCAATGGGACTAACCTGCTTAAATAAAGGTTAAATAAAATAAAATATAAAAAATATATAAGATGGATCTATGCCAGGTGACAACGTAGCAGTGGCAACTGGACTTTGGGATTTCTTTTACCACCTGACACTATACAAGCTCCTGAATTTCTTCATACAAGCACAAGTGCTGCCAAGTGGACTAACGGTTATAAACTCACTGGAGACTGAAGAGCCATGAAGGTCCTTGTCATTCTCGTCATTGCTGTTCTTTCCGGTGAGTATAATGATTGCATTGTCTTAGGTGCAAGAAAAATATCTGTTATGTGAATCAAAATGAACTAGAAGCCTTTCTGAATGCAACCAATAAGAGCTTTATATTTCATATGGCATCTGTTTTTTTTTATCCAACAGGCTGTAATGCCAACTACCTCTATGCTGATGAACCCACAAAGACCAGGCTGGATGAGGTGATTGAAGAAATAACAAAACCTGCAGCTGAAGTTGGAGAAAAAGTTCGAAAAGCATTTCAACAGGTCTTGCACAGTGAACTGGGAAAGAAAGTTAGGTAAGTCGTGCCTTTTTATGCACAATTGCAGATGAATAAAGAACAGCCCACCTTACAAAAGAAGGACACAAATACTAACTCATGTCTTTCTCATGTTTAGAGATGATCTCAAGGAGGCTGTTACAGCTGTTGACGAGTGCCTTGAAAATGCCTTGAATAAGTTTCCCCCTCAAGTGAAGGAGTATATCGATGCAGCTACAGACAAAGCAGCAGAAGCTCTTCATTCTGGGTTGGGTTTTGTCTATACTAACCTTGCTCTAGTAGCTGAGAAGGTGATACCTGTGGCAAAGACTGCTGCAAACCAGTTGATTATCACGGTTGAAAATTTTAATAGAGCTGACTGAAAAGCCTTTCCTGGGAGTAATACATACTGATTGTTAGTTTGTTTTCATTGCCTGTATCATATTAATAAAGACAAATCAAAACACCTCAGAGTCTGTCTTGTATCAACAAAGTCATGATCAATCTTTAAGAAGTGTAGCTTCAGTCTAAGCATGCTGATGTACTTGTGTTGCAAAGCTATGTTCTTTGAGAATAGGGTGAATAACTTTGCAGTCACGGTAAAATGATTCACATCAATGCTATTGTAACTGCCAAAGGGTTCATTTTTTTTATTTTTTTAAAGAAGTTTTTTAAACGTTTTTATCATTTAGCATAAAAGAGAAAACATTAACTCTCTTCAGCACAAAACAGAACTATTTGAAATTCAAAACATTATTGCAAAGAGTACAGTAAAGGGCATGTTTACATTATTTATGAGTCATTTTCATTTTTTAAATGTAGTTATATAAATCAGAATCAGCTTTATTGGCCAGGTATGTTAGACTTACAAGGAATTTGACACTATTAATTTTACTCTCTAAGTACAGACTAGATACAGACTAGTTTGAATACATATACAAACAAGAATAGAATATCAGAAAACTATCATGAACGAAGCACAGATGGGTTGGACACAAATGCACAGCACCAAAACCAGAGTCAAGAAGGCAAAAGGTTTAATGATAAAACAGGCTTAGTTCAGTACACTGGTAATCAGGCAGCACGGCAACAGTGTCCAAAGATGTAAGACAAAAATCAGGAACAAAGTTTGATTGAGTTTCAGCCTCCCGTCTACATGAGACCAGTGCCCGGAGTGCTTGAATCCGAAAACTTTTGAAACCAGGGTCCAAGGCGGAGAGTTTTCAAAACGCATCGCCACCCGGTCTCATGTAAACAGAATTCATCGTTTTAGGGGGAAATGCTGACGTCTACGCATGTGCAGTACTCTTTGACATGAAGCATACCAGGAACAACAACAGCTTCAGCCGTCTACTGAGTAACATGTGTGCTGCTTACCGCGCTCGGTTTGTTATCCAGACAAAACTGTCTAGACAGATTTGTTGTCCAGACCAGAAACTCCTGCGTCTTCGTGCGTCCACTCGCCATTGTTGTTTGTGAAAAGTTTTTCTTCTTCGTACGTGTGTTGTAACAGCGCTGTTTCTCTGCAAACCTACATCGCCATCTACTGGACTGGCATGCACACTCCAGCGTTTTCAGTCATTCTCGAGTCTCTGTCTGAACACAGATCGTTTTTGAAGACGCAAAGGAAAAACCTTTGCGTTTCAGGTGAAAGTGTCTCCGGGCCTGAGATGAACCATTAACTAGGGACGAGACAGTGAGAGACATGAGGTTAAATACAAGAGGTAATGAGGGGTGATGAGAAAAGGGGGGGAAGTAATCACGAGGCAGGTGCGACAAGATGGAGGCAGGACAAACAGGAAACGAATCTGAAACAGAGACAAGGGTTAGTGCTTTAAAAAAAAACAGGAAAGACAAGACATGGAACATGAATGTGCAAAAATAAAAGGAAACTTCACCGGCATGACAAAAACAGGAAAATAGGAATTAACTTTTAAAAAAGATGAAGGGTAAGAAATAGAATATGCACAAGATACTATGAAGTGAAAAGTAAGAGCCAACAAATACATGCCTGAGTAGACAGTGCCATGGTGGGGAAATTATGCAGTAAACATTCTATCAGGAATTGATAAAATGATACAGCAGAATTTACGTCCTCCAGTGTCCATGGGTATGTGGGACCGAAGATGATATTTACAAGTGAGTTATAAAAATTAATGTGTTGCACAGTGGTGCAGGATTTACATACGCAACAGATTTACATGATACAGTGACTCTTAAGTAAATGAAATATAACCTGTTAAAATTTACATTTAAAGAAATGTGCCAATACTTTTTTTTGTTTACATGTCTTGCCTGACTTTTGAGTCCATGACAAGCAGATAGACACCATTCTTTCGACTGTGCATGCAGTAACAAGGACAAGGAAGAGACGGGCAGACCTCGCCCACTTCTAATTAGCTTAGCTCAAACACTGGGAGTCAATGGGTGGTGTTAGCCTGACTCTGCCTACAGTCACCAGATATACTCTTCAGCAACTCTAAACAATTCTGTGTGCTTGTTGTGACTTTTTTTTATTACAGCGTTATATTATGTTGTCAATTTTTAGAATAACATGATCACTTGAAGTAATTTTTGCACATTCACCCTGCGATTTAGTTTCATATGTATTCCCGTGGTGCACCATCACATTATAAGCAGAGCTTATCACAGTTTTGTTTCTATAAATAATTTGAAATTAAGTTTTAATTATTAAGAACCCACACTATCATCAGGCAATAAAAACTGTTTCTAATTAGTTTTATCAAACACATGGTTGCTGCAATATGGATAAACTTTGCCATCTGTTCAAGTGACAGATGACAATAAATGTAACAGAGTGGAGAGGCTGAGCTCTAATATAAAACAAATATTCTGAATTTCTATCAATTTATAACAAAAAAATATCACAACATGATAGAATAATGATCAGGGAGCAAAATATCTCACTTATTAGCATATAAATGTTTTCTTACACCCCCAGTCCTAACTTTAATGACATGAACAGACGAATGAGCAATGGTGGGAGAAACAGAAAGGGGGAGTTACTTCAGAAAACAACAAGTCACAAGTGCCAGCTCTCAAAATCCTGTTCTTACATACCAGTAACTTAAAGAGCAATATGCAGGGCAGGCCTGCCGGATGTTGATAATCATTGTGATGATGATATAAGCTGTAATAATTTAATAAGAGATAAAGAGAGCATAATGGAGTCTATACAGCCAATAGAGTCATTGCATTTGCTACTTTCTCTGTTTTATACAACACTCAGAACAGCAACATCTGTCTTCTGAATCTCAAAGAAATCCAAGACATTTTTTGTCCTCTTAACTTGCACAAATCAATTCAAATGTGTCAAAGAAGGGCCATTATCCCACAACACCTTACTTCATCACATCAAAAAGATGATTCAAATTTATTGCAATAATTTCAGTCAGCCTCAGTGTGTTTATTGTGAAAAATGACAATTAATTGCAGATTTATCATGTGTTCTCTGACCCATGCTTAGCTTAGTTTTTGGAAAGTCTGAGCCGTTCATTCATAATATGTACTTTTTATTGCCATTTCACTTAATTCTATGAGTTCTTTAAATGGGTCAACATAGACTGTGTCTGTTGCAGAAATTGTAGATTGTAGATCTCTTTCACTGATTCTTTAACATGAAGAGAAAGGGAGCGAGCTCAGGGCCTGGGCTGTATCTTCCCACTGTGTTTTAAAACAGTGATTGCTCCAGTTAAAGAAACTAAATTTTCACAGCTATTATATTGTACTGCTCACAACTGCACCGCTGTTAAAGTCTTCAACAGTCTGGACTTATGGTGGGAAATGATGAGAAAAGCACAGAGTGTCAGAGTTGAGTAAAGCAGAGAAACTTGAAAACAGTGATAAAATAAAACTAGGGATTTTATTGGCACAATATCATGGCATGACATGGGTATCTGCATCTGCTTGATTAAAATGCTGATGGTCAATATCAGCAGATTTTAGAATTTCTGATGATATATTTACAGCCAAAATTTTATCAATACAAATTCTCCATAAATGTCTCATACATTTTTGGTGATTTTGGCAGAATGTAAAAATGTACCATCACTTCATCATCACTAAATCTAACCTTGTGGTGCACATGGATCAGCCTGATTTAATGTCTGTAATCAGACAGATCCAACTTGCCAAGCTCCAATCTGCAACAATTGTTGGGCCGTCCCAAAGCAGGACGGCCTAATTGGCATCCTTGGAGCAGGAAAAGGTGGGGATACAAGCGAGATAACAGCAGGTAGCTATTGTTCATACAGAGATTAGCATAGATGCTAACAGCTTCAATGGCAGTTTATCAGATCTGGAACACATTTTTTTACTACATGAAAAAAAGTAACAAAACTAAAAACTTTTCGATTGTAAGGATATTTTCCCTCCACTTCCAGCATGTTTTGGCAAGAGTTTGTTTATGGAGTTGCTCACATTCTTATCCTTTACACTGCAACAGTAGTGCACTCCTACTCGGGCTGGGCAATATATCAATTAAATAAATTAATTCAAATCATTCTCTGCAGAAGATGTAAAAATGAAAAATCTAGATTTTTTCTCAACTTACTCCAATCATAAGTTGTTGCAATGTTTGAAATTATAAATACTGAAAATGTACAGTTTTCATGATGGTAGGTCTTGTCAGGTTTTGCACAAGTACATGATTAGACTTTTATTTGTTTCTTAAATGAGATTAAATGTTGATCAAATGGTTACTTTGCTGTGAAAATAGCTCATCCTTCAGATAGGCCTCCCTACATTCAAACTGCATAACATTTTATGACAAAATTACAGCATGCATGTTAAATATTAGAGGGAAAGTCTGTTTAGTTTTGGAACATATTTTGATAACATTAAGGCAAAGTTGATTCATGTATTTTTTGTCACTTTGAGTTTTTTTTTTTTTTTGAGGGAAAAAAAAATTTAAAAATCAAGTTTTGTGGAAAAAAAATCAGGGATTTTATTTTTAGGTCATTTTTTTTCCAGCCCTACCCCCAACTACATTATCTGATTGGCCTGTAATGAATGTGATTCATGAAACGATTGTCTAGTCACCTGCCGCATACGCTTGTGAAAGATTCTGCCCATTTCCAAACACATTCTTTGGGCTCTTTCTCATATAGATTGGGGAAGTAAATTGAATGGTCCATCTGGCATGTCAGGTTAGACTGAATGTCCACTTTTTCCATTCATTAAAGAATAAAATGTTTTTCTTTCTTCACACCTGTTTCTGACACAAATGGACAGTAACCATGAAAGGAACAGGTTAATTTTTGTAAAGAAGGCTTTGTGTTCTTGAAAAAAGATTTAAATATTGAAATCAGTATTGCAATCAGTATCTGCAATGACAAGTTTTAAAATATTGACATAGCAGCAAAAATCCAATATTGTGCATCCCTAATCACAAAGTCTTTCACTGTTCATTCAAAAGCAAGGATGGAAGCTTATAACATTGTTAACAACTGCATGAGTAAATTGTCCAACAGGTCTAAGAATGTTCTCAGTGTACAATTGCAAGAAGTTTAAGGATTTCATCTACAGTCCATATTATCATAAAAAGATTCAGACAACTCGTTGCACATAAGCTGCAAGACTAAAAATCCAAACTGAATACCAATGATCTCCAATCCCTCAAGTGGCACTGCATTAAAAACTGACATAATTCTGTAAAGGATATTTACATGTATGCCCAGGCCCAAGTCTTGCCCAAGTCTCGCTACATCTAAAAATGAAGTTTAAACTCTACCATGCAAAGCAATAGCCCTATATCAACAACACCCAGAAACACCACCCTTCCGGGCCTGAGCTCATACATGCACTGATGGAAAGTGAAAAGTGTGCTGTGGTCTGACAGGTCCACACTTCAAATTGTTTTTGAAAATCATGGATGTTGTGTCCTCCGGGCTAAAGAGGAAAAGGAGATTCAGATTGTTGTCAGTGCAAGGTTACAGAGCCAGCATCTGTGATGGTGTGGGGGTGTGTTAGGGCCCATGGCATGGGTAACTTGCACATCTATGAAGGCACCATTAATGCTGAAAGATACATACAGCTTTTGGAGCAACATATGCTGCCATCCAAGTGACATATATTTCAGGGATGTCCCTGATTATTTCAGAAAGACAATGCCAAGGCGCATCCTGCATATGATACAACAGCAAAAGAGCTTTTAGCAAAAGACAGCAGGTTCAAGACTGGCCTGTGTGCAGTCCAGGTCTCCCTCTGAAAATATGTGGAACATTATGCAGCACAAAATATGAAATGGAGACCAAGATTGTTTAGCAAATGAAGTCATACATCAAGCAAGAGTGGGATAGATTTCAACATACAAAGCTTCAACAATGTCCTCAGTTCCCAAATGCTTATTGATTGTTGTGGGGGGAAAGAGGATTTAACACAAGAAAACATGCCCCTGTCCTTGATTTTAGAAAGTGTTGCAGGCATCAAATTCAAAATGGGTAAACATTTGCAAAAAACAAGCTCACAGTAATGTTTTCATTTATCCATTTTGTGGAACCTGGACCTTCAATCTGCAAGCTGATCTTTTAAAGATATTATATGACTGCTATCACACAAACGCCTCCAAGGACTATTGGGTGCAATGCCGTCATTGTTACTTTTATTAAGTAAGCACATGGACTTTGAGATCATTACTTTTTGTATCACAATAAAAGCCTCAGGATCTCACCGCCAGAACACGAGCATAACCAGGTGGATTGAGGAAAAGCTGCCTTAGAGCCATGAGGGTCCTCCTTGTACTTGTCCTCACTTTTTTTGTTGGTGAGTATAACAGAAAAGCTCAACTTTTTGTTCTCTCAGGCATGAAAAATGTACTGGTGTGCTCATGATAATAAACTGCCAGTGTGCTGAAGGATATGATTACTGATTCATTTTTAAAACTGTTCCTCCATTTAATAGGATGTAATGCCAACACTTTCCAACCAATGTCAAGGATGAATGTGCTGATTCGGAGGACAGAGGATATGGTTAGTGCCGGCATCCGGACAGTGGACAGGAGTCTAAACCACATCATGACAAAGACTGAGCCTGGGATATTTTGGAGGTAAGCCTTGAAAGCCATTGTTCAAATGCAGTTCCCCTCAATATAAGGACTAACGCTGATCTCTATTCTCATTTTTAGTGCCCAATTAAAAGAGTGCCTCAACCAGGTAGGGCAGTACATTTATTCAGCCTGGGAACAGGTTCCTCCAGAAGCCCAAGACCAAATATCAGAAGCCACCCGAAGGACTCTTTCCATGATCAGGCGTGTGGAGCATGAGATGAAAAATGTCAAGAGAGAAATCGAGCCCATTTTTGAGGAGGCTGCACTTGTGGCAGAGAGGATTGCAGTTGAGTTAACTGATGAAGTCGAGCAAGTGAAAAATATTGCCTCCCCCTATGTTGTTTCGCTAGAGCTCTGTGTACAGGAATACTTGGACATCTTGAAATCCTATGTCACTCAGCAGCAATAAATGGGTGAGCTACCGAAGGCAGAGGACTCGAGCTGCATTTATTTCACATCGGACATGCCTCATTATTCTAGTTTAGAAAGATACTAGAGCATTGTTCTGTTTTCTCTGTCCTGTCTCTGCCCGCTCTGTCCTGCACCAGTGCTGCACTCTGGCTTTCAATCCCCCACTGATGCAGCATGCCAAAAACCGCATCCCAAATAAAGTTAAATTAAGTTGAGTTCTGAGCCAAAACACTGGACTTACACTTTGTAATGCTGCTGTAACAAATGTGCTTGATGAATAAAAACATGACTTAATCATCTATGTTGACTTTCAACAGAATTCAACTGCATCAGACTAAATATTATAGATATAAATATTATAGATATAAGGATCCATCCATGCTGAGTACAAGTCAAGAAAACCTATTATGAAACTCAAGCCAGTCTCAGGATACATTTTAAGCAATGATTTAAGATTATAATGTACTTTAGGTCTGTGACCACACTTTGTTATCTCCTCTTAACTGCAAATAAAGTAAAAACTATCTTAAGAGTCTGACTTTTATTAACAGTGTTGAGCTTAACTTTGAAACTAGAAGTCTTTGGAGAGTGTTGAATGCTGATGGGGTGAAAAAGTAAGAGTCCTTGAACATCGAGATAAATTAGCATTTGAGATTGTAAGGTTCCATCTTCTCAAAGTCTACAGGATTTTTAAATTGTAAAAATGTCACTGAGTTATTGTTTAATCATTTGACAATCACATATGGTTGCTGTTGGGCACAAACCTCCTATCTCCAACATTGTTACTTCCAGGAAATGTAAGAGAGACACTCTACCACTGCATTACTGATTATCATATTTTCCTAATTAGAAATATATTTTTTTGTCTTTCATTTGGTTAAAAGGTTATAATACCCAGTCATCAACATGGAGGGTAACCAATAGTACTGTTTAATGAAAAAAAAAAAAGAAAAAAAGAAAAATGAAAAAATGTAGATTAGAGGTTTGTGCCCAACAGCGACGATATTCAATTATTACGGCTGCTCAGTAAAAGAAAAAGGGGATAAATCTCAAGTTTTTGACCCCAGAAATTAGATCACAAATATTGAACACCATTGCATGTTGATTTTAAATCATCAGTGTATAAATGCAAAATTATTAAATGAACGAAATTGCTTTAAAAACAGACACAGCTTTTCAACAAATTCTGAAAATAATTTTGAATGGTCTGAAAAGAACGTTAGAAAATGTTATACTATTAAAATCATAAGACTAAATTTTACACAGGAAAGATTGAAGAGCCACATGTTGGGCTAAATTATAACCAATCACACTTAATGTTACATGCTGACTAAAATCAGGCATATAGCTACAGTCAAGTAATTGCCCAACAGAGTATGTACATATTCCTTTTTATTTATCAGCACAGTCTGGGACACATAAATGATTCTCATATAACCAATGTTGGTGCAGTTTTTTTTTTGTGCTGTGTCAGTAAAATTTCCTGTATTTTATAGCCCAATTCATACTGCCGTTTCAAGGCAAATATTTACCTCTCTGTGATGTTTTGCCTGCACTGTAGTCATGGAGATGGAAAAGGGGGACGAGTTGACCCCCTTTGCTCTTTCTCCAGCAGCAGTAACAGGTGTGATATTGGAGAGAAGGAGGCCCGCAGACTCAGCAGGTGACAGGAGTGCTGCGAGTGAGCATCTCTGCCTTTGTGTGTATGTGGGGGCATGCACATCCAAGCCGTATTGCAATACAAATTGACACATATATAACAGCCTTGTGGAATAAATGCGAATATCTCTAGATGTAAATATAGCAGAGCCTTGATGCAGCTCATTTGTGTATAGGCACTGTGAATGTAGCTCATGTTTCTGGCCTGAGGTACTGAAATTAAAAATGGTACCATATATTAAAAAAAAACTACAAATATGAAGTCTGGCCTGCAAATGAGAAACATACTGTATGTTTGTTTTTATGTTTCTGTGAACATGATCCAAAATTGCAGTTTAAATGGTTAAATATGTGGTGATTTTAGCCCAAATGGTCGAAGTTTGATTATTTAGATTACACTGAACACCAAAGGCCTACTTTAACAGATGGACTTCCTATAGAAAAAAAAGGCCTGGTTCTGCCGAACTTTATTTCATATGGAAAACTGATCAAATAAAACAACCATAAAGCCTTACAAGGGGCGTTATTCACCCTTACTTTTTCTGTCTAGGGTGGTGTGTCTGTGTGTTGTGAGGGGGATAAGGTTTTTAACTTCAACATGAAATAAACTGAGAAAAAGTACAATCAAAACAAAAAACAACAAAAAAAATTAAAAGAAAATAACTTTTACTTTTCCTCTACATTTGTTTAGTTGACTTCAATGTTGTAAAAAAAGGGAACTGGTGTGACGCCATTCACATTAATTTTCACAACAAATCAAGTGGTGCGGTTCATGTGTCTCTGAATAAAAGAAAAGTCATCACGCGCTATGCTGTCTCAACACTAAATATTTCTAAAAATATATTAAAAGGAAGTCCATGATTATTTCAAAGACAAAAACTCACCCTCTACAGCAGGGTTCATCAGCTACATTTGTACAAGGGTCATTTTTTTTCTTGACAGACATTAGGAGGGCCAGAATTGTAAAATGTAATTAAATTAATATTTGGGTATGACTAATGTACAGATTCAGCTGTTTCAATATTCCCAGCCAGGTTTCAGTCAGATCCCAGTAAGACCTCAAGGAGTCCCTCCACCTTAAAATTCCACCATAAACACGCAATTATTAGTTGAACATTTTTTCCTTCAATTCCATGCACTATTTACCTTAAGAAAATCAGTCTATTTCATCCATACTACTGCCAGCCACATGAGGCAATAAAGATATTTAGCCTTCTGCTTTCTGAGGCTGTCATGTTTTCCATCACTGTATTGACTCTCAATTTACTCATTCCCCTGGATAAACACTAGCTAACAATGACTTCAAAGCTTCAGGTCAAACATAAGGTAATTCCTGATATAACAGTTTTAACTGCAATCGTTTTGGGGGTTGTGTTTATAGTTATATTGTTCATAATAGTCAAGCTTGATTGGGTTATAGGGATAATGAAAAAAAAGAGTTATATACTGTATATATATAACAACAAAATATACCCCGAGAATACTTACTCTTAGATGTACATCACTTTGGACAAAAGCATCTGCTAAATGAAACTGTAACATATCAACATCAAAACCACAACACACATTTTCAAAATCTGATAATGTTATGGGGCCTGATGTGGTCCCTGGGTTGCCTGTTGGTGATCACCAGTTTACAGAAACACTTGAGACACTGTGCAGGATGATGAAACATTTAAAAGAGTTTCATGCCCTGCTGAAATTAAACAAGGGGACATGTAATTTTTCATCAAGATCTTGGAGTGGCAGGAGGTCACACCCCAATTTAATGATAGAGGAAACACTGATAACCTGACACACCAGATGGACTGTTCAATATATTTCATCAGTCCATCTGGAAAAGGGCTCATAGAAAGTGTTTGGGAATGGGCGGAACTTTTCAAAGGCATATCCAGCAGGTGATTCAAGGATCAATCTGTCAATCACATTCATTACAGGCCAATCAGATAATGTAGTAGATGGGTGCTAGTGCCCCGGTGTAAAGTACAGAACGTGAACCACTTCAGTGAACAAACTGTTGTTGAAACATGTTGGAAGTGCAGCAAAATTATTCTTTCTATGGAGTGGTTTGTGGTGTTGTTATTTGTTTTCAATTTAATAAAGAAATGTGGTCCAGATCTGATAAAACTGCTACTGAAGCTGTTATTATCTATGCTAATCTTTGTACAAGCAGTTGCTCACGGCTGTCATCTCACTGGTCACTCTCACCTCTTCCTGCTCTAAGAGACTCTGACTGGGTCATGCTGCCTTAGGCCGCTCACAGTTGTTGTAGACTGGAGCTTGGTGAGAAGGATCTGTCTGATTACAGACATTAAATCAGGCTGAACCGTCTGCACTGAAAGGTTAAACACTGATGTGTGTCCCCAAAAGGTACTTTAGGAATAAAATTGTATTCCATTAATTTGTTTGTGGGCTGGGTTGTAACATGAGTTGGGAATAGTTAATAACAATAACATAGCAATAACAGGTTTAGACTTTTTCATGCAATGATATGGGCATCACGGTGAGTACTATTTTTTTTAAAAATAGTTAAACAGTTATAAAATTACGATGTGGTATCGGGAAATTCTCTATATCCACTTCACATAAAAATCAGTGGGAAAAAAAAGTCTCTCCTGTTTGCTCAATGTCTAGTTGCTGAGTCTTGCCCCCTGCCATACCCCTGTAAGATACCACTGTAAGTCTATTATGGGGCATGTTCAGGTTTGTCCCTACATGTCTGGGAGTTCACAATTACATCCTGCTTCCACCTTGTTTTTCAGCTCCTGTTTTCCCTTTTATGCCTCCATCCCTGCTGTCAGCTTGCTCCCACGCTGCCTTACCTGGTGGCAAACAACATTCCTCTGTCCTGCCCCCAGCTGTCACGGACTGTACTCCAAGTTAACCCTAAAAGTGCTCACAAACAGCTCAGAATTCTTAATATGCCTTTTCATAGCTTAATATAGCAAATTTTTGGTTATTCTCTAAAATATGTCAGGGGTTGTAATCCCCTATCAAATCTATTAAACATATTGAAGTACTTCACTTCACCATCACATGCCTTGACCCAGTGCAGCACTCACCCTGACATTTTTCTCTGTATTTTATTTTATTCGGTCAGATTTAATGAGTTTACAGTACTTATACTGCAGATACAGCACAGTTCAATAGCTGTGTTATCTGTTATCAGAGGTATGTTTCTGTGTGACAAAATGATAAATAAACATGTTGCAAATATTAAATGTAGTAGTGTTTTGCCCCACTCACTGTTAAATTAGATATTTGAAACACATAATTATTACAGCATTAAATCATGACAGCCCTAATTAACATTTTGTCCCACTTCTTGCCCAAAAGTAGTTTCAATAGGGTTAAAAAAAAATAAAATAAACAAATTAATGATACCATTAAGAGTTTGGCCAATGTTTGAATGACTGATTGGTGAAGCAAAGATCAGTCTAATAGAAAATATGTATTTTTGCAGGAATTCATTATCTTTCTAATATTGATAAGTATCATTTATTTATTTATAAGTTTTACTTTGACCTTATTTTATTGTTAAATTTATGTTTCAGTTTTTATTGTTTGACATTTGTAAAAAATTTTAGAATTTGTTTGTATTGTATTATCATGATCATTTATTTTTTTACACAAAGAAATCTTTTTAAAATTCAGTCTTCAATCCCTTTTGAAATCCTACCTACTATCATTAAAATTAGAATGACATACTACTTAGTAGCTGTACCTGTTTAGTGTTTATTTGCTCATAAGTTGTAAGAAAAATCCATGAGTATATTTGTATGTTTTGTTAACCATTTTTCTGCCTCTATGTAAAGCACTTTGAACTGCAATTAAAATGCAGTGTCCTGTGTACGTCCATCACGGTCTGGTTTGGATCTGCAACCAGGCAGGACAGACACAGACTGCAGAGGACTATCAGATCTGCGGAAAAGATCATTGGGACCAACCTGCCCTTCGTCCAGGACCTGTTCTGGTCCAGACTTTGGAGGGGGGCAGGTAGCATCTCTCCCAGACACAAAGTGTTCAGACTCCTTCCCTCAGGTAAGCGATACAGGGCGCTGTACGCTAAAACCACCAGGCACAAGAACAGTTTATTCCCCCAGGCTGTTGCCATACTGAACTTTTAACAGCCAATGTCCGTCTATCTACCTGCATATATGATCATTCACTGAAATCCAGTCTGTTCCTATGCACATATCATCCAATGCTTAAGTCTACATGTAGACATAGAGGACCATATTGTACATATTCTATTCCTAATCTTATTTTTAATTTTTTATTTAAAGTTTAATTCTTGCTTTTCATTTTCCTGCTTCTGTTCTGTTTGTATATGATTATACACTCTGTGTGTATCTAGTCTGTACTTGGAGAATCAGTAAACAGGCGTCAAATTCCTTGTATTTCTAACATATCTGGCCATTAAAGCTGATTCTGAATCTAAATTTGTATGAAATGTGCTATATAAACACAGTGTGATTGATTGATTTATCTTAAAAAAAAAAAAGAGGATATATCGAAAAACATTGAGAAAATAATAAAGAAATAGACTCTGGGTTATACTGGAATATAATCTCTTCGGTGTAAATGCCTTACAAATGTGTAAAGACAAGACAGAGAAAATGTGAATGTGGAAAAAAGCAATCCACGCTTCTGGATTTTTCATAAGGGCTGACCTCCTGCTTGGATATGACCATGATTTGATCCGAACACTTTTTTAGTCCTGGTATGCTGGTTATGCCCACCAATTTTCATCTATATCTTTGAAAGTGAAAGTTTCCCCTTCAGCTACTTTTTGAACACCGCTCTATATGAGACCCACTGATAAAGGCAGTCATAGAAGTAAAATGTGTGGCATATATAGCACTGAACTTTGAGGATTTGAGTTTCAAACTGATAAATCTGCACTGAAAGCCATACTGGTCTACAGCTTGCAGATTCTGTGGGTCCATTTCAAAGTCAGAAAACTCGAATTGAGTTTGTGACAATCAACAAAGGGGTTAAAGAACTGTCATATACCATTCTGGGGAAGAAGCTGGTCTGGGGGAGACTTTAGTCAAAAATATGTCCTGTTCAATTTAGGATTGCCTGGCAAGGGGTCTTTGTTTTCAGGGAGTTACATAACACCGGTTGACATAACCAGCCTTTCTGTGTCCCTGCATGAACCAGACAGGTTTATCTAATCTCATATGTTATAAAAAAAAAGAAAAAAAAAAGATCCTGAAGCAATTAAGTAAAAGAACTAGTTCAACACTTATAATACTGCAATAAAAAAACACGTTCCTCTACACTGAACTTATTTATACACTGAACAACATGATAAGAGCTCCTCAAAGTTTCAGTTCTTTACTTTTAGCAGAGCATGTTTGCTTTTGTTTTGGGTACCATTTACTGATCAGCTTCTCAATGGAAACATTTACAAGTGGAGCTAAGATATTAATAAAAAAAAAATGGAATTTTATAATGCTTATGATCAGGTTAGTCTGACTAAAATCCATCTGAACTGAATTTCTCAAAGCCAGATACAGATTGAGATCACTCTTCTCCTTCAAACGTCTCCTGATGAACAGGCTGGCCAAAGTGTTCTGCTCACAATCTACAGTGTAAGAGCCAGGATCTGACACCGGGTGCTGAACCACATACATGCTGAGTGATGCAGAAGTCCAATGTCATTTGGATATACCCATAAGCATGAGGGAAACTAACCTTCTCTTCAGCATGTAAAGTGGAGTCGTAAGAAAGTAAAGTCATTCATACTTTTTTCCACAGAAATTTAACAGGTTAGCTGTCTGCTAACATGCTAGCAAAATCAACAGGAGGGAAGTCACCATCCATGATGATCTAGAAGCAGCTACCATGCCTAAGATGAGAAATGAATTCTCCTGAGACACTGCTGACCACTAAATGATCAGTGAGGATCACTGAAGGGAGCATCACAGGAGGATTATATGACAGAGAATGAAACGTCTTCCATTACCAGCTCTGTAATGCTTTGTGGCTTCCAAACTCTCCTGCACTGATGTTACTATAACATCTCGCAGCTTGTAACTGACTCTGAACAAAGCTCGTCTTGCTGTTGGACATGAAAGCCTCAGACTGAGCACCAGCCACATGGTCACCACAGTGGTTTTGTTTGGACATCATGGTAGTTTAGCTCAGTTATGGCATCCCTGACAACACTGAAGATGGGCTATAAAAGCATATATCTACATTATAATGATAAATGAAGCCTACGGTGCCAAAACTGAGTAAAGTCGAGCTGAGCTACAGTGGTACATCATATCGTTGCTTCCAGGGACAAACATCCTGTCTCCAAAACTGCTTATTCTCAGGAAATGAAAAACGTTTTAACAGCTAAATGAAAGAATATAGTATTGCCCTTATTCTAAATAACCTTTTTGTACTTTGAAATGGTTTCACAGAGAAGCATCATGAGTCCTTCACACATCAGAGCTGTGACCCCTCACATCACAAAGAAATGTAGCTGTGAACTAAAACAGCCTTTCTCAGCAGTTTCTCACCATCAGCACCCCTCCCCATCAACTGATGCCACTCTGACTCAGACCCAGATGATGGGGGGATGTAACACTTCTCTCCAATCTTAGCCATCCAGTTCAACTGCTTCTCACCCACAGATGTGAACTTTAGTACCCCCAATGAGTCTTCTTACCACATGCTGGCTTGTTGGAGGGCTGAGATCATCCAGACAGCACCAAAAACACTGTTAGTCATCATGATCATAAGGCTGGGGTTACTTCAGTTTAAACAAATGCCCTCACAAACACGCTGACACGAGAATGCATGTTGGCCTCTGTTGTTGTTGTGGAAGAAAAGAAGAAGCAGCTGTAGCTGTGTCAGCCGTTCTACTGTATTACTTCATGGGTTCTTCTTGATTTTTGTCTGTTTCACTTCTCCCTGTGTTCATCTTTATCTTGGTGGTTCAGCAAAGACAAACAGGCCACTGAGCACTGGGTTGAGTGGTCTGATCTGCAACCTCTTTGTTGAAGTGTAGTCACTGTGGTCCATGACTCTGCATAACAAGAAAAGATCTTGTTGATATATGCAATCAACTGGAAGTCAAGGATGGACAGAGTACAACAATATTGAGGCATTGCCAAAAAACAAACTGAAAATTAACACAGTGGAAGCACTTCTGGTGTCCTTTAAAACACTATTTAGAAGGGAAAGCTTCAAGAAAGGTGAGAAAAACTTAAAACCTCAAAAAGAGGAGAGGTAACAAAAAGGACTTTTGATTAGGAGGACTTTAAACATCATACTGAGTACCTGGACATGGATAATTAATGCTCTGCAGGCATGTGTCCCAGCAGATTACATTGGCATTTTTTAATTTAAGATATGCAACTGTGATATAAATGATCTTAATCTGAACCTGAAACTTTTTGTGTTTTCAGTTTATAGTTACTTAAATTCACATTTCAGGGGTTGGGTTCGAATTACAGTTTGAAGTTTTCCCAAAGCATTAGGTGATTACTTTTAATACCTCACGGGTTGCAGTTAAAAGCAAAATATGATTTCACAGCAGCTTCCTTCAGGTGTCAATGTAATACTGTGCATCTGGTGCTGACCATAAAACTGGCCAGTTTCATGTGGTACAAAGACTGATTGGACTTTATTTTTTTGCCTTTTAGTTATAGTTTAGTCATTGTCATTATCTTCCAGCTGGGGTTACTTCAGTTTAAACAAATGCCCTCACAAAGATGCTGACGTGTAGGCCTCTGTTGTTGTGGAGGAAAAGAAGAAGCAGCTGTAGCTTACTCAGACGTTCTACTGTATTACTTCATGGGCTCTTCTTGATTGAGTTTGTTTCACATCTCCCTCTTTACCTTTTTATCCTGATGATTTAGCGAACAAAAGCAGGCCAATGAACACTGAGTGACTGCTAAAGTACAATACTCCTCATACTCCAAATAGCTCTTAAGTGATGGTAAAATTACTGATTTAAACACTATTAGAACTATTAAAACCAGCATATGAACAATGTTATGGGAGTGAATACCATGCTTTAAATATACTTCGGAAGCTGATTTAGCTAAATGTTTATATGAAGACAAACATTTATCAATGGCCAAAACTAAAAACTGAAACTGTGCATCAAGGTAAACCATAAAACAGTCTGATCAAATCAAAGATCTGATTTGTTTGTGTGTCTGACCTGGACTCCACCTGTTATCAGGCTGAACACACACCTTCTGAAGTGATAACACAACACTGATGTTGTGAGATGGCAGGGTCAAAGACTGTGTTCCTTAAAAGAATGACTCACAAACATCCCACATTGCGTGATTCCTCTGTGTTGCTTGATTACCCTCAAACTTGTTCATTTATTATAAGACTCCTAAAGTTCTGTGTAATACTAAGAGTATCTTTGATGACCTCTCTAGGTTATCACACACTAATGTTATCATTTCCTCACACTTATAACCTGACCAAGCCAACACATTTAAACTTTGTTCCTCAGTAAAGTTGGGTTTCTAGGAGAAACGACAGCTGAGTAACTGACAACAAAGGGGCCAAGTCCTTCAGGGCAAAAGTCACTACACATGGGCCGTGATGTGTAAGAGTTGTTGCTTTGGAGAAAGTACTCATTAAATGATAAAATTGGTAGAATGAGCCAATTATTTTTCCACATCAAATACCATAACTGGAGCACTCCATGATACCTAGTACAGATACAAATCCTACTAATTTATCTGCAGTTCTTTGAGGAATTTTGACAACATATGTTTCTAACAATTTGAATCCTGTCCTAACTTATCCTATCCGATTGTTTTAGGGGTTTGTGCATGCTGTTTTAGGGAGAGGCAGGGTCATGAGATCATTTTTTTTTTTAAATGTGAGTATTTTAGGTACATATGAAAATGCAAGGGCAGCATTTTGGGATGTATCCACCCTGGCGTTTTTTGCGTGTAAAAATGTGTGTTTCTTGGCTCTCAAAATGCTGGTTATGTATGGAAGTTGCATTTGCTTTTCTCCTGAGGTTGCATGAAAGGTGGAATTTTGGTGAGAGACGAGCATGTAGACTCAGGAGGATGGTAGAACTGTAAGTGTGTGAGTCTGTCTTTGTGTTGAAGATACAGTGTTTTTTACATAAATGCACTGTAAGAAGGCCTACAGTAATACTGGTCAGCTGTGTCCCTGTGAGGAGATAACTGATACAGAAACTGGGCTATACGTTGTCACAGAAGGGGCCAAGACCCTCAAGCAACTAGGTGAATTTTAGGTGAAAACAAACAAACAAAAAAAAAACATGATCAGGATGATTTTACACTGAATAGAACACATTCACAACACTTTATTTACTGAATTTATCTTTTTCCAAGCCCCTTTGTTTTGGTACTACTTTGCTTCAGACCTGAAGGACATGCAGTCTACACTGTGGGCTGAAATAGCACCAAAGGAAAAGACCTTGCGTATGATGAGTTTAGCTTTAACATGTGTTTAGTACAGTGCATAATCAAGTAATTGCTGTTAGCTTTGTTTGTTTTTTTAACTAGAATTCACCAATTTGCAAGGAGCTCTTGCAGCAATGTACAGCTTACCCCTGGGTCTGTTGTTTTTCTCTTTAATGGGCAAACTATCCCTTTAAAGTTAACTTATAATTTGCTGAAAGAAAGACAGTGTAAATGTGGTAGCAGCAGTATAGCTGTGCTTTCCTGCACATTTAGAGCAGCAATGTGGTCGCTTACATTAGGCTAAAATGACTGAATGGGTATTTAAAGTTCAGTTTTTACATGGGAATTTCCAGTACATGCTGCAGAATGACAATGAGTACAGTATCATCTAGGTGTGTAGGAAATTTTCATAACACTTATAAATCAAGTCTTTCTTGTGATTTCACGTTGCAGAGACCATGATTTGTATAGTCACTCTGATTAGAAAAAACATTTTTCCTAAATATATTCTTGTAAATACTTCTTACTGTAAAAAAAGGCAGGACATACAGTATTCCTCTGTTTTATGAGTGAGACTAATTGGCTTAGATTTGACGCCAGGACCTGATACCAGTATCAACATCAAAATAGATCTTGCCTTAATGACACATTCATTTTAAGGCCAATATTCAATGCAATAAACGTCTTTGATACGACTTCCATACAAACCAGTTTTCAGATTATCTCCTTTCATCTGAAATTACAGATACTGACCCCCAAGGAAACAGATCCCCAGCCATATTCAAAAACCAAAATCTGCTCAAGTGAGCGGAAATAATTCAGGGGTCTGCGAATAGTTTGATATTCTTTGCTGTGATGTAAGAGTCAATTAAACACGGTGAATTCACAGTATTTGGTTATTTTTCAATTTTGTCACTAAAACCCACCTGTTTGTAGCTGTATAATGAAATTTATTCACTGAATCAAAACCACCTGTTATTCAAATCTGGATGCTGCTAAAACTCCTCATTGGTGCCCTCAACTTACTGTACATTTATTGTCAGCATTCAGATACCACAATCACCTGGAGGATAATATTTACCACTATAGTGAAAGCTAAAATGCCACAGTTGATAAGAATTATTTAGTAGATATAATGCCTGTGTCATATTTTTCAGACTTTCTGCTATGACACCACGGATATAAATCAGCTTAAAAGCTAACTCTAGCACAAGTGTTGTGTTGTCCAATGCTCCTGTCAGATAGGCTAACTACCGAGAGCACATTATTGGCTGAGTTATTAAGGAAAATGTGGAAAACTGACCTGTTGTGCAATGTTAACAAATTCTCGAAAAATTCCTGGATCACCAAAATCTTATCAGTGCTATTAACTATGGGAAATTTTCATTAATCTTGCTAATAGAAAAACAGAGGGACAAATGTTGGCAAAAATATAACTTCCTTGGCAGAGGTATTAAAGTAAACTAAGCTTTTTACCTGAGGAGTGTTTACTGAGACAAGGACAGTCCTGTATTTTCAAGCTATTACCATAGCAAGACTTTGCTGTCCATGTCAACTTGGTTATCAGTATAGAGACAAAAAACTTTCATCATCGTAGCCTTCTCTGCCAAATTGTCTGCCATCTTGTTTTTCTGATGCCATGCCTTATCTCCGACCAAACTGATCTTAACAGAAAACTTGAGTTTGTTCACATGCACATTTAAGTAAAGCTACATTTTCAGCCAGGTTGGGCTATATTATTGAACTACTGATGATGAAGAAAAACTACATCAGCCTAATGGAAGTATGCATTAGTGTTGAACTTGGCAGCTGCTTTAGATTTGGCTTCTGTTCAAAGATACAGTTTAACATGAGACTAAATCACATTGTAGTTATGTTTGCCTTCTTTACTTTTCATACAGCTTTATATTAAAAATAACTAAGAACAAACTAGTTCAGTTTTGATCAATAAAAACTTGTTCCTTAAAGCCAAAATATAGTCTCCCTGTCAACTAACTTAATTGGCTAAATAGTAAAATGAATATAATTTCATTACAATCATGTACATATATCCTTCTGTCAATGTCGACTTTATTTAAATAACATGTTTAAGCAGCCAGTGGCCTACCAAAGAGCTTGACAGTAGAATAGGCAGACACAAGAAAAAAAAAAACAGTAAAAGCAATAAAAACCAATAAGAGCAATAAAAAAAATAAAAGCAATAAAACAAAAAAAATGTAGTGTGAATATGTTTAATACTTTCATACTTGCATTTAAAATAATCCAATCAAAATATGTTTATAATTTAAACAATTTATTTTATTTGTAGTGGAGTCTAAAGTTAGCTTTTGATGCTATTCTCCCTTACCCTTCTATCACTTTTATATTATTTGGTGACAAAAATGAGGCAGAATGAATCTAACAGAACTTTTGTACCATTTGTTTTATATAGCCGTGGACACCGATACCTATCTGCCTAAACTCTAAAGGCATACTCTGTCTGATTGAAAGAACTAAACTGACACTTTGTTATTATTACCAAAGATCTTTTTCTTCATTTTAAATTACCTGACAAAACTTTTGGTTAAATCTTTTATGGTTAGTAAAATAAACAGTGGTGCATTGTTGCATTAAGGCACAAGAAAAGCACCAGGGTTTTGCAGAGCTTAGTTTTGGCATTAATGAAACTAAAAATGTTACCCAAGAGGAAAAAAACAGCCACGCTGAAGTGAATGTCCCTGCCAATTTCGAAATCCAGGGTTTTTTTGAACTACAGAACAGTGTGAAATAAATATAAAGAAGTTTCTGTAATTCCTGGAAAATGAACTCATTTCACCCCTGGATCCTCTGCAGTTAAAAATTATTTTACTTCCTGCTATACTTGAACATGTGATCTATCTTTTGTAAGCTGGGCCGACTGCACTTAACCCTAAGTCTGAACATGCCCCTCTTGTTATGCCGACTTGTATACAGCATGTAATACAGGAACTTACAATAGCAGACTAAAGGGATGCACAGAGCAAAACATAATCAGCCCAGTGCATACAATCTTTTTACAATGAGACGACACATCCTTCACACCACATTCAGGGGCTTTGTGTTTGAAGGGCTTTGTTGAATTAAGATGGCTGGGTGGGTGAAGTGTCAATGGTCAGCACTTACAGACCATTTGAATTAAAATGAAGTTGTGAAAGACTTTTTTACATGGAGGAGCACAGGGGATGAATCATTTAGATGCAGGAGCTGGATTATATCCATCAAAGAAAAACCTCATGCATCTGAAAACATGGCCCCACAGCATTTAGCAATGAGTTAAAGCATGTTCCCAGGAATTGCAGAATTAAAAGTTAAGGTATTGTTTCCTTTAAGCTGCTTCATACTGCTGCTCAGCTATGTTACATAAACTGGCTATTTAATGCTCCATTAAATTAATTTTTTGTTTGTGTTGATTTTGGTTATCATTTTGAACAAACTGTACCCGTAAACACTTTGGCAGAGTCGTTTTTACTTTGTCGGGAATGCTTGAACTAAAGTAAAACGAAAAATACCCTCTCTTTTTACAGTCAGATTAATCAAACAATCAGCATTCTTATGTTGTCTCCAGTGTGAGTGCCAAAAAACTTTTTTTCTGAAATCATTTTATGTCTTTTTCCATCAGAAAATTTAGATGTTAATAACTCACTAATCATGTACAATACTTTTCCTAATATCGACCACTCCAAATTAACAGATCCTGGATTCGGATCCCCACTAAAATTCCATTTCTTCTCCCTCGTGCCATGCTTGCATTTCTTTAAAAGTTAAACTTAATCAGTTATGAACTTTTTGAGTTATTAGCCAGAATAGGGAAAAATGGAAACATTAACAAATCATATTAAAAACTCCTGGAGCCACACTTGTACTCCAAACAGACAGTGACAAAGAAAAAAAAAACATACCCTTCTTAGCGGAGGTAATAAACTTAAGTCATCTTGAACCATAGATTTTTTTCTTCAAAATCTGAAAAACTGAGTCTCTCGGTCTACTTCTGGTTGGAAGTTGGCGCAACTTTAGTTGTTGTATCTAAAAAGCATTTTGGCTCCCAAGGACACAAAGAAACTTAACCTTTAGCCTATCGGGGCCTTCCAGTTGCATTTTAGATTTTGCAACTCAAGGTGACACCATCATTTTAAACCATTTTCTTGAATCAAAAAAGGTCCAAACACTCAAACTACAATGTTACAACCTTTTAAGCCCAATTAAGCTTTGGTTGAGAGTTAATTTTTATGTTATTTATACCAACAAATCTTCAAATGTGTAAAGATTGCCTAAAAAAGGCAAAGTTGTGGCTTTATCCTTTGACAAGCAAATAAATCTACATTATGAAAAAATGACAAAACAAAACAAAACATGAAAAAACAAACAAACAAACAAACGGAAAACAAAACAAAGGGAAGCAATTTAGTTTAAATGGATTTGAAACTTTTTAATCAGTTATAATTTTGGTTCAGCTAACACTTTCATCTACATTTTTGTAACTCATAAACCTTTAAGCATTAAAACTTTGAATACTAATATATTTAGAGGTCTCAACTTAAATTTTCTTTTTTTTTCAGAAATGTATGAGCTGTTAAGTTCATATTCTGTAATCAATACCTAGCAGGAATTTTGTGATGAACATGCTAAGACTTTTGATGGACATCCTCATCATTAAGAAACTTTTTTTCATTATTTAAACTATATATTTTTGCTGACATATTAATATATCTCAGCTAAAAATGAAGCTTTCAGAGACATAAGAGCCTTACTTCTTGTTATTTTAGCTTAAGTGTAATTAAGCTAACTAAAATCAGCAAACTAACAGCTAAGCAGCGGAAAACAAGTATAGCTGATTTTTACCTCCCCCAAGGAGGTTATGTTTTTGCCTTTGTGTGTCTTTTTGTTTGTTGCAGAAGCTACGGACAGATTTTGCTGATGTTGGTAATGGCCCAACTTAAAATAATTTGGTGATCTGGATAGTCGCTATTAGTGAACAATTGCTCACACTGTTTCTTTAAAAAAAAAAACATCAATAAATGTGAGACTTAGCTGTTACAACATCTCATTTTGGCCTAACTTAGATTTCGTGTTTCCTATGATACTATAGTTTGTGACATTTGAGAAACTTAAAAGCAGCAAATTAGTAAGAAATATGACTGATTATGATATTTTGAAGAATCAAGAACAAATAAAAGAGTATATTTTTTTGTTTCTTTAAATCCCAAAGACATTTTGGCAACATTTTCCTTCACTGAGTTAAAACAATTGGCATTTTATCAATTACCAACTTTTATCTGAACCAAAGTCTTGTTTTTAAATAGCATATTATTATTCCTCACCTAATATTTTCCTTTTTAGAGCAGTAGCTTGTAGTTCAGGTCATTAAAGCATAAATACAATTTAAATATATAATGTTCAGAACTGTTTATCATGTAAGGGGAACATATGGGAAGCAAATAAATAACCTTTCTCAAACATCGTACATATAGCTCTACCCTAGAGATGAAAAAGTACCCTTGGCTGGGCACTGCATAAACTTTTTAAAAGTAGTTGGCTGCCACTTGGAAATCATTTTGATGTGACAATTTAAAAGTTCACCCTAGTTTACGCATTGTCAGCTGTTTAAAAACACAAAGGCAAGAAAGTTTTATTTATGACTTAGACCATTCAACTTTTACCCCGTTTTATTCTCGTGACAGCGAGATTGCTCAATAATCCTCTGAGACGATGCAAACCTGTAGAGAACTTCGGACGCAGAGTGGATGGCATGTTGCGTGGAAGAAAACAGGAATCCGTGCAAACCAAGTTATCACAGGCGTGCAGGCAATCCCTCCCCCTCCTGCAGCAGCAGCAGTCTCCTGGGAGGGTATAAAAAGCCTCAGTCACAGTGTGGACGGCACGGAGGGAACTCAGCATCCAGGTATGTACGGAGCGAGCACACTCATGGAGTTACTGTAATTGTTTTCATGGCTGATCCAAACCTGCTGTCAGCCATGTCAGCTACTAATGTACTTATAACGTCCTAATAAGGGACGTGCTGTCATTCTGTTTGTTTTCTGTATTCCAGATTGACACGTGCTCTCTCCCTTCTCCCTGTCCACTTACTAGGTGTACCTGTCTGTCCAGCAATCATGAAGGCTGTTGCTCTGATCCTTGCTCTGGCCGTCATCACTGGTAGGTGCTCATGTGAAAATCAAACAGGTGAAACCATAATGTGTTTATTTGTCAGAAGCTCACTTTTACTTTGTGTATCTCAGGCTGCAATGCTCGTGCTGTGCGTCAGGCTGATGCCACTGTAACCAAATGGGAGGAAGGTGTGGACCGTTTCTGGGAGTACATCTCTACTCTGAACCAGAGAGCCGATGGAGTCATCCAGGACCTCAAGGCCTCTCAGCTCTCCAGGGAGCTTGAGTAAGTGAAAATTTTAAGATCAAAATCTCTCAATACTTGTGCTATTATACAAAGTAAGGACAAAAACCATGGATGTGTGACTGTCCTCTTCAGGGTCCAGCCCCTCTGATGAAAAGGCTGATACTTGGTTTAGACTTAAATTTCAGTTAGAAGTTTTCATGCCCTTAAAGTGAACAAATTTTGTTAATTTACAATCTGCTTGAGCAAATTAGCTGCTGGAATTAATTTCTCAAGCTGCTGTGGAAAAAATTAACAAAGCCTTTTTTGTAATTTCTAGCACCCTCATCACTGATACCATGGCAGAATTTACTACCTATGCTGATGACATCAAGACCAAGCTGAGGCCCTACACTGATCCCTCCACTGTCCAGCTGACCCAGGACCTGCAGCTCCTAGCCGACAAGCTCCAGAAGGACATGCTGGATGCCAAGGAGCGCAGCACTGAATACTTGGGTGAGCTCAAGACCATGGTGGAGCAGAACACCGATGATGTCAATGCCCGCGTCAATGCGTACACCAGTAAGCTGAAGAAACGCCTGAACAAGGACACTGAAGAAATTCGCAAGTATGTGCTGTTGAACACCCCATAAACAAATTACTAATTCCAAAGTTAAATTGTTGTCTAAAATGTTTTTCTTCTTCTTCAACTAAAGCACCGTGTCCACCTACCTGGGGGAGGTCCACTCTCGTGCCAGCCAGAACCTTGGCTCTGTGCGCGAACACGTTGAGCCCTACGTCCAGCAGGCCAGCGACTCAGCCACCAGGAAGTTGTCTGACATCTCTACTCTGTTCAGCAGCCAGGCCGAGGTTCTGAGTAAGCAGCTGGAGGGCCAGACCGAAGGTTTGAGGAGACAACTGGAAACCACTGCAGAGGAACTGCGCACCAAGATTGATGAGCTGTCCGACCAGCTCTCACCATACATCGACCAGATCCGTCAGCAGGTTGAGGGCATTATGGAGAAGGTTAAGGAGACTGCTGCTGAATAAAGAGACTCAGAGGGTTACTGGTGGTCAGTGGTCTGCTAAGAGTGAACTACTGATATTTTCCAGAATAACAGGGTAGATAGGGGGGAGTTGAGGGTTACAGATAACTTAATCAGTCAAAAGCCTTGCTGTTCAGGGTAATGGTGTTGATAAGGGAAGAAGCTGATTGTAAGTCTTTCTCCTCTTATTGACACACTTGATCACTGAGTGGAGGCCTTTCACCCTACAAACCACAAACACGGGGCTATTACTTGTAGTATGCTTTGCTTAATCAGGCCTCCCGTCGTATACCCGCGACATGTTTTCTTGATTTCTGACAGTTGTTTGGTTGTAAATACTAGTCCCCAGCCATGGAGGCAAGAAATCCAAACTGCATCGTCTCTTGTACAACAATAACAGGGTCATTAATATCTTTCATTGCACTGAATCTATGAGGTGATGCTGAACCACTCAAGTGTCCTTCTGCATTTCTTATGTCTGTGCTCCACAGAGAATTATAAGTTGACTGTCAATGTAATGTTGGTCATCACAAATGTTGCCTGTGTGTAAACTTTGACCTGTCGGTAATGTACCCCTCATGTTTCTCATGCTGTGTGCCCACCATGCTGCTCACTGTCAGGACACTTCTGTATGCTGGACCGTGCTGAGAGAATAAAGGGTCTAGAAAATAAGTTCTGTTTCCACTGTTGCTTTCACTGTTTAAACATTTAAGCCTTATCCTTTATTAATGAGGTGTTGGGTGGCACAGCTGAAAGATAAGCTCATTAACTGTAGTGCATTTCAGTGTCAAACAGTGTCTTACATAGATGTTCTCATTTATATATGTCTATATATATTTATACTTGTATAGTTTTGGAATCCTGTATCAACAGACAAAGTATTACACAGTTAACTCCACAAAAGATATATTTCCTACATTATCTAACATTATCATAAGACACGATGACGAATAACCCATTATCCACCCACCTATCTACTTTTGCAAACATGCCAATGTGAGTCCAAGAACATATGAGATTGACCAACAAATAAATAGCATCATCATAACAACAACAAGGCAGAACATTACTGAGCACAGCAACGGATTCACACACCATGATTATCAATTAATGGTCATAATCATACATGGAGTGAGCCATTGTTTCATTTTGATCAGCTAAAGCACAACAGAAAAGATATGTTGATCCTTGAACAGCAAAGTATTTTTTCAGACATAATCACTGTCATGATTATCATCAGTGAAAATGAGAAGACAAATCTTTAACGGTTGAACAGTCATCAACAGATTCTTTGGGCAGTCTATTGTAAAGATTTTTTTTTTTTTACCTTGAGATTCATCCATGAAATTCAATATGGTTTTCGGATAACGATATTTTCCAACGAAAATCATCAGATTACAACAGGCAGTAATAAGTGAATCTAGGAGCCATTAGTCAATTGTTATGTACTTTTTTGGCCTTTCCTCTTCACCACTATGTGGTCAAGACATACATTGAAAAGTTTATAGGATCCTTATTAGCCTTGGCACATAACTGCAGATACTCCAGGCCATAAAATTATCCCAACAGATCACATATGTATGGTCCATTGAACATTGCATTGCCAGTACATGGCGGATAATTATCATCCTAACTCACCCACCCACACCTGAAAGTAAAACTTCTATTTAAAATGAATCTTAAAAATTACTTAATGGGCTCTAAATCAAAACAAACACAATCAAAAACAACAAGGCCTTAAAAATGTATAAGAACACAAGAACAACAAATAGAGAGATAAAATTGAAGTACATTCAAAATATAATACATTTTCAGACATATACTCCTAAATCACTGATCAATTCAATAGACAATTTTTTCAGTATAATAAGAATTCAGACTTGAACATATTCCTTTGTTTATGTATCAATTGTACTGTTATACAGATTAACCACATTAACCTCTAGTAACCATATACAGTATATAAATATTAATTATGCAGTCAATTATACCTGAATGTTAACTCTGAATAAACATTTGTTTTAAACAGCTCAACAGATCACAGACAGTATGTAACAGTACATTATACAAGGAATAACAGTCTGTTAAATTATTAGCAATGTACTTTTAAAAACATGTTTACACATACAGTTTGTTTGATTTCTTTATTAATCATATAGTTCCTTCATTTTGTTAATCGTCTGTACATAAGTTGTAAGTTTTAACATACATGTTATTGCTAAATTTAAAGCAAAGAAACCCTTAAAATGCATTAAACGGCAACCATTAGATTCATCATCATGTACATACTGCAGTAGTTCACTCTTAGCAGACCACTAACCATAACATACTGCTGTCATCTACATGAGCGCTCTAAGGGCAGCACAGTTAATATCAGATATACTAAAATTTTCAGAAATAATGCACTTTTATGTGGATTTTCTTCTACGTACCACAATGGGTGTTTTTTGCATAAGGGTATAAACTGATGCCCTTATAAGTATAACCATAAGAGATGTATAATCTTTCAAGATATCACTTTAAGTTTTTTACATAAGAATTTAGGACTTTATTACATAAGAACATCTATGTGACGCTATCAGCAACTTGTCAATTCTATCTTACCAACCGCTACCAGGATCCATCTCTCTTTGCTGTATTGTGTCCTATATATATAACCTTGCGCAGCAGCTGGATCTCCCTGATTCATTGTCTGTAATAAGGCAGATCCATCTTGCCAAACTCCAATCTAAAGGGGGATGGTCCAATTGGGGTCCTTAAATACAAGAAGAGATGGGAGACATGAGTGTGAAGATGGCAGAAAGTGACTACTACGACAAAGACTGACATAGATTCTAACAGCTTCATTAGCAGGTTTATCATATCTGGATCATATTTTTTATAAAATGAAAAACAAAAATCAACGCTACAAACTTCTCTGTTGTAAAGATACAGTATTTTTCGCTCCACTTCTGACATGTTTTGCCTTGAGTTTGTTTTACAAAAGACGCACCATCTGTAGCGCCATAGTGCCAGCCCACTACATTATCTAACTGGCCTGTAATAAATGCGATTGGTGGAACAATCATCCAATCACCTGCTGAATATGCTTCTGGAAAGGTCCTGCCTATTCCCAAACACTTTCTATGGACTCTTCCCCAGATGGACTATTGAAATATATTGGTATGTCAGGTTACTATACGTAATCTCCCCATACAGATAATAAATCATATAGTTTGAATAAAGTTACACATTTGCTCTTTCTATGCACCTGCACTCGACCCAAATCCTTCTCTGTTTTCCTCAGCTCTCCTCATACGCTCACAGCCATTTGAGTCGTCTGTTATTCCTCGTCCAGACTTGTCCCGATCTGTTCCCAGATTCCTTACTCTCCTGATCTTAGTGGGCGTTTGGGAACATGCTGTGCCACTGGTTTAATCGTCGAAACAGTGAAACGAAGCCACGTTTTCCTTTATCTTGGCTCTGATCACAGTCTAAAGTGTGCATTGATGAACTTGTATACTCATATTTGCTCAGACATGCCAAACAGAGTCATTCATTCATGCAGAGATACTGTTTCTGGAGACAATGTGCCCACAAGCATGCACAAGCTGGTGGCCTGATTGTTTATATGCAGATCCAGACAGGCCATGTGACTATTCTTTTTTTTTAACAGTGTATTTATGGAGTTTTGTTGCTTTTATATCCAACAAGAAAGATGCAACAAGAATACACTGAAAGCACTTTTTCAACCCACCCTCCCTACACCCCTTTCCCCATTACTGGTACAAAGTCTGATAAAGAAAGTCAGAGAAACATAACCAAAAGGTAAAATACACTAACCAAATAATAAAATAAAATTACCACATAATAAATTAGTAGTGTAACATAAAATGACATGATGAGTAGAAATACTGTGCATGCCAGGTGCCCAGAGGCACTTTAGAACTGTCCAGTTTATATATAGGTGTGTAAAGACACCTTTTAATAAAGGTTACATTACTCATCTATCTCACATCTATGCCACCTTCCAGAAAAGATTACACTACCCGACTTTCACAAAGAGAAAAAAAAAGGAAGAACAATCAAATAAATAAGTTAAATAATTGAAACAGTTGTAAAGTAAGAGGGCAATAAACAATAATAAGACGTCAGCTAGGAATATATTGCAAGTATTTACTGTCTCGGTATGATTCCTAAGTATCTATATCTGATGTCTCCAGAAAGTCAATCAAATTTTTCCATATTCCCTCAAAGGTTTCAGGCTTCTGCTTCAGATTATATATTATTCTCTCACTTGGGATACAAGAGGTTAATTCACTGAGCCAGAGAGAGGGCAGTGGCGGACATTCATCTTTCCATTGAAGAGCTATGCATTTATTGGTTGTTGCCAAGGAAATCCTTACGGATCTTATAATATTGGTACCCTTCTGTGGTAATATAGATGTATCCCCTAATAAAGTTAGCCTTGGTTCAGGTGGGATATCTTTTTTTAGAAATCTTGGATATACTACGTAATACTGTTTCCCAGTAGTTAGATAATTGTGAACAGGACCAGAACATATGGGTAAGGGAGCCGGCTTCGGACTTACATCTTGGACAGTGCTGGGAGATTGTCCCATTTATTTTATGCAGTCTTTCCGGGGTGTAATAGACTCTGTGCATCAGATTAAACTGAGTCAGTACATACTTAGTACTGAATTAGAAACTCTGAGCCTTTTTACAAAGCTCAGCCCAATCATATTCATCAAATTTGTGACCCAGGCCGGTTTCCCATTTTCCTTTCACCTTAAGTTCTTCTTTTTTTAATAATTTATTGATACCAAGATAAACATGAGAGATAAGTCCTTTAACTTCCTTCTTGCTACTCAGCAGCAGATCTAAAGGTTGTTTAGTGATTGGCAAAGTTTCCCCCCATGTTCTGTTATAATGTAGTGTCTAAGTTGTAAGAATTTAAAAAAGTGTCTCTCATTGAGGCTGTACTTGTCAGTAAGTCCTTCAAAAGAATCTAGGACCCCGTCCTTGTACAGATCCCCAAACGTCTTGATGCCCTTTGAGAACCATAATAGAGTAATCCCATCTCTTAGGGCTGTAGGTAGAAGAGGGTTAACACGGAACAGGGTAAGGTCATAGATGGACTGAATACTTTGCGTTTTTTTTGCGTAACTCAAACCATATTGTATAAGTGTGTTTTATGAAGGGGTTCATTGTTGATATTTGTAATTGTTTGGGTGAGGGTACATATGGAATTGACACAAGACATATAGGGCTAAGACATTGCTGTTCCATTTGCAACCAGAAGGGGGGTTGTTGAATGTTTGCACTCCACGCCCAGATAGCACGAACTTGTGCCGCTCAGTAGTATGTTTCAAAATTCGGAAGCTTCAATCCCCCTTCCTGAGGTGTTCCTTGGAGTATTTTTTAATTTTATTCTCTGTAATTTATTCCTCCATATGAACTTGGATATAATTGAGTTTAGTTGTTTGAAGAAATATTTAGCTACCATAGTAGGAAGCATTTGGAACAGATAGAGAAATTTTGGTAGGACATTCATTTTTACACAATTGATTCGACCTATTAAAGTCAACGGAAGATTCATCCATCTATGCAGTTCTTCGCAGATTTTTCCAGTAAGGGAGAGTAGTTCAAGGAGAAAACCTTCGAGAGTACATTAGGGATTTGAAGGCCTAAATATGTTAATTTTCGAGAGTTCCATTGAAAGGGCATATTATGCCAGGTATATTCTCCCCCGCTGTGTTCAGTGGCATAACCACACTCTTAGTTAGATTGACCTTATAACCTGAAATGGCACCGTATTCAGTTATTGTTTCCAGCAATGCTGGCACAGATATCCCAGGGTCTGTTAGACAGAGCAAGATATCATCCGCATATAGCAAGATCTTATGGGTAACCCCCCCGATTCGCAATCCCTTGATTAATGGGAGTGATCTTTATGCCACCGCCAGGGGTTCCATGGCCAGAGCGAAGAGCAAGGGCGAAAGTCCGCAGCCTTGCCTTGTGGAACGTGAGAGGGGAATTTTAGAGGAAATATTGTTATATTGTTGTGACTATTCTTTTTTAATGATCTTTAAATTAACCTTTTTTATTGTACATTCATTTTATCCCTTTAAATGTCCCTTTTGAATATATCCAAATATTTTTCTTGTTTGGTCACATTCAGATGACTTTTCTGCCCCCTTACATTAACTCAGAAAACAACTGGCCAGGTGGATTCAGCTGTACTTTTCATACCAATGTGTTTGTTATAAGTTACTTATTGCTTCACATCTGGTTCAGCTTTAGGGGGAAAAATCTCCATAACTCAGATAACACAAATTATTATAATAATAATATTTCAACTCAGCAGGATACTGTCTTTGAAGTGTAGTGTGGGGGCCAGTAGAGGACACCATTTGTCCCCTCTTCATCCTCTGTCCTCTCCTCTGACTCCATGGTGCCAAGGATACAGCTGTGTTTTCTTCTCTGCAAGCCTCATGAAGACACAGGAACTCTGTGACTTTTACAGAGAGAAGATGGAATTCTGGGATTCACTGTAAAGAAAACAAAAAAAATAGTTTAAGTCTCAAACTGAAATATGACTCCAGACTGATTTCATGTATATACTCTGAAGTAGACCTTCATATGCCTTGATTTTCCGTGAATCTAAGATTTGAATGGAATTATATTTAGCATTGATTTTCATTTTTGTTTATTTGGTAAACACTAGACAGCCCCCAGTGCAGGCAATGAGCCCTTATTTTGGAAGCACATGGTCTCTTATCAGTTTTTAAAATCACACAGAAGCATATACAAATTAAGCTAAAAATGTAGTATATATTAAGCAGCATATGAACATTTGTGCTTTCTATCTATGCCAAATATACCTGGTATTAGGGCTGCTTGATTATGATGAATTCATGATTATGTAAATAGATTTGAAATCACAATTATGACACACAATTCCTCACTGGTTTTAAAACACACACCAATTACTTTAATTGAATGTACATGCTTTTATGCTATCATTTTGAACATAAAAGAACAGGGAATACATGGAAATATACATGTAATAATTCAAATACCTCTAAATAAAGCTCACAATAATAATGGAAAAAGAAAAACAAGTCCAACACGTCCTGTGGCACAGATCGTTTAATCTTGATTAGGCCTATTTCATTTTTATAATTATGGAAGGCAGTTATTTTAACTGAGATTCAAACTCAATTAATTTCCCAACTCCACCTGTCTATCTTGCATACTGTTGCCCACAATGAAAAGCAACAATCAGTCAGGGTTCAAAATGGTGGACAGCCTCAGCATATATCCACGGCTACAGCCTTAGAATTATTAGCATTGGCATTAATTCTGTTACATTTACGTAGCTGTAAAGTGAATCAAATCTCAGTACGGTTGTTTTTTTTGGAGTTGTTATGTAGATTTTACACACTTCTCGTGTTTGATCTGGGGGGGGGGGGGATTCTCAGTCCATTATATTAACAGGTGTTGATTTAGTGATGTTAAGTGTTAGCTGAGCTACAGTTTTGTTTTATTTTCATGAATAGAAACAGAAACTTGCAAAATTATTGGATTAGGGAGCAGACAGCCTTCTCTACCTTATTGAAAATGTCAGGCTTGTTTCTGTCTGTCAAACCTGTTTTTTTATTATAGAAAAGTTGTGCTGGTACATAATTTAGTCAGTAGGTGGCAGTAATGCACATTAGAAGAATCAGCTTGGCTGGGTGTAGCAGCCAAAATCGCAGCAGTCATACTACAAACTACTACTAAAACTTGTATACTGTGTTTGTTAGTAGTGTTAGGTTGGCGATTTAAAAAAACAGCCAGCTTACCAGCGTTTCAGAACCCCCTGGGTGTCACCAAATGCACTTTTTCTGTGAGAAGCAGCACTGTGTTTTGTGTAGTGCAATTATGCTCATGGGCCTTCAGATTTCACTGAAGAGCCACAAAACCATTCTCATTACCTACATCAGGGAGTTTTTTTTTCTTTCTTGGGTCTTTGTTTACTTGTTAAATTGTTAACAGGATAACTCAAAAAGTTAAGAACAGAATTCGATTGTAAAAAATTCAGGGAATGATGGTCATGGGACAATGACCAACTGATTAGATTTTTGGTTGTGATCTGAATACAGATGCAGAAATATTTTAAGGATTTTTTGTAACACTGCGAGATAGGCCAGATTTTCCCTTTTTTGCTTACAGCTCAGTAAGTTCTTTACAGATTTTTATGATATTTTTTAGGGAATGTTGGTCATGGCACAAGGGAGAAGTGATAGGACTTTGGTCCAAAACTGAATGTGGATCTGGGAATTATTAAAGAACTTGTTCGCACTATAAAATAGGGCAGTTTCCCACATTTTTGACAATTACTCACCCCACAAAGTTAGCAATTCCTTAATGGAAGTCTGTGCTCTCTGAACAATTCTAGTTAGTAATTTTTTAGTTAATGTAGGATAAAACCATAATATCATAATAGCACTGTAACTGAGATTTGTCACATTTGAGAGTGTCGTAGCAGATGGTATCACTTATTTTTAAAATATGGGGCTAACTTAAAAATCATGCACTTATGAAGAATATATTCTCAAGAATCCTGTAAAAGATTTTTTCTATGCTTCGCTTTTGATCATGTGCGGCTTACACACATCACATCTTTAAACCCTGGTGATGCTGCATTATAAGCCATTTTCGCAGCACCAAAGTGCCACAAGGAAGCTTAGTCATCATTTCACTTCAACACTTTCACATGAATTTCATGAGGACGACATAGCAGAGTCAATTTACAGCTCCATATGGCTTTGAATGCTCATGAGAGAGCAGCACATACACACAAAGGTAGAGATAAACACTCACAGTGCTACTGCCCTCCACTGAGTCCTCTCACAATGATTACCTCTCTGATAATACTCTGATAATGGGGCTTTTGTCCACAGGTACAGCCTTAGTAAGTGGTCAGAAAGGAAAAGTCTTTGTCCATGTTTGTCTGGAATCAGACTGAATGCCAGGTCTTTCACTTTGACCTCTGCAGATACTCTTAGAAAATAAGAATATAGTGGGTGTGCATTAGCTGTCCTTTTATCACACAGAACCCCTAAAAGTCGTGTTTTAATTGATAAAATCCTTTCATATCTGTAGAAAACACTCACTGAGATACTTCAAAACATGTTTACCCTTTTTATCTGTGCTAAAGTTCACTGCATGTAAACTGGAGGAATGACTAACACCGTAACTAGCTGTTTGTCCCAGATGAAATCACTGCTTTCCAGAACAGTGTTTATAAAGAAACTCCCCCTAAAACAAACAAGTGAAACTCCTCCATCAAACTGTCCGATGTTGCAATGATTAGTCGCAGACCATAAAAACAGGAAGGCTGCAAATATCCTGCCTGTTCAGCACTTCAGCTGTCTGCTCTTCAGAATTGTCCACAGGAAAAAAAGGGAGATAGGTCCTGATTGCAGGTGCTGGCTAGTCTCTGACTCCAAGTAACCCCTGTATAAAAACCCCTGCAGAGATTTTACCTCATATGACAACCCCCCCTCTCTTCTTCCTCCTGGCACATAACCACGTCCACCACAGGGGCCCTCATCCAAACACAAAAACAGCCTTTTTTCTAAGCTTGTTATTGCAAATTAGGAGCGTGCAAGGCGTGCTCTTTCACGCCCCATGCCTCCTACAATTATTCAAGAGGAGCTTATGTGCACGCAAGCACAAGCTCAAACATAAACCCACTGGCCACTCAGTGACAAAAGGGATGGAGATTTAGCCTTTGGGGGTAATGAGTGTGAGCGTGAGTGTTGAGGCATGTGAAGGGTCCTTTAATTCAATTGTGGGCTATTCATCACAGTCAAAGCACCTTATGGGCAGAGTCATCAGCAACAAATGGGCATTCAGGCGTTAGCGGCAGACTGCTCAGTGTGAAAACAGATCTGTTAAGTAATGATGAAGTCTTCAAACAGTCAGACTTCCTGGCTGTAAGCTCAGGTCACTGTGGTAATGAGGGGTTACTGCAGTTCAGGTGACTGTTCTATTTTATTGTTGCATGTCTGCTTCACTTCCACCATGAAAAGGGAAGGTCTGGGTGAAGAGGAAATCAAAAAAGTCTGAGCATCTTTGGAAATGGAAAGTTCACAAAAATAGAAATAGCAACTGTGGCTATGTTGCAGAGCGGCTAGCTTTTAAGTCTAAACATGTCACAGAAACAAGAGGTCATGCTGAATGGAGGACATGGAAATCAAGGAGAGCTAGGCAAAAAATACAAAGACTCAGCATGTCTCAAATAGGACAGAATGCAAAATGTGGTGACATGCAATGGTTTGAACTCTTTTTCTGTATATATTGGGATATTGGAGGAAAACTGTTTATTTACACTAACCTCTACAATATGTGAACTTAGACACAAGTATATGAGCTGAATGACTTTAAATTTTAATTTACTTTAAAGAGGTGAAACTACCAACATCCTGCCAAAAACTAAGGCTAGACACTAATTAATTATATTTACTCATTCTACTGATATTGAATACATTTGATGAACTGTTATTTGCTAAGGAGTTTCAGAAACAGTGCAGTTACTTCTATTTTCATTTCACTTTTTGCCTTAAACTGAGCCAGAGTTTCAGGGTACCCTATTTCAAATCCATGCAAAAAAATCCTCTTAAACATGAATTACAGTACCAATATATTTATTTAGCAATGCATATTTCAGTTTATAAACAACTGCATAACTTGTGCAATATTTCTAAGCCAAAATATTAATCTGAGCCTAAATTTAGTCAAACACTTTAAATTTGTTATTCAATTCTTACCAAAAAATAAATAAAGTTGTTCTCTTTAGCCACAACTTTTTTGGGCAGCAAAAGCATTTCATTTGAGGTTTTATTTTGGTTTTTACGAAGCTCCAGAACAACCAGCTATATTAAATAATTCACAATATGAAGTTCAAAACTAATATTTGAGTCGAGATTTTTACTGGAAGAGATTAGTACTTATATATTAAATTGAGTGTTTTTGTGAATATTTATTTGAGTAGATTTACTTGTACATAATAAAATGTCTTATCAAAGCAAGTTCTTTTACTGGAGTTACATATCTATATCCGATTTCAAATACAAGGTGTAAGTGTTTTAAACATTTTGAGTTGCTGAGTGCAATAATAATGCAATAAGAGTGCAAAAATAAGAGAATGTAAAATTAATGCTCTTTATAACCTAAATACGGAATGTGGCTGTTGCTGAATTTTCTGCCCTATGGATATAATTCTTTAGTGAATTAAAGAATGAATTAAATTAACTCTGTGTAGGGTTTTCTTAGTAGATCAAAGTCTTCAGTGTAATATTTGATAAAATATCTGAGCAAATGCGATTACCCTATATTTTACTATTAAGTTTCGTGTCCCATATACTCATTTTATGAAGTCCCTTTTACTCTTGATCAACCATAATATACTTAGAAATAAGTTGAAAATTCTTTTTTTTTTATAACTGTACTGGTCAAGCTCCAATATTTCTTACTGCACTCGTCGGCAAACTGAAACATATTTATTTGATAATCAGTGTTGCAGAAATCAAATATTACCCCAGTGAACTGAGTTTTTTCAACAAATGTGCAAAAAAACACCAAATTTCCAGGAAGTGACATCACATTCTCAGAAACCCTGATGAGCAAAGAGAGGGGGAACAGACTGTCCCTCTATCTTTCACAAGTAGTTTTAAGTTGTAAATGTCTAATTCCTGCTCTTTAAGTGGCATCTGATATAACAGCCTGTTTTCTTAAGATTATTTTTGGAGCATTTTGTGCCTTTAGTGATAGGAGAGAGAGAGGCAGTGGATAGGCCTGTGAAGGTGGGTGAGGGAGAACAGGGGATGATACTCTGCAAACTGGCCACAGGCTGGACTCGAACCCTGGCCGGCAGAAGCATATTTATGGGATGTATCTGGTTGCTTACCACTCCACCAAACTAGCACCCCATCACATCATGTTTAATATAAATGTTTGTCTTTGGTAGGCTAGCTCGGCTGTCTAATGCAGGAATTGTTGATCTATATTTCAAAACAGTTACCCTCTTTTTCTAAACCCTATGATTTATCTCAAGACTATCCAAGAGAGCAATCACATCTTAATGGATTTTAAATAGACAAAAGGCCTTTGTCATAACCAGGGATGGGAATCAGAAAACAAATTCACTCGAGAATCAATAAGAACTTCCTCAAGGAAATGATATTATTATTGCTTTTGCTCAACAATTCCCTCATCAATTCCTTCCACTTTGTTTGCATGCCTTGCAAATCAAGGACGTCACGCTCTCATCAGAAGCAGTCAGCAGAAACAATAACAAAAAAAACAGAGATGTGATCATCGCAGACAGAAGTGATCAAAATTGTAGCTTAATCTTGGACAAAAAGATGCTTACAGCATGTGTGGAAACACCAGAGACTTGCGGACACATTCATCTGTGCAGACCAGCATTCAGTGTCTGGAGTGACATGTCTTTAACATTATAACCACTGAAATTATGAAAGCTGACTTTCGCACACACAGAAAATCCACAGGAATCATTAAAGAACTGATCATGGAAAAGGTATCAAAAGCCCTTTTCACACATGCAACCCTGGTATTAGCAGAATAATGTCTGGGTAGCCCTCAAGATTTAAAGTGTTTACTGTCATTTGCACAATTAGAAGCATGTTTCCCTGCACAATGAAATTTCTACTCTGCTGTCCACAATGAATGCCAGGTAAGAGGTATAAAAATAATAACAAGATTTAAATAGCAGCAATAAAAAATACTAAATAATACTAAATAATAGCAGCAAGAAAATACTGTCCAAATGTAAACAAGATAAAGATAGAATCCAACTAAATACATGTATGCAAGATAAGTATCACTATGAAAGGAATGAAACAGAATGGAACAGGTTTCCGTATCTTTCTGTTAACATGTATATTGTGAAAAGATCTGACATAAAGTGCAAGAGCAGTTTTATCTTTGCAAATTGAGCTGTGTGGTTGAGGTAAACTCCCAGATAGTTCCCTGTCATGGTTGTTCATGCTTGCTGCTCTCAGCAACCAGTGGTTGGCAGGACACAGCCTCAAAAACACTTTCACTACGATCACAATTTATATCCCAACTTCAGTGACACGTTAAAAAGTGTATAACAGTATCCATGAAAAAGAGGAGCATTGTAGCACACAGACGGGAACATGAAGCAGCGTCACTGCATGCACAATGATTAGAAAAAAAGCTGCATTGTTTTAGCTCTGTATCCGACAGCAGCGCGTACAGAACTTTGATGATGTGCAGAGGAAACAACACTTGTAAGTGTCCAGACACACATTTTAGTTTGTGGTACTCTCCTATCAGTCAAATAAACTTCTCCCACAACAGCGGTGTTTTTTAGACCCTGTCAAGTCTACCTTAACCAGTTTCGCACCAGTCGCACAGGATGATGTCATCAGCCCTTCCCACTCGTCTCAGTGAATTACATTATTATAAGCTGCTGCATCCACACGTCAGCTCACCCAGACATGACACAGCAAAAATACTTGGGGGCCTGAGGAAACTACCAGGGTAAAGTCTGGGTGAAAAACTCATCTGTTTGTGTTCACACCTAAGTCTGGATAATTTCAGGGATACAAATTTTAACAGATGTGATTGTGCGTTTCTGTTTCACACATTTTAAGTGAAGAAAACCTCAGTGATCCATGTGACCTAACTGAAGATGATTATGTAAACACCTTAATGAGTACAAACCTGGCTTTAATTCCCATTTGCATGCCTGTTATGCAGTTTTATTTGTTATATCAATATGCAGATAAACTATCACTGATAATTTATGACTGTCAGTCCAAAATGATATTTTAATGTTTGTGAAATGGATAATACAACAGTATGTAGAAGCTCGTTAACCTGAATTATATTTTTAATGCTGAAATATAATTTTAATTGCTATCTATCAATTTTCAAATGTACTGTTCTACACAAATACCGTAAAAATATTAAAGGGCATTAAATTCTATAGTTCTATAGTTATTTACTTGCATTCCTGAAAAGAAAAAATAGTATTAGTGGTTGAATGTTATGCTTGATTAATTTCTGACTTCACAGAAAAGCCCAATGAGCTGGCTCAAATTTGTGAATAAAAACTGATTTCAGTTTGAAATTCCTCATTACTGTTCAAAATGAATGTCCAATAACAGTAACGTTTTCAGTTTTTTTTTATATTTAAAAAAATATTTTACAATATTTTTTAAAAATGTTTGTTTCTTGTTTTATTTATGGGTGGCCTAATAAAATTGCTAAGCACTGTATTTAATACCAGGGTAAAAAAGTGATTTATAATGTTGACTCATACTACTATACTTTAGTAGCTTTTCGTGTTCTCTTACTTATCTGAATATTTTTTAAATCATTATTTTAACTTTTACTTCATTAATAAAAGTGAAAGTTAGAGATTACCTTAAAAAGTAAAGCTGTAACATTTAATTCAATATCAATCCTTTCATGTTAAAAATATCTAACACAAATGGTGAATAATTAACCATAAAGCATGAAATTAAATGGATTTTATGTCTTATTGATTCATAACACTACCCCATTTTTGCATTGGTAGATTTTCAGACCAATTATTTTCCATTAACGGTACCTGCACCCTTTTATAAAAGTCAAATTCAAGTTCTTAAGGCCTTTTTAACATCTAAACTGCAGGAAAAAAATGGGATCAACATGGATGTGTCATACGTATTGTCAATGTGTAAAATGTTGTTTAATTGAATGAAAGGTGCTGCCTCTCGTTTCGCAGGTACTAGACAGTGAAGACATACCATCCCCATCCTGGTCTCTCTCTCCTGGCTCACTGCTCATTTAATATTCATGTTAAGTTCTTATATTTTATCTTCAAATTTTTGATTTGGACCTCGGTACATCTCTGATCTGTTAAAGGTCTACACCTCATCAGGATCTTTGAGCTCTGCAGAGCAGCTTTTCCTTGTCATCCCAAAGGCCAGACAAAAAAAAAAAAAGGGTGACTGAACCTTTTCTGTGGTCGGCCATAAACCATGGAATGAGATTTCTCCTGAAATTAGAAGGTCCTCCACTTTACCTACTTTGGAATCTCATCTGAAAAACTTACATTCACTGGTTTGCTTTAAATTAAGCATTAGAGTTGTGTGGTCTGTTTTCATATTCTTTAGTTTGCTTTTATTTTTAAATTTAACATATTGTCTTTTGTTTTTAATAAGTTTATATTATTTAGTTCTTTTTATGGTTTTAATTAAGTTTTTATTTACATAATTTCTGCTTGATAGTCTCTGTACATCACTTTGGTAAACTGAATTGTTTTTAAATTAAACTATATAAATAAACTAGATTTGGATTGAATTGATTTCATTATTATTTCACTGAAACAAAACAAACCACACATGATTTTTATTCAACAACTGGGCATCAGGCTGCTTTGCTCTAAAGGGACAGAAAGTGATGCTGACATGAGACAATGCACACATGCATATACAGGAACTTTTTAATGTTTACTTTAAAGGGAGCAATACTGATACCACAGGTTTCTCCATCGTCTGAATCGGACCTTCAATAGCCTCAGAACAATTTGATAAAGGCTAAGTCAATATGTCTTTACAGACTTGGAACCTCTTAAAGGTAAAAATGGACTTGTTATGACGTTTTTTTTGGTCTTTTATTTCAAAAGCAAAATTTTAGATCCTTTGTGATTAAAAGACTTGCAGGAGCCCTTCCCCCCCTAAATTCCACCAAAGTTAACACTTTAATTTTACTTGAGTGCAAAGTTCGCGTGCACTTCCCACCCTTCATTACCCAACAGATTAAAAGTAAAGTCTTTAATCAACTCCCGTTTCTTCAATGTGCTGCATAAACACAACAATTCAAGATAACATGGTCTGATTAGTTACTTGCATAATGATTTGATTTATTTATCTATCTTATTATTGATCTTTTACAGTCAGTTCTGTTAATTGCAACCACGTCAATGTCACCACGTGTACATGCCGGCTAAAGTCTGCAAAAGTGCGTCACAGCAGCCCTATAAGAGGAACACAATCTTAAGTGCCCGAACATACACGTTGTTTTCTGCTCTGGGACGGAAAAAGGTAGGTCTGCACGCATTATCACTGCTGGGGGACTTGGATCTTTTTTGTTTGTTTGTTTTATTTATAGACCTGTGGCAGCAAACTCTGTAATTCTTCAATTTGACTTTTAGAAAATATGTATTTATTTATTCATATCATGGAGAAATCAGCATTTTTATTCTTTAATCAACATTTTTATTTTGCAAGCAAGCATCTCAACTAATTGAGTTAATTTAACCTACAAAAGGAGCAAATTTAGAAAAAAAAAACAAAACAAAAAAACAAATGGTTACAATTATCACCCAGACCAGATCAGTTAAGACGGATAAAACTGTACATTTGTGGAAAAGCTGTCTTAAAACAAATACCACACCTGAAGCCTTCTTGCCACCAACCTCCTTTCTGAGAAATCGAGGAAGCTGTCCAGCATTCGTGGTGCTGAAAATGGCGGCGCATTTCTCTTTTAATTAAAAAAAAAAAGTTAATACTCTCTTTCTCTTGACAATGGCTACCCCATTTCATTCTTATACCTTCAAATGACCAACATTCGTGTGTCTGTGTTTTGCTTTTTAAAGAGAAACAGCCAAGATGAGAGTGTACCTCGCTATTGCCGTGCTGATGCTGGCCTTCCTCGCCTACACAGGTGACGTCCTCTTCTTAATATGTGGCTCGAAAACACATCTGATACTTTGAACCGTCCTTGACTGACTGTTTTTTTGTTTTTGTTTTAACTTGTACAGAGGCCCAAGAGCAGACCATAGAAGACAAGCTCACCGCCGTTCGTGACCAGGCGCTCGAGACAGGCAGAAACTTGGCTGATAAGTTCTCGGCTCTCTGGGAAGAATTTAAGGGGAGCGAGCAAGTGGAGAGGGCAAGGTGAGTTAAACAAACCGCAGAACAATAAAGAAGAAAGATCGCTGCATTCTTATGTGAGCATGCAAAAACACTTTAATTCTCTTCCTTTCAGGGCCTGGGGCCAGGGCTTCCTTCAGAACTTTCAGAACTAAGCAGCATGAATAAAGATCTACCTGTGAACTCGGCCGGTCACCTTCTCCTGCACCCACCTCCGCCTCTAACGCCACCCTCTGAGCATGACATGGTTACATCAGATATTTCTGTCGTAATTTGACTGTCCTAATGTAAAAGAAACGTATAAAGACTGGACTACAATATTTAACAAATAAACAGATTTATTTTGCATGAATACTGTCTGCATCATTTTGTCAAAGTTTTTGTTTATTGTTTTTTTTTTTTTTTCTTTTATGATTTAACATGTATGATTGTTTGTTAGATTATTCAGAGACGGGGTAGCCCAAATGTCAATAAAACAAAGAGTGTGGTGCCATAAAGGAAAATGATAGAAAAAAATATGGCATAAAAAATGCTGTCCAAATGCCAAAAAACCATTTAAAGCTTCTACTAATCATAACAAAAACAACACCAGGATATAAGTTTGCTTTCACTTTTAAGATGTACAAAAACTATCATTTAGGAAAAGAAACTAAGAATTGACCCAAAAATGTGTCAATTTTTTACTGTTGTAAATAATTTACATCAGTAACGAAATAAATAAATAAATAAAAACATACTAGGTTGTACCAGGATTTTTTAACCCTAATTCGTTCTAATATACACTTAAGTGCAACTTAGACACATCATCAGTGATGTATCTAAAAAAGTGTTTGCGATTTATCTCCAATACCAATACGTTTTTTTTTTTGTTTGTTTTTTGTTTTCCTGAACAGTGAGAATCATTTACAAGTCTACAAGCAAAAACATGACAGTCAATGCCAAATCAAACCAATGAGTCATGCTTCTTGGTATTATACCTGTTGTCGAAGAGACCCCACACCCAACCATTTAAAGGGACTCTACACTAATGTCTTGGAGAAAAAGTGTCACAGATGAAGTTGGTTTTGGAGAGTTTCATGCATCATGATGCTGTGTTTATGTGACAACCAGAATAAAATAAACATAATTATTTACCTAATGTCCAGAACATCTTTGCTCTTCCCAGCTCATGAAATAAACAAAGATTCACAGGTGTCGCCTCGGTTAGATTGGTTACACAATCTGATGTTCTGTTAGCAGTAATGGCGGAAGAACATAATGGATATTAAGCTATCAGTGTACGGAGATGATGCCAAAGGGCAAGTGCCAACATGGCTGCCCTTGGGGCATTTCACAACAGCTGTTGTGCAGCACTGTTTATGCTGAGTTAATAATCCACAGTGTGCCCCAGTTGATTGAAAGCTGTTTCTGTGAAGAGAAAGAAGCAACAAAGTTCAGCTGTTGGAGTCACACAGTGTACAAACTCAGATCATTAAAGAAACCTCTTTGAGTTCAGTTAGTTGAGAAATTTCCTTTGTTTCTTGTTCGACAGCCATACTATAGCCTCCAAGATTTCACTCAGAATTCACTCTGAAATGAACAACTTGTGTTTCAACTTGTCTGTCTGGATCACAGGTTTCTCTCAAATTGGCTTAAATAGCAGAAACATGAACCATATAATACATCTGCATTGTATTCAAGTCTGCATAAGCTAATAAACATCCCAAAGCTTTTAAGTGCAGCACAGAAAAAAGGACTAGTTTTTAGAAATCTGACCCTTGGACAGTTTAACAGAATAGACAGGGTAGTCGCCTTGATGCATGTCTGTGCTCTAAAGGCATTCTGGAATTGCTTGAGACAACTTTTAAAAGATTGTCTTTATCATTTTGCAAAAATTGACCATCTATAGTAATAAGTTGTAAACTTTTATTATGTAGATAAAACGTATCAAGTCAAGTTTTTGTTGGAAAGGTCTATGCCTCTGTTTGAGCAGGCAGAAGGGGAGGGGGGGAATGATCACTCTCTTCTTGGCATCTAATTATCTAGTTTGGCTGGGCCACTACAATCAGGGGTTGATGACATTGGGGTAAGAGTTTAAGCAGCAGAGTCATGTCTGATGGCAGAGAATAATCATTGTCCAATACATGTGAACAACAGAAAACATGAATGAGATCCAGAAACAGGATGAAATTCTTAAAAACAAATACTCTGATTTAAAACTGCTGTGTGTGTGCTGCTGTGCATCCTGTGCAAGTCGGACAAGCTTGGAGTAGTGTGTCTTTTGATTTAGTGGCAGTTTGCTCCACCATCAATTGGCAGGTCGAGGGTTTGAGTCCAGCTCCGGCTGTCACATGTTGATGTGTTGTAGGGCAAGACACTAAAGCTCAAGTTGCTCCTCTGCTGTGTCAATGGCGTATAAATGGTATGAAAGGGCAGGATTTGTTAGCTAATGCTCACAGTCTCACAACCATCAGGGAGTGAAGATGAGAGCGAATGGGTAGATGTGACCTGCGGTTTAAAAACACTTTGAGTAGTCATAATGTCAAGAAAAGCCCTCTATAAGCTTAAGTCCATTCACCATTAATCCCTCAATGCATCCTCAAATAGCAGCAGCAGCAGCACACTACTCCACAGACTTCAGACTTTAGGCCAGGTTCAGGTGCTTTACGGCACAGTCGTTTCCTATGTTCTCAAGACAGGAACATAGCAGCTTTGTGCCTGACCACGACTCATGACCTCTGCCAAGGAGGTCATGTTTTTGTTAAGCCACATTCACACATCAACGTCTATCAGCTGACAATGCTGACAATGGAGGTTGACTTATTTACATATCATATCAGAGAATTGTTGTGCTCGTAGAGTGCCATGTTCCCCGGCGGCCCCAGGACTAAATTTAGATTTTAGATTTCAACAAAACTAAATACATGGTAATTCCTGCAAACAGCAAACATATATTAGTATGATCGTGACAAACAATCATGGGTGATCTGCTGCTGTGGACATGCTTGACTCCATGTGCTCTATCTGAAATGACATCATTTAACCCCTTAAAGCCTGTTGCATCATATTTGATACATACTCATCTGAATACAATCAGATAAATGATAAAAATGTCCTCAAGTGGATTATCAGTTGCAAAAAACACCTAATGTTTCAAATGAGATACAAAACATATATGTCAAATTTTATGGAAATTATGATATTTTTTGGATTTCAGTAGACAGTGAAATAAACATTTCAGCTCCAAAAAATTAGAATTTTCTGGCTATTATTTGTGTTTTCAGGATTTAAAGGGTTAACAGAAATTCACACTTTTAGACCAGTTAAATCCATTTTAATGGCCGTTTAGCTAGATGCTGCTATATTGATCAGCATCAGCCCTCTACAGTTTATGATCATTATAGATGTTAATGTTAAATTGATCACTCTACCCATGGATGTATTGATCAAACATCCACGGTAACTATCTTTACAACCATATGGACATTCTCTTAAAAATGAGATGCCACACCTCATAGGGCTTACCTTTAATACATTATACTAAACAAACAAAAATACGACGCTATACAAATAAAGATTGATTGATTGATCAATATCCAGCAGAGACAAATGTGGTGAGGACACATTTGTCCCTTTGTCTCTGCCTGGATGGATACATCTCTGGATGTGTGTATGTGTACATACAAATATATTTATAGATATGGATATATGCATATATGTGGATTTCTAAAATGAAGAATGTGGCTTCAGCCTGCTCTGTTGTAAAGTGCTTTGAGATAACATGTTATGAACTGGCGCTACACAAATAAATATTGGTTGACTGATTGACTTAGCTCTTTACTCTTTCACAATTTGATGAACTTTCCTGAAAATGCTGGTCATGGCACAAGGAAGAAATGATTTGATTTTGGTGGTGATCCATATACAGATGTGGATCCAGAAGTTTTTTAAAGGATTCGTGAACATTCTTAGACAGGGCGTTTTTTCACATTTTTGCTAATAACTCAAAAAGTTCTCAACAGATTTTGATAAGATTTTCAAGCACTGTTAGTCATGGTACAAGAAGAATTCATGCTATTATGGTGGTGATCTGAATCTGGATAAGAATGCAGAATTTCTTTTTAAGGATTTGTTAACAGCAAACTGAAGTCAAACATCAAGCAAGAATCGGAAAGAGTTACACCTGCAAAGCCTCGACAATTAGTGTCCTCAGTTATTAGATGCTTTTTTAGTGTTGTTAATAGGAAAGGTGATGTAACACAGTCATAAACCTGAACCTGTCCCAGCTTTCTGATACGTGTTGCAGGCATCATATTTAAAATAAGTGAATATTTGCAAAAAAACAAAGTTTATCAGTTTGGATATTAAATATCTTGTTTTTGTAGTGTGTTCAGCTGAATGCAGGTGTGAGAAAGATTTGCAAATCTTTGAGTTATTTTTTTATTCACGTTTTACACAACATCCAAACTTTATTGGAACAGGGGTTCATACTTTCCTTGGCTTTGAAAACTACTGGAAACATTTGAGGTAATCTAATCACTGAACTGAAATATGAATTAAACAATATATGTAATAACATGTAATGTACAATATCCGTATGGTATACCTTTAATAATAATAAAAAGACATTTGATATGTGTTGTCTAGAGTTGTATAATAATGTACAGGTTTTGGTAGAAGTGCCAGTTCTCTGGTGCACAGTGGGAGCCTGCAGACATTCAGGGACACACACACACACACAGAAAGACAAACAAAAACATATTTGACTCTGCTGCAATGTACAGATGTTTAAAACCAAACACACAATCTAAAAATCACAAATATCTCTCCGATCCCGGCTGTTTGGACAGCTGTGAGATCATGCAAGTGCAACATAGTTACGAACTCAAATCCCTACATTAATTTGGAACATGTGCTCATGCAGGACTACATTGGTTTTGTGCTGGACTTTGCTTGCAAAAATGCTTGCTGAAAGTGTTTATCTATTTCAGCCACCACTGGTCTCCATCAACGACCCTGTAACTCAGACACAGACTTTGACTGGCCTGAATACTTATCAGCAGCAGGCGCCGCGTGGGCAGATGTACCAGATCCAAAGGGAATCTGGACAGAGACTGAACTCTGCTTAGGTTGATTTTAAAAAGACATGACGTGTTAAGGATCTAAAACATAAATCACTTTTGCCTTGATGCTAAAATGAAGCCCTAGATAAATTATAAAAGACAGAACTTGATACAGCAAATGACACTCATGACACTAAAATAAAGATCAAACTTAACATCAGAGCAAAGGCTCAGAGTATCTAATAATTGTGACGTGAAGTTAAATCTTCTTTACATGAGTTATGGTTCATTTACATTTTTTGTTGTCATTAATTCTTTATTTTGGGTTTTATGTAAATTGTGACAGAGATGGCTGAATGTAGGTTAATACATTTAATACATTTGATGTTAGTTCAAATTCAGTTAAATGTTGATTTAAAGTCATTCAGACTTTACTCAATGAAACAAGGAAAGCGAGAGAGAGAAAAAAATTCAATAAAAAGTCATCCAGTCTGGAGCAACGTACAACCTGTCCAAATACAAATAAAATACTTGATAAGACATCATTCAGGTTGTGCGGACCAGAGGAAAAGGTAAAAACTACACTCTGCCATTTCTTTGCCTTAATTTTTATCATTTCAGTTCAGCTTTTTACTCTTTTGGTTAATTGTGATGATTTTAAGATTTTGAAAGGGAAGAATTTACATTTGGTTGTACAACAAGTTAGAAACACACAAAATGTTTTAGGCATCTTGGGTTACCAACTTGTCGACTGACTGACATTTTTATCATATAAATGCAGACAAACAAACCCTATTGGATTGTGTTTTTCTCGACAGATGCATTTCAAAGAGCTTATTTTCACTCTCATTTTGCTGATGCAAGGTAGGACTTTGAAGAGCACTACTCTAGATCTTTCTTGACTTTGAGCAGATTTATTTCTACTCAGCTTCACTGACAAAATCCCTCAAAATATCTCCTCTGCAGCATGCGACCCTCTCGCTGCCCATCCTCCAGCCCCCAGTGCACAACCTGAAGCCCCAGGACTCTTAGAGAGACTGACAGGGAGAGCCAGGTATTACCATGAGCACTGTGTCTGCCCAATTCTGGACTGCAAAGAAATCCTTTAAAAAAAACAATCCTGAATCTGGATCTGAATCACTACAACCACTGCGCAATGACTGACATACACAAAATTTCATCAAAATCTGTTCATAACTTTTTAAGTTATCTTGCTCATAGACAAACAGACAACTAAGATAACATAGTTTCACAAAATGGGTCACTTGTAGGCAGTGGCGGCCAAGTCACCGAAAATATGTAATAAATTACTGATTACTTCTTATAAATAAAAATACATTTCTCATTACTCAGTCCCAAAAGTAACTAAATACTCCAAAGTAACTACCGTCACATCTTAATAAAATACCTACAACAGGTAGACAACATTCGCATCTTTAATGAGCACAAGCTCATAACAGAAAGAAAACTTATTGGAAGAATAGCTCACCTTTTTCCCTCTCATCCTCCATGATTTGTTCCAATCATTACAGATTCTGCATAAAAACATAATCATGATGACAGCCCACTTCAGACAAAAAGTAAATTTGCATTAATTTAATTAAATACATGTAACATTATTGCTGTATTAAAAATTGTAAACCCTTGCTGGTTCACAGGTGGTCCTGTGGTCTGACTAGTGTGCACATACGCAGGATTTTAAGTTAAAACATATTTTAAAGCTACCCATAATGTCTGCGGTATACTACATTTTAAGAACATATTACAATTAAAAAAAAAAATCTTGCGTGTTGCAGCCCAGTGCATATATCTCAGGGTTTGTATAGCTTCTCAGGGTTAAAAATTCAATTTTTCACACACTTTTCAAGCTATATTCTTCTCTTTTTCCAGCACATTGAAGCAATAGTTAATCGTGAATATATACAAATTAATACATGGCCTATTCTTCCACATTTTTACCATATTTAAGAGCCAATATTTTGTCTCAACTCAGCTTCATACATCCAGTTATGATGACTGCTAGAGTATGATCGCAAAAAAAAAAAAAAATCAAAGTATACGTTAAAGGCTATTTAACTTCACATTTTCCTATTTACAAGTTTCAAGATAAAAATAACACACAAGGTCTTCGTTACTTGCAACAAGTAAGGATATACACCAATATGGTAAGCAAATTTTAATGAAGTGTCTTGACATGAGATGACTGACAAATGTATTCACAGAAATCTAATTTCAAAATACGAAAGAAGTAACTTTTTAGTGTTCTGTTTAATCTGCTGCTCGTGCATGCCACACTTATCTGATGATTATTCTGTTATTAGACTCATAGTTAAACTTAATGTGCTCCTGTTGGCATAGTGTTTGTATTTTGTAACCCATTTGTGTACTCTTACCTGTCACAGGGAAGCCAAAGCTAAAGCCCAGCATATCGGAGGAGTAGCTCTCGGCTTTGCTGGTACCTACTATGAAGATCACATCCAACCGCTGACTGACCCATATTTTGAATGGGCCTCCAGCGTGAAGAACTCCATGTGGGAGAAGATCTGGACAACAGTTGATAACTACAATCCATTCAAAGAATAAAAGCCAGCTGATCAAACCACTTTAAACTGAAGAAAAGCTGTTAATAAATTTATGCTCTTACCTCCTGATATGTTCATGATTCCTGCCACTCTTTGCTGAGGTGATTGTGTTGGATGTTTCATTAGGTGAGATATTTTCTGAGATCAAGATAATGACAAAAAAAGAAGAGCAAAAAATCCTCCAGATTCAAATCATGCAGGTATATTTTACAGTGTTCTAAAAAAAAAAAGTTTACTTCAGTTAAATATAACTATAAATGAATTAAATAACAAAATAAACAAGAGACAGTTGAGCCAATAATCAACACATAATCTGAGTTTTCACGATTTACAAGCAAAAACAAAGACAATTCTTTTGGTAAGTTACCTAATCAGAAACTTTAATGTATTCATTTAAATTTTGGTAAATGTAAAACGTTGCCATGTTATACATCTCACCAACGTTCCACCATGGTCTTATTAAAACCGTGTGCAAGAGGTTGAACAATATCGGGAATTTTTGATATTGCAATATCTTTTCCTCATATGATATATGCATATAGTTGAGCTTTTTAAGCCTGTTTTACTGACCATTTATGACAATGTTTACAGGCCATTTTCTAAAAGTAGCTCCATGTTTTCAGCTTCCAATAGCTAGCCATGTTGCACTGCTGAGTGGTCATGGTTGGCGCATGTACAGATAGTGTCCTTACAATCTACTTATTGGTTAGATGTTTGCAAAAGACATGCTTAATGAGCATCTTTATGAATATCATTAAAAAGGCCAGTGACAGACATTTATAGTCAAATCATCTGAAAGTCTTGGTTTAACATGATCACCATTTGAATTAAAGCACTGCTGTATTTGTGTTAGGACATCTGTAGGCTGTGCACGTACTGGAAACACACATGCTCCCTTGGTGATTTGAAATAGACTTTTATTGGAGATAGTCAGCAGTTCTGTATCAAACAAAACACAAGTGACAGCGTGATGCTTTTCAGGTCACATGGCTGACACTAGACATCCTGCAATGTGACTATAGCACATCACCACATTGCAAATGCGATGTTTAAACAATATATTGTGCAGCCTGACAAATATCTGGCAAAATACACTTGATTAACACAGATTACGAGAAGATGACATATTTGATGAACAGGGTTCCCACTCTTTTTGACAAATCATTTTCCAGGACTTTTCCAGGGCGTTTTCCAGTGTCACATAACAAAAGTTACAATATTGGTGTAGGCAATTTTCAAGTTAATCTGGCCTTCTAAAAAAACAAGATTAAAAGTTGATGGCCAATATCTCTGGTTAGCTCCACTGTATCATATTTAACTTAAAATTTATTTATTTCTAAATCTCGGGCATTAATATTGTCTGCCAGCTATCATTTTAGTCTGGCTTTTATGTAGTGTCTTACTATTATAAATTTATGGTTTATACTTTTTTTTAAATCTTTATTGACTCGGCTTTTTTATAAATATATTTTGTTGATTTAGTGTTTAAGTAGCCTAAATTCTATTTTATCATTTTTTTTATTTTTATTTTTTGTCACCATGGTTTAGCTTTTTAATTTATCATTTACTGAGTATTCAGGTGCTATGACAAGTGTAACTTATTACAACGCTTAAAAAAATATGTACAGTAAGTAACAGCATTTGTTTGAAAATAAATACTTTTAAAAAGTACAAGTACACAAAAACCATACTCAACTGCAGTAACTTTAGCAAATGTAATTATTTACTTTTGCCCTCTGGTTACACTGAGCTACCTGTTCAGCTAAATACAAACAGTGTAATTGGACAACTGTCCTGATGGTCTGATAGCATACAGGCATCAAAAGAAATAAATGTAAGAGGGAGCACACCAGCCTCTTCAGTGGTAGGTGGTCACTGACTGGAAAATGTTTTTGGCTTTTGGGTCAAAGCCCAATGCAGAGACAGATTAAGGAGTATACTGTACGTGCAGCTGTGAATTGATCTTAAACGACATTGACTAAGTGAGTTTTTGTCTGACTTTAAGAAAATAGATTCGGTTTAAAATACACTTTTTAATGATATCTACGTCAAGAAATGCGTCTATGGTCTGTTAGCAAACCCCCCTCATATGAGAAAAAAATTGGTTGCTTTCTTCACCTCCCATAAAATGTGTGCTTGAACAGTCCATTTTTAATCCACTGATGGTGTAAAACCCTATCATCCGCACATATTTGCAAATCTATTGCATGACACACTTGTGGTTGACAGTTATTGTAAGACAAAACACAAGGGGCCCAGCACAGAACCTTGAGGCACACTCATTGCACAATTAGTATTACCAGACAATAAAAATGAATGTAACCACACAGCATCCTATAAATCGACAAAAGGTCATCTCTGCCAGTGCTCTGTATGTGAAATGAAATGAAGCCATTTTTGAAGAATAATGTGATAAAAATGCTCCAAAAATACAGCTTTGATCACCCCTCATTTGTATACTGTCCAGTGCATGAAATAGAGACCAGAGCAAAGGATCCTTCAGGAAAATGAGAAAAGATATTGCTTAGAGCCAACAGGTATTCGAACAGATCTATCAGAAACATAAACCTGTATGATCCTGTTGGTTTAATTGAAGTTTTAAATAATAAATTAAGTTTCACTGTTACGCTAATGTAGTGTTTGGCTCATCTTTTGGATCGATTGTTATACTCTGGATGCTTCAATGAAAGAAAAGCACCTGAATCTGAGCATTAAAATAATTATGCAGGATTTTAGTGTATAGTGGTACAAAAAAGGAGAGAAATAAAAAAAATCCAGTGCAAATACAGACAAAACTACTAAACCTGCAATATTCCAGTCGCTTGAGTCAGACTGATGTATAGGGAATGAGAATTGACACACCCATGTACAATCCAGGCACATAATCTGCACCTGGTTGTATAGACTGTTACTTCCCCAAACCACTGGGAACCATTCGCTTTAGAAAACATGCTTCACGCCATCAAAATAAGGCCATGATGCCTGTATTTGATTGTTTTCTTTAACCAATAAATTTACAAACAAGTGCGCTGTTTCCAAAAGTACTGTCATGTAGTTCTTATATTGAACAAATACACACAAATACACATGATCTTCTCTAGTAGGTGGCTAAACTGTTGCTCAGGCCGCTGATGTGATTATAACATTTAACGTTTTGGGGGAAACTTTAGCCGATGGCGCAGTCAAGAAAAAAAGACAAAAAGGTAACCCTTTAAAATATGACAAACGATTCTGTATCACTCTGAATGTTGTCTGTTGTAAGTGTTCAGGTTAACAGGTAAAGGAGGAAATCCCATAATGTTTTTTTCTGCCATCACCACAGCATGTCTTAATTGATCCTTGTTGATTGACTGGCTGACCTGTGAACTTAGATTCAATATAGTCAAACTGAGTATGACAGGCAGCTGTAGAAAGGGTGTTTAGCTAAGCTTGATCTGTTTCACACTTCTTGAGTGCCGCAAGATAAAGACATAGGCTACTTTTTAATTTTTATGCCAGACTAGATGTGTTGGTTGTGACATGAATGCACTTAGACACATATTTTTCCAGTATCAGGGGGCTCTGAATGCAATGCCACATGAAGCAGATAAAGTAACATTGGAGCAGCATTGCCTAACCCCCTACTCATATTTGCTGGACTTTGTATAGGCTAAATGGCTGTGTGTGTGTGTGTGTGTGTGTGTGTGTGTGTGTGTGTGTGTGTGTGTGTGTGTGTGTGCACGTGCATGCACAAATGGGTGTAGGTGTAAGTATGCTACTCAGATGACGTTTGCTTGCTGTCCCCCCTATATCATCCTCCCCAGATGTGAGCCTCCAGTTACAGACCATTCGCCATTGCAGAAGACTGTCACCTCTCGGATACATCCAACTCAGCTGCAGGTAATCATCCTTCAGCAGATTCTCTTCCAAAAATGTTTCACTAAGACTTCGATGTTTCATTATTATCATTATCATTATCAAGTTTATTTTACATTTACAGCTTTATGTCAAGAAGAGTTCTTTGAAAATAGTTAACTGTCATACTGAAGGAAGCTGCTTTTTGTCTGTGTTTTCAGAGATGAATGCCAAATTGGTTGTGGCACTGATCCTCACTCTACAGGGTAAGGCTACACTCATGTACTCATGTAATCGGTACATTAAAAGGATAGTTCACTATTTTTGAAGTGGGTTGTATAAGGCTAACCTCTGATTAGCTCTGTAGAGCTAATCAAAAGGCAACATCTATTTTTCATATTGCCCAAAGCCTCTTGACAAATATAACCTAAAAATACAGAACTATCCCTTTAAGTAGTCTATAAAAACAATTACAATCCAAAAAAGTTGACTTTGGATACAAATGGTTTTTGGGACTATAAACCATGAAGAACAAAGCAAAAAGAGAAATATTCTTTCAACAACATTTAAATGTGTTGCTATGATAAATCTACCAAACAAACAAAAAAATCTGATTCCAGCTGCAGTTACCAATAGTGAGAAATTACTTGAAGCAGAGAAGCTACAATTTGAGAAATTAACACATTAAACAAAACTATCTCATGTTGTTTCTTTAAGACAAGAGTTATCAAAGATGTCATTTGTTTTAAGATAACATCTTGACAGATACAATAATCCAGCATTTCTGCTTTTATTCTAGTCTCTCTGAGCCTGTGTGATATTCCAGAGCCATCAACAGAACTGGTTGACAAGTACGATAAAATGAGAACTAAGTTCATCAGCAGGTTAATGAACGTTTACGCCAAGGCACAGGAGGCTGTAGCTCCTGTGGTAGCGAATGTTGGACAAAACGAGGAAGCAACACCCATCAAAGAATTTTTTGAGAACCTGCAGGAAAAACCTGGGACCCAAAGCCTGGTCAAGGCTGTCACGTGAGTGAAAATTTAGTTGCAAATTTTTTGAGACATTGTCCTCATCAGCTTTATATTGATTCTAAATGATTGCTTATATATGTGTGTATAATAGTTATAGATATAGATAACCCTTTGTAAGCCAAACAGAACAGCATAACTCTTGGTGAGGGACCACGTGATAATTCCTTGTTTTGTTTAAAGTAATCTCTTCTTTGTATGCTGCAGTGACCTGAGCCAAGAGTTGAGCCCCTTAGTGGTTAAGGCTCGTCTGGCACTACTGGGTCTGTATGAAAAATATCTGCGCTCCACCTATGGTACAACACTGGACGAATTCATCACCAAAACACTGCAGCCTTTCCTGGACAAGTACATGCCTGCCGAAAATCAGTAAAGAAAACCAACCAAGTCTGTCAGCAGCATTAAGTAGATGATAGCGCATAGTAAGTAAAACGTTTGTGCAGAGAAGCAAATACCATCTTTTGCCTTGTTTCAAATAAACTGCCTTGATAAATCATGCAAAGCTAAAAGCAGGGCAAGCATGTCAACACCATGTATGCAAATTGTGCATTTGCAATATTTTGTATTTGATTCACTAACCAAAGTGAGACTGTGTGTGTTTGTGTGTTTGTTTATTAAAATGAATTGAATACTACTTCAAATGTGTTTCTTCTTTGAGAACTTTGAACATTTCTCACATTTGTCAGGTGTTAAAAAAAGCTGTGAAGTTATTCAATGTACTAAAATGACAAATTATAAAGTTACATCATACATGATCTTTCAGTCACACATTTAGATTCTGTTTGGCTTGTCTTGTCAGCATCAGCTTTCATCAAATTCAATTCACTAACTATAATGTACGCTGTACACATTTATGCACATACACACACAAAACTAAACTCCATTGATATCACATTAAGGGCCAGATTCACAATGAATGGGTGTACCCAATGATAGCACAATGGTTACGCCAGCAATCTGCAACATGTCAGGACCCAGTCTACAAAAGAACTTGCACCAATCATATGCCAGGTCAACCACTCAGCCACCAAGTTTGGCTAATGAGTACTGTTTGAGCTGTAAGATTTTTCAGTCTTTTTACCAACATCACATAAGACAAGACACTGAAAGAATCAGGCAGTCAGGCTGCTCAGAAGTAGCCACAACTGTGTGACTAATTCTGCAAGATGTTGTAAACTAAAATTTGTGCTTGACTGACATACAGGCACAAAAACCTGCATGCAGAGAAAGGTAGAGAGAGGCTGAAGCAGAGGTCTGAAATCAGTAATAATCACCCACCATGTTGATTTTTTTTTACAATTTCTTCACCTGAGCAATCGCTTTTGTGATTAAAAACTTGTGTTAGGGTCAGAACTCAATGGTTTTAGTAACATCACTGACTAAATTACTGGCTTACAAACATATTCAGAAAAAAAGTATTGTGTGAAAATATTGGTCTTACAACTGAAAAAAATATTCAGGCCCAGTTTTTTTTGACTGACAAAGTTGGCTCCAGTGAAATTCTCTGGGCACAAAAATCCTGAGATTTTCATCATCACTCAAAGCACTAACACCAGTTTATGACTCCTGAGTGGACTGCACTTGTGATTAGCCTTGTTTTAAACTGAACTGTAAGTATGGTGAACCAATTTTCCTTTCTTTATCATCATAGGAGGCTAAAACCATATGAGAAATAAAAACTTAACACATCACCCATTGACAGTAGGCAGTGGGCAGAAAACACACGTTCTGGATTAAGAACTGTTTTTACTGATGAGATTAACACTCGCTTCACAATGGAAGTGCTTTCTCTGCGTGCACTTGCTGCTCGGGGTAGCTCTGATGAGTGCAGCTACTGCTTTCACAACAGGCAAGTGCATGTCCTGTGTCTCCCTGCTGTCACAGCTCTGCCTTTCCACATATACTGTTATGCTGAGCTGACCCTTGCCAAGCTCCTGCTGAGCTCTAAATTAAATAATGTTTACTGTCTACAAGGAGAAGAACTATAATAAACAATTTTAAAAATGTAAGCTATTAAAATAATTATTCATATCATCAACACCCAGGAGAATATGTATGACTTATTTAGCCTCTGTGGTTTAAATATACACTTATTCTTGTTTTAGACTGGCCCCTGAATTCAGGAAAATTGAAGCCTGCCTCCAAGAGGAGAGCAAACTGCAAAACCTTCCTCACTTAGATGCCAGTAAGTGGTGTGAGATGTGAAATGTGCCCTGATGGTCAGTCAGTAATGTAAGCCGTGGTGTGGATCGCTGATCTAACCTGCTCAGGGGCCATGCTGTGTTGTCTGGAGAGGCCTCTGAGGTCGAATGGAATGAGTGTCTTTCAGAGAAAAATGAACTAATTTACTTTAAAAGTATCTAAAAGTTCAGAGACAATGTTCACTCAAAACTCTCTCCAAAAGTTTAAAGAATTTACTCAAAAAGTTTAAATTGTAACAAACTTTGGTTATTTACATCAAAATTTAAATCCTTACAAAATTGTAATACAAAAATCAAGGAAAAATAAGAATAAAAACTATAAAAAGTAAAAGCCCTTTATAATCATATCTCTGTGAGGCTCAGTCTCACAGGTCTTTCAATAGTTTCAGGAGAGAGAGGCTAAGACCTAAATGGCCTTCTGTGAATGTCAAAGTGACATGAGGCATTCTTAAAAGATACAAGAAGCCTCTCAGGCTGTATTTGCTGTGCCTTTTACACAGTAACCATGGTCAAAATTTAAGATGGTGCCTTTCCCTCACTGGAAACTCCTGCAAGACTTGCTAACATCTGTCCATGCTTTTATAAACATCCTTAATATTTAGAAAAACTACAACACCTGCACTTTGCAAGGTCAGCTGGCAGTTACAACACATTTTCTGTTGAAGTGATAAAACAACATGTTCCACCAGAGCTTAAAGGTCTCTCAAACAGCTACATATGAGCTCAAACATCACTGAAATAACGTATAACTAGAAAAGCACTCCATAAGCGCAGACCTCCGCCAGGCAGCTCATTTCAACCCATAAATTGTGATTTCCACCCATCATTATAGTCTTACATTTATTTTATACGTACACTGTGGAATGAAAAATATGAATCTGCAAGAAGTGTGATTATTGTTGATATAAATATCATCCAGTACAGTGACCTAGTTAGTAGTGGCTCTTGTAACTTGTAGACTGAACCAATTTGCTGCTTCCAGCAGGCCATGTCGCCAGCCTGTTGGTCAGAGCAAAACCACGGCGCTTACGTGCCCGGCGCATTCGCTCTATGTGGAATTTCGGGGTTAGGTTTTTACTCACACACACACAGACTATTTCCATATTGACATTATCAGCAGAACAGTGCCCGGCTTTTTCCATTGGCAACACTTCTTCCTCTTCGCTGTCTGTGAGCAGAACTCTGCATGCACAGCTTTCAGTGCTGATTGGCTGATCGGCAGGCTCTGCGTGGAACCAGAGCGTGCAACCAATCGGATGGTGCTGTGGATGGGACAAAGTACAGACAGCAGATGGCGAGGCGTGAAGAACTCCTCCCTGGCATTGCAAGGGAAGCTGGGAAATGTTGTGACATAGGCTTGAAAACTAAACGTCAGTTTGCAAATAAACTACAATTGCCATAATGCTGTAAATGAATGAATGAATCCCCACAAGGTACCTGATTCATTGCATATCTAACCTGGGAAACCTTCACAAAGAAAACATTCTGAAGAACAAGGGGAGTTTCACCACAGAGGAGGAAAACTGAAGCTTTAACTTGTAAAGAATCAGACAGGAAGAGTAATTGTTCAGTCAGTAAAAAGAAGATGTTTCAGTTCTGAAACATCTTCTTTTTAAATAAAAATTTTGTAATGTTAAAGGTGCAGTGTGTAGAATTTGGCAGCATATGCCAAACAGAAATGGTGAATATAGGATATAATGTTTCTATTTGTATGTAAAGTCTGTCAAAACAGGAGTACAATCATGCCCATTCAACATTTGTTTTATTTTTATTTAGTTACAAAATGCTTCAAAAAATTTACATTACCACTGGCCGTGTTCATGTAGGCCGACATAACGATCCGCCATGTTGTCTACAGGTGGATTTTAGGGACAAAAAGAATGACACGCGAATCTGTCCGCTGGTTCTGAAATATACCTGGAATGCAGGCAAAGAAGTGAAGAGAGGATGGCGGTGGGTGTAGAGACAGTTGTTACTCTGCACTAGGGATTTAACCTAAACCCAAACCTTGTCACTTTAGTAAATGATGCCGTGTTCACGATCCCTTTTGGTCTTCACAGGCTTCCGTTGCTCAGCGATGTGATGTTTTGGTTATGGTTGGGCTCATTCTAGAATCTGAACGATAGATGTCGCTCAAATGCCAAATTCTACACACTGCATCTTTAAGTAAAACTGTTGTATTTTATATGTAGGTCTTTTCAAAGTACATTAAAAGAGTTTAAATTCACTTTAATAAAAAAAAACAAGTGAATTATCCTCAGTGAAATAGGATCTATGAGAGGTTAAGAACACTATTGCATTTAATATTGATTTAAATTATTAGTAATGGAGTTAATGATGAGATCTAAACAATGCTTTTTGAGATTGATTTGTCTCTGGAAAATTAAACATGCCAGGGTCAAACTGACCCAGGAGCATCATTGCTGTTTCTGACACACATGACAAGAGGGTTAATGTGTTTTTGTCCTAATCAAAAAATTAAACTGATTATTAGTACTAATGTAGCTCAGCTACCAGTGAAGTGCATCAAACTTCCCTTTTACCAAACAAAGCCCTCAAAACATTCACTGATCATGCATTAATATATGTGCAGCCACTTGCCATCCTCAGTGCCCTATTTGGTCAATACATCCTTTGTAAAGGCCACGTCTCTGTGAGCTTTCAGTGTGAGGTTTGTTTTCAGCTAAATTGTTAATTGTTGGTAAATCCATATGACTTGCTTTTATTACTTTGAGAATATTAATAATCCTGAAAATTCATTTTCACTGATCTTTTTTTATTCATACACAGCACAGAACATGATGTCATGATATGGATATTCATTTCTTAGCACCCGAAACTAAAACTGACTTCCTGCCCCCATGAATGAAGTACTTGTGCCTAAATAGACAGGAAATGACAGAGCTGAACACCAGCGTGCACACATGGAAAGTGATAATCAACGTCAAAGATGGACAAGAACACTAAAGGTAGATAAATCTACAATTTCCTCAAGCTCAGAAGTGGAGTGCCCTGCCATGCAGTTCTTGCATTCATAGACGAGTTATCAAAACTGGTGAAAACTACCCTATCTTGCAATGTGAACAAGGCATTTAAATAAATCCTGGATTTTCATCAAATCACCACCAAAACTGGAAAGACTCATGCACTGTCAAGAAAATGCTACCATAGCACAAACTGATAGCGGAAGCTTCTTATCTGTTCTGTTGAGCAATGCTCCAAGAGCATAATCCCTTTACAGACATGTGCAAAATTGTTGGTACCCTTCTGTTAAAGAAATAAAAACCCACAATGGTCTCTGAAATAACTTGAAGCTGACAAAAGTAAGAATAAATAAAAATTTACTGAATAGTAACTAATGAAAATTAGACATTGTTTTTTGAATTATGGTTTAACAGAATAATTAAAAAAAAAAAACAATGAAACTGGCCTGGACAAAAATGATGGTACCCCTAGAAAAGAATGAAAATGATTTGATCATAGGGACATGTTAAACTAAGGTGTGTCAGTAATTAGCATCACAGGTGTCTTCAAGCTTGTAATCAGTCAGTCTGCCTTTTTATAGGGTGAAAAGTAGTCACTGTACTGTTTGGTATCGTGGTGTGTACCACACTGAACATGGACCGCAGAAAGCTAAGGAGAGAGCTGTCTCAGGAGATCAGAAAGAAAATTATAGACAAGCATGTTAAAGGTAAAGGCTATAAGACCATCTCCAAGCAGCTTGATGTTCCTGTGACTACAGTTGCAAATATTATTCAGAAGTTTAAGGTCCACAGGACTGTAGCCAACCTCCCTGGACGTGGCCGCAAGAGGAAAATTGATGACAAATTGAAGAGACAGATAATACGAATGGTAACCAAAGAGTCCACAACAACTTCCAAAGAGATTAGAGGTGAACTCCAAGTTCAAGGTACATCGGTATCAGAATACACCATCCATCACTATTTGAGCCAAAATGGACTTAATGGAGAAGATCACTGTTGAAAGCAAATCATAAAATAGCAAGACCGGAATTTGCCAAAATGTATACTGACAACCCACAAAGCTTCTGGGAGAATGTCCTTTGGACAGATGAGACAAAACTGGAGCGTTTTGGCAAGTCACATCAGATCTATGTTCACAGAAGCAAAAATGAAGCATACAAAGAAAAGAACACTGTACCTACTGTGAAACATGGAGGAGGCTCAGTTATGTTCTGGGGCTGCTTTGCTGCATCTGGCACAGGGTGTCTTGAATCTGTGCAGGGTACACTGAAATCTCAAAACTATCAAGGCATTCTGGAGCAAAACGTGCTGCCCAGTGTCAGAAAGCGAGGTCTCAGCCGCAGGTCATGGGTCATCCAACAGGATAATGACCCAAAACAAGCAGCTAAAAACACCCAAGAATGGCTCAGAACAAAATATTGGACTATTCTGAAGTGGCCTTCTATGAGCCCTGATCTAAATCCTATTGAACATTTGTGGAAGGAGCTGAAACATGCAGTCTGGAGAAGACACCCTTCAAACCTGAGACAGCTGAAGCAGTTTACTCATGAGGAGTGGGCCAAAATACCTGTGGACAGGTACAGAAGTCTCAATGAGAGTTACAGAAATTGTCTGATTACAGTGATAGCCCCAAAAGGTTGTGCAACAAAATATTAATTTAAGGGTACCATCATTTTTGTCCAGGCCACTTTCATTATTTTGTTCTTTAAAATAATTCTGTTGAACCACAATTAAAAAGCAATGTCTGATTTTCATTAGTTAATGTTCAGTAAATGTTATTTATTCTTAATTTTGTCAGTTTCAAGTTATTTCAGTGATCATTGTGGGTTTTTCTTTCTTTAACGGAAGGGTACCAACAATTTTGCACACGTCTGTACATTGTAACACTGTTTACTCTGTTGACAGTGAGGAAAGCTTAGGTGTGATAAGCTGTGGCTCTGTGAATGTACAGATGTGCACAGGGCTGCTGAATGATGACTTGTCTTGATCAGAAAATCTACAAGACTTAACAGCGTTTTGAGTCACTGAAAACATGGGGAAAAGTTGTTAAATCTGAGGTAGTTGAGGTCATTAGAAAAGTTTTTCTTGATGCAAAAATGTTAGCATAACATTAATAGGGCCACTTCCACAAGTTGAGTTCAAATACATGTTTGTGTATGTTTTTATTTTTAAGTTTGTTTTGAAACTACTTTTTTTTATTTTTACAATTGACAATTCTGTAAATTTAATTTAGCAAACATTGTCCACTCTCAGTCCATCAAAATCAGTGAAAGTGACACAAAATTACAGAGTAAATACATTATTCCAGCATTTTACCTTGTCAGGGCGTTATACAGGGATGTGAAAAGGACAGATTTATGATTATGGATCTGTCACCAGCTTCAATTCTTTCCTTAGTCCACTTGTCTCTGCCCAACTCCCTTCCTTAGCCCACATACCCAACACAGCTCCACTGAGGGGCTGTTCATCAAGAGACTGGATCTACTCAAGATTTCCAACTGCTAAGCAGAGGTTTTTTCTTGCCGCCGTTATGCACCTGTAGTTTGATTGGCCCAGTGCTGCGCTCATGATGGACTCATGTTGGGTTTTGGATATATATGTATTTTATATATGTATATTTGCATATACTGTATATGTCTTTTTAAATGAAGAGTTTATCTGCAGTCTGCTCTTGTAAAGTGTCTCAAGATAACTTTTGTTATAAATTGTCGCTGTACAAATAAAGACTGATGGACTGATAAATTCATTGACATGCAAGCAAGACTTCTCTGTTAATATCTCTCTTGGTTGTAAATCATTCTCAGTTGTTTGAACTGCTTTATTTTGCAACATGTTTTTGTTGGTACATTGTGTTTACTTTGAAACTTGTTTGTGTGCCCTTGCCTGTTCCAGGACAGATTGAACTGAGGTCTTTGGGGACACAGCAGTGGCCTTTGCTCGTGCTTAATATGAAGATCACAGGTAACTGCTGTCTGATAAATATATTTCGGATGGACCTAAAGGATGAGTAACATACATTCTGTAGCATGCTGTATCTGTAGAAGGTATAGAGGACTGCAGATATCAACAATCTAATCAAAGAGACAATACCAGCTGATCAACTCCCTGCAAACTGAAGAAAGCTGTAAATTCATGTCCTTACCAAATGAAACGTCCATGGTTCTACTACTTCCTGCTGGCTCCCACCAGGCAGTTAAATTTTGGTTGATCTGTGAACTAAGAGCAATAAAAAATGATCAGTAGGTTTTAGTGCAATCTATAAATATAACAATAGAGGCATTTGCACCAATATTCAACACTATCTTTTCCTCTTTTACAAAAATCACCCTTTGTTTTTACATAAGGTTGAATTGAACTTTAAATTATTGCAAAAACAAATACACAGATGTATGAAAACCTTTTTTTTGTTTGTTTTTGCATGGGACTTCCAGTTATTTATCACTTTATTAGTTACAATCATACAACTGGTTGAAAAGGCAAATAGCTAATCAGCCAATCACGAGGAATCAACGTTATGGAGTAAGACATGAAGACAAGGTCAAGACGGCTTGCTGAAGTTCAAACCAAGCATTTACAAAACAGACAGAAAAGAGAAAATATCCAAATACCATGTTGATGCCAGAGGTCATAGGAGAAATGCCAGAGTGGTTTGACATGTGGTATGCAGAAGACCATTTTGTATGCACAGCACATTAAACCTTAAAGCAGACAGGCTGCAGCAGGAGGCTACACCAGGGGTCTCTCTCGTCTGCAAAGAACAGGACACCGAGGGTCATGTTTGCAAGGGCTTACCGGAACTGGACAGTAGAAGACAGGAGAAATATTGTCTAGTCTGATGAGTTAAATTTTCTACTGAGACATTCAGATAGTAGGGTCAGACTTTGGCTTAAACAACATAAAAGCATGGATCCAGCCTACCTTATTTGGTTTCTGGCTTGTCATGGTTATATACTGCTGTGAAGGACATTTTCTTGGCACACTTTGGGCCCCTCAATACCAGCAGAGCATCATCTAAATGCCATAGCCCAGCAGATTGTGGTTCTTGACTATGCCTCATCCCATAATAATCAGTGTTCCCATCTTCATATGGTTACCTTCAGCAGCATGACTAGACATGCCACAATTCCAAATCATCTCAAACTGTTTTCTTGGACATGAAAGTGAGTACATTGTACTTCAGGGGCCACAATTAACAGATCTCAAGCCAACAGAGCACAGGGAATGTGGTGAACCGGGAAATGATCATGGATGTGGAGACAACTGTGTGATGCTATCATGTCACTTTGAACCGAAATCTATGAGGAATGTCTCCAGCACCTTGTGAAGTTGATGGCAATTGAGTTCTCAAGGCCAAAAGGAGATCATACTGACTGAGCAAGGTGTGAGTGTGGATGTTATTTAGGCTGCAGTTGTGGTTTTAAAAGTTAAGATTAAATAGGGAAAAGGTGATAGCACAGAGGGGCATTCAAGGTAAAATCAATAAAATAAATGATAAAGGTGAAATTGACGTTACTTGGAGTGAATGAGTATGCGTGTCCACTCACATGCACACATGTGTGGGTGTGTATACTTTTCAGATGACATTTGTTTGCTGTCTCGTGCTGTATCATCCTCCCCCAGAATGAGCTCCCAGATATAGGCAACTCATCCTCACAGAAGACTGTCACCTCTCTGATACATCCAACTCAACTACAGGTAATCATCCTTCAGCAGATTCTCTGCTAAAAATGTTTCACTAAGACTTCGATGTTTCATTATTATCATTATCAAGTTTATTTTACATTTACAGCTTTATGTCAAGAAGTGTTCTTTGAAAATAGTTAACTGTCATACTGAAGGAAGCTGCTTTTTGTCTGTGTTTTCAGAGATGAATGCCAAATTGGTTGTGGCACTGATCCTCACTCTACAGGGTAAGGCTACACTCATGTACTCATGTAATCTGTACCTTAAAGGGATAGTTCACTATTTTTGAAGTGGGGTTGTATGAGCCTAACCTCTGATTAGCTCTGTAGAGCTAATCAAAAGGCAACATCTATTCTTTTATATTGACCAAAGCCTCTTGACAAACATAACCTAAAAATACAGAACTATCCCTTTAAGTAGTTTATAAATGACAAATACAATCAAAATAAGTTGATCTTGTGTACAAAGGCTTTATTGGGACTATAAACCATGAAGAACAAAGCAAAAAGAGAAATATTCTTTCAACAACATTTAAATATGTTGCTATGATAAATTTACCAACCAAAAAACAAAAAAAAAATCTGATTCCAGCTGCAATTACCAGGAGTGAGAAACAATTTGAACCAGAGAAGCTACAAATTAGAGAAATTCACACATTAAACATAACCATTTCATTTTGTTTCTTTAAGACAACAGTTAACAAAGATGTCATTTGTTTTAAGATAACATTATTGCAGATACAATAATCCAGCATTATTTTTTTATTTCAGTCTCTCTGAGCCTGTGTGATATTCCAACGCCATCACCAGGACTGCTTGAAAAATATGATGAAGTGAGAGCTGCATTTTTACAATGGGCAGCGGATCGTTCGAAAGCAGTTGTAGACATAGTTGGACAAATACACGAATCCAGAGACCAACTGCAGGAAAACCTTATGGTCCAAGACCTGGTCAACGTTGCCACGTGAGTGAAAATTTAGCAGCTAATTTTTGAGACATTGTCCTCAACAGCTTTAAATTTATTCTGAATGATTACTTATATAAAACCCTTTGTAAGCCAAACGGAAAAGCATAAAGTAATATCTTCTTCATATGCTGCAGTGAACTGAACCAGGACTGGACAGAAGTGCTGAGAAAGACTCGTCTGGCACTCCTGGCTCTGTATGAAAGACATCTGCACCCCTCCATTAGTCCAAAACTGCATGAATTCTTTACTGACATAAAGCCTATCCTGGACAAGTATGTGCCTGGGGGAAATTAAAGAAGACCAACCAAGTCCGTCAGCAGCATTTAGTAGATAATAGCGTATAGAAAGTAAAATGTTTGTGCAGAGAAGCAAATGCCATCTTTTGCCTTGTTTCAAATAAACTGCCTTGATAAATCATGCAAAGCTAAAAGCAGGGCAAGCATGTCAACACCAAGTATGCAAATTGTGAATTTACAGTATTCTGTATTTGATTCACTAACCAAAGTGAGTCTGTGTGTGTTGATTTATTAAAATGAATTGAATACTACTTCAAATGCGTTTCTTCTTTGAGAACTTTGAACATTTCTCACATTTGTCAGGTGTTAAAAAAAGCTGTGAAGTTATTCAATGTACTAAAATGACAAATTATAAAGTTACACCATACATGATCTTTCAGTCACACATTTAGATTCTGTTTGGCTCGTGGTGTCAGCCTCAGCTTTCATTAAATTCAATTCACTCACTATAATGTATGCTGTACACATTTATGCACATACACACACAAAACTAAACTCCATTGATATCACATTAAGGGCCAGATTCACAATGAATGGGTGTACCCAATGATAGCACAATGGTTACGCCAGCAATCTGCAACATTCAAAATTTAAATTCTTACAAAATTGTAATAAAAAAAATCAAGTAAAAACAAGAATAAAAACTATAAAAAGTAAAAGCCCTTTATAATCATATCTCTGTGAGGCTCAGTTCCACAGATCTTTCAATAGTTTCAGGAGAGAGAGGCTAAGACCTAAATGGCCTTCTGTGAATGACAAAGTGACATGAGGCATTCTTAAAAGATACAAGAAGCCTCTCAGGCTGCATTTGCTGTGCCTTTTACACAGTAATGTTTTTTTACTTTTTTATATTTAACCTTTATTTAACCAGATAATCCCACTGAGATCAGGATCTCATTTCCAAGGGTGACATGGCAAAGTAGTCATGGTCAAAATTTAAGATGGTGCCTCTTCCCCACCGGAAACCCCTACAAGACTTAACATCTATCCATACTTTTATAAACATCCTTATTACGTACAAAAACCATAACAACTGCATTTTGCAAGGTCAACTGGCAGTTCAAGCTGTCTGCACATTTTCTACTTAAAGGTGCAGTGTGTAGAATTTGGCAGCATTTCGCCGAACAGAAACGGTGAATATAGGATATGATGTTTCTATTTGTATGTAAAATCCGTGAAAATAGGAGTACAATCATCCCCATAAAAAGTTTGTTTTATTTTTATTTAGTTCGAAAAAGCCAGTTCTGAAATCTACCTGGAATGCAGGCGAAGAAGAGGAGAGAGGACGGCGGTGGATGTAGAGACAGTTGTTACTCTGCACTAGGGATATAAATCAGGCATCACCAAATGGCGGACCTCGGTCCGGATCAAGACCGAGTGATGGTTCTGTCCAGACCCGTGACCAATCTCTGATAAATTCACAGGAATAGATTTTAATTGAACATCTTTTACGACAGTTGCGGATATACAGCGGGCACGCCCGCCAATAGGGGGGGGACAAACGGTTATGTTGTCCCGGGCCCAGCGTGGGGGGGAGGACCAGAACTGGGCGGGAGGGGCCCGCTGCCCTGAGCGGAGGGACAGAGCCAGGCTACCGGTGAGATAGAGAGAAAGAGAGACAGCTACTGTGGTCTGATCACAAGCCAGTCATGCCATGAGTGTGCCTAAATATATGTTCTGTATGTTCTCTGAGACTTCAAGGTTGTTTAATGAAGCACTTAAGAGAAACGAGACATGATTCATTTAGCGGAGGTGATTTTTGCGCCACTATCTACTACTGTTTACAGCACGAGCTGCAGCAGCCACAAGCAAACAGCAGGCAGAGACAAATAAACTGCCTGTGCACGAAAATAAGATCCTTGTCACCTGCAAGCTTTGCGCCCGACCTGTATGTGAGAAATGCTGATGAGGGCAGAGAGTGGCTGTGCACTGTCCACGGGCTGATCCTGTTCTTTTTCTAATTGTTTACTCATCGAGTTGATCATTTGTTCTTGTTATTTTCATTGCTGCAGTTTTACAGATTTTAGCACTAGTTTATTTTTGAATGTTTCACATTTTGCAAGTTCTAGCAACACTGTTCTGTTTACTTATTTATTAGCCTATGTGAGTGTGGGTTCATGCAATGCATGTAGAGCTGTTTGTGTGTGAGAGAAAGAGACAGAAAGACTGAAAGTGAGGGAGAGAGAGAGAGAGAGAGAGAGTTAAGGACAAAGAGAAAAGGTGTGAGAGAGAGAGAGAGAGAGAGAGAGAGAGAGAGCAATATCTGAAATCTGCGAAAATAAAATATTTATCTATCACTTTCTTGTTACATAATTTTGTAACAACACAGCAGTAACAAATGACGAATGATTTTACTTTTAAGAGTTAATGTCTTGTGTTAAGAAGATGTTGACTATTTTTACTGGAAGTGTAGGTCTTCATTTTTTTAGGCTGTGACCTCTCTTATTTAAGAAAAAAAGAAGAGGAAAAATATTTAGTCAGCGCTCTGTATGCACTTGTTTTTTTTCCTAAAAAGAGCCACCTTTATTGTTTTCTGAAGATGTTGACTTTTTTACTTGATGTGTAGGCCTTCAATTCTTGGCTGGGACCTCTTTCATTTCAGAGGAAAAAATGGTTATCTGGCTCTGTTTACACTTTTTTATTTATTTTATTTTAGGCTTTTCTTTTTTAATCTGAAACAAAGGCAAATTAATTTGCCTTGGACTATTTTTATTTATGGTAAAGGAGCTAGCTGTGCTCTCAATTAACCATATCTTGCATTTAAAATTGATTACAAATATTGTTAAACCAAAAAAATGTGGACACAGGGAAAGACTATAAGACATAAACTGGACTTCGTTTCGGACCTTTTATTGGTGGAAATTTTATTAACTGGACCTCGGTGACTTCTAATTGAATACCCCTGATATAAATTGTGTGTATTTTACAGTGAAAGCTTGTTAAAGCATTCCAGGTAGATTTCAGAACCGGTGGACAGATTCGCGTTTCATTCTTTTTGTCCCTAAAATCCACCCGTGGACAACATGGCGCATCGTTATGCCGGCCTACATGAACGTGGCCCGCAGTAATGTAAATTTTTTGAAGCTTTTTCTAGCTAAATAAAAATAAAACAAAAGTTTTATGGGGATGATTGTACTCCTATTTTGATGGACTTTACATACAAATAGAAACATTATATCCTATATTCACCGTTCCTGTTTGGCAAAATGCTGCCACATTCTACACACTGCACCTTTATGTGATAAAACAACATATTCACCCAGAGCTTAAGGTCTCTCAAACGGGTACATATGATTCAAACATTACTGAAAAAATATAACAAATAAATATGGTGTGGAAAAGCAAAAAGAATCACATGGATAAAACAGAACAAACTCAATAACTGCATAGATTTTCAATTCTTTCAACAATATCAATGAGATTCTATGTAAAATTTAGGAGGAACCACAATAAATCTCCCCACAAGGAACCTGATTAATTGCATATCTGACCTGGGAAACCTGCACAAAGAAAACAAATCTGAAGAACAAGTTTCACCACAGAGGAGGAAAACTGAAGCTTTAACTTTGAGAGGAGAGGAACGGACAGGAAGAGTACTAGGATGTTTTCTATCTTTTCTGTGACATATTCTACTACTATGGAAACACATTCCAGGTGGATTAAGATACAAATGGCTCTATATTTAGCATTTTCTGTCTGTTTTTGTTGAGAATTGCCTGTGGCTCCTATTCTCAAGATTTCTGGAGAAGAAAACGTGCCTGTCTTTCAGCCTTAAAGCTCTGTCTTGATAACATGCATGCCAAAATGAAAACATGCATGCACTGCTGCCGTCACGTGAGTAAAATGCATTCATTGTGAAACAAGTCTTACAGACATGTACCATCGACAGTTGATTAAATAAATCTTGTTTCATCAGAGAGAAATCAGTATGAGAATCCTCCAATTTATGTTCACAACTGTGCTCAAAATTGAACATCACTCTTGCTGGGGGGGGGGGGGGGGGGGGGGGGGACATTAAAATAAATTCCATATTTTTGCTGTGTTGTTTTGATACTTTCTCAAATGTCTTGCATAGTTATTTAAAAAAATAATTGTAAGTCATTGTTTTCCTTACACAATAGATCAGATCAATCAATGAAAAATGTTTTGGCCTGAATGTGTAGGCTGGAAGTCCACAACTCTATAAACTAAATATCCAGTGTAAAATCACTTGACTTAAAAAATAATGTAAGAAGTGTTTTGATTGGAGGAATATAAGGAGTGGAAATTAACAGACAGAACGTAATTAGAAAGTGGATGAGTTCAAGTAAACATCTAAGTCCAAGTTATAACTACTTTCTTTTTAAATAAATAAATATGGAATAGCAATAAAGTAAATAAAAGTTTGAAGAGAATTCTAATATAGTGTGATATTTGTGTCATATATGAGAGGATGAGGATGACAGCCTGTCACCTGTCTGTCCTCTCTGACTGTCAGTCTGTTGCATCAGGCAGAGAGAAGAGGCTGTTTGCAGCCAGCAGCAGAGAAAAACTCTGGACAATTCACAGATTCATTACAAACTAAGACGAAAAGATGTGCTACATACAGTGCAAATTTCATTTTAGCTTAAAAATAAACACCCTATTAGCTGCGCGCTGTGTTAATTTAAAACATGCCGGTAGACTTCGAACACAGGAGTTGAAATTTTGCTTTTCATGTTGTGCTTGTTGAACAAGTGGAGTGATAAACAACTTATCAACCATTCTGTGTTTTAATACACTTACTTCGTCCAATCACCACCGCTTTGTCCGCCTGCCTCTGTGTGTACACGGCTCTCCAGCAGCAGCTTTGCCGGTCGCCAGGAGAAACAGTTTGGACCAAACCATTGTGAGGGGAGGGGGGTTGTAATCTTTAACAGTTAAAATTGTCTGACATTGTGTTTTTAAGTAGCATTACTTGTATTGTACTGTCAAAACACATTACTGTACTACTAGAAAAAACTGATTTGAACCGGATTTTTGGGGGGACAACTTTGTGGACACGTCCCCTGTGCCCCTGCCCCCCCCGGGATTTGCGCCTATGGTCTGCAACACCCATTAAAATTAGAGTCACTTTCACCTATTAGCTCTGAAACATCTATGTTTTTTTACCTTGCTTGCATATGTATACTGGTATTTGCTTTTCATCTGTGTATCGTGGTAGGGATCTTGTTTATAAGACCCCCTGCTGAGTAATCTAACTCACAGCAGCTCATAGCACATCACCTTTATGCATGAGGCAAGGTGCTTTTTAAAGGTTCTCAAATAAAACAAGAGAAACACTTCAAATCATTCTGACTTGTGATACTCTCGGAGAAAATTCTGATGGGGCGGATCTACAGCACAAATCTAATTCACTCCATGTGCTACAGATGCTCTTTTGCTATCTTGATGAGAGGGATCAGAAACAATACATCCCTGACTGTGTTTGCAAGGACCCAGTGTCCTCCTTTAATCATTAGTATCATTAGCACACAAAGAAACCCAGTGATTAACTTACTTGAATACATGATAAATACTAGTATCCTGGTTTGAGCTCAAAGCATGTTGTTTGTGCAGGGGTTGTGAGGTTAGTTTTCTACAATGTAAAAGTCGCACAAAGCTCTCAAAAACAAAGACGAGGCATAAATATGAAACAGTATAGGTTTCTACTGGAGTTCTCCGAGCAAGAAAACTGCAAAACCCAGTTTCTAATATCAGGATAAAGTTTTTACATACACAAACACCAAAACAGGAAACTTGAAAAATCCAATCATAAACATGATTTGAGTCCATATAAGAACACTGTCACTGTTTTCTTTGAACCTTCCTTTTATGTTACAGGTCAAATTGACCAGTTGGATACACAGATTGATCACATATTTGCCATGTACTGAGCAACATAGCTGCTATACCAGCAACAGTTTCTTTCATGGTCGTTTGCTTATTTCAGCAAGACAATGCCAAGCCCCATTCTGCCCGTGCTACAGCAGAGTGGTTTCACAGTAAAAGAGTGCAGGTACTTGACCGGCCTGCGTGCCATCAAGACCTGTCTCTCTTTGGAAATGTGTGACACATTATGAAGCCAAAAATGCGATGACAAAGACCTCCAGACTGTTGAACATCTGGAGTCATACATCAAGCAAGAATAGGAAACAATTTCACCAACAAAGCTTTAGAAATTAGTTTCCTCAGTTCCCAAATTATTAAATTATTGAGTATTGTTAAAAGGAAAGGTGATGTAACACAGTGGTAAATATGTGCCTGTCCAAGCTTTTTTGGAACATTTTACAGACATCAAACTCAAAATGAGTGAATATTAAGAAAAGACAATAGAGTTTATCAGTTTGAACATTAAATACCTTGTCTTTGTAGTGTATTCAGTAAAATATCAGTCAAAAGGGAGTTGCAAATCATTGTGTTCTTTTATTTATGTTCAACACAATGTCCCAACTTCATAGGACTGAGATTTTGTATTTTGTTCATTTTTGGTTCAAAAACAAAGCTTGAATAAAGTTTTCTTTCAATACAAATCCTCCTCAGTGTTCGACCCAGAACACAAGAAGTGTCTCATGTTCATTTATCAACATCACTCCATAAAGAGAAATAAAATTCAAAATGTAAAATAAAAATTTTGTAATGTTAAAGGTGCAGTGTGTAGAATTTGGCAGCATTTGCCAAAGAGAAACGGTGAATATAGGATATAATGTTTCTATTTGTATGTAAAGTCTGTCAAAACAGGAGTACAATCATGCCCATTCAACGTTTGTTTTACTTTTATTTTGTTAGAGAATGCTTCAAAAAATTTACATTACCACTGGCCGTGTTCATGTAGGCCGACATAACGATCCGCCATGTTGTCTACGGGTGGATTTTAGGGACAAAAGAATGAAACGCGAATCTGTCCGCTGGTTCTGAAATCTACCTGGAATGCAGGCAAAGAAGTGAAGAGAGGATGGCGGTGGATGTCGAGACAGTTGTTACTCTGCACTAGGGATTTAACCTAAACCCAAACCTTGTCACTTTAGTAAATGATGCCGTGTTCATGATCCCTTTTGGTCTTCACAGGCTTCCGTTGCTCAGCGATGTGATGTTTTGGTTACGGTTGGGCTCATTCTAGAATCTGAACGAAAGATGTCGCTCAAATGCCAAATTCTACACACTGCATCTTTAAGTAAAACTGTTGTATTTTATATGTAGGTCTTTTCAAAGTACATTAAAAGAGTTTAAATTCACTTTAATAAAAAAAAACAAGTGAATTATCCTCAGTGAAATAGGATCTATGAGAGGTTAAGAACACTATTGCATTTAATATTGATTTAAATTATTAGTAATGGAGTTAATGATGAGATCTAAACAATGCTTTTGAGATTGATTTGTCTCTGGAAAATTAAACATGCCAGGGTCAAACTGACCCAGGAGCATCATTGCTGTTTCTGACACACATGACAAGAGGGTTAATGTGTTTTTGTCCCAATCAAAAAATTAAACTGATTATTAGTCCTAATGTAGCTCAGCTACCAGTGAAGTGCATCAAACTTCCCTTTTACCAAACAAAGCCCTCAAAACATTCACTGATCATGCATTAATATATGTGCAGCCACTTGCCATCCTCAGTGCCCTATTTGGTCAATACATCCTTTGTAAAGGCCACGTCTCTGTGAGCTTTCAGTGTGAGGTTTGTTTTCAGCTAAATTGTTAATTGTTGGTAAATCCATATGACTTGCTTTTATAACTTTGAGAATATTAATAATCCTGAAAATTCATTTTTTACACTGATCTTTTTTTATTCATACACAGCACAGAACATGATGTCATGATATGGATATTCATTTCTTAGCACCCGAAACTAAAACTGACTTCCTGCCCCCATGAATGAAGTACTTGTGCCTAAATAGACAGGAAATGACAGAGCTGAACACCAGCGTGCACACATGGAAAGTGATAATCAACGTCAAAGATGGACAAGAACACTAAAGGTAGATAAATCTACAATTTCCTCAAGCTCAGAAGTGGAGTGCCCTGCCATGCAGTTCTTGCATTCATAGACGAGTTATCAAAACTGGTGAAAACTACCCTATCTTGCAATGTGAACAAGGCATTTAAATAAATCCTGGATTTTCATCAAATCACCACCAAAACTGGAAAGACTCATGCACTGTCAAGAAAATGCTACCATAGCACAAACTGATAGCAGAAGCTTCTTATCTGTTCTGTTGAGCAATGCTCCAAGAGCATAATCCCTTTACAGACATGTGCAAAATTGTTGGTACCCTTCTGTTAAAGAAATAAAAACCCACAATGGTCTCTGAAATAACTTGAAGCTGACAAAAGTAAGAATAAATAAAAATTTACTAAATATTAACTAATGAAAATTAGACATTGTTTTTTGAATTATGGTTTAACAGAATAATTAAAAAAAAAAAACAATGAAACTGGCCTGGACAAAAATGATGGTACCCCTAGAAAAGAATGAAAATGATTTGATCATAGGGACATGTTAAACTAAGGTGTGTCCTGTAATTAGCATCACAGGTGTCTTCAAGCTTGTAATCAGTCAGTCTGCCTTTTTATAGGGTGAAAAGTAGTCACTGTGCTGTTTGGTATCATGGTGTGTACCACACTGAACATGGACCACAGGACTGATAAATTCATTGACATGCAAGCAAGACTTCTCTGTTAATATCTCTCTTGGTTGTAAATCATTCTCAGTTGTTTGAACTGCTTTATTTTGCAACATGTTTTTGTTGGTACATTGTGTTTACTTTGAAACTTGTTTGTGTGCCCTTGCCTGTTCCAGGACAGATTGAACTGAGGTCTTTGGGGACACAGCAGTGGCCTTTGCTCGTGCTTAATATGAAGATCACAGGTAACTGCTGTCTGATAAATATATTTCGGATGGACCTAAAGGATGAGTAACATACATTCTGTAGCATGCTGTATCTGTAGAAGGTATAGAGGACTGCAGATATCAACAATCTAATCAAAGAGACAATACCAGCTGATCAACTCCCTGCAAACTGAAGAAAGCTGTAAATTCATGTCCTTACCAAATGAAACGTCCATGGTTCTACTACTTCCTGCTGGCTCCCACCAGGCAGTTAAATTTTGGTTGATCTGTGAACTAAGAGCAATAAAAAATGATCAGTAGGTTTTAGTGCAATCTATAAATATAACAATAGAGGCATTTGCACCAATATTCAACACTATCTTTTCCTCTTTTACAAAAATCACCCTTTGTTTTTACATAAGGTTGAATTGAACTTTAAATTATTGCAAAAAACAAATACACAGATGTATGAAAACCTTTTTTTTGTTTGTTTTTGCATGGGACTTCCAGTTATTTATCACTTTATTAGTTACAATCATACAACTGGTTGAAAAGGCAAATAGCTAATCAGCCAATCACGAGGAATCAACGTTATGGAGTAAGACATGAAGACAAGGTCAAGACGGCTTGCTGAAGTTCAAACCAAGCATTTACAAAACAGACAGAAAAGAGAAAATATCCAAATACCATGTTGATGCCAGAGGTCATAGGAGAAATGCCAGAGTGGTTTGACATGTGGTATGCAGAAGACCATTTTGTATGCACAGCACATTAAACCTTAAAGCAGACAGGCTGCAGCAGGAGGCTACACCAGGGGTCTCTCTCGTCTGCAAAGAACAGGACACCGAGGGTCATGTTTGCAAGGGCTTACCGGAACTGGACAGTAGAAGACAGGAGAAATATTGTCTAGTCTGATGAGTTAAATTTTCTACTGAGACATTCAGATAGTAGGGTCAGACTTTGGCTTAAACAACATAAAAGCATGGATCCAGCCTACCTTATTTGGTTTCTGGCTTGTCATGGTTATATACTGCTGTGAAGGACATTTTCTTGGCACACTTTGGGCCCCTCAATACCAGCAGAGCATCATCTAAATGCCATAGCCCAGCAGATTGTGGTTCTTGACTATGCCTCATCCCATAATAATCAGTGTTCCCATCTTCATATGGTTACCTTCAGCAGCATGACTAGACATGCCACAATTCCAAATCATCTCAAACTGTTTTCTTGGACATGAAAGTGAGTACATTGTACTTCAGGGGCCACAATTAACAGATCTCAAGCCAACAGAGCACAGGGAATGTGGTGAACCGGGAAATGATCATGGATGTGGAGACAACTGTGTGATGCTATCATGTCACTTTGAACCGAAATCTATGAGGAATGTCTCCAGCACCTTGTGAAGTTGATGGCAATTGAGTTCTCAAGGCCAAAAGGAGATCATACTGACTGAGCAAGGTGTGAGTGTGGATGTTATTAAGGCTGCAGTTGTGGTTTTAAAAGTTAAGATTAAATAGGGAAAAGGTGATAGCACAGAGGGGCATTCAAGGTAAAATCAATAAAATAAATGATAAAGGTGAAATGGACTCTACTTGGGGTGAATGAGTATGCGTGTCTACTCACATGCACACATGTGTGGGTGTGTATACTTTTCAGATGACGTTTGTTTGCTGTCTCCTGCTGTATCATCCTCCCCCAGAATGAGCTCCCAGATATAGGCAACTCATCCTCACAGAAGACTGTCACCTCTCTGATACATCCAACTCAACTACAGGTAATCATCCTTCAGCAGATTCTCTGCTAAAAATGTTTCACTAAGACTTCGATGTTTCATTATTATCATTATCAAGTTTATTTTACATTTACAGCTTTATGTCAAGAAGTGTTCTTTGAAAATAGTTAACTGTCATACTGAAGGAAGCTGCTTTTTGTCTGTGTTTTCAGAGATGAATGCCAAATTGGTTGTGGCACTGATCCTCACTCTACAGGGTAAGGCTACACTCATGTACTCATGTAATCTGTACCTTAAAGGGATAGTTCACTATTTTTGAAGTGGGGTTGTATGAGCCTAACCTCTGATTAGCTCTGTAGAGCTAATCAAAAGGCAACATCTATTCTTTTATATTGACCAAAGCCTCTTGACAAACATAACCTAAAAATACAGAACTATCCCTTTAAGTAGTTTATAAATGACAAATACAATCCAAATAAGTCAATTTTGTATACAAAGGCTTTTTTGGGACTATAAACCATGAAGAACAAAGCAAAAAAGAAATATTATTTTAACAACATTTAAATGGGTTGCTATGATAAATCTACTAAACAAACCAAAAAATCTGATTCCAGCTGCAATTACGAGGAGTGAGAAATTACTTGAAGCAGGAGGCTACAAATTAGAGAAATTCACACATTAAACATAACCATTTCATTTTGTTTCTTTAAGACAAGAGTTAACAAAGATGTCATTTGTTATAAGATAACATTATGGCAGATACAATAATCCAGCATCTCTGCTTTTATTTCAGTCTCTCTGAGTCTGTGTGAAATTCCAACGCCATCATCAGAACTGCTTGTCAAGTATAATGAACATAAAAATACATTCATCAGCAGGTTATGGAACATTTATCGCAAGGTAGAGCTGACTCTATCTCCCGAGGACATAAAATGTGTTGAGAACCTGCAGGAAAAGCCTATGGTCCAGGCCCTGGTCAGCATTGTCTTGTGAGTGAAAATTAAGCAGCTAATTTTTGAGATATTGTCCTCATCAGCTTTAAATTTATTCTGAATTAATAAAACCCTTTGTAAGACAAACAGAAAAGCATAACTCTTGGTGAGAAAATGCATGATAATTCCTTGTTTTGTTTAAAGTAATCTCTTCTTTGTATGCTGCAGTGACCTGAGCCAAGAGTTGAGTCCCGTGGTGGAAAAGGGTCGTCTGGCACTACTGAGTCTGTATGAAAGTCATCTGCGCCCCACCCATGGTGCAACACTGGACGAATTCCTCACTGACATGAAGCCTGTCCTTGACAAGCACTTTCCTGCCGTAAATCAGTAAAGAAGACCAACCAAGTCTGTCAGCAGCATTAAGTAGATGATAGTGCATAGTAAGTAAAACGTTTGTGCAGAGAAGCAAATGCCATCTTTTGCTTTGTTTCAAATAAACTGCCTTGATAAATCATGCAAAGCTAAAAGCAGGGCAAGCATGTCAACACCAAGTATGCAAATTGTGAATTTACAGTATTCTGTATTTGATTCACTAACCAAAGTGAGTCTGTGTGTGTTGATTTATTAAAATGAATTGAATACTACTTCAAATGTGTTTCTTCTTTGAGAACTTTGAACATTTCTCACATTTGTCAGGTGTTAAAAAAAGCTGTGAAGTTATTCAATGTACTAAAATGACAAATTATAAAGTTACACCATACATGATCTTTCAGTCACACAATTAGACTGTTTGGCTCGTGGTGTCAGCCTCAGCTTTCATTAAATTCAATTCACTCACTATAATGTATGCTGTACACATTTATGCACACACAAAACTCCATTGATATCACATTAAGGGCCAGATTAACAAAGAATGGGTGTACCCAATGATAGCACAATGGTTACGCCAGCAATCTGCAACATGTCAGGACCCAGTCTACAAAAGAACTTGCACCAATCATATGCCAGGTCAACCACTCAGCCACCAAGTTTGGCTGATGAGTGCTGTTTGAGCTGTAAGATTTTTCAGTCTTTTTACCAACATCACATAAGACAAGACACTGAAAGAATCAGGCAGTCAGGCTGCTCAGAAGTAGCCACAACTGTGTGACTAATTCTGCAAGATGTTGTAAACTAAAATTTGTGCTTGACTGACATACAGGCACAAAAACCTGCATGCAGAGAAAGGTAGAGAGAGGCGGAGATAGGGGTCTAAAATCAGTAATAATCACCCACCATGTTGATTTTTTAAAAAAATTCTTCACCTGAGCAATCACCTTTGTGATTAAAAAATTGTGTTAGGGTCAGAACTCAATGGTTTTAGTCACATCACTGGCTAAATTACTGGCTTATAAACATATTCAGAAAAAAAGTATTGTGTGAAAATATTGGTCTTACAACTGAAAAAAATATTCAGGCCCAGTTTTTTTTGACTGACAAAGTTGGCTCCAGTGAAATTCTCTGGGCACAAAAATCCTGAGATTTTCATCATCACTCAAAGCACTAACACCAGTTTATGACTCCTGAGTGGACTGCACTTGTGATTAGCCTTGTTTTAAACTGAACTGTAAGTATGGTGAACCAATTTTCCTTTCTTTATCATCATAGGAGGCTAAAACCATATGAGAAATAAAAACTTAACACATCACCCATTGACAGTAGGCAGTGGGCAGAAAACACACGTTCTGGATTAAGAACTGTTTTTACTGATGAGATTAACACTCGCTTCACAATGGAAGTGCTTTCTTTGCGTGCACTTGCTGCTCGGGGTAGCTCTGATGAGTGCAGCTACTGCTTTCACAACAGGCAAGTGCATGTCCTGTGTCTCCCTGCTGTCACAGCTCTGCCTTTCCACATATACTGTTATGCTGAGCTGACCCTTGCCAAGCTCCTGCTGAGCTCTAAATTAAATAATGGTTACTGTCTACAAGGAGAATAACTATAATAAACAATTTTAAAAATGTAAGCTATTAAAATAATTATTCATATTATCAACACCCAGGAGAATATGTATGACTTATTTAGCCTCTGTGGTTTAAATATACACTTATTCTTGTTTTAGACTGGCCCCTGAGTTCAGGAAAATTGAAGCCTGACTCCAAGAGGAGAGCAAACTGCAAAACCTTCCTCACTTAGATGCCAGTAAGTGGTGTGAGATGTGAAATGTGTCCTGATGGTCAGTCAGTAATGTAAGCCGTGGTGTGGATCGCTGATCTAACCTGCTCAGGGGGCCATGCTGCATTGTAGGGAGAGGCCTCGAAAGTCTTGTGGAATGAGTGTCTTTCAGAGAAAAATGAACTAAATTACTGTAAAACTATCTAAAAGTTCAGAGACAATGTTCACTCAAAACTCTCTCCAAAACTTTAAAGAATTTATTTAAAAAGTAAAAAATGTAACAACCTTTGGTTATTTACATCAAATTTCAAATCCTTACAAAATTGTGATAAAAATCAAGGAAAAATGAGAATTAAAATTATAAAAAGGCAAAGCCCTCCATAATCATATCTCTGTGAGGCTCAGTCTCACAGATCTTTCAATAGTTTCAGGAGAGAGAGGCTAAGCCCTAAATGGCCTTCTGTGAATGTCAAAGTGACATGAGGCATTCTTAAAAGATACAAGAAGCCTCTCAGGCTGTATTTGCTGTGCCTTTTGCACAGTAATCATAGTCAGAATGTAAGATGGTGCCTTTCCCTCACTGGAAACCCCTACAAGACTTGTTAACATCTGTCCATGCTTTTATAAACTTCCTCAATAGTTAGAAAAACCACAACATCTGCATTTTGCAAGGTCAACTGGCAGTTCAAGTACATTTTCTGCTGAAGTGATAAAGCAACATGTTCACCCAGAGCTTAAGTTCTCTTAAACAGTTACATAATACTTCAAACATCACTGAAACAACGTATAATAAATGGTGTGGAAAAGTGAAAAAGAATCACATGGATAAAACAGAACAAACTCAGTAATTGCATACATTTGCAATTCTTTCAACAACATCAATGAGATTCTATGTAAAATTTAGAAGGAACCACAATAAATCTCCCCACAAGGAACCTGATTAATTGCATATCTGACCTGGGAAACCTGCACAAAGAAAACATTCTGAAGAACAACAGGAGTTTCTCTGCGGAGGAGGAAAATTGAAGCTTTAACTTTGAAAGGAATGGACAGGAAGAGTAATTGGATTGTTTTCTCTCTTTTCTGTGACATATTCTATTATGGAAACACATACCAGCTGGCGTAAGATAAATATGGCTCTACACACATGGACAAAATTATTGGTACCCTTCCATTAAAGAAAAAAAACCCCACAATGGTCCCTGAAATAACTTGAAACTGACAAAAATAAAAATAAATAACATTTACTGAAAATTAACATTGACATTGATTTTTAATTGTGGTTCAACAGAATTATTTAAAAAAACAAATTAATGAAACTGGCCCGGACAAAAATGATGGTGGGTGGTTAACTTCATATTTTGTTGCATAACCTTTTGAGGCATTCACTGCAATCAGGCGATTTCTGTAGCTCTCAATAAGACTTCTGCACCTGTCGACAGATATTTTGGCCCACTCCTCATGAGTAAACTGCTTTAGCTGTCTCAGGTTTGAAAGGTGTCTTCTCCAGACTGCATGTTTCAGCTCCTTCCACAAATGTTCAATAGGATTTAGATCAGGGATCATAGAGGGCCACTTCAGAATAGTCCAATGTTTTGTTCTAAGTCATTCTTGGGTGTTTTTAGCTGTATGTTTTGGGTCATTATCCTGTTGGAGGACCCATGACCTGCGGCTGAGACCTCGCTTTCTGACACTGGGCAGCACATTTCGCTCCAGAATGCCTTGATAGTCTTGAGATTTCATTGTACCCTGCACTGATTCAAGACACCCTGTGCCAGATGCAGCAAAGCAGCCCCAGAACATAACTGAGCCTCCTCCATGTTTCACAGTAGGTACAGTGTTCTTTTCTTTGTATGCTTCATTTTTGCTTCTGTGAACATAGAGCTGATGTGACCTGCCAAAAAAGTTCCAGTTTTGTCTCATCTGTCCAAAGGACATTCTCTCAGAAGCTTTGTGGGTTGTCAGTATTTATTTTGGCAAATTCCAGTCTTGCTTTTTTATGATTTGCTTTCAACAGTGATCTTCTCCATTAAGTCCATTTTGGCTCAAATAGTGACGGATGGTGTATTCTGATACTGTAATACCTTGACCTTGGAGTTCACCTCTAATCTCTTTGGAAATTGTTCTGGGCTCTTTGGTTACCATTCGCATTATCCGTCTCTTCAATTTGTCATCACTTTTCCTCTTGCGGCCACGTCCAGGGAGGTTGCTTACAGTCCCATGGACCTTAAAGGTGCCGTTGGTAGGATTTTGCTAGCTAATGCAAATTTTTTAGTGTTCGATTGAAATCAAATGTTGGAATATCCATTGAGATCCCTTTATGAGAGTAGTTTAATTGCACTAGTGCAAGATCTCTGCGTTTCCATCTGTCTCTGTTATGAGCTGTCAAAAATTTTCGACCACTCCAGGTATCTTTGACCAATCAGAAGAGCCCCTTAGGCTTCTGTCCTGATTGGTCGAGGGGCGGCGCTTCGTCCTTCATCATGATTGGTTGTAAAGCTCCATGAACTCGCATGAGGAAGAAGAAGAATACAACAAATCTCGTACAATGGCGAACAGCAATGATCCAGCAGGCAGCGGGAAAGTGCCGATTCCACCTATGCCCCAGGCAGCTTCCACCAAAAAGACAAGGACCATGGACACGCTAACCGAAAAGCGAGAGTACAAAAAAGAGGAGGACCGTGCACAAAATAAAACAACAATCAATGTCGGTGTTGGGTTCGAGAGGTGGAGGACCCTTTGGGATCTCAAGGGTTCAAATCTGATGCAGAGCTAGCTACATTTCTGCTGGACAGGTAAGTTATTTTTTTTCCCTCTTATGTTGTTTTGCAACATGCGATGTATTAATCGGTTTTATAATATAAAACAAACAAATACATTTAGATTCCCTCTTAGACTAGTACCTTACTGGCATGTACTTTATACGTGACAGAATAGCCTGTTTCCCCCATGGGGCTTTGTAACCTCAGTATCAGACATTGTCGCAGCAGTTGTGTTGCTCGTCGCTTAGAAGCCTTTCGGTAAACAGCTCACTGTACTGGAGTGTTTTTGACACCAGCATTTTAATACCAGTGTTTTGATGTTGCGTTTGCGGGCACATTTTTGTGGGAGGGGCTAAACTCGTGTGAGGGAGTGATCTTAGAGAAAACAGGACGGGAAGGGGCTGTGCTGGTTTTCTAATCGCCATCTTAGCTGGCTGTGTGCCAAAATCTTACCAACAGCACCTTTAAAGGGATAGTTCAGTATTTTTGAAGTGGGGTTGTATGAGCTCCATTTGGCCACTAAGTACCTTAGATGCAGTAGAACCTTCTCTCCTCTCCCTCAGTAAGCCACAGTCTGTAAAAGTCTGTTGCGCAGATATAGCCGCAAACAGGGAAGTAACGTACCAAGAACAGAGGGTATTTTCACCGCCTACAAGAACTCCCATCAAAAAATAATACCACAGTTTAGGAGTACGCTACCTTTGCATGTTTTTAAGTGCATTGACTTTTCAGAAAAATAAAGCTGATCTGGAACTAAACGACTCACGTCACCTATTCCCCCGCGCAGCACTTCCGCGAGCCACTGAATCACTCTGCCTCCCTCTCAGCTGTTGTAAACACAACAAGCTAGCAGCTTCAGGCGCCAGTTGTAGCCTTGTGTAACTCTTATCAGGCATTGTAATTCTTTTGTTCTGACTCTTAGCGGTGGGAGGAAGAGACAACGTAGGAAATTAAAAATAAGTGATTATGACAGCGACGATGAAGTTCCATTCACTTTGGAGCCAAGAGGACATCTTTATGAACCAGAGTTCACAAAAGAAGAGCTGCTGCAGATGGAGACCGAACAGGCCGAAAGAAACATAGAGGAAAAATCGGTGGAAACTGGAGGTCAAGAAAGAGTCAGAAATACACAGTGGTGCGAGTGTATGAACTGCGACTCAATTCCCACAGACTCGGAGTGCTGCTGCTGCTATGAGTGGACCTTGGGTACAGACCGACTTCAGGATCTGTCTGTGTCAGAGGATAATGGTGACTCTCACACCGTCTGCAGAACTCATTATACAGATTTTCCTGCTCTTCTGATTCCCAGAGTATTGTGGACATTCTTCGATTTCCCGAAGATAAACTGGAAAAAACATCCCAAACCTGAAGGACCTGATGACAGTTTATCCTCAAAGTAAGTAATAATGATCTGTCAGAGACAAACAAGCAGAGTAGAGGAGGCTGTTTACCATAACACTGCAGACTACTTGTGTATGTCTCTCTCTCTCTCTCTCTCTCACTCTCATACACATACAACACACACACAACCATTACCGTGTATTAGCCTCTAACTTCTGTTACAATACAATCTTAGCTGTTTCTAACGTAATAATATAAATACACCATCACCTAAATGCCAGAATATATTGAGATTTTGCAGTGACTTTATATAAATTGTAAATAGATATATAGATATGTACACACAATCTGTCAGGTAACGAGAGATGCAGGCATTTGCTGTATATGACGTAGCTGCATGCCCTTGTTATGAAGAGGAATACGGTAAAAGCTACGGAGTTCTCCATGATACACATCTGTTTCTGCTTCCAGGGAAACAACACAAAAACCCCATCTCAGAAATATTTGTCAAATAATCTGCTATCAATGAGGCTACAACCGGCACCTGAAGCCTATAGCTGATGTTAACAACAGCTGAGAGGGAGGCAGAGTGATTCAGCGGCTCGCAGAAGTGCTGTGCAGAGGAATACGTGACGTGAGTCGTTTAGTTCCTGATAAACCTTATATTTCTGAAAAGTCAATGCACTTAAAAGCATGCATAGGTAGCTTACTCCTAAACTGTGGTATTATTTTTTGATGGGAGTTCTTGTAGGCGGCGAACATACCCTCTGTTTTTGGTACGATACTTCCCTGTTAGCGGCTATATCTGCGTAACTGATTCTTACAGACTGTGGCTTAATGAGGGAGAGGAGATAACGTTCTACAGCATCTAAGGTACTTAGTGGCTATATGGAGCTCATACAACCCCACTTAAAAAATACTGAACTATCCCTTTAAACTTCTAAATAATAAGTGCAACTGTAGTGACAGGAACACCAAGCTGCTTTGAGACGGTCCTCCACACACCACGATACCAAACAGCACAGTGACTACTTTTCACCCTTTAACCAGGCAGACTGACTCATTACAAGTTTGAAGACACCTGTGATGCTAATTACAGGACACACCTAAGTTAAACATGTCCCAATGGTCAAATCATTTTCAATATTTTCTAGGAGTACCATCATTTTTGTCCAGGTCAGTTTCATTGTTTTGTTTTTTTAAATGATTCTGTTGAACCACAATTCAAAAGCAATGTCTGATTTTCTTTAGTTAATTTTCAGTAAATGTTTATTTATTATTACTTTTGTCAGTTTCAAGTTATTTCAGTGACCATTGTGGGTTTGTCTTTCTTTAACGGAAGGGTACCAACAATTTTGTCCACAAGTGTAAACAGATGTATGATTTTGCAGGGGACTTCCAGTTATTTACCACTTTATTAGTTACAATCATACAACTGGTTGAAAAGGCAAACAGCTAATCAGCCAATCATGAGGAATCAACGTTATGGAGTAAGACACAAAGACAAGGTCAAGATGGCTCGCTGAAGTTCAAACCAAGCATTTACAAAACAGACAGAAAAGAGAAAATATCCAAATACCATGTTGATGGTCATAGGAGAAAAGCCGGAGTGGTTTGACACACAAAGTAGCTTTGTAACTCCTAAGACACAAAATAAATTAGGATGTCACTTCTTTCACATTGACAACTCCTTGGACCCAATAATCCTGCAATTCTGATTTATTTTCAGTGTCTGTCAGCCTGTGTGAAATTCCTACACCATCACAGGAACTTGTTGAAAAGTATGACAACCTGAAAAAAACCTTCAAGAGTCGATTATGGAACTTGTTCCATGAACGGACTGCCACCGAGCCTAATGAACCACCACACCCTTTACATCAATTACTCAGGAGCATAGTGAATCATCCTTATTATGAATTTGCTGGAGGTGTTGCAGATTGAGTTTTTATTTGGTTTCTTATTCTTTAAAAATGTATCCAAATCAACTTCATATCTGACATGAAGTGCTTTTTATATGTATTTACGTCTCATTATTACTTAAAAAGATAAATGCCAGGCAAGTCCTGGTGCTGAGCAGAGTGATAAATACCTGTACTGTTTCAAAAGATCTCTCTTGTCTTTCAATCCTGCAGGCAAGTACAGCCACATTATGAGAAGGTCCGTAGGGCAGGACTGGGTCTGTATGAACATTATCTGCGCCCATACATCGGTCACTTTCTGGACAATGCCATCAACAATGTCAAGCCCATTCTAAACAAACACCTGCCAGCAGAATAAAAGATGAGCAACCCTGTCTGCCAGCAACAACTGTTGAATGATAGCAAATAGGAAGAGAAAAAGATGGAGTGGATAAACAAATCCCTTCCTTTGCTTTCAAAATCAACATTCTTGCTGATCATACACATTCTGCATGTGCCATTTTTTATTTTGACATACAACCAAAAATGAGACTGTGTGTTTTTCTTTTACAGCTCATTGAATAAAACAAAGCGAGAACTATTTCAATGTTTGCCTTCAGTGAGAACTTCAAGCATTTCCACCTCATTTGCGAGAAAAAGTTATATTTTTCATGATGTTATTTATTTCTAGCTATAAGATAATGAGAGATAACATGAAAAGCTGCAACATACAAGAGAACACTTTGTCACAAATTAAGATTCTCAAAACTGTCTTAAATGTTGATCAAATTTTAACTCACTTACAATAAAGCCTTCTCACAAGTTATACAGAGACACACACACGTGTTATGATTATGTGTGCATATTCCTTCAATCTGTATGTGCAGAGGCGTCCCTACCTAAACTCAGTAACAGCAGAGGAATTCAGTTTTTTACAATGACACACTAGATAATAATAATAATAATAATAATAACTATAAAAATAACAATAAAAATAATAATAATAATAAATTATTAAGCATCCCGAGTGGAGCTCTGGCGTTGCTGTAAATGGTCTGGTTTTACCGAGTTATTTGCTAGGACATCACTGCAAAAGAAGCACTGAGGCTGCGGTGGCTCCGCAGACGTCGAAGTGAATCCATAACCAGACTGATTTCATTCTACTTTTGAAGAATCATCGACTCGTATGATTGAGTGCCTACTCATGGTATGACAAAAAGACTCACGAGGTACACAAATCAAAAAAGGTTGGGAACCACTGCTCTACAGCAGTGATCATCAACAGGTGGCCGGGGGTCGTATCAGGCCCCCCACAGCATCCCATCTGGTCCTCAGAGTACTATTTAATTCTAAAAATATAATGGGGGGGAAAACCTGCTGTTGTTTTAAGGGCATCTTTTTGTTGTTTACAAAACCCCTACAACAATTGCAATTGAAACTATTTTATCAGAAATGACGTCAAGTTTGATCATTTTCAAGAAATCCACGTTAAACAACATTCTACCAAGACTAAGAGTATTTTTTAATCAGACAGCCCCAAAATCAAGATGCCAAGTTATACCAATTGGTTTCAGGTGGCTTGCAGTTGTATGGGTGATAAGGACTGATCTAACCTTTAAGGCCAAGAAACATTAAATTGGGAAAAATGTAATATTTAACTAATATATTACTTTCACTCAAAATGTTTGAATTATTTCTACTTAATAAATCCAGCCACCAGAGTGTATGAAAAAATGGCCCTTGCACAAATGAAGTTGATGATCCCTGCTCTACAGAGACATTTTTTTCAACTTAAATAAAATCTTTGCTTAACAGACGCCCAAGAAATGATGTAAACAGTCAAACACAACAGGACACTCTCTTTGGCACTGATAGCTGCTGCCGTAACGCAGTAAAGGAAGGAGGGATGACATGGAAAAAACTGAATCACTGTGTTTTTATATGGCTGTATCGTGGTCTCCATTTCATCAGGATTCTTTTTATGCTCATTGTTAAGGTGTTTTAATCACTCCAGTTGACAGGGCCAGGAGAGGTTGAGAACAAGTGGGATTCTGCTAAGCATTGTTGATGTCATTAGTTTTAATAACCAGTTGAAATGACAACATGACAACAGGTCAAAGAGTCCTCCTACAAATACAGATTGTACACATTTCACTTGGTTGTGGGCTGTCAGTCAAACAAACTCTACTGCACCAACACAACGCTGAGAAGAGGTCTAATCAAGGGCTGGACCTTTAACTCTTATTTGCATATTACCAACCAGATCTAAACTGACATTCATATATTAATTTAAATGCAAAATTAAGTTAAAGGCTATTTATTTAAAATGTTGACATGTCTTTGGCAACAATATGTCATTGTAAGGAAGACTTAAAAAAAACTCTGGCTCCTCTGCGAATGAAGTGATAAATCTTAGAGAACTGATCTAGTCTGAATTAAACTGTGTGGTTTACGCTCTCAGTGCTGATCTTTGACGTAGCTGTCTGAAAAGGTGATGACAACAAGATGAGGTTTCTCCTTCCTGCACTGAGATCAGTAAACTTTTGCCTCCAGCTTGGTCTTGTTATCCTTCATTTCTGCCTTGAAATTCTGAAAATATCCTTCCACTGCATAGTGAAAACCTTTATATGAAATAAGGCCCTTCCGTCCCCAGAAATACTGTAGAGTGAGCATAGAGTGAGCCTCAAAGACGATCCTACAATCTCTATGCTTTGGCAGATTACTGATACATTCTAGTTCTTCATGATCTAGGATTGTCATATCGCACACCCCTAGGCAGGAGTCAAAGTTTTAAAAACCCAGGTATGCTGGTGAAAAAGTGCAGAAGAGGAGAGAAACAGAGGGAGATAATAATGCCTGTGAGATTGCGACCTTGTTTTTTCAAAGGGATTGTTTGGGATTTTTGTTTAAGCCACAACCACAAAGCTCAGCTCTGTGTAAAAAAAGTCGGAGCAGAAGCTAAGGCTAAACATTGCTACAGATGGTACCACCAACTCAACATAAAAATAGTGCAGGGTGATAACACTCTTTCAACAGTTTATTCACAAGTCTTTTCGAGAAAAAATGCAGCTTTCTGCAGGGATCAGATTAACCAAAAGAAGCCTGATGACGTGTTCAGACTTCTGACCATGTTAACAGGACTTAGGACTGTTGTGATGTGACATGAATGCATCACCACCATTATGCAAGTAACAAGTGTGTCCTTATAGATGTTTTTGAGCAGGCTGCATGAACAAACTACTAACCTAATCATTGGAGAATGATAAGGTCTGATGTAACCGGGGTCAGCCACACACAGCTTGCAATTCAGCTTTGTGTTCACAAAATCAAATCAAACTCCGTTCCTTTGTGACTTTTGATAACATTTAAAAACTTTAGCTTGATATGCTACTTCGGGTCGAAAATAGACAGTTGGTGTCTGTTTTATCAAAACACAATGACACACAAACTCCGTTACTCATGTCATGTAAAAGCATAGGTTTATCTACAGCTAAGTGCACTTTGACTCGAGGACTGACAAATCAACACACATACCCTCCTATATAAACAGGCTGGGCCAGTTGAGCACTCTACTCTGTTTTCTTCATTTGTCAAGAGGGATACAGTAAGTATTATTCTTTATGCGTGATATATATGATGTTCATTGATGTTTTGAGGCTGCAGATTTAATAGAATTGCAACCTAGACACACTTCACATCAGTTTTTGTCCTTCAAGAGTAAAACAATCTGTTTTTTTTGCAGTCAAGACAGAGTGTAGAAATGTATGACAATGTCTCCTTCTAGTGGATTAAATGGGAAAAACTTATTCTTCATTTGCAGATACAAGTGAAGCCATGAATAAGCTGCTGGTCCTTACTGTGCTGGTTGCATTCTTCGCTCTCAGTAAGTGCTCTAGCTCAGTGGTCCTCAACTGGTGGGTCAAGACCCAAAAGCAGGTTGCAAAGCTGCTTTCAATGGGTCGTAAATGTGTGCCTAAAAAAGAAATAAGGAAATAAACGCCTATTATGTACGGATGCCTTCAGCAGACATACTGAATCCATATGTTTTATTTTAAGTAGTTTTAGGAAATTTTGATTGTTTTCTTAAGATTTTGTCTGATTTATCTTAAGATAGCAAAGCTGGTTTCCTCGTGATAGTGAAAACTGTAGCATTCAAAAAAAAACAAAAAAAAAAACATCATTTAAAAAGCTGAATAAAATGGTTGAGTGAATGTCCTCAGAGGCTTCAGTGATGATTAAGTTAGTAAAGATATTTGCTTTTCCCTCTCTCTAATCAAATGTATGCTTTGCACTATTCAGTGTTTAAAATTTTCATCAAATATATTCAGTGGTTGAAATACTTCTGAAATGTGGGCCATAATTCCTCATTAAGGAGGATGTGGTCTTGCCACGATGGACCATGGGACATGTCATAAAATCTTCATTTTAGCCTTTTTTAGGTTTATTTTGGTCAGCATCCACTACAGAAAATCCAGAAGCACTGGTATACCGTTAAAAACAAACAATCAAACTAATCACTCAAATAACAATAAAAAGGAAACAAAATAGGATTGAAAGGGTGTAGGCTGAAGCTTAAGCTTATTTCACCAAAGCTTTTAAAATCAATTTTAAGTTTACATCTTTACAAAAAAGTGAAAGAAAGTGTGAGAAATTAAAAATGTAGCCTGTGCTTTCTGTAGGGCCATCAAGCAGAACATCTCACTTTTGTTCCTTGAAAATTCTAGTGTCCATTCTTCTGTCTACACATAAGGAGTATAATCATTTGAATTTTATAAGATCTGTTGTGTGCTTCACACTTTCATTTCTATTTCTCAACTGTTTCATAAATTTGACTTTGATTCACATATTTAAGCAAAATCTGGATGCAGTTTGGTAACATTTTATGGTTCACTTTGTACATCAGTGATGCTATTTCAAAATCTATCAGGTCATTAAATTTGAGTTAGGGGTGTCCCGATACAACTTTTTCACCTCCGATACAATACCGATATTGCAGCCTTGAGTATTGGCCAATACCGATATTGATCCGATACGATATCAGCAGGAATCATACATACTTTTATTACTTACTTTGTAGTATGGACTGTAAGAAAAGGCTTGATCAAGTGAGATTACTCAAACAGAGAACAGTAGTCAGCAATAGTAGGTATGAGAAAAACTGACCCATTTGTTATTAACCAATGGGTTAAACAAATTTTAACCTTAAACATAAGAATATACTACAATTAAATAAAATAAATAAAAAATAAATTAGAAGACCCTGAAAAGTATCCTCAATAAATCCAATAAAAACAAACACAGTTATTTTTAAATTGCAAAATAACCACTGTCTTTAACTTAAACATAAGCAAATTCTACAACTGAATTAAATCAATTAATAATAAATTAGAATGAGCTGCTTGTATCAGAGTGCTTATATCGGAGATTTTAGATGCAGGCCGATATAATCCGATATTTGTTTTTTTGCTGATATTGGACCGATATCCGATATCAACATCGGATCGGGACACCCCTAATTTGAGTGTCTGTGAATTTAGAAGTTATTTTAGTTGGTTCTTGATAATCAGCTCTGTTTGTTATTCTGACTGATTTTTTTAATTTTTTTTATCAAAGTAAGGAAATTTGGTTAGCGATTGTTTTATATGTTTTACCAAATCTCTACCCAAATTAATGCATGAGAGTATAAAAGATTGATACTACATAACTGATAAATCAGAGTTAAAAACATCTTTCGTTTTGTTTAATATTGCAAATGGACTGGATTTGATACACTTACCATGAGCTTTTGAGTCTAACCTGCTATCCATAACTACTCCAAAGAGTTTATTCTCATAAATGCTTTCAAGATCATCTGCTATAAATTATCTTCTCAGTGTCCAAAAACTGTGTGATTAGTCTAATTCACATTTAGTGACATCTTGTTAATGCCAAACTACAGTTTTAAAATCTCCAATTCTGTTTCCACTGTATTGTGAGGCTTCTCAAGAACAAGAGAAGAAGAACAGGACAACCTGGTATCATCAGCAAACAAAACAAAATCAAACACCTTACAAATATCATCTGTGTAAAACAGTAATAATTTTGAGCCAAGCGGTGACCATTTTTGTCCCAACATGAGGCTCTCAGCAAATCAGACTTGTAATTATCTATTTGTAAAGATCCTTGTCTATGTTTCAGATAGTTAGTTAGCCATTTGTACTTCTTCTCTAATCTCATATCTGAGTGATTTACATGCACAGTTGATGAAGCTATGGTGATAACTTTATAAAGCAGTATAAATGAGGTACAGTTCTTGTTCCAGTTTACATGCACCAGGGAAAATCAGTTTTATTAACTAAGACATGACCATCTCTGCTACAGCAGGGAGCACTATGTGCTATTATTCTCCGTCATGTAGACAAATTAGCCAGCAGCTAAACTGGTTCAACGCTGCAAATATGAAGAAAACACAATTCTGCACATTTCATGCATATTCTGCCCTAGTTTTGGTAAAAAAAATAGTTAAGAGCCATCCATTTGGCTCATTATTGCCAGAAGAAGACAAAAACACTACTTGTTGCTATTAGCCTACATGTACACAAATGCAATAAACATTTAGGCTGGCATGCTAAGCTTTAATTATGCTGTTTGACCTCTGGATCAAAGCTGTTTATTTTTCCAGGTTAAAGCTCCACATAGAGCATCTAATTTGGTTACACTAAGGGGTATACATGCTAAAAAAATGTTATTTTTAACAGCACAATAAAAGGTAGACAAAATATTATTCTTATGCATCTACCTCTGGAAATACACGTTTACATACACTCAAAAGATCTAGTTAAACTCAGACTTATACTGGAGTTTGTTTTTATTAAGTGCATGTACAGTTTTTTTCTGAAACCATCAAAACCCTGAAGTGATAGTTATGAGCAGGTTTTTATCTATCCGCTGGTTCCTCTGTGGATGGGAGGGAGGTTGCAGGGGGCAGGTTGAAGGGATTGGGGGAGGATGGGTGAAGGATGTGGGGAGATATGGGGGAATTCATTTCTTTGGCCATTTTTAAGTCTTGTTCACTGCACTGTTTCAAGCTCCCTATGAACACTGTGAAGGCAGAATGGGGGAATGAGGTGATGCCTCATTTATTCCATCTCCAGAGATAGCATAAGAGGCATTATACAGGAAGGATAGGAGAAGATGGAGCCAATGGGGGATGGAAGAGCTGTGTATGCATGTGCTGCATTCCCCAAAACTTATACTGAACGCTGAGTTGACACTAATATCATAACCTCACTGAATCAATGTGAACGTTCTGAGTCACAACGGTGATGGGACATTGTTGAGGCACTTTAGCGTAAATGCACTTTGAAAAGGGCAGATGTCATTTTTATTGCCCTTATTACCTCAGCCAAGGAAGTTATGCTTGTAATGTTCTTTGATTGTTTGTTTGTTTGGTTTTACATACACTGATACACAAGATAACTCCAAAATTTTTAAATGGATTTTGATGACATTTTCAGGGAATGTTGGTCATGGCCTAAAGGAGACCTGACTAGACTTTGGTGCTGAACCAAACACAGATGCTTTTCCAGGAAGTTTTTAAAGCATCTGTTTGCAAGATAGGGCAGTTCTTCCACATTTTTGCAAATAACTCAAAAGTTCTCAAAAGATTTTGATGAAATTTTAAGGAATTGTTGGTCATGGTACAAGGGATAAGTGATTCGATTCGTGTGTTGATCCCAATCTGGAAGCAAAACGTTTTATGGTTTTTTTTGAGAATTTGTAAACATCACAAGATCCTTTCATAACATATATCATAACTGCAAACAATGCCGGAAGTGCCTTGAAGTGTGCTGTCATGATCTTGAGACAATAAAACCTCTGTTTGCCTTTTTGTTTGCTTTGTTTTTTTCTGTATTGCTACAGTTGTGGATTAGAAATGTACATGATCCTGCTCTGCTGCATATTTGTGTTTCTTTAAGTACTCACAAGACTATGATTGATGAGAAAATTGATAAAAAAAAAAAAGAGGTGGTGATGGATCAGTTGAGCACCCACTGTTCTTTTTAACCTCATAAAGTAAGAAAGTCCAGAAATGTTAAAAGTATGTAACCCATCTGACTTTTTTTTTGCAGGCGCTGAGAGCTTCCGTGTGCCGAGGCAGGCTGAGGAGGAGGAGCAGGGCACCTTCACTAAGATGACCAACACCGTCAGGGGTTACTACGACAGTGTCGTCAACACAGCCAGCGGATACCTGGACAGCATCAGGGGCCTGAAGCTGGAAGAGAAGGCAATGTATGAGAGACTGAAAATGTGGATATATTATGCACTTGAAAGACAACTTGATTACTGTTTTTAATTCTTTCCCATCTGTTTTTTTATTGTGCCCCAACAGAAACCTTTACACTGAGACCACTGAAGCTGTGAAGACCTATACTGGCATCGTGAACGACCAGCTTTACCACATTGTGTATCCCCAGCAGTAAGCAGAATCTCTAAGGACCTCAGCTGCCTTTCCTTACAGAACAAAAACATGGAAGCTTCATCAGTCAAGATTGAAACTGTCTTGAACATCCTGGTCTTACCTCAAGTCAACAAGACCTCGAATCTCCAAAAAACAGTTCTTTCTTGTGCATTAATAGATGAAAACCAAAACAACATCAAGAACAAATGAAGGAAGCTGGACAGAAAAACAAAGAAAAGAACATTGACCATCTATTCTTGGTTCAATAACCCTGTGCATGGACAGTATTAGAACACAAATTGTTACTAAAATAATATAATAATGAATGTAATGCAATGTTTAACACCAACTCCATGATGGTTTTCTTTCCACTGAAGATCATCTCACCACCAAAAAGTGTGCACATTTGTGTCATATCTTGAAATAAATATTTATACAATAAAAGTCTGTTTTTTTGTTTGATATGAAATATTAATTGATTTATTCAACGGATTCTCAATATTTGGTTTGTGTTTTGCAGAAGATCTATTTCTTTCTATGAAAAAAATCGTTTTCGTGACAGCGCCAAGAGACATTCCTTGAAATCTTCCCCCCTTTTCTCTAACCAGTAAACACAAATCTCAGTTTTCAAACAGTGCTTACCAAACCTGCTCTTCCACAGCTGCAGAGAAGTTGACTAACAAAACACAAATATACCATCGGCACCTTGTCATGTACTCTAACGTAGAAGTCAAGATTTTGATATTTTTCTCAACTGAAAGAAAGACCGTAAACTTACATTTAAGGATGCTCAATATTATTGGAATGATATCGGTATCAGCAGATATTGGCCTAAAATTTAAATACCGTATCAGCAAAAAGTTGACATTTTTGCTGATGTTTACAGCCAATTTATCTGCCATACACATCAAACATTTATCAGCAGTAATATCAAATAGTACACAATGCTTCACCTTATCATCACTGCAAGGGTACATTTGAAATTCAGTTTAATTTTTTCAAGAGTATTTTTCTTCTTCACTTGTTCCTCACACAAATAGACTGTCACAATAAAAGCATCAAGTCAATTTTCATGACGTAAAGACTTTGTGCTCTTGATGAAACATATCAGTATCGGCTATAATGAGTTCAGAAATATCTGCATATAAGGTATCAGCAAAAATCCAATATTGTGCATCCCTAGTTACAGAAATTAACTATGTACAGCATTGGAGGTTTTTCATTCAACCTCAGTATCATGTCTTCCTGCTTGATCAGGCCAGAAGACTTAATCTACATCACAAGAAATAGTCTTCCTGCTCAGGCTACAGGGTTAAACCCTTTGGAAGACTCGACAGTGTAAGATTTTACTATGTAATCCTTATCATTGTTCCAAAAATATTGCATTTTCATATAGACTACATTCTTTTTCCCATGAAATGCTTTAACAATATTGTTCTGCAATATCCCTGCCAATAAAGCTCTTTTAAACTTAATCCCTGAAATGTTGGTAAACAGTAAATCTTTGATTTGAACATGCTCATTACTAACGTGACACACCAGATGGACTCTTACCATATTTCAGTAGTCCATCTGGGCAACAAATCATAGAAAGTGTTTGGGAATGGACAAAACCTTTCAAAAGCATATCCAACAGGTGACTGGACGATCCTTCCATCAGTCACATTCATCACAGGGCCAATCAGATAATGTAGTTGGCATGTGCTACTGCCGCGGCTTAAAGGACAGAATGTGAGCAACTTAGTAAAACAAACTTGCTAAAACATATTGAAAGTGGAGCAAAAATATCCTTCCTACTGAGAAGCTTGTAGTGTTGTTATAAGTTTTTCAGTTAAAAAATAAATATAGTCCAGGTCTGATGATACTACTGCTGAAGCCATTAGCATCTACGTATGCTAACCTCTGTACGAGCAGTCACTTCCTGCTGTCATCTCGCTCATAGCTCCCACCTCTTCCTGCTCCAAAGGACTCTGATTGGGCCGTCCCGCTTTGGGCTGCTCACAGTCATTGTAGATTGGAGCTTTGCGAGATGGATCTGTCTGAATAAAGACATTAAATCAGACATGAGATGACGGTATGCTAGGAATCCTCTTCCTTTTTTGTGAAAAAAAAAATATATATATATCAACTGAGTTGTACTTCACATACTGCATTATCTCTAAGATTGTGAATATCTATCTTTGATGATAAATGTCAGCATACATTAGCTTTCTGAAATCACTCATTCTGGTTTCATCAGGCCTACCTGATTAGTGCAAAGTGTTTTCAGTTTTGACCTGCTGGTGATTAAATGTGACTCTGGTGTTGTATGTGAGTTCTGCTTCCTGTGGCCACCATCCAGGATCACAAGTGCAGTTTTTTTTTTTTTTTTTTACCTTTTAAAGATCAATATTAATTTATCAGCTTTAAATAATATTCAAGATCCCACAGACACTCCAAGTAAATAGTGATTTCTCTGTCAAGGGCAAAGCTATTTCACAGTGATTGGTATCCTGATTGAACTATCTTCATTTCAGGAGCCTTCTGCCAGGTTGGGTGGTGGTGCATTTTTTTCCTTTCCCCAAAAAAACAAAGAAATCAATTGCACTTTCTGTCCTCACTTGAACATATATTACACAATGCACTTAATAACATCCTTCCTAATCACTGTACACTGACAATAATATTGTAAGAACCAGCAATTGCACAATAGTTAGGAGGAAATGTTTTTTTTTTATTTCTGTCTTGATTCAGAAGTAATGTGTCACTGCTCTGTTTATCACCCTCTGGCCATGGGCAATAATCTCCTAGAAGACAAAATCTTCAGCCTGTCAAGTATTATTACAGTTTGGGCTTTTTATCCTCAACATTGAAGCCAAAGCTGTGCAATCATATCATAGTTCTTTTGCTTACAAAAAATGTTCTTCTCCTGCTTTGGATAATTATTTATGACTCCATTTTTAAATCAGAGTATACTTCAGACAGACTAATCTTAAAACAGCTACAGTGCCAACAAAGGCACCCAAAAGTAGGTCAACATCAAGTATGTGCTGATGTTAGATCTATTGTAAAGACACGCTGCATACTTAACCACAACAGAGAAACTGATCTCATCTGTACAATCAATCATGCAAGCAATAAAGCAATAAAGTAATGCTTTCCTTGTTTTCTACAAAGTAACAAAAGTTTCTTGTAAATACGGCGACTCAGTACAACCAGATATATAAATATATCCAGTTGTACTGAGTCACCTTAGTGAACATTTATTGCAGGGTATCGGTGGGCAGTCTCATAGTGCACTTTGTTTGCTGCATCAGTGGCGTGTAAATGGGCGTGAAAGGGCACGAACGTGTTAGTTGATATATTAATGGACAAGTGGCATAGATACACCAACCATCAGTGAATGAATGTGAGTGAATAGATGGTAGATGTGACCTGCCATGTAATGCTGCTTTGAGTAGTCAGAGACTAGAAAAGTACAAGTCATTAAAAATTTACCATTTGATCTGATAAGGCTATTATAAACGTCATGGCTTAACTGGAAAACATACAGGATGGTGATTAACGCCTCTGTCCCTCCCACTGCCCTCAATAGCTGGAGGTTTTATAAAATGAACCTGTCAAATCTGAACATTGTTTCACAACTTAAAACAACAAAGAGACAGCATGAGTCTTCTTCTTTTGGCAGTCGCTCTGGGGCTTGCAGGTAAGATAAACAGAGATTTATCTAAATCACATTTAATATGAAGCGACATAAAGGGCTTCAAATTAACAGAATTAACTGCAATTACAATTTTGGCCTTTGCTCAATCTACAAACATTTTTGATAGTGATTACTTAGATTTAATGAATCAACTTTTATTGATGTATTATCCTTTTAAAATTGTGATTATTGCTATAAATGCTAATATTATATGAAATTATGTATCATCTTCATGTATGTTTTCCCTTTTTTGTTCTCAAACACCTCTGATCTGATTTTTTTTCGTTGTTTCAAAATAAAAGCATCTTAGAAACTATAGGAAGTGCATAACCATTTGTGTGAGGCACAAAAAGAGGCAAAAAGACACCAAAAAATGTTGCTGATGAAAATTAGTTGACACAACAGATAGATAGTTTCACTCGCCCATAGGATATAGTTCACATCCATCTGGGAAACATCCCATAGAAAGTGATTAGGAAGGGCAGGACTTTAAAAAAACTGGGGAGGCTATTGCATGAATGTTGTGTCTGTCACACTTATTTTGAGCTAGTCAGAGGCTCCAGGGTTCTTCTCTTCTTGGCACAACTAAATCACGTTTATACTTATCGCTCTTTCTCTTTAAAAGGACGACGAAAAGCCTGCTCATTTTCTGACTGGGCACAGTCATTTTAGCTTGAAGCTTTGCAAGATGAAACTGCCTGCTGACAGACATGGAATCTTGCTAATCCAGCCGTTTGCAAGATTATGGCCATCCTATACTAAAAAAATGTATTCCAGATTTTTATTTCCTCATTGGTCTCGCAAAGATCAAGGGTGGGTAGGGTGCTTATTATCAATCCAATATTTTACTGCTCCTAGCTGGGTTCAGGTCTTCCTGATCTCAACTATTCTAGGTCAGGCTGCCTATGGTGTAAAATTTGCTACAGTAAATGAGAGTGAGGGGACAGGCAGATCTCCCTCACATTTCCTCTTTTTTTAATTTTCTTGCAAAGTGGAAGTTTCTCTTAAATTGACAGTCCAACAGTAAATTGCACTTTGCTACCCTTATAGTTTAGCCTCTTCTATGAGTTTCTTGACACCTTGTGTTGGTCATCAGTTGTTTGGTTTCATGGTGTGGCCGAAACATCTGGTGTTATGGGTTAAATAATCTGTTCAAATTGTCTTTATGTCTGTGTTCTCCTACATATTTCAAATCAGTAAAGATTGAAAATTGCCTATTGTTTTTCCAGCCTTACATACAAAAGCTGTCATTTCAATATTGGGAACCATTTACTCACAGACTGCATAATCCTGAGTAGACGTTGCATTAATATAATTGCAGAACGAGGGTTTTAAATGTCGTTCAGCATGATATTGTGGTCAAACGAGTCTGTAATGTACAGCTCTTGTGCATTTGTCTTTCGTACCATCAGGTTTTACCATGTTGGCCTGTGCTTCTGTTACCTTCATTACTATAGCAGAGATTTCAGCTCGCAGCAGACTCACATGCTGAGAGAGAAACATTGCCAAGGAGGAGGAATCTTTTCAAACAAATGAACACTACACATGGATGATTTGGTTCATGATGGGGCTGAATGATATCTGAAAAAAGCATACAGCAATATTTGCTCCTTCTGAGACACTGTGCTCTTTTATTGAACACTGCAGCCCTCTGATAGTGACTGTGAGGCACAAACACACACATAGGGAGGGGGTAGTATCACATGTCTTACTAAACTTTGCAATTAAACTTATCTGAACTTTCCTGCACAGTCATTACTGGGAGTCTATCAAGGTCACGACCACATGAAAAAAATAAAACAGTGGAGGCAAAGTGTGGTTAAAGGTTCTTAAAAGGTTCAAACTTGAGAGGTGCTCCAGAATTCTTAAATGGGTGGCATACCATTCAGATTTCAAACCAGCTGCAAAAGATGTGACATTAAAGCAGTGTACATATAATAATACTAATTCTTTTTGTGCCATGACCCACAGAACTGCACTGGACTTTTTTCCACCATAAGCTTGACAAAACAGATTTCTTCAGATACCTCCAAGCCAGAGACTATACTTCAATAAAGAAATCAAACAAGAAGCAGCAAACTTAATATGACTGATATTTTTACAAGTGCTTACACTGCAAAGGACAACAGGCACTTTGTGTTCCTGATTTATGAAAGACTGCAAATGTCCAACAATCCTTCTACTTTTTATGTTAAAAAAATGGGAGAAGGAATCAGGGCCTGGGGATTTCTGAAAATGACTGCTATGACATTTAGGAATGTCAGGCTGAGACTATTAATTCAAGACCATTTTGCAAATTCTGCTGAGAAACATTAGATATTTTCTGACTCCAAAATCAAAATTCAAACAGCAGAGTTCACAGGGTCAGAGTGCATGTTGAACAAACTGTGGCAAATCAGTAGTATATCATTTCCAATCTTTTAGGCCTGTCCTACTAGTTGCACGCAAAACAGCCATTACACGGTGGTGACTACAGGAATCACCAACTAAGGATGACTGAACCATAGTCAACAAAATACTCCACAATGATAAAACAATATATTGTTCAGCCGTGGATCATGTCAACCAGCGCTTTGTTTAAGTGCAGTATTATGACTTCTGGAGTGTTAAAGGTTAAGTTCAGTTTTTTGACACCTGGACCTTATTTTTGGATTAAATATGCTCGTAGACTCACCCAGACAATTTTGGCGGAGCTCGGAGCCGTTTTCGAGCAATTTAGAGCCATCCGACGGCGTTTTTTCTCATGCCATAGTAGCGGACGGGGCCAGAAATTGAAGCCCCTAAATTAGACATTATCTGCTGCGAAACTCACTCCTCCTCTGTTGCCATTGCCGTGCAATGTCCACAACAACACCACCAGTTAGCCCCCATTCATGGACGTACAGTGATTGCTTGTTCTCTGGCCAGTTGTTCGGCTCTTTCCCTCTGCATCCTCCTTTCAAATAGCTCCTCGTCGGTATATTCTGGCTCAAAACGATACGGGCATCCATTATACTCAAAGTCGTCGTCAGACACTTCTACATCGGATAAATATTCCGCCATATTGCACAAAAATAGCCGTGTAGCCGTGTAGCCTAGCAACAACAGCGGCTCTACTCAGCTGTGCTCTTGCGGTGCATGTCTATGACATCACCAAAAGTTACTCATCCTTTTAAAGCCCTGGATGACCATAACAACGAAGTTGAGCTGACATGGTGATAATAGTTTCAACAGCAGATAATGTCTAATTTATGGGCTTCGATTTCTGGTCCCGTCTGCTACTATGGCACGAGATGAAAAACGCCATCGGATGGATCTAAATTGCTCGAAAACAGCTCCGAGCTCCACCAAAATTGTCTGGGTGAGTCTACGAGCGTATTTAATCCTAAAAATAAGGTCCAGGTGTCAAAAAAACGAACTTAACCTTTTAACAGCTCTTAAAAGGTTATTTAAACCCCCACAAGCTCTGTTTGTGATCACATAAGGTTGTGGCACTTGTGGTAATGACAGTGTATATTTAAAGATTTCTTACTGGTATATTATTCATGTTGGTTATTAGCCACAGTCAACTTTTTGGATGAAAAATGTGGTATTAATATTGACTGGATTTTATGGCATCTATCAGAAGAGGGTGCTAAAAAGTGTTTACTTTGTTAATAAAAAATGGATATAATGTGCACTGATGTCCAAAAGTGCAAGAATAGTTTTTTTTGACAGATGAATACAAATGTAAATTGTAAAATGGATAAAATAATATCTTAACCTTGATTCAGATAATTATTTTGGATCAAACTATGTATCACCATTAGTCAGTCTTTTGTTGTGCCACAGGTGCATCCCCCCTTCTGGAAGACAAGGAGTGTCAGCCTCACTCCAGACCCTGGATGGCATACCTGCACGGTGAACTTCGGTCCTGCAGTGGAGCTCTGATTAATGAATGGTTTATAGTAACCTCCTTTGAATGTGCATTAAGGTAAGCACTATCTATCTAGAATCTATTGATAGGGATGGAAATTGAAAATCAATTCCAGCTGAGAATCGATCATTAGTTTTAGTTTGGTTTGGTTTGTTCCATCATGATTTACATTTGTTCCCCATGAACAATTACCCCCCCCTCCAACCTTACTGACCTCCACCGTTACACTCCTGTCTGTTATCTCGGCTCATGGGATGCCCAACTCCCCACTCCACCCCTCAGAACCAATCATGAAACCTGGGGGACAGAGCATTCTCCACTGCTGCTCCCTCCCTCTGGAATATGTCCTTGCTCACTTACAAGAACTGCTCCAACACGTCCAAGTTTACGGCGCTTCCTAAGACTCATCTTTTTAAAGAAGCTTTTAATGTGTGACTGTGCTAAGTGTGTTAGCGTTTTAATATGTCTGTGTTTTTTGATTTTGTGTCTTTTAAAGCTGTCATTTGATCCTTTCCCAATGCATCCAGCAACTTGCAGAAGTACACGTCGGTGCAGCACACTGGATATCAGGAGTGCCATGTGTTTGGCATTGATGACACTCAAAAACTGTGCAGGCCGACTTTTATCCACACAGAAAATCCACAGAAATTAATGAGGAAATTGATAAAGAATTAGCTCAATGAGCAGAATCCATAATGGCACTGGTGTAAATAAAATCTTTTTAATTCCGATTCCAATCTGTTGATACCTCTTACTGTATGGTATAAGTGTATTATGTCTACGTGTAGCTGTATAAACCTTCTTTTATGTTTTTTTTACAAGCTTAGTATATTACATTAACAAATTAATTAGTAAATTAATATCATCAGTCAATCTAAATCTCAACCAGATATTTATAATTACTTAAAAAGCAGACAATATATTTAATCATGGTTCTTTAAACCAACATTAATATAAAGACTGAATGATTTTTCCCCTGTTATAGCAATATGTGCGTGTTCAATACTCCCTAAAGAACGCACAATGTTAGTCACTTGATGTAGAGCATGTCATGTTGTTTCATGAAACCCAAAAGTTCCAGTTTTCTTGTTCTCATGACTGGTCATGGCTCTCCACAGATTTAGGGTGTACTTAGCCATTTTGAAAAAGTTACTTGCCAGGGGCTCGAGCGGTCTCCATCATGAAACAAAACTGGTCAAGTTGATCAGTCGTATGTCAGGAGTGAACAATTGGGCTTGGCTTGTTAATGGTCAATATCTAAAGGATAAGTTGGTTTTTTTGACACCTGGACCTTATTTTTAGGATTAAATACGCTCGTAGACTCACACAGACAACTTTGGCGGAGGTCGGAGCCGTTTTCGAGCAATTTAGATCCATTCGACAGCGTTTTTCTCTCATGCCATAGTAGCAGACGGAGCCAGAAATCGAAGCCCCTAAATCAGACATTATCTGCTGCGAGACTCACTCCTCCTCTGTTGCCGTTGCCGTGCAATATCCACAACAACACCACCACTTAGCCCCCATTCATGGACGTACAGTGGTTGCTTGTTCTCTGGCCAGTTGTTCGGCTCTTTCCCTCTGCATCCTCCTTTCAAATAGCTCCTCGTCGGTATATTCTGGCTCAAAACGATACGGGCATCCATTATACTCAAAGTCGTCGTCAGACACTTCTACATTGGATAAATATTTCACCATGTTGCACAAAAATAGCCGTGTAGCCATGTAGCCTAGCAACAACAGCGGCTCTACTCAGCTGCGCTCTTGCGGTGCATGTCTGTGACGTCACCAAAAGTTACCCATCCTTTACCCATCCTTGTAAAGCCCTAGATGACCATAACAACAAAGTTGAGCTGACATGGTGATAACACTGGCCATTCATTTATATAATGTAGCTGAAATGAGCGAGTTTCGCAGCAGATAATGTCTAATATAGGGGCTTCGATTTCTGGCCCCGTCCGCTACTATGGCATGAGAGAAAAACGTCGTCGGATGGATCTAAATTGCTCGAAAACGGCTCCGAGCTCCGCCAAAATTGTCTGGGTGAGTCTACGAGCGTATTTGATCCTAAAAATAAGGTCCAGGTGTCAAAAAAAACGAACTTATCCTTTAAGTAAAAGCCTGCATAGCATCATCACAAGGATAAAGTATTAAAAATAGGAATATTATTTTTTTCAAATTACATTTTAAGCCTCTTTGAATGGCTACTGTTAAGATATTCAAATAATTTAAACCTCCACTACAAAACATGAATTAATTATTTTTAAAACTATTTAAAATGTTTTTGACGTTAGTACATAATCATTAAAATACAGATGTTTTTACGATAATCAAGCGACGTCCCCTGGGAGACACAGACTGTGCATGGAATATAAATGTCATTCTTTTTAAAAATTCTTAATAATTTTCCTGTCTAGAGGCATAAAACATAGCAATGAATTATTTTCCAAATTATTTAATTGCCCAACTCAGTGAGTAGTTCACTGTTTGGCTTGCGGCTGGGACAGCAGAGCAGTTTCAGGGATCAGAGGACACAACACTATTTTCCCATTTTCTCCCTTCATCTTCCACTGTCCTGTCGCTCTTAAACAAATTACGATTAATTAAGTAATTGATTAATTATTAATAAATAGAGAGACCTTCTTGAGTTTACTTAATCCCACTCTCTCTCCCTGTTTTCCATACAGCGCTTCCAGCAGCATCGCGTCTCTGGGGGAACATGACGTAACTGTTGAGGAAGGCACTGAGCAGCACATACGGGTTGCAAACGTTATCTGGCACGGTCCCTACCGCTCACCCCTCCACAGCCTGGCCCTGGTCCGTCTGGCTGAACCTGCCCGCTTCGACCAGAACATCCGGCCCATCCCTCTGCCCACTCGATGCCCACAACCTGGAGAGACCTGCCATGTCAGCGGCTGGGGATCCACTGTCTCTAATCAATGTGAGTGGATTTAAAGGTGCTGTACTGCGGCTTTAACAGCTCATGAGCCTGTCACTGTGGTACAGTTTAGAATAGCTTCTGCAAAGCCAGAGTCCCCTAATCCAGCCCACAAGAGTTTGACAGTTGAGCCATTAAAATGCACTGTGTGAGACTTAAAGGGTCACAACATGTAGATTTGTTTGCACTGGAATGTCTGAAGCAATCAATGATTAATCCAATATCATCTGAGTATTTAGCAGCACTTGCATAATCTAACATATAGGTGCAATAGTGATGGAGGGATGATGCTTTCGGGCTTTCTTTCAAATTTTCTTTACAAATTTTACTAAAAAACACTTTAGGGTTTCATTTTCAGGAAAACAGTGACATCTGCTGACATGGTAACATTCATGCAGCTCACTGTTTCAGTTCTGCAGTTAAAGTCAAATGATGCTGTGTGTTCTCAAATTAAATAGATTCAACATATGCAAACATTGACAGTATTCTATTTTGTATGTTTATCCAGCTGTAACAAAATAAAACATTTATCAAGGTGATCTACTTGCTCAGGGCAAGGTTTGATCCTTTCACTTAAATAATTGAATGAATTTTGGGTATCAATGTTCGTGCAGTGCAAACGAGAGAACTTTAAGAAGTTAAAACACGGAAATATTCATGGAAAAATCACTTTAAAAATCATCTGACACTGTGAATAACACAGGCTGCCTGTAACACAGTTACAAGGCACAACTAAATTTGTTTAAAGTAGTAGTTCAAAGAAGCAACAAATTTGTTCAACTTGGAAATTTAAAGGAGCAAAATACACTACCATAAAGGCTGAAATAAACCCCACTGTAAATTCTGCAAATTGTCATCTAAAATAGAAAATACACAAAAATGAATATCATGGTAAGCTGATTTCACAGTTTTAATTTGAAGTGCACTGACATATCTCATTCAAAGTGCCATCTAAAATCTAAGACTTTCACAGATAAAAACAAGAGTTCTTCAGACATTCAAAGGCCTTGAATTGCAAATATTGGAGACAAAAAAATATTTATTTCTGCTTAACTGCAGGAAACCTGCACCTACTGGGTCTGAAATGACAAGATTTTTAAAATGTGTCTGTGGGTGCTTTTCATTAATTATTATAGTATGATTCAATTAGGTTTACTAAAAAACAAGCAAAGTAGGTAAGCACAGATGTATCACTTAAATATCAGTTTTGCCCCTTTTTCAAACATTGGCATGGCAACTTAATGTGGGAAGAACAGATGTAATTTTCAGATGTTTATCTGTATTGTTGTATCAATTTTAAGCTTTCATCAAGCACTGCTTAACACTGTTCAAAGAATAGTGCTAAACTGTTATTTCAAACATCAGTATTGGCATCAGACCTGATTTTTATAATTGGTAAGTTACTACTGATCAATGGTGCTCAGAAGTCACAAAGCTTAAAGAAATACTTCAGACATTTATGGAAATCTTCCACCTGTAGTTGCTGCAGTTGAAAGTGTAGATCACCTATTTCTTTTATTTCTTACTATTTAAACATGTTGATTCTGGTTGATTTTTACTTGAATTATATTAAAGATCTAGAAACTGGTAGCTCGCCCCAGCTCAATGGAACCGTTTAGTTTTTCTTCAGATGATGTACTTTGAAAAAAATGGCAACTCCATTCCCATCTCATTAACTCAGTTTTAGGGGTTATTTTATTGGTGAACACAAATTTGTAATTCTTGTGAAACTACTATAACATCACATGTTAAATTCAGGTCATACACCTTCAAAACCTGGGGACAAACTCTTAATTATAATAATGACCGTACACCCCAAAGGTTTTTCATAATTAGACTACAGGAGTAATTAGGTGAACTGACCGTCACAAGAGTCCCGGCGGAAAAAGGCTGCAGTCTGTTAAAAGAGGGAAAGTTTAAGTTAGTAAAGCTTTAAAGGTCAACAACAAGAGTCATTTACCAATATAGGAAATAACAATTAATAACTAAAAAAACGTGTTCGTTACAAATTATTTTCAAGGTCAAGCATGTGAAAGTAAAAAAGAGAAGATAAAGACTTTTCATGATGTACTTAATGTTCAAAGTAAAAATGACAAGAATAGATTAGACAATGATGGGAATAATGTAAAAAATGACAGGAGTCAAACTTGAAGAGTAAAGTTAAGACAGGCCTAACATGTAGTAGAAAAAAGGCCACATGTTGAGAGAGAAGATAAAATATCAAGAACACACTTGAAACACAATTTTTTGAGTTGATTAAGAAAATTATACAAAACGGTATTTCATATTTATCCTCAACATCATAGTCCTTGCATCGTTTCTTTAAATTGTACAAATTCACAGACCTGTAAAACAAAAATTACCCAACAGAAATAAGACAAATGTCGGCAGCTTTGTGCGCCTGTAGCCTGTGCTTCATGTTACCACGCAAGCTCCCAAATGCTAACAAGTTAACAGCTAACACGCTAATTCTAATGCGCTAACTGCTCAAACTTCAACTGCTAAATGCTAACGCGCTAAAGTAGGATGCGCTATCAGTTTCAACCTGGCAGTTTGACTGAATTGATTAAAGGTTATTTATGTATTGATTGATTTATTACCTCTGCAGGGACAAGGCCACCGCCATATGTCAAACTCACACCGGAAGTAATGCTGCGTTCCAGGGCAACCCGTAACTCGTGCTTTTCCCACCTGTAACTCGTGAAAGTGCACTGGAACGGCAGTCGAACTCGTAACTTCCCACCCGTGAACTCGTACCAGGTCGATGTACTCCGAGTTACGACTTGTGACGTCACATCACTGCCTAAACAATATGGCAGCCTCTGAGTAACGACACATACCGTAAAATTTAAAGTATAAGCTTCTGTTGCCTTCTGCACCGTTTCCGTTTAATTTGCCTGGAACGCTTTCAGGTCGGAACTCGAAGATTTCAACTGGGAAATTTCCGAGTTACGGGTTGCCTGGAACGCAGCATAAAACCCGGAAGTTGGTCTCCCCGAGTATATTAACCTGACACACCAGACGGACAGCTACATATATCCTTTCAGACAATGAATCAGGTAGGTCCGTCTGCTCTGCAAGGCTAGTATAACATTACTTTAAAAAAAAAAATAAACTCTGAAAATTACCAATTTACACGCATAACATCAAGTAAAACATATAACAATGCTAAACCAAAAATTTATATACAGAACAAATACACAAATTAAGAAGAAGATAAAATAAGTGAGAAATAAAAACAAAGAAAAAGAGGGCAAGAGTGATGATTACTGTAACACGTTAAAAGAATTGCACACAATAATTGTATGGGTTATTGTTTTTTTGTTCCGTGAAGGGTAAATTGGCAAAATGTTCTGTTCAATTTTCTTTAGACGCACAATATTTGTGTGTGTGTGTATATATATGTATATATATATATATATATATATATATAAGTGTGTGTGTGTGTGTGTTAGTTTCGTTTTTGTTTTTTTCCCTAGTAAATTTACATTTGTGAATGTTAAGATAAGATAAGATAAGATAAGATATCCTTTATTAGTCCCACAGGGGGAAATTCCAAAGTATACAGCAGCTGCAGGATACAGGAGAAGTACTTTTGTTTTGTTAAACTTTGTAAGAGGCATAATTAAGTTAATGAGAAAGAAAGCATCTTCATCCTTGTTACAATAATCATAGCAACCAAAAACAATATTTCTGTAATAAAGAGAGAAATTAGATACAATGTTGGCAACAATGAAATTATTAACATCTTTTAAACGTTTATATGTAAATTCAAAAGACCAGAATAAATGGGAGCATGTTTCAGGATACAAACCACAAAAAGAGCAGTTTATATACCTAAACCTATTACAAATATACCTATTATAAATACGATCATTATAACAAACAAAATATATAAAATATTATCAAAAAACAAAATATCTATATATCTATATCTATATCTATATATATATATATATATATATATATATATATATATATATATATATATATATATATATATAAATGTAAATTATACAGTTACAATTTACGTTAAATATGTAACTGCAAAATAAAATAAATAAATATTTATTTATATGTATTCCGGTATGAAGCGACAAATAATATACACGAAGAAGACCAGCTTCCAGCTTTTAATTCTGGTATGTGTTTGACATATGGCGTCAAAAAAAAAAAAAAAAACAGGTAATGCAGTCAGACCCCACTGTTATCGTAGTCCCTTGATTGTAGATTAGTGTAAATTATTTAAGGTCAAAATTCATATGAGCATGCCATATTTTTGTAAAGTCTGAGGTTCTGCCTATGCTTTTGTAGTAAATTCTATCCATGAAGTAGTTTACTGTAGTATGATTTAAATGCATCATTAATTTGAAGAGGATCCATAAAAATACCTCCATCTTGAAGAAACATTAGGTAAATGTCATTAATAAAATTGGGATGATCGAAATTAGGACTGTAGGACTTTATTAAAATAACCTCTTCATTTGCTTAAAAAAACTCTCACAAAAATATATCTACCATTTGAGTCAGATTTAATTTCTTCAGGGGAGAATGGTATACTCCGATGAATAGGAAAAGCTACCCCTCTTGAACTAGATGTAAATGAGGAGTAGTACACTTTTCCAAACCACCTAGATTTAAGATGATCATGAGCAGATGATAAGAGGTGAGTCTCTTGTAAATAAGCAAGATCTATTTTATTTTCTTCAAGATAAAACAGGATTCTCCTTTTTTGTTTTAGCAGCACTCCTCAAACCTTTAACATTCCAACTTGTAAATTTAAGAATAGGCATTATATAAAAATATAAAATGAGTAATTGAGGGCATGAGATGCAAAACAAAAATGAAAAACACAACATACCCTTCCACCCAACACCCACAACACTATCCTTGGATCCTCCCTGTGCACGTCCCCCTCTAAACAATGAAAGAGGTGCAGCATAGTGGGCAGCCTGCTCCCCCCTCTGATATGTGACAGTACTATTATATACATTTGATCATCTTGTTTATTTTCCAATAAAGTCAAAATGACTAAATATAGTAGAACTTGCTCATTTCAGTCCTGCAGTCATTGATATGATTACAATTCTGATTCTGATGAAGTCACATAAGGAAAAAGATCCAAATAACAGTATCAGAAGTAAAATTTCTAAATATTGTGTGAACTTCGACGGTAAAAAATGATGTGGGAATACTGGTAAAATTTAAGGTAAGAAGTAAAATTTTGAGTTACAAAAAGGTATATTACTACATTAAAATTCATTGTTACTATTCTGAACATTACTCAGGTGAACAGGTTAACTGGAAACAAGTGAGTGTCATGATTGAAATTAGCATCCTTTAAAAGGCTCAGTTGTTCACAAGCAAGGATGGGGCGAGGCTAAACATTTTGTGAATAACTATATGAGTAAGTAGTCCAACAGTTTAAGAACAAAATGTTGCAATGTACAACTGCAAGGAATTGAGGGATTTCATCATCTGCAGTCCATAGTATCATCAAAAGATTCAAATCGTTGTGAGGAATCTCTAAGTAGCAAAGCCAAAAATCTTTGTTGAAAAACCTTGACCTTTGATCCCTCAGATGGTAGTTGCTTTCAAAACTAACATCATTCTGTGAAGGATATAACAGAATGTGAACTCAGGGCTGCTTCAGAAAACCATGGTCAGTTACGCAGTTCGTCACTACATCTACAAGTGCAAGTTAAAACTCTACCGTGCAAAGCGAAGACATACCAACAACACCCAGAAATTCTCTGGGCCAGTGGATGTAGTGTTCAAATCTCAGCATCTGTGATAGAATGGGCGTGTGTTAGTTCATGTGGCACGAGTAACTTGCACATCTGTGAAGGCACCATTAATGCTGAAAAGTACAGGTTTTGGAGCAACATTCACTGCCATCCAAGCAACGTCTTTTTCAGGGATGTCCCTGCTTATTTCAGTCAGATGATGCCAAGCCACATTCTGCAAGTGTTACAACAGCGTGGCTTTGTAGTAAAAGAGTGCAGGTACTAGACTGGCCTGCCTGCAGTCCAGACCTGTCTCCCACTGAAAATATGTGATGCATTATGAAGAGCAAAACAAGGCATTGAAGACCCTGGACTGTTGAACAACGGCAGTCGTACATCAAGCAAGAATGGGAGAGAATTCTACCGACCCCCATACAAAGCTTCAACAATATAAAAAATTGAACTAACAAAGTTATGGGATTATGAGTAAAGACTGTGAAAAAAATCACAACTTGAAGATTAAAAGTCATAGGTTTTAAGATAGAATAGTTAAGATCCTGTCTCAGAATTTAACTTAGCTTTTATTTGTAATCTTTTTTAAGTGTTTATTTAGTTAATACAATACAATACATAGGCACAAAACATTTGACAGACATTTAACAAGTGAATTATAGAAAAGAGTAAAGAATGAAATAATTATGACTTACTTATGAATTACTCAACAGAGTTCTGGACTATGAGCCGCAGGTGGTGATGAAAAGTACATTAATATTCTGGTCACTTTAGCTGTAACAAGGCTTTACCGTTGTTTTAATAAAGCCTAAAATGGCTTCCTTAAATCAGAGGAGTGTTAAATTGCCTGTCAGGAGGCACAGAAAGTAATCAAGACTAATTAAAAAAGGTAGGCCTTGGATATCACACCTATTCAGGGTTTAGCTTTTATTCCCCTGTGCAACAAGTGTTGATGCATAAAATGAGGGGTAATACACAAACCTGCAGAGGAAAGGAAGGAAACATTAGTCAAATATTTAGTGGCAGATTTAAAAACTGTGTTACTTGGAAAGATTAGAGTTCAAACAACTTTATCAGAAAGCTTTCACTCTTTTTTCAAACAGACGAGCGCCCTGCACTCTTGAAGTGTATCACAGTGCCTGTTGTGGATGAGCAGACGTGTGTCAACACATTCCCAGAGTACATATACTGGAGCCCGGGGATGGTCTGCGCTGGTCAAAACGACACGGATAATTGTCTGGTAAGCACACACAAAACAAAATGAGGATCCAAAATCATCTGTTTCCTCTCTTTGTTGCTTTTATGCCATCATATCTCCTTTTCCACATGCTGCCTCATACCTGCCTCACTCCACATCAGAGCACTTTCAGTTTGGTACATTATCGATAAGAAACGTCCACCTTCTTGTCCGTAGAATCATGAAGCTAGTGTGATGGTGTGTGATGGCCAACTGCAGGGTGTTCAGTGGTTCAGACATGGCTGCAGTGACCCCGCTGACCCCAGTGTCTACAGCAAGCTGTGTTTGTACAATAACTGGATCAATGAGGTGATGGACAGCTATGAACCCCCTCTGGCTACCATGATACCCCCATGGATGACCACATGAAGCAGCAGACTTACAATTCCTGAATGTGATTAAGTGATTACATGCTCTTGATCAAGATTTTGTTTAAAATCAAAGTTAGGAAAGTGTCATTACAGCTATTTAAGCTAAAATAAGAAAACTGTAAGTGACCTGGGAATTGCAACTGCTTTAATTTTTGAAAAACTTTGAGAGGGACATGGTGTGCAAGTGTAAATGTACGAGGCGACTGTCAAATGTAAAACTGTATTTTCAACATTAATTGTTCTTGTTTGTTTTGTTTTTATTTGCATTGCTGCAGGACACTCCTGCAAAAGTGGGTCCTCTCCACTTAAACAAAGGCTAAACAAAATGTGTCTCTCTAGATCAAGGATGGGACACTTTGGTAACTACAAGGGCATGGCATTCCCTGTTTCAGAGTGCCAAACTGTTCGAAATAAAAGGGTGCTTTCAATGACTAATTTAACAAAACAAAGAATATCTACCTTTATCAGATTTAATATTTATATCTTCAGACAACAAACCAAACAATAAACCTCTATTGGACTTCAATATAAAAGTAAAGCCAATTGAAAATGCTTTCTTAACTGAAATTAAATAATTTATACTTTGTATATTCAGTTTATTTTACATTTACTTTACCAGCAAGTCCATGAGATCATAAAATTTATTTTACAAAAGTAACCAGGTCAAGTAGTTGTTAAAGTCTTGGTTATTAATGGTTGTTTGAGTTCATTTTCCAGACTTTTTCCAAAATGCATCAATAAAATGTCATAAAAGACCTTTTACAGAAACCACTAAAACTAATTGAATCTGCAAATTTCTTGTAAATAATAAAATCTAAGCATTTTTTGTGACTATTCTTGAAGTATTTCCCACTTTGCATATTTAACTGCATTTTTACTATGGACATAGTCTTGTATTGGCAATCGTACGGTGGCTGATGAGGGCAAACGGCCTGCAACTGGTTATTTTTGTCGGCCTTGTTAGCAATAAGTTAGCTACAGTTGATTTAAACACAAAACAACGGTTTAAGAGTCAAAATTAGGAAATATTTAATTCATTTTTATTATTTTCAATAAAACATCAAAAATCTCATGTGCGTGTGTTCAACACAAATCTTATTTCAGGCACTTATCCCAAACTGGTATTCTAAATCTGGGATGTTGGGAACCAGGAAGTGCTAAATGCTCACTCACTTTCACTTTTTTGGACTCGTTCCTGCACCACATACAGTATGCATAGACTGATGGGCTGCAACACGTAAAGTGGAGGGCCACCTGGGCTGCCACTTGCCTTCAAATATCTTTATAACATTTATTCAAAGTGCAGATTAAAATGACAACAATGAAATCATACGTTTAAGAAATATTTCTTTCATTCAGTGTTATTTATGACACAGTAATGGACCTTTTCTCCTCCATTCCTCTTCTATTGTCCTTTAGTTCAAAAAAGTTTCATCTGCCTATTTCTATTCCAGTAAATCACAGTTTCACCCAATATTGTGTGTAGAGGAAGTGAATATGATCTGAGAGTACTGCTTTTATTGCATCAAAAGAGTAATTGGTAGTAGTAACTTATGGTTTGAAAAATTCCCAAATAAAGGTTAATGGACTTTCAATTTATTTAAAAAAAAACAACAACTGAATTTTTAACTTTGTTTCTTTCTCTCTTTTTTTTTTTTTTTTTTAATTAAATTGAAAGTCTATGAACCTTTATTTGGGAATTTTTCAAACCATAAGTTACTACTACCAATTACTCTTTTGATGCACCAACTTTTGCATAGAGCTGCACATTGTATAACTTTTCGCAATTTAAATACCTTTAAAGGACTACCTTCTCTTGTAAACTCAGGTTTATCAGATTTATAAGATTTATATGAACTTCGGGTTTTAGAAAATTTGATCTGTCAGGTTTTATGTGTGTGGCTGAAATTTTTCCACGTTTTCATATTATTTTTTATTTTCAAAAGTGGTTCCATTTTTTATCAGATTTGATTAAACACGATTTGAATAAACTTGCACGGACCAGATTTTGGTTAAAGGGGCTATTTGAAAGTGTTGTGCTCTGAGATAATGGCTTCATAGATGTGCCCTCTTTAAAGGCACTGTAAAATATACCTGGATCTATTAATAACAACTCATAGTTAAATGAATCACAATTAAATCCAGTTAGGACATCAGATCAGATAAACTAAGGCATGTACTCGAATATGTGCATGAGTTTTTAGCTGTTATTATATCAAAGCACCACTAGATGGAGGTAGAGCTCAATAATGATAAAAGAAACATTTTGGGAGCCCTAAAAGTGAGAAAAGTGAGCCATGGAGTGAAGAGTGAAGGAAATATTTTGTTCCTGACAGCATGGACAGGTGACATGGCTCTTGTTTGCGAGGTTTTGTGTGAACTCTGATCTGTAACCTGAGCTCTGCCTTGACACCAGTATGTCCGTAAAAGCCACATTATGCCATAAACACATACATCAAAAGTAACATTCCTAGACCAGCACAAAGGAACTGGAGAGCACAGGGGTGAGCCCTATGCACACACACACACACAAAGCACTACACATTACTGGTAAATTTTTTTAATACACACATGTGCACACCCACATGCACACACAAAGTGACTGACAGCTGTGTCCATAATCACCCCGGCAGCTGAACGCAAGGGCCACTCCACCATCTGTTCTCTGCATTTCTCTCTCCTGTTCCTCACGCCCTCTTATCCCACCTCAGTGGGAGACAGAAGACAAACGGAGGGGCCGACTTTGGTAACTGGATGTCACTTCAGAGAGCAGTAGGACATTAATTGGTGTGATTTTAATGAGCTGTTGTTTGCGTTTGTTTATTTGCCTCTGAAATTGGATCGCAATTGTTTACAATTTGGGGAGTATTTGACTGAAAGCAATTTGAGTAATAGCTTCTGTGTCAGTAATTTAGAGGTTTCGTAATGGATACTTCACAAACTCTCACAGGCTGAATACACAATACTGGCCTGAAATCCGACTGGACTGAACAAAAATACTTTCTTGAGTCTGCGTGTTGACTCCTGAATAATGATGGGGAATAATGTGGAGGTTTTGTTTATGAATTTTGGTAACTAGGAAATATCCCTCCAGAAATTGGCATGGCTCCTGGCTTTAAAAAGCAGCCATGTGAGATCTAAAAGCCTCTTCTGTATAAACTCCATCTGAACTATGTGCTAATTGAAGAAGGTTATCTTTTTTGCCTGTCTAAACACCAAAGCCTGGCTCTTCCCTGTAATTTATGGCTGCAATTTTACCTTTCATTTCCTCGACAAACAGTGAGTCAAGCAGTCCAGAAAACACTACTTTAGTGCAGTAGAAGAAGGTGAATGAGGGTAAGTGGGGGAACTGGTCATCTTCCAACCATAAGGTTGGATGTGCAATTCCCAGAGCCAGCACTTGCAAATTGATGTGTTATTGGGCAGGACATTGAACCATGATTTGTTTCCCAGGGAAGCATCAATGGTGTCTAAATTTTTATGGATGAGTATCAATGTGAATAGCTATACTATTTCAAAGAGCCTACCTCAACTCAGCTCCGTGTATTCATGTATTCAGTATTGATGGCTGCCAGAGAATGTTCACTGTCACTAATGTTCAAAAAGCCTGCAAGTGTTCATAGACTGAGTACCCCTGATCACTCTGTTAGATTTCCTGCCTTTTTAAGCTACCATTCCCCATGGTGGTCCAGTCTACTCTGATTGATTGACTAGTATACTCTGTGGTGATTGGCCAATTCAACTCTGCTCGGCACCATAATTTCAATGACTCTTCATTCATTATACAGTTTATGCTCTGCACAGCTTGCCACCCTGGCCCAATGATCTTAAACTGCTGATGAAACAGTGGAAGGATGTCACACTGGTAGATCTATTCTGGGGGACTTGGGGAACAAGTGCCATTGGCGCCTTAAGGAGGGGGCGAGGAGGAACTCCTGATGTTGCAAACCTTTTGTCTTCTTCATAGAAGTACTCTGTCAAGCAGGGGAAACATGTGAAACACACAAATGGGGATATAAAACTAGAAAAAGCATAATGTTGGCTATTTAAAAGTGCATAATTCAGTACAAACCTCTAAAGAGCTGGATTTGCCAGATTCAATTTATGTCACCAGGCAGATCCATCTTACAAAGCTTCAAGTTAAAACGATCACTCTCGGTCAGAAAATGGTTCAAAGACCTTTTGTGAACAAAGAGTCAGTGGCTACAAGTGTTAGCTAGTGCAGTTGAGATGAAAGCAAGAAATTATTGCAAGCCTTTAATTGTCTCTTGATGAATGTGACAGACAAAACACATGTTCAGTCACATTCCAGTGCTTCTTGAAAGGCTCCGCCCCCATCCATCAGTTTTTATGGGATGTTGCCCAAGTGGGTTTAAAATACATCCAATTGATATGTGAAATAGTCCACCCGCTTTGAAATTAACTCAGTAGTGGGAACCAGTAAAGCCCCTGCACACTCACTCAAGTGATTTTAGTTATTCTGGTTGGTTAGACCTGGGAGAGGTTGAAAACAGGTGGGACTATGGTGAGAGATTTTGATGGCAAAATTTCAAAGGACAAGTTGAAAGATAATAGGTCAAGCCTTCCTACAAGGACAGGTTCCACAGATTTCACAGGGCTGTGAAGCTGAGTCAATCAAACTAAATCACGCCCAACACAGTCCTGGGATAAGGTCTAATCAGAGCCTTTTTCATTAACCTGAGGGTTCCCAGGGCCTTTAAGATTGCCAGATGGAGAGATGTACCAACTCATGTGATCTTATACAATCTCACTTGATCTAAAGAGGAATGTAAACAAAGACCAGACTGGCTAAACCCTGTTGAAGAGAGCAGCATAAGCTGGGTGAATCATTTCCTTTATCAAACATACAATTGCTGTTCCATGAAAGTACATTGATAGGTCAAAAGGCAGGGTTAGGGTGGTCCTTTGGTTGTGTGGCGACATAAATTTCACAAGCAAGGGGTGAACATGAGGCCCAAAGACTCTGATCTTTGAGGTCCAAAATCTAATCAATTCATCCTTGAGTCAAAGTGGACATTTCTGCAAAGGATAAAGAAAATCCATCAGAACATGCTTGAGATATCCTTTTCAAATGCAATGAATGATCACAAAGCACCGGGATCTTTACACTTAATCTAAGATTTTTTTTTTTGTAAATCTAATAACTTTATTCTTTAGTTAGAGGAGACATTTTTGCAATTTTTTTTAAGAAAATCCCTCAATGCATCCTTGAAATATCACAATCACGAGCAATGAATGAACATGGGGCCAAAAATCTAATCAGTCCCTCCTCAAGTTAGAGAGAACATTCTGCAACTTTGAAGACAATCTCTTAAAACATTTTTGTTTATGAGACCAGACTGGCTGGATGCTTTGGTGATCCATGCCAAATGCCAGAATGCAATAAGAGATCCCTCACCCTCACTGAATAAGAGCTAAACGTTACATCATTGCAGATGAGAAAGTACAAAGGGATGTGATGATGGAAATATTGTGGTATCATTGAATGTGGATTTTATTCCTCAGGGAGAACAGAGGGTAAGGTAAAAATAAATAATTAGTTTCAGTCAATAGCATGTCAGTGTTAGTGTAAAGGAGCTAGGAGGTTTGCAATGGCTTAGAAACATAATCAGCATCACCTGTCTCTTAATAACTAAATGCTGAATAGTAAATGGACTTGAACTTATATAGCGCCTTTTCTAGTTTCTTTGACGACTCAAAGCAGTTTTACACCACAGGTCACATCTACCCAGCTTGGGGTTAAGTGTCTTGCTCAAGGACACATCGGGATGGGACAACTGGAGCTGGGCAGGAACCTGCAACCTTCTGATCACCAACAGAGTGTACGATCAGACTGCACCACCAGTTTTTAGAAGTATGGACTCAAACATCCATTTAAGGTCCGAAATATCAAAACCTGGACAAAGCTTATCTAGAAAGTTCAAAATGGGATCTCTAAATCTCTAAGCTTTCTAGAAAGTAGAGGTAGAAATCACCAGTTCCATGAGAATTCTTTTGTGGTGTATGGTAACATAATATCTTGAAAAGATTATGGCATTTTTCCACAGTCTTTAAAAAATGATTTTTAATCATATTCAAAAAGTAAACATGATTACTATGGAAATTCAGAGATTGCAACTTCAAGAATTAGCCATCTGACAGGCCCACTTTGTATCTTTTTCTAATTCTTATGTTTAATTTTTATTTTATTTTTTCGTGATTGTTGTTGTAAAAGTAACTAAGGAGGAAGTTTCACCCCTGGCCGACCCACACAGCTAACACAACTATTTTGGGGAAATAGGGAAAAGGGTCATTTTTTCTATCCAGCAGAACGGAGAAGTAGTTTTTTATTTAAGAAATGAAACCTTGTTTGTTGCATTGCAGAGGTCAGCGACACCTTCCAAAGCTCTTGTTCAGCATTTAATGGAGCAACACAATCAGAGGTTATAAAGATAAGATGACCCTGTTGGTCAAGTTTTTTTTTTATGTCCTGAAATAAATTATAGAAGCAGGTCTTAGTCTCACTAAGCAACTCTTCCTGTGTCCTTAAGTATACTTTATGACACTTAACCATCCTGTATACGTTGGGACATCCTGTATTTTGAACTAAATATGCTTGTCCTCAGCAGAACTTGTTCCATGAATTGAGGTCACTTCCCTTTTAGATGATGCTTCAATGATCATACTTCAGATCTGACACAGCAAGTTGTCCATCATGAACTGATTGTTATCAAGTAGCATCTGGCTCAAACACATCCCTCCCTATGTGCATTAGTTTTACCAATAGCTTCTCTTGAATGGATACTTGTTGTTTGGTTGAACTGTTGCACACAAATGTGGATAAAAGTATGGGTAACCTGACAAGAGCTACAAAAGCAGCAGTGGGATACTGCTCTCATGGTGACCAGCAACAGGTCAATGGTGTAAACATACCTTTTTTACCTTTTCCGTCTGTCCTGACTATAAGCTTGGCGTGATCCCAGTGAGAGGTAAAGTATCCTCTAAGGCTCAGGATGTGAAATACAGTGTCCTGACCATCCTCTCCATGCACAATTTGAACTCCTACCTATGGGCAGGAGGTTCAGATTACCAGAGATCACAATAAACAGGATAATTTATTTCTTCATCTTTCAAGGCATTACTCGCCTGATTTTTAAAAATGATCCAGCACAAGTTATTTCATTTACAGTGCTGCTTCTGGTGTTTGTTCACAGCTGTATTTTTGGTTTGCCCGCTGATGTTTTCCTGTTTATGTCCCTCAATGTTTTCCCTGGAACTAAAGGTGGAGTGACTGTGTGTCAATGTCTTTTTACCTACCTGCATAGGAAATTTTCCCAAGTGAACAATACAGTTGAAGTTGAAGTAGAAAAAGAAAAGGCTTTGTGGCTACCACAAGCAATGAAAAGCAGGATATGGGTGAGGCCAGTGAGCAGAATTCAACAGTAGCTTTTGCACTTTGTGCTATTTGGAATTTCCATTAGGCCACAGAGGTGAGCAAAAACTAATACATCATGCTGCTACAGAGCTGCATAAAAAGGCCACACTGGAAAGAGGTTCAAGTAGTATCAACAGGGGGTTACAGTAGGTTCAGTTTTAAGAGTAGAATAATTTATTGCCAACATAATAATTTAATCAATAAAAATGACAGAGTTTAACTGCTTGAGTCCAGATTGTTTGGCAATTTCTCTGATAAACATATCCCAGAACCTTAGATGGAGATCTGTGGAATGATTTGTGACAAGGTCCTTTTTGGGAAACTAGAACTACAACCTGCAGTTTTCTGCCTGTGAGGTAAAAGTGCTAGACAGTGTTAGTGCAGTGATGGGTTCAAAAAGAGATTGAATGTTTTTGTGGTAGTGGTATTTTTAGGAATTCTTTAGGAAAAGGATGAACCTGGCTCAATTAGCTTCGCCTTTGACCTCCAAAAATCAGTCTGTTGTTAAATCAAAAAGGAAATTTTGTGCAACGTTTGACAGAAAACCCTAAAAGACTTCTTGAGATGTGTTCTCAAGAAAGAAATGGTCCTGAGGCCTGTGGATGTTTGTCCTTGTCCCTAAAATCTCATCTGGTCGTTATTGAATCGAAGAGGATATTTGTGCTGAATATGAAGAAAATCTCTCAAAGAGTTTAGACAGTTCACAATAAAGGCTTGAACATGAGCCCTCTTGTAAAATATATATACTTCATGAGATCCAGAAAAAAAGTACAAACAGCATGGCTCATGCTGTATTCTATTTATGTTGGAAAGCACCATGAGCAATGCTGTTTGCTCTTTTTTGTGAATACTGTAGATTTTACTTGTTGGTAGGGTGGTCTTTAATGGATGACAGTATGCAGTTAAGTCTGACATACTTTTCTACTATCAGCAGTATAAACCTGGGGTGGCCCTCAAGCAGGTTCCAGAAAAAAATAAAAAAAATTGGTCCACACTAGAATACAAAGCTTCGTTGAGGGATGAGGCTCATTCTCATCATGACCAGGGGCCCATTCACTGGAAGCCTGGGCCAATCAGGGCCCCCTGGAATCTGATTGGCCACCTCAAAATCTTTTACAATGACTGACTGTTTGCCTTGCTGAGCCATTAATTGAAAGCTGTGATGTAGGTTTTTTTTTTCTTTATTCATTTTCAGTAATCAAGTATATTTTAACCTACACTAGTTGTACTAATTCTAATATACTTCAGGGTGGAATGTAAGAGTGGCCAATTAATCCATTTTTTTTTTTTTTTTTTACAAGTGGCCCTTGATGAAAAATATTTGGACAACCCTGGTATAAATGTATGAAACTGACCCGTTTTTACATGATGCTTTTATTCTGAATGGGTTTCAGGACCAGTTATAAAAATATTTGCTGTGACTCAACAGTTTACCACTTTTGTTTCTTCTCTTCTAAACTCTCTTTACAACAGAACACAATTTTTGGATTGCAGGGGTAATTGTGCACAATATTCAAGCCATGTTAAAAATCATATGAGTAGGAATGTTTAATTAGAGATCTCCTTCTTTTCCTCCCTGTCTTCCTTTGTGCTGCTAGCCTCAATATTTGCCCAATTACTCAATATTTGCCCTTATTAGTTTGTATTGCAGCTGCACATGCAGAGACTCCTCGGTGTACAGATGTAATTAAATCACTGTGAGCCTGAGAGCCAAGCTGAAATAATGCTTAGATTGTTGTTTGCATAGGAGGTGGTCAGGTGTATTTTAGGTTCTACTCTGTTGATTACAAAATTAAAGACAAAGACTGGTATGTGTGTTGATTAGGTGCAGACTGCCGGCTTACTTTTCAACGACAACAAATCTGCCGGCTCACCTGTCACCTGGCTTTTCAGCCAAGGGAGGTGGTGGAGGGGTCAGCACCGTCCATATCATATCATCAAGTGTTCCATGATGTTATTTCACTTTTATCTGACTTAAAAAAAATCCTTGCTCAGTAGATGCCTAAGACTGGGGATGGTAAGAGATTTTATCGATACCAATGCCATTATCGATTCTGCCTACTGTTCCAATTCTAAATCAATTCTCTTATCGATTCCTTTGGATTTTTGATCTCATTAAAAACAGCCCATTCTAGGTTTAGGGTCAACAGTGTGAAGATCATGGCAATCCTGATCTTTACTGCTGCTCTGGGTACAAATGTTTCAACAAGTTTCTGGTGATTCCACTTTGCTTGAAATCACATTAACATGGACACTAGACATTGTTTAGTTGACATCATAATGCATAAATATAAGCCTCTCTTTTGAATGTCTCTGTCTCCTGCCTGCCATTATTACTTCTCCGACATATTTGCTGTTGTAAATGCTGACTTCTTAGATGTGACTGTGACATCCTGAAATGTGTAAGTCATCCAAAACTTAGTAGAAGGAATTGTGTGATTGCTTACGTTTCAGCAGACCCCTTGCTATAGTCCTGGAAAAATGCCACCTCCAGGTACCTCAGTGTGCTCTGTCAGCAACATTGTAATTATGAAAGAACATCTTCAATGGGGACAATATCATGGGCTAGTTTGTAGGCTTGTATTTCTGGAGAATAATATTAGAAAATAGTTCATTTAGTCTATATTTTCCATGTGTTTTGGCAGAAATTTTCATGTTATGAGTTTAAAGCCTCTGAAAATCTTTCGTGGGATTTTTCCTGGCATTTTGTATACACAATGGCATTTTCATTCAAATTCATAAAAAGCTGTAACTTCCGTTTTGCCTTGCAACTATTGTGGTACTCTGATGAAATAGTAATATGATCTGGGGGTGGTGCACAAGTCACAACCCTTGCACTGTACATGAGTATAGTTTATTCAGTGTCGCAAAATGGAGGTAACCCTGTGCATCAACTGGATCTGCCTGATTCAATGTTGGCAATCAAACAGATCAAACTTGCAAAGCTCCAATCTACACTGATTGTGTGGGGCCCAAAGCGGCACAGCCCAATCAGCATCCTTTAGAGCAGGAAGAGGGTGGAGCTACTAGCAAGCCTGCAACAGGAGGTGACTGTGTGTACAGAGATGCTAACAGCTTAAGTAGCAATACTTTCAGAATAGGACCATATTTCTTTATCAAATTAAAGAAAGATAACAACACTGAAAGCCTTTCTCAATAGAAAGTATATTTTTGCTCCACTTCCAACATGCTTGGCGATCTCTGTTCTACTAAGTGGCTCACACTTTGTATTTTACACTTCGGCAGTAGCATCCGCCTACTACATTATCTGACTGGCCCATAATAAATGTGATTGGTGGAACAATCATCTAATCACCTGCTGGATATGCTTCTGGAAAGGTTCTGTCCATTCTCAAACACTTTCTATGGGCCATTGCCCAGATAAACCAGTGAAATATGTTGAACGGTTCATCTGGTGTGTCAGGCTGAAATGGAGGTAAATCCAAAATGGGAGCAAATTAGTGATGGGCGATACCAGACTTTTTCAAATCAATATGATGTTGATATTTTTTGCTAGAATTTTTCCAATACTAGTACTTATACCGATACCACTTGTCTCCTACAATGCATGCAAAATGTTTATGAATTTATACCAAAAGCACACAATGTAAACATGTAGTCCAGACTGAACTGGCAGATCTTAAAGTGAGTTTAGTTTTAAGTCTTAGTCCAGAGAAAATACATTTAGCAGAAATTCCTCCATTAAAGACTAGAAAGACATGTTTTATTGGATTACTTGATATTAATTCCATAAATACTAATACAAATGGAACAACTATACTAATGTAGGCCTATGTTGCACTGATTTATCAATCTTTTAAACTAAACATTATCAATTCTAGGTTATTTAAAACTTGATAGAAGGATATTTTTGGGAGTAGCAACCCATAAAATTGTGTATTGCTACATTAGTTTGCCACAAAATTGTATTGTGTTTCTGTGTGTATGCTTGCAGGTGAAGTTGAGTACTGTTTGGTAGTCTGATTGGTCTCCACAGTCACATGACATGAGGAGTGATGCTGTCTTTGCACAAGGAAAGAAAGAAAAACTGAAAACAGTCCATAGAACTTCACAGATAAACATTTTGTTAGATTACTCATTTGATATTTTAAGGGAGAATTGATACCAAAAGACTATTTGTGAATGTAGTAATACTTCAATACTCAATATTGATACTCCCATCCCAGGTACCATACCTGGGACTAAAATGTCTTTACATATGGATAGCTGGGTTAACATGGAGCCTAATATTCTGATTAGAGTTGGGTTAGAAGCCCAAACCAAATAAAAATGCTCCATATAAACACCTCAGTCAGAATAAACAGGCCAAAACTGAATGAAATTTCATTCGATTTCACAGGGGTAGAAAATTCCTTTTCCCAAACCGATGAAAAGTAAAGTTTTGTCATGTAAACGGTGAAACTGAAAGTTGTCAGGCTGCATTCTGTCTGTGCATGCTCCGTCTGGACGTAAATGCGCAGTGACGTCTACTTCTCATTTGAAAATATGGCAGCTTCCACACAGAGCACATAGAACTGGTCTGCGGCGGAGAGTTTGTTTTTAATACAAACTCTCAAAGAACTAAACATTATCGCACGCTTAGACGGTAGGAAAACAAAAAATCTTGAGCTATTTAAAAAAGTCCAAGAAAAATTCAGTGAAGCCGGGATGGACCAAAACAAACAAGGAACCGCTGGAAAGCTCTGAATAGCCCTCTTCTGTACTCCTTCTCCTCTTCACTTCCAGCAGGAGCGCATTAGCGTCAAGCTGTTGTTTGAGTAAAAGTATAAAAATAATCGCAACCACTGTGCTAACTAGATGATAGACCTCCATCTTTCATAAATCATGTGATGTTTCAATAGATCTGTGCGTGTCACACGTCTCTGAAACAACTGATCCGATTAAATGTAGTAGCACATGTAAACACCAGATCGGAATAGATCACGTCACATGTAAACAGTTGACCTGAGATCTTCAATCAGAATGATTTTAATCAGAATGAAAAAAAAGTCTGCATGTAAGCCTGGCTGATTAAGGAAAATCCGCACACTCAACTCCATAAGCTTTGACGTGCTTATAATTATTTCCAGTCGCCCATCACTCCACTCCTTCCTGGTTCACTCCCTGCCGCCCATTCACTGTAAATTATTCTCTAATTCTTGAACGTCCTCCCTTTTACCTCCTCTCTCTTCTGCTCTTAATAACCCAGGCCTGCACTCACAGCCAAACTGAACACAAACATCATCCCAAATTGCCAGAGCAGCCCGAGAACAAACTGATTAATGAGAGGGATTAAAATGAGCGACGACCCATGAGGAGGGAAATCTTTTTTTCTAGGGTGTGACAGTGCTCATCAGTGGTTGGTACAATATCTGGAGAGTAAATTCAAGGCATCTCCCTCTCTTCCTCCATTGCTCAGTTTCTCTGGCAAACTGTCACCATCACTCATCGCTGGGCTTACATTCCCAACATTCCCCCATGACACCTGGCTCATGAGCAAGGAAGAGTGACGAGTATGCGCTGAAATGCACCCTCACAAACAGGGAAAAGCTACAGGCAGCACACACACACACTTATTGCTTCATTTTTATCCCCTAACTACTGACAGGTATTCTTGCAAACATGTAAATGAATCTGAAAAGATGACATATATTGGCACAATCTGCTATGAGCATGCATGTGTGTGGAGTGCCTGTGTGTGTGTTCCTTCTCGTTAAGCTAATGGCTCATTGGGACCAGCACAGGCCAAGTCAATCATGGTGGATCCCTCACAGTCTCCCCATTGAGACCTGTGGCTCATCAGGGGAGATGATTAGCCTGAAGAGCTTTTATGATACTACGCTAATAGCTACAAGTGCATGCTGAGAGGAAAATACATGTGTGTGTTTGTGCACGTGGGATGGTGTGTGTGCCCCTGAGAGAAGGTGCATGAGTGAATAAAATTATGTTTTATAAATTATGTGTTTTATTTCTGTTTATGTGCATGTGAATGATTATGAAATGGATGCTGAAAGAATAATGAATACTGTTGTCATTTACTTCCATCCCACAGTTACGCACTCACACATTTGCATGCACATTTTTCTCTCCCTCCATCTCATGCCACATTCATGCTGCAGTTTCAAGGTATAACATTTATGCCTCTGACGTTTTTCATTCATTATGGTGGGTTTAAAGTGGCCAGAGAGGGCAAACAGCCGCTCGATGTAATTCAGTAAGAGGAAAACAGATTCAAGAACAGAAAGGATTCAAGTACAGAAACACAACCAAAGGTCAGAGTGAAATACGCACTCGGATCCGCATTTCAAATGAAGTAACGTGCTGCAAGAGCAATAAACGAATGTATAACAGCAAATGCCCTGCAAGTTAGAAACAAAACAAAGCCAAAAACAACCCCAGAAACACCTGGAAGAGCAGAGACACAGCATAAACAAAAGAAACAAATGGGAGAGAGAGAGAGAGAGAACAGCTGATCCATGATCATCAGTGTTCGAATCAGCAGCAGGCGCCACTTGGACTGAAGTGAAGATACAGCTTTGGAAAGTAATGTAAAGTTTTAAAGGACGTGTTTTAATATTTGTGCATGAAGCAGTTCTTCTGTTGTTCTTGGTACTGTACAACAACAGAAGTTCAGCATGAGAGGAACAAGAGGACTCAAACACACAAAGCGGAGAGGAAGAAGATGGAGAAACAAACTAAAAAAGAGAAAAAAGGAAAAGTAAAGTTTCCAAACATGTGAAGAAGAGGAAGGAGTCTCAAAGATGAAGAAATGACAAGGATCACTTCTTGTTTTACAGCTTTAAGAAAAGCAAACAAGTTACCTGCAGGTGTGCAGTGGTGACATACAGGCTGGACTTAAACCCTCACTGCCTCCTGTATGGACTCTGTCCATGGTGTATGACCAAACCGCTGCTCCACCAGCTCCTTGAACAAGTGCTTGAGGACTTTGCACAGTAGATGTGATATTTTCCCACAAATAATTTGCATATTATCATTTTTTTTAAATCCAGAGGCAGTCAATACAAGCATACACACCAGCAACGTAAATGTTACTGAGCAAAAAGGCGGCACCTTTACAAAAGTCAACATTTTATTAATATAAAAAAAATATTCAAGGGAAGCTGCAGTCTATACTACATAGATTTGCAACTTTTGCAAAATTATTGGGAAAATCTTCTGGTAAAATGCCTCTTTCCAGTATCAAACACTTTTCCAAACCATGTAATTTCCCAACTAATTAATGCAGAATAACAAAGAAAAATATAGATTGCCAAAAAAGTCAATATGAAAACAGCAGGTGTATCTTACTGTTAAAACTACAAAAGTGAGTTGGCAATGTTGTGACAAAACAGGCAAAACCTCAGTTTCAACCACTTGCCCAACATCACTTAACTATTTGTGCAATTAAGGCCGTGCCTCCTCTGTTTCAGTTAAAATAAAACAGAAGATTTTAAAAATCCTTTAAACATTTTGATTAAACTCTGTGATTATTTTTCCCTAAATAAGGACAGACAAGGCATTGATCTACCTGGTGCCTTAAAAATCTCAAACCATCTGTGGTTAGCAGTAAAGAGGAGCAGTGAGGTAGCTTACAAATGCTCCTCGATCTAAGGCTCATACAGACAGTATCATGGGTGTGTGTGTGTGTGTGTGTGTGTGTGTGTATTAAAGGCATTTTGAGGGATGCATAATGAATTCATATTGGAAATTTCTTTGCATTTTAATGAGCATGTGCACTTTAGTGGTTGCAAGCTGCTCAGTAAATGCCTCATCAAATGCACTATACTGACACAAGGGCATGCACATCTGAGGGTGGGTACAATAGAAGCAGCATTGTTAGCTACACAAAAGCTTCCCTGTTGAAACCTCCAACACAAGTCTGACCAGAGTTACCGCAAGTCTGTCAGTAAAACAGACTAGAGTATAAAAATAAAAAATAAAAAATCAATGGTGCTGTTCCATTTGTAGTACTGGCTGACTTGGCTTGACTCCGCTTGGTTTCGATTCAAGGGTCTTTCTTTTTTTTTTTTTATCACATTCATATATAAATATATCTCACATTCATATATAATGGCTGTGTGAAACTGCTGTGGCACCCAAAAAAAACAACAAAGAAGAAAGTCAACATGCCATATGGCACAGTAATCTTTTAATCTCGACTTCTCAGTTTTCATAACTGTGTAAGGCAGTAAATGTTAACCTGACACACCAGGTGGACCATTCAATATATATAAGTCCATCTAGGAGAATATCCATAGAAAGTGTTTGGGAATAGGCAAGCCTTTAAAAAGCATATCCGACAGGTGATTAGCCAATCGTTCTGTCAACCACATTCATTACGACCAATCAGATGATGTATAAGGCGGGGCCTACTGCTGCGGTGTAAAGGGCAGAGCACGAGCCACTTGGTAAAACAAACTCTTGCCAAAGCATGTTGAAATTGGAGCAAAAATATACTTTATATAAATAAGTTTGTAGTGGTAATTGTTTTTCACTTAATAAAGAAATGCAGTCCAGTTTTGATAAAACTGCTTCTGAAGCTGTTAGCATCTATGCTAATCTCTGTACAGGCAGTCACTTCCTGCTGCTATCTTGCTTGTGGCCTCCACCTCTTCCTGCGCTAAAGGAATCTGACTGGTCCATGTATAACCTTGACAAACAATCATGGATGACCTGCTGCCATGGATCTGCTCGACTCCACAACATAAATTCATATTTTTGAACCAGTTGAACCCAATTTATTGGCTGTTTAACTTGACGCTGTTATATTAGTCAACATCAGTCCTCTCCAGTTTATATAATCATTAAAGATGTTTAATGTTAATATTAGAATGACCTCTCTATCCATGGTTGTTATTAATTATTGACTATTGATTATACCTCCATGATAATACCTTTACAACCATATAGACATGAGGACCCTCTTGAAAATGAGATACCACATTTCAAGGGGCTAACCCTGAATTAATTTATTTTCAGCGGAGACAATTATGATGAGGACAGATTGGTAGTTTGGGCATCCATATGTTTGTCATAATCATAAATTTTAGTCCCTTGTCCCTGTCTCTGCCCCTCCCCCACCCCAAACACATTATCAACAGAAAATAAATAATTTATTATAAATTCTCATTTTCAAATCATTTAAAACTAATTTAATTACAGTTCAGCTTTATGCTGTTGTATTGTTCAACATCAGTCCTCTCTACCTTATACTCATTATAGATGTTGATGTTAATATTAGATGAATCACTCCTTTCATGGTGGTTTTTGATCTTGCCTCTATAAAAACTATCTCTACAACCATATAGACATGAGGGCCCTCTTGAAAAGGAGATGCTGCATCCCAAAGGGCTAACCTCAAATAAATTTATATTCAGCTGAGACAATGATGAGGATAGATTTATGATTGGCCCATGGATCTGTCACTATCTTTAATCCTTACTTAAGTCCCTTTGAGGTTTTTTTTCTTGCCACTGTTACTGTAAGACTCCTATAGATGTACCCTCCTGTAGGTTGGCCCAGTGCTGCTCTCATGGTGGATTCATGTTGGGTTTGGATAAATATATGTGTTTACATTTGTTTATATGTATTTTATATATGTATATATGCATATATATGTGTCTATAAAATGAAGAGTACGGCTCCAGCTTGCTATTGTCGAGTGTCTTGAGATAACACTCGTTAAAATCTGGCGCTACACAAATAAAGACTGATTGATTGCTTTTACAGCTCTAATTTCAAGCACACTTAGGGGCATATTATACTCAAAAAAAGCATGATGTAGGGTTTTAAAAACTCAAGGGTTGAAAAAAAGTCAAATTCCAGCCCTGCTGTGTGCACTAAGTAAACATTTTTTAACGTATTTATTATGAAAAAGCTTTTTCATACTTTTCAAGTCTCTCTCAGTCTAGACATTGATTTGAAGAGATGGTGTGGAGAACACTCACACAAAAGCACACAGACACAGATGTACACAATCACAGACACACATCTGCATTTGCCGTAATGTTTTTTTGTCCTCTCAAAATGGGCCACATCTAAAAAGAGGTAAAGCCCACAGGGAATCCATTTACCTTCCCTTGCAATCATCATACACTCTTCTAAAAACGCCACAGACTGGCAGTGTTTCCATGGATACACACCACTTCACCCCCCTCTCGTTTTACCCTGTCATTTTTCCAGTGTATCTTTCAGTCTCTGCGAGGCCTGTAATCCCTATGGATTGGTTAACACGCCTGCAACATACCTGAACATGTTGTTTCCTGCGCACCTTAAAGACTTGAAAATGTGTGTGTTTGTGTGCGAGGAATGTGGTTCAGAAAGCTTTACCTGGGGGCAAGCTTTACCACAGAGAAATAACCCCCAATGATCCCACACAAATACATACATGGTGCTCACAGCTGCTTATTGTGGTGAAGAGTAGATATTGAATGTAGGTTTTTCTCAATAATCTCACACACATACTCACACAAACCCAGGGCAGAGAGAGATGTCCCATTGCTTCCATCAGGTAAGTCACACAAACTCCCTCGAGCTGAGCCAGGACTCATTGATAGGTCTGTCACACAAGGGGGAAGAAGTCGACTCGTTTATCACTGCAGACCTGGAAACTCCCAGCCTGCAGGAAAAATATCAGCAGCAGAATAGTGAAAATGCCACAGAGTGAGTGAACTATTTCTCTGAAAGTTTACAGGAGGTCTGTCAGGTGAACAGCTGATCAGAGTTTATTTACTCTCAATAGCCCAGCTGAAGGTGAGTTTTCCTGCTCACCCTGAGGAATAAAAATAATGAGCTCTAAATTCTACACCAAGGTAGCAATTCTCACAACTAGTTCACTGAATCCAACAGAATCTTGTTACTCAGTAAACTCCAGAGTTTGTTTATTTAATTATCACAGTGCTCTCATTTTGTTTTTTCATATTACTACAAAAATCTAATGATTTTTAAGTCGGGCCATTACCAACATCTACAGAAAATCCCAGCAAAGTTCATTAAGCAGTTTTTTTGTAATCTTGCGAACAAACAAACAAACAAACAAACAAACACAGGCAAAAACATAACCTTGGCCGAAGTAAAAAGAAGTGTATGACATTCACCTTCTCTGTTGTGTCTTCACTATGTCTTCACTACTCATATTATTTTGTGGTGTGGCATCCTGAGTCACATTGTACTGTTGGCATTGCATCTTGTGGAATACAATAAAGCTTTGTAAATTGTATCCTGTATTGTTTATTATTCTGTATTGTACTGTATCATAGCATATCAAATTGTGTTTAATAACATTAAGTTTACCATATTTTACCATATTTAGTCACATTGTACTGTTTGGATTGTATGGCATACCATTTAACTTTGTAGGTCTTTTCCTATATTGTATTGTTTTGCATATTGTACTGTATTGTACTGTATCATACCATATCAAATTGCATCACATAATGTGTGTGTCATACTTTATCATATCTGGTATTGTAACTTATAAAGTGTACACAGTGTACTTTTTGCAACGTATCTTATTGTAGCATACTATTTTGTATTGTGTATATCTTTTTGCATGTTGTATCACATACAGTATTGTATTGTACTGGGCTATAATAGATCATATTGTATCATATAAAACTGTGTATCATAAAATATAAAATATATATCATATAAATATATTGTATATTGTACTCAATAATAAAGCATATACTGTTCTGTTGTGTTGCACCATATCAAACTGTGTCATATTGTGCTGTACCATAATACAAAGTATTGTTTCTTATCATACAGTATCTCTTATGGTATTGCATTGTGTTGTTTTGTGTCATATTGTTTAGTAGTGAACTATATTACATCATATAGAATCATATTATTATATATCCAGTTGTGTTGTGTTGTGTATACCATACTGTCAGTACCTCCATGTTCCCTGCTCCTTATCTTCAAGAGTAATAACATTGAATCTAGCAAGAACTACCTTTTAAATCCAAGAGATCTAAACTCAAGGGAGGGTATCATTCACATGAACTTAATATTTTAGTATTTGCATGTTAAATATAATAAGCAGCATATCTATGCAAGCTGAGGTGCCTTTTTCTGCATTTTATTTCTGTGCAGCCATGACAGCCATCATTGCTCACAGCCGCCTGCTTTTTTTTTTTCATTTTTCAAAAACCTGCTATGGCTGCTATAAGGAAAATGCATCATTTCATGTGCAGCAATAGAATCTTGCTTAGAAACCTCTTTTCCCCAGAGGGCTTAAGCAACAGACGTAAAATCTTTTATGGGCAGGGCATGGATTGAATCAATTTTGCACTACATCTTTTGGCAATAAAGCAAATGTAGCAAAACTAAGGCTGATTTATAAGGGCGGTGTCACAGCTTATTGTTTTGAAATATCTACAGTAAGCTTTCTTTCAAGACAGAGGGGGCAATCTATACTGCAATATGGCCCCTGACCTTGTTCTTACTGTAGCATAACGGCTGACCTTTGAAACACAAAACCTTAACCCTGCTTTGACCCTGTGGGGCAGGGGTCGAGTTCACAAACTCATGTCTTGGCGGCAGATTTTACAACTATTCTTCACCGTGAAGCACTAACAGAGACAAAGCACACAGTCATACACATTCACTGAGGGTGGGGAGGGTTAGGGAACACATACAATTAGTAAGGAATGCAAGCCCCTCTAACCCCACCCATGCTTCTCCCCCTTACCTTACCCATGCTACCCCATTACCCAGGAGCATGTGGCTTTGAGAAAAAGATCACTCCCATTGCTCTTCATACAGCACAAGTCATGATCCGGCTTATTTTAAATGAGCTGTTTTATTTAACTTTAGACCTATCTCAAAATTTCCCTTCATTAAAATAAAGTAAGAAAGAGGCGTTCTCGTACAGCTGCAGTCTTATTTAGATTTGAGCATCATTCTTGAGATTTTCCAGTCTGGTTTTAAAGTTTTTTTCCAGCACAAGGTCTGCAGTTTTAATGATCTTTCATTACTGACTCTGCTGTTTTACTGCTTTTAGATCGTACGGCTGCTTCGGACAAAGTTGTCATTACATCTCACTTTTCTTGTCTTGATCTCTGCCTGGGTTTTAGAGTAGTTCAGGTCTGGGAATCTGAAATCATCCTTTTCCCCCCTCCCATGTGGTGTGCCCCAGTGCTCCATTCTGAGCCAAATACATATTTTCCTTGTATTTAATACCCGGGACTGATCTTTAAAAAACGTGGTGTCTCCTGTCGTCTTTATGCAGATGACACTCAGCTCTATCATCCTCTCAAAAGAAATGGCAGCTCAATTAGAAAGTTCCTGGATTGTATTAAGAACATGAACATTTGGATGGCTTTGAGCTTTTTTAAATTTGGTTAAAGCAAAATGAAGATCATGGTCTTTAGCCCCAGAGAGCTTGGTGATGCCCCTCCTCAAGACCTGAGTTCACTTCAACCTGTTAAAAATCTAATGTCATTAGCCTTGGTGCAAAAATCAACATTGATTTTAAACTGGATCAATGGAGGAATTCTGTCATTAAATCCAGGATTTTAATCACCTGATGCTTTTATCCAAGATAAATTCTGTTCTTTAAGATATTTTCAGGGCATTATGGGCTTTAATCAATATCGAAGAGACAGTTGATAGACTCGGAAAGGGGAAGAGAGAGAGTTGGGGAAGACAAGTGGCAAATGGGTCCCAGGTCAGACTCAAACAGGCTTCTCACACATGGTGAGTACCTCAGAATGTGGTAATTGCATGGTCACACATGTCAACACCTCTGAGAATTGTTCAGTTTTATCCTTTAATGATTTCAAACAAGTGATCCACGCTTTTATTTCTCCTGTACTACTGTTATGAACTTTGCTTTGGAGAGGGATGAAGCAGGCTGTAGATGCTTTGACTGATGATTTGCTTCTCTGTGACTCTAAAATGACTGGTTGTAATTAGGGATGCATGATATTAGATTTTGGCTGATATCCAGTATACCAATATTTCAGAACTCCTTATCACCAATACAATATTTTTTTCTGTCAAGAGAACAAAACTTTCACTTCACGAAAATTGACCTGTCCTTTCATGGTGACAGTTTCTGTACGTTAGAAATAGATGTGAAGTAAGGAAAACAACTTTATTCATTAATAAATTATACTTTTGATTTATAAAAGTGGATTTCAGTGATGTTGGGGTAAGTAATAATGGTGCCCTTCAATATTCTGCCAGTATTACAGCCAATACATGGGATATACAGTATATAATATGTATATATATATATATATATATGGCCATTTAGTGAGGCCAAAATATCTGCTGTGAATATCAGCAAAAATGACCATATCTGCAAATACCGATAATCATGTTTTCAGACAATGATCTGCCGATACCCAATATTCTTCAAATAATACTGTACATCCCTACTTTATATGCATTTATTGGTGCTTTGCTATTGTATCATGTCTGTAACTTTATGAATGCTGCTGTCTGCCTTGACAAGGATACTCTTGCAAATGAAAATTTTAATCTCAGAGTTTTTGAGGGTTAAATAAAGTTATATAATAAAAAGATAACTAGGTACTAAAAAACAGGAACATTTCACACCCATCCTGGCTTCCAGGCACTGGCTTTTTGTTTATTTTAGGATTAATTTTAAGATTTTGTTTTGTTTTGATTTAAGCCTTTTAATGGATTTGCCTCCCTACTTTTTTGATCCTTTAAAACTCTACATACCCTTGGGATGTTTTTGTAAGTACAGCAGCTTCTTCTTGTCGTCAAAAAGACCAGGCTAAACATTTGCATTAGCTGAGCCTTTCCAAATGTTGCCCCTAAATTAGGGAACAACATCCTGAAACCTGAATGTCCTCCACCCTACCTACTTTTAAGTCTTATCTTAAAACTTGCTTTGGTTGTTTCATGTCCTCCTTCATCGACTGTTAGGTTTGTTAAGTGATTTTACTGTTTTGTTTTATATCTATTTTACTTTAATTCTTCTTTGTAGAATTTTGTTAAACTTTATTGTTTTTAAATGTACCATATGAATTAAGCTGATTTGATTTAATGATAGAAAAGGACCCAAAAACTCCAATGGAAGTGGCGACAACCAAGTTTGCTCATGTCTGTGCAGCTGAACATTAACTGAGTTACAACAGAGAGGAAACTTCGCATAAAATTATTTTGCTGTGTTTATGTTGGACACAGGAATGGAAAGGCAGTGCAGGGAAAGGCCACAGAATGTGTTTTTTAAACATATATATTTACTTTAAATATAGACGTAGAGTAGACGATCATCTGCAAAACATCTTACTCAGAAGCACTGCTCTCGCTCTCTCCTCTAAACACACATACCTTTTCTTCTCCAGTGTGTGGGTGAGGCTATGCAGACCTTTGTCCTCAGCATCAAATAAAGTGGACAGACCTGATAAGCCGATAAGGATGCAGCTGAGAGAAATACCAGGGCCCCTCACTTACAAAAAAAGGCATTGCAAGAAAGGGAAAAGCCTGACACAAGTAGACACACTTCCACAGCAGCAAATAGACGATGCGTTGTGTTTTCTATTACAGCGCGGTGAGACCCCTCTGGTGCTGCAATATGTTGCACTCCCTCATCTCTAGAAAGCTGATAGTTTTTCCATTAGGGTAAAAGGAAGTTGGGTTAGTCCCAGAGTAAAATAAAATAGAAGTGGAGGTCAGAAGGGGAGATTGAAAATGGAAAGAGGGGAAAAGAAGTCCTTTGTGTGTTATTTTGGTTTAGCAGAACAAGACATACACGCTGTTTATTCTGTGAGCAGCAAGGGCGAGGGTGAATACATGAGCGAGAGGATGAAATGGGAGGACAGGATGGGATATAATGGCCAAGCTCCATTAGTAAGTCAGTGGTGCATGTGATGGTAATTATCGGGTGAAGGCTACTCTTGGCGTGTCCTTAGTTGCTCTAACTGTCACTGCCGTAAATGTTACACAAACAAGTACAAACACTTTTTAAAGTGAGAAATATGCCTGTGTGTTTAATGGAAATAATGGCGAAGAGAAGAAGAGTATAGAGCAATACACACAGATATATGCAGCTTAATGTGGAGGTGAGCTCAAGCCTAAACTGGCTTCTCAAGTTGGCAATGCTTTCCCTCTTTTCCTTCTCATAACTTCTCTCTTCCCTTATGAAGATGGACATTGCGGGAGAGGTACTTCAAAGTAGATGTCAGACTTTCTACTCAAGCCTGCCATTTTTCTTTTTTTTGGTTTCTTTAGACTTAAAGGGAATAAGGTATGGTGGTAGTCATGAATAATACATGTATTCAGCTACCAACTCTATTAGACCATAGTATATAAGACATACACATAGTAAGGCTCCCACAAATTATTTTTACAATAATTATTCTGTATGAGAGCACAGCACATGCTCACCACATCTTCCTTCAAAGCTACATGCATCACCTGTATGGTGGCCCATAGCAAAGTGCACAGATTACCAAGAAAACGGACCTTGAGGATCTAACAAGAAAAGTCTGATCTGACCTGCAGAGTGAAGGCCAGTGGTAGGTGGAGCAATCCATATATCCATATATAGATATATAACATTTGCTCTGATATTAATCCATACCAGTGTACTGAGATCAATACTTTAGTTTAAGTTTCTCTCCTGTTTGCACTGCTGCAGTTTTGTCAAAGAGGCAACATGTACGTGCCGCTCCTGGCACAGCACAGAGCAGGCACACCTCAATCCTCCTCCCCGACTCTTGTGTTTTGGTGTATGGTCACGTGACTCAGTGGCAACAGGCAAACAAGCAAGCAGACATGACAATGTACAGGGAAAATTGTTTTGTTACTGCCCTATTGTATCTGAACAAAAACTTCTGTGAAAATTAAGTATTGTCTATTTACCAATGATCTTTGCCTGAATTTTAACTAATTATAATACAAAGGAAAAGTCATAAAAAAGTTAAAGGTCATGAAAATTCCTTCAGACTTAGAAAATACATCCACCTTAATAAATAAAAATTAGAGTTGCTGGTTGTTTTGGTCAAAATTATGCTAAAATACATTTTCCCCAACTATATTTTAAATACCTGTTAATCTGGGTTTAGTCCTGTTTATTAACATAAATTCTCATGTTGGTTTCCAACTTCAAAAATTCCCAGAATTTTGCATCCCTGTTAAAAAGTATAAGTATCAGCATTACTGGACCCTGACACCAATTCTTGCAATATTGCACACCTAATCAACCCTGTCCCAGTGCAGAGGAGAGTCGGAGGTATGGAGCAACTTCATCTGGTTTTGTTATATAACATATTCCTCTGTGGTGCGTTGATTGAATATCATATGAATAGATTTCTGCCATTAAACAACAAATGTGCACTCAAAGGATACAATGACGAAGTTCAAGGGTAAATGTAGCAGATTTAAGAGGTCCAAGGTCAAGGTTATAAGACAACATGTTCATCCACTGGTATTCTTAAAACTTTGCTCAAATATCCTCTCTGTCTTTAAGATGAACTGAAAATATTTTGGGTACAAGGTTAAGATTGCTGTGGCTGAAAAAAATGTAACAAAAATGCACCCGAACTATAAAGAAAGTGTTTCTTCCAGTCACACTATCGCAAAAGAAGAAAACATTGTTGTGCTGATGAGTAAAATACGTCTCACATATATAAATGAGGGTGACACGGTGGCGCAGCAGGTAGTGCACATGACTCACAGCAAGAAGGCTGCTGGTTTGAACCCTTTGTCAATCAGGGCCTCTCTATGTGGAGTTTGCACGTCCTCCCCGTGCATGTGTGGGTTTTCTATGGGCACTCCACTTTCTTCCCATGGACCAAAAACATGCTGATTAAGTTAATTAATAACTTTAAATTGCCCTTAGGTATGGGTGAGTGAGTGAATTGCTGTCTGTCTCTCTATGTGGCCCTGTGATTGGCTGTCAACTGGTTCACAGAGGGACCCGCGTCTCGCCCAATGTCAACTGGGATAGGCTCCAGCCCCTTGCAACCCCCAAAGGGACAATTATATAGATAATGGATGGATAGATAAATAAATGAATGATGCCTCTGAAAAACACCACCCTAACTCTTGTGTTGTTGTTTTTTAGTATTTTCTGGAGCATTAAGTGATGTAAACACAACCAGTGTTTTTCTTGGCTCTGTGGTTGCTGGCCTCAGGCAGGTGTGTATATGCTGTGTTTTAAGATGTTTTTTTACAGTGAGAGTTGAGCAACAAGGTCAAGTTCGAAAAATGTGCAACCCTTTCATTACGCTACGCAACCCAACATGCTTCAAGGTATGTGTGCCATTTCAGGGGGTTTACAGCGCACTCACTCACTATGGGACTTATGTGTGAGTGTTATTTTATTTTCTGCCAGTGTTGATGTGAGGTTATGGCGCTTCTGAGTGTAAATCATCACCTAAAACATAAGTGTGTGTGATTGCTGGAGCCTCCAGGCAGCTGCTGTGCTGTAATGTTAGCCAGTGGGAGGAGCCTGTTGAATGTACTGGAGTTCTCTGAGGAGCAGAATTCAACAGCTGCTCCCCAGCTCCTCCAGGCCTTTCTCCCTCCACTTTTAACACTCTGATCTTCTCTTTCTTTATCACTCTCTCTCTACTGGGCCCCAGGAGACATTTTTTTTGTCTTTGACAGTAAATCCAGCCTTCAGTCTGTGTGACAGTACTAGCATGAATGCTTCTACACAATGCAGGAATCTATCATGACTGGGTGCGACAGTGACAGAGGACTTGTGGCACTTTATCTGATGGTTTTACAGTTAAGTAACCTGACGTATGGTCTACATCTTATCATGTTCTTTAATACTTTGAATATTTAACACTTGAATGCCCCTATGCCCTTTAAGCCACATTCACACACTGACGCTAAGGCCAACTTTTTCCAATGGCATGTCAAGTTAATTCAGAAAATCAGGGCAGGTTTTGTATTTTTCACGTGATTGCAGTCAGCTTCCATACAACAATGATTTTCAACCCACTTTTTGAGGAGCGCAGGGTCCAATTGCTTGTGCATCTGAGGATTTAACTGGGCACTATCTGCATTTGAGTTGTACATCCTACATCTTTGCTTGCTGAGTACTTATACAAAAGCTGCAATTACAAAATCGCCTGCTTGTTGCCCTTCACTTTGTCACAAGGTTACAACACTTCTCTGAATGCTGATGTTGTGTCTCTCTTCCTTTTGCTCTTGGATATGTCTCTGGTTCTTGTCTCAGGTTCACGTTCCATTTACTTCACAGTATTTGTACGTGTGGGTAAATTTATTTAACAGCCAGATATATTGAAACCATCATAACAAAGAAATTACAAAAATCAAATACACTAATCCTAATTCAAAACCAAAATACTGCTAAGAAATTAAAAAAAAAAATGATAAAATGACAAAGTGTTTAATGTTCCAAGACTCAGGGCTAAGATAAAGCGATATATAAACTAATTAAATCTTGTACGCTGCTCTGGAATTTTGCTGTGGACTGCATGCTGCTGTGGACCTATATAGCTTCAACAGCTACAATTAATATTTAGTCCTTTTTCATTATCGTAACAGTCTCTCAAATCAACTTCACAATGATAAGTCTCTGAAAATAAATGTAGTTCCTGAAAATATATCTAATTTATTACTGTAGACATCATTATAGACATAGATGACCTGAAGTTGTGGACCTTCATAACTTCTATACTTCAGCTACTAATATTAAGCCTTTTATTTCGTCCTTCTTCATTATCTTTACAGTTTCTGAAATTAACTTCAGAATGGTAATTCTCTTAAAATACATGGTTGTTCCGGCAAATATATATCCCACGTATTCCTGTAAACATCAACATGGACAAAAATTACCTGTAGATATGGACCTATACATGCTTCAACAACTACCATTAATGTTTAGTCCTTGTTCATTATCTTTACAGTTGCTAATATCAACTCCAGAGTGATAAGTCTCTTAAAATATATGGTAGTTCCTGCAAATATATCCTATTTAATACTGCAAACATTAATAGGGAATGAATGACCTGCTGCTATGGACCTACATAGCTTCAACAACTACAGTATAGCCTTTCATGTAGTCCTTGTTCATTATCTTTTCAGTTGCTGATATCAACTTCAGAGTGAGAAGTCTCTAAAAATACATGGTAGTTCCAGCAATTATATCCCATTTATTACTATAAAAATCAACATAGATATTGATGACCTGCTGCTGTGGACCTGCCTGACTCCAACTGTTTCATCCTACAGGAATCAACATCATTTTTATAATTGTAAAAAAATAATTTAATAGTAGCTTAAACAAAACTACTTTTAAAAAAATGTATGTCCTTTCTATTTTGTGATCATTGCAGTTGTTAATGTGAATATTTAAAAAATTGTTTTATCCATGGTTGTTAAATTAACCCTGCTATAATACCTCCCATTCTCTTCGTTTGGATGACATCCACGTTGTATGTCATGACCTGGTAAGTCTTTGTATCCATGGCCATACATCTGCAGACATTCCCTTTTACTGCACACGGAATTTAACTGCATTTAACAGGCAAGGACTTTCTTTGTTGCACATTATTGGATTAAGTGTTTGAATGTTGTGGTTAAAAATAGCCCTGACCTTGTGCTTTTAATGGTTTAACTGAATCTTGGAGTTGACGGCAGCCTGTCACAGAAAATTTAATGACTTCTGACCCTCGCGGATTGACTCACCCACACCGCATCATCCCATTAAAATAGACGAGCCCTGAGGGATTGAGGCATATAAACACAGCTCCGAGTCTGCCACCGCCATCACAGTTTTATCTGCCACACATCAGCGATACATAGTCATTGTTTTTTTGTTTTTTGTACAGTTAAGCTCATAAACCCTGCTGGAAATTTAATCTCCCGCCTCTAAATTCAACAAGACACAACACAAAATAGCATAACCAATTAAAATTAAAGCGCACCAAGCTGAGCCATAATAACTACACATCCCACAGGTAGTCTCTCTCAACACACACACTTGTGAGAGCTCAGGCAGCGGGGGATTGGCCCACATTCGGCTTAATAGCACACTCACTGATACAATCGATGAAACAAATCCTGCATGCTGCGAGATAGCTATCCGAAATTCAGCGAATAAACGCAGGCCTGTACAGGTAGATGTAACACACACACACTTGCTGTGTATACGCTGGGGCCATCTCTGTTCCGTCCCCCTTAATCACTCAGAGACAGCAAACACACTCAGGCCACACAGGATATTAAACCAACTGAGCTTGAGGAAGAAAATTAATCACACAGGCTGTCTTCTATTCCTTTATCTCCGTACACCTTCACTCTCTGCCTTTCTATTTGTCCCCCCCTTCCTTTATCTGCCATTTCATGTCTTTAGTGCTGGTGTTTAAGAGCAAATGCAGATTTATGACTTCTTAACAAGCCATCTTCTGTTTTTGTCCTTCACCGCTAATCACAACTTTCATTTCCCCCCATCGTGGCTCTGACTCCCTCCTGATATGCATATATTTATCTCCTACGTCAGTTTACTCCCCTCCCCATCCCTCCTTTAGATGCACTTTCATTTTGCTCTAATTATGCCTCCATGCAGGTGACAGACAGGACCAGAGGGACTATGTTTAAGGGTTTTCCGTCCATTAAAGCCATTATCTCAAGAATTCTTGAAGAGATGTCTTTAAACGCTGCAGCAATTTCCACTTTGACTCGAGAATGAACTATTCAGATTTTGGAGGTCATTGGGTCATATGTTTATCCTTTGCTCACAAATGCTATCACACTAGTGCCTTATGCACAGAGTGTAAAAGATGTGGACAAAGCCATGTGACATGTTGTGGAGGTCTTGTAATGGATGCTGCCTTCTGCATATTTCATCTCAACCGAACTTTAGCTCGACCACTCAGATGTAAGGATGGACTTAAAGTCAGAGTACTGTATCTCACATTCATCCCTTGCATGCTGCACAGAGACATTTCAGTGGTTAAAAGTTGAAGGTCAGGCTAGAGGTTGGGTCTCATGTTCATCCCTTGCTTGAGACAAGGTACCTTCAGAATGCTTTATAATAATGGTCTGTCTGCACCATTAATCTCAACACCTAGGGTCAATCCCTAGGTGAAAACATGCCCTTAAGAAATGAAACGCACTCAATTCTGGTATGTCATCACCCAGAGCTGCTTGCTGGCTGTGTCGTAGGCAGATGTGACAATAGCTTTAGCTATAGCTGCGAAAGCTAGCTCGTTATAATGACAAATTTTGAAATACAACCAACAATTCAAAACACGATTAATATTTACTTCATGATTTAATAACTACTTAGAATTATGTACTTCTTTTGGTCTCCGCTGTGCTATCTTGTCAGCGGGCGTGGTGTATTATGGGAAATTTCTCATACCCCTTCCTTTCAAGTGAGGTCCCAGTTTGTCTTCATTTCAAGGGCTGTGTAGCCCTTCCCCTTAGCCTTATGGAGAATTGGGATACCACTTCACTAGATGTGAATGCGCAAAACCAAGGGCTAGGAGGTACAATTGGGATTGACCCCAAGTCTCAAGAATGCACGGGTTGATTTTTTTTCAAACTCTGCACAAATGTCCACACTAACTCAGAAATGCAGTGATGAGAATTTGGAGGTTGAAGGTCAAAGGTCAAGGTAATGGATCCTCTGGTATTTTTTCAAATGCAATCTCTGAATCAAAGATAGATTGTTGAAGAAATCATATTTTGGCTTAAATCAGGCTTATATTTATTTTAGATTACTGCTAAAGTATGTTATTGATCTCTCATGTTCAAAGAAACTTCTAATTTTAATATAAGGGGTATCCATGACAGTCCTGTATTCTCTCTCTGTCTGAGATGCTCTGTTGTAGCTCCTGCCACTTTAAGGTTCCCTTCCCCAGGTGGGTCCAGTCTGCCGTGATTGGTTTACTTGATGTGCTGATTAATCAGTTCGGCACTGCTTGACAGGCATGTTGTCAACAGCTCTACATTCATTCTAACGTCTACCCTCTGTAATGGGCTTGCTACTGCGAGCCAATGGAATTATACTGAAGAATGGCAGGACAGTACACTGGTTGGTGTGTTCTGGGGGGTAAAGCTATTTTAGGTAGATGCTTGCTTCACATTTATATAAAGAGGGAGAGGTCTTCATGCCGCAGACATTTTGTGATGTTCATAGACTTTATCTCTCAGAGGAGACACACTAAAGGGCATACAAAAACAAACAAAAAAGCATAAAACAGGCTTTTAACATTTGGGAGGTCAAGGATCGAAGTCATGGTCGAAGTCATTGTATTCATCCCTTGCTTTTGAACATTATATCACAAGAGTGGGATGGTAGATTTCCTAAAAACAATGCATGATGACTCTGATTTAAGGGTAAACTGATTCAAGTTGGAGGTCAGAAGTTGAAAGCCAAAAACACTGTGGCTTCATGTTCATCCCTTGTGTGTGAACGGGGAGTTTTCTTAAACCTTGCACTTCCATCCACTCTGACTCAAGGATGAACTTACAGGACATGAGGTGATAGGTTAAAGATCAAGTATACAGGACTGTATGTTCCTGCTTGTTGACATATATCTCAAGATCTACTCCCTGGATTTTCTTCAGCGTTTACATTATTGTCCAAGAGACTCGGGGATAAAGAGAAGACATTTTATGCTTGCAAATGTTGCACCTAAGCATTATAAAAATAAGATCTCTACTGGTCTGAAGCCCCTCACCCAACCCCATCAGTTGAACTGTTTTTGACTCATTATCTTTTCGCTTCTCTCCTCCTCTGATACAAGCTAGCCTTCTTTTACCCACTTTGCTTACTGTGTGCACTGATTATGGTGGAAGATAAAGCACACACTGTCCAGGAGGCTGTCACTGGAGCCTCATCCAACCTGGATCTATTTTAAAAGCACCCCCAAAGAATAATGAGTCTGTTTCTCTCTGTCTCTGTACACTGAATCCAATCCAAAAGTTCCCAAATAGCCATCAGATCCGGGTGGAGCTGGCAGAGGGGACAGACAGCGGCTGTCATCCCTCAATAGGCTGACACTAAATGGCTAAATCAGTTTAAAGCTACTGTAACTAAACCCAGACGAGGCAGAGGGAAAACTCACAGGGGGGCAGGGGAAAGCAAGGGAAGGGCAACTGAGAGGAATGACAGTAATCCTCCTCATTGTAAGCAAGACAAAAAAGCTGTGATCCTCTCAGTCTTTGGGAAACAAATGAGAGGATCACACAAACACACAAACTGCAAACAGGCTTTCTTAAAATAATCTTAATCCTTATCAAACAGTTAAAGTTGGCTTTCTCTGTACTGTCAGCTATCTTCAACCATTTACCCCTCACTTTTACGATTATAACCCAACATTACTCTGACAAGCCTTTTACACAATTTCCAATTACAAGAATTTAAATCATAAGAATTAAGCTAATGACGGTTTTGTTGAAACATCTGCATTGCCCTCCCCAAAAAATGTGCCTAGTTAGCTTAGTTCTTCCAACATCTACCTTATAGATCACATTCAGGTTTGTACACACTGATGACGTTTTCATCCCAAAATACTCTGTCAGTTCCAACTGGATAGCATTGGCAGAAGAGTGGTGCAGGAATCAGTCCAAAAACATGGAAGTGAGTTAGCATTTAGCACTTCCTGGTTCCCAACTCTTCAGAGTAAATTGGATTTAGAATACTGGTTTCGGATAAGTGCCTGAAATATGGCTAATGGTGAACACACGCACATGAGATTTTTAATGTTTAATGGCATTTAATAATGAAAAAAATCTGATGTTTCCTGCTTTTCTAATCTTAAACTTGTTGCGAACTATTCATACACTGCTACCACGGCCATGAGAAGCAACTTCATCAGGTCACTCGATTTTGACGAAACTCTCGAACAAGAAGTTACAATAATACCCCTTTCCCACTGGTCGAAAAACCTGTTTAAACACGTTAACAATCGGCTCCTGTCGGCAGTGGAAAAGGCTCTAATCAGCATTCAGACCCACGTTGACTGACCCTGCAAGTGACACGGGTTTTTATCGGCTCGCCTCCGATCGACACCCAGTGGGAACATCACACTCAGGTGAACGTGCTAATTTACGGGATGATCTTTTACCTTTGACCCTTCACGGATGTTTCTTCAATTTTATTTCAATTCAATAAATTCTTTTGGATTAATTTATGCCCTGAAATGTTTATTTGTTTTTCCTAGTTTTATAATTTATGTCCCTGTGGAGCACTTAGTTTCTCTTTTTTAAGAAAAGAGAGCTATAATTTAAAGTTACCAGTATTTTTTTGGTGGCTTTGTAGAAAGTTAAGAATGAGACTGTTATAAATATATAATATATTACCGACAGTACACATTAATAGCACTTGCTTTTATCCATTTGCTTCTTAATATATGTCAGCCCATATATTGTACCTATTACTGTCTTGTACGAGTGGTAAGTCATGTTGCAAATTGTATCATCTGTTCTTATGTTTTTAATGTCCTTGTGTTTCAAGCCATTTACTTTTTAATATACAGTGCTTAACACATTTTCAGACAACCTGTCATAAAAATGAAAAAAAAAAAAAAAAAAAAAATATATATATATATATATATATATATATATATATTTCAGAAAACTTTCAACAACTTGTTTAAAGCTAAAAATGTTATTATTATTAGACATACATTGGAACAGGAAAGAGGACTTCCACACTAAATTCACCTCTTAAAATTCTTCGATAACAAATCTGTTTTTTTACTTGATGTGAAACACATGCTCCAAGGTCAGATTTTAAGTTATAAATGTCCTCTCTTTCATTGCACTCAGCAGGAATGACACAGACTACGTTGTTTACATTTTACATAAATTCCCTCAGACCACTAATACACTCTGAGTGCTTGCCTCCGTTTTGCTGCTTTGTATTCAGGGCACAGATCGATTTCTTCAGGACACATTGACGGGAGACTTTTAATTTCCTAATGGAGAGGCTGCAGAGTGAGGGGGCGCGTGTCGGGACAATATCACTGATGGGCCCACAGTAACCACAGAGCCCTGCCTGTGTATGTTGAGCTTTTATTGTCACAATGTGCTACAAGGGTAGAACATACTGTTATGTAAGAAAAACGAAAGAGAGAGGGGAAAATGACGCAGACCAATTTTGTTTTCTAAAAGAATTTTTCCATCTGGTCTTTTGATTAGGCTTTGATTTAGATTTATGAATTTGCAAATAAGCAATTATGACGATGACAGCCATCAATCAGCGCTATTCAGCTTACTTTTACTGATCTGTGCACAAAGCCACACGTCCAATTTGCAGATGATTGATAACTTCATTTCAGCTCATTTCTAAAAAATTGAAAGCGAGTACTGTGTCTCATGAAGCTGGCAGCGAGCCGATCCCTCCGGCAGTTATCAATGCAAAACATGAGCTTCCTCGATTTCTCACTTCTGTCACAACAAATCAGAGGATCAATCAACGTAAGGGGAAATTTACATAATGCCGGTTATATCAGAGAGATTAATCTTTGCTGCAAACCAGCGATCAATTTAGATGTCATCTTCTTGAAACTGAAGAAAACAGACACACACACACACACACACACGAGAGGAGAGCAATGTTTAAGGAATAGTTTGGGTTTCGGAACTGACCATATCTCCCTCTGACCGAAGATGGCCAGGTATATCAGTATCTGATACATAGCAGTCAATGGTGCCTTAATGAAAACCTTATAATTACCCCACTTTTAAGTGCAAAACTGACAACGTAGTCTTGACTAGACACTAAAGTAAGATTCTTTACAGCGTTTCACTTGTCATTGACAATCCCCTGTGGTTGGAACTATTTTTTGATTTAACATAGGAATATGTATCCTTTCATCATCCTCATCATCTGTTCAGGTCAGAGTACTGCAGCAGGGTCAGTTAGCAGTCACAAACGAACTCTGCTGAATATTAAGAAGATGGGTCGCTCCTGTATTCATCCCGGTTGTAAAAACAAGCAAAACAAATGGTCACGGTACTGATAAACATCCCTTTATGTAGGCCTTAGCCAACTTTAACTTATTATTTTGAACATGGATGTTAGGTTTTCCACCTCTGCTACAACAGAACATCACTGCGGTGCCCAGTTTACCCATCAGGATCAGAAAGGTCCAGCAGAAGTATTGCTACTATTTCCAACTCTGTGTTCATGACACATCTGCATCACAAAAGAACTTGTGATCTGTCATGCTCCTCAGTTTCCCCAGCAGTTTTTCCCATCCAAACTTTTGAAACTGGTGTCCAGAGTGAAAAGTTTTGAAAACATTTTCATATTGTCTTCATGTAACAGGAATCGCAGTTCTCAGGGAAAATGGGAATGCGCACATGCCCAGTACTCTTAGAGCAACAACAATAGCTATGGCTGAATACTGAGCTACATGTGTGCTGCTTACTGTGCTCAGTTTGTTATTGCTCCTCCAACAAAATGTGGATTTTCTGCATCAATTCTCTGACCAGCAGAGATGCATTTGATATATTTGCCAAGTACTGATGCTTGTGAAAGGTTTGTCTTAGCGTGTTAGTGCGCAGACGCGTGTTTCTCACCGTTCTTTCACTACAAACTTACATCACCAACTACTGGCCTGTCATTTGAAAATGCAAAGGAAAAACCTTTCTGTTTCTGGTGACAATGTTGTCGTGTAAACAGGCCCTAAGTCTGAAATTTGGGTCGGGAGAGTGAAGGTTTTTATGCTGTTGTTCAGTGGTGTGTGTATGTTTTTGCTATCCTGTCACACTCTCTTGCTCCCATTCAAGTTTGTCTCAACAAAAGCAGCAACCCTCAAAACAAATTCAGCCCTGTGAGCTGTAATGACCAAAAAAAAAAAAATGACAGTGATCTGGAAAAAAGACAAACTAAGAGCAGCATTTTGAACAGTACCTGTTACATGAAATGGGGGAGAAAAGACACAGAATACAGGGTTGTGATTGGTTTTCCCGTTTTTTTCATTATAAATTCTACACAGCTGGAACAAAAAAAAGAAGATACATCAACACACCACAGAGGTCACATCAGCATACCACAAAATATACAGCATACAGTACAGAGAGAAGTAAAGCACTGAGAATTTCTTATCAAAAAAAAAAAAATCTCTTCTCTTTGAGCAAGTGGAAAAGCATGGAAAAAAGAAAACTCAGTAGTTCCAAAATTAAGATTCCCCTCTCTAAAAAAACAACTTTATATCACAATATTTTATATAAAACATTAAAATAAAAAGAAGAATGCTCCAAGTTCACGTATCTATCGTCACCTGCCATCACAGGTTACTAACAGTCAATATGGCAAGATCAGTAGACGGACATAAAAAAAACAAACAAAAAAAACAATATGCGCCTTGTCGGCTGCGATAGTGGTTTGAGGTGACCTTTTGAAGATAGTTAAATAACGGGCATTGGTTCCAGTGTTCAACAAAGTTTCAGGGGTTGTATATACCTCACATTAACGTCCATTTAGGGCATTTAGATTCCAAGTTGAATGAACCAAAGTATGTGTATCCAAGCTTTAAATTACACACTTGCTGCCTCTTATACAAATATCCCACACCTCGTTTCTGTTCTGTCGGGTCTGCTGTGCTTTGTTTACATCAACCAAACACTGCTCTGGCGATACTACAAATGGCAACAAGCTAAGAGGCTAAGAGCCTGTTTTTAACAGCTTTTCTCCCTTGTTTGGTCATAAAAAGGCTTCTGAAAAGTGAAATATTTAGCAAATGAATCTTGGAGAAATTGGTCATATCAAAACAAGAATTAAAGACAAGAAGTTAAAAGTTAGTAGTGATGTCAATGTCCCTCATTTTTCCCATAATAGCACTGTTGAGTGATTTTTGTGTCCCAAAACTTTAGAATTCACTGGCTCTGAGGAATCAAAATTGAGAGCTCTCTGGATGATTTGGACAAGTTATGCACTGATTTTAAAAATCAGGGCAGATACCAATTGTTGAAATGACAGTTTAGCCTATTGCAGTTAAAAGTTTTTTTGTTTTTATCATATTTGTTGGTGTTAATCTCCCACTTTATCAGCTCTTTCAGTTATTTTTCAAAACGTAAACACATAACTTTCTCAAACTGTTTTTGACCTAGTGGCCTAAGCCTTGTCCACATAAAGGCAGGTACTTTTAGAAATTAAGCTTCTTATGTGTATGTTGGCTTTGTATAAACGTTCGAAATGTGTTTTAGGTCACTGAAAATGCATTTCACACGCCAAAGATCTCAAGGAACTGTTTACAGCATTCATGTGCAGCGAGGAAAAACAGTATTTTGGCCTTACTGCGCACCACTTTTTCCTCAGTGAGACGTCACTGTGTGATTTCAATGTGATGTCACTGTGATGCTAACCCTTCAGCCTAAATGAGAGTTGTGCTAGTTGTGCTTAACATTCACTTGTTTCATCACTGCTAACTAGACAAATAACGTGTACATAAACAGTGGCTGTCCTCGTACAGCTGCTGCTGCATATTTCAAAATTAACTGCCTGAATGTGGACATGGCCTCATTGGCAGAATATTGCAGATAACGTGAGTCAACTTGATGATCTTTCATACAAACCACTACAGATGAGTCTTCCAACAGTACAATACAGCTGAAGAAATCCAAGCCCACCTCTATTTTCACTTATAGGCCCTGGATATCAAACAGTTTTACTTTTTTATTGAGGTATTTTCACATCTAGCTCTAAGGATTTCCACTTGGTATCCAAATGCCCAGATCTGATGTTAATACAAGGTATAAATGGGTTGAAAGGGCACATCAACCCACTATCAGAGCGCTCTGATCTGGACAGTGTAAGAGAAAAAAAAAAACAGAAAAATGCCAGTATCGCGTACCTAAACACAGAAACATTCCTGCTGTGACACTCAAAACTTTCATTTGGTAAAAATAATAAGTACATCACATACTCCAGTGACAAACCCCCCACAAAATCCCTCCCACACCTTCCCATTCCCTGCTCCATCAAACTAAGAGTGAACCTGTGCCAGTGGTTTCTTCGTCAGGTGAATTTGTCTCATTTAGCTGTCACGGGACAATGACCAAGATTGTCAACCATTTCACCAGTATTCACCCATTTTACAGTGAAAGTTGATGATAATTGGGCTGTCTGAGCGTGGCTGCTGTATGCTGGGGTTGTGAGAACAGTTTTCTCCTCTAAAGAGCTGAAAGAGTGGTAAAATTGGTTTCAATCACAGTCCAAGACCAGCAGCGTGGTTGCCACTGATGCTCAGTGGTCCATGTTAGCACAGCACTCCTGCTTGATAGACAGGGTGATCAGTATTTGAATTTACAGAGAAAAAGGAGAGCACACAGGGGATAAAAAAACAAGCGAATGTACATGTGTGCTGGAAATGGCGAATAACAAATTTGTACAACCTAATAGCTTGCTCTGTTTGAAGCCAGGTTTAAATAGGCAAGCGATTTCTCAGGAAGGATTGGCCTTTGCTGTTTGTGCGGAAAGCTAATTAGGGATATTGGAAAATCAAAAGCACATACACATTCGCAGGTGGCAAATAAGGCAATTAAACAAACAGCACCAAAGCGAACACGGAGCTTCATTGAGCAGAAATGTGTGCCAAACAGCGTGCTGAGGGATTAAATGTTGTGAGCGTAAATCATCACGTTTTACTGATGTGGATGAAACAGAATGACAGCTGGTGATAATTCATCCCAATGAACCCAGCAGACAATTTAAGTGCAGACTCCCAGACAGAGTAGAGGTTCAGTGTTACATTTGCACAGTAAGACACAGCAGCTTAATGGCATTTTGTGTTTCATTTGGGGTAGATAAGAGAGGTTCTGCCGCTGCGTTCGGACTGTGTTTACATGCATCACTGTGTGGTTCTAATCTGCAGAGGAGTCAACCAAAGATGTGATTGGTGAGAAAGGAAGTAGAATTAAAACATGATTATATCAACGTCCAGTGATGTCACATTTTGCACCCAAACCTGTGGTAGTGTGGATAGATGAGGTTTAACTTTTAATGGCAGCTTAAGCTTTAACAAAAAGGACAGAAACTCCATCCATAAAGGTCTACCACAGGTTACAATACAAGCACACCAAAAGCAAAAGTGGTCCCCCCTTAAAAAAAAAAGAAAAAACCTTTCCAAGATCCACCTCACATTGCCCCCCTTCAGTCTAGTGTAGTAAATAAAAAATAGCCCTGTTGTCTTCATAGCTGTGCTCCTGCTTCCCTTCATCCTTCTGCGGCTAGCTTCTGTTGTCTTGTTTTATCACTGTTGGAGAGAAAGAAAATAAAGAGAAAAGTTCAGTTTGGTGTTTGTTCACTTTTTATTTTAGCAGAAAGAACAAGGGATGGGACGATTCCCTCATCAATACCTGTGGATTATCTGTGTGGAAAAAAGTTGCTCTACACAGCAACATGCTCAAATGTTTGTCAACACAGCACAGCATTGAATATCAGGAGAGCCATAGGTTCAAGATTGTTGACACAGAAAACCTGTGTGGGCCTTTTAACACACTGGAAAAAATGGAGAATCAATAAAAATGTGGAAGTTTGTAATTGTATGTAAACACACTGAATGACACCCAAGTCTCTTTCCCTTAGGTGCCAAGCACATATACCATTAAACCATCACAGTTAATTACATAAAGATTTAAAAACAGACTCCACGTTCAAGAATACTGTCAAATTATTACCAATATCAACATTTCAAGTAACTATACAGGGTTAAGTAAAGAGAAATCTCAATACTTGTTAATAAATAAATACTCAGTGAAGAGTTAAGGTTGGATTATGGCTCTATGAGGGCCATGACTGCATGTGCAGATTACTTAGTTCAGTTTGGATCCCAATGAGGTGTATATGTGCAATAATAAACCAATCCCTGAACACACCATCCAGATGTCTTAGTTAGGGATGGGAATTGATAACATTTTATTGATACTAATTACATGATCAATTCTGCTAATTGATCTGATTCTTTAATTATTCCCATATGGATTCCTATGGATTTTCTGTGTGGCCGAAAACAGTTTTCAGAAGTGTCAATATCAAATACCAAACACGTGTCACTCCTGATGTTCAATGCCTTGCTGCTTAGATGAATGCTTCTGGTGTTTCAGTCCACTAAACATTGTGCAGAAAGCATGATATCAATTCCTGGAGGGAGTTCTTATCAATTCTCAACTGGAATTGGTTTTCAATTCCCATCCACAGCCTTAGTAAAATGTTAAGATAACGGATTTAGAAGGATTAGTTCAGACTCATACGTTTACACACGTTTAACTGCATGTAAAGATGATGAGTGATGCAGATTGAAACGATGAGTCCAAACCTGTCATTGGTGATCAAGTGAAGAGCACGACTCTAAATTTTAAAAAGAACACCATTAGACACACATTGGTCTGAACAGACCTCTTTATGACATATGATCTGTGAAATCAGTGCTTATGTATATATGTATATATAAATTACAAGTGTGTGTGGGTGTTTGCACACATTTCAAAGTAATGAAGATTTTTTTTTTTGTGTATATAGGACGTGCCAAAACCAATGATGAATGTTAGTACATTTGATGTTAGAATATTATCTTGATCATGAAGTGTTAACACCTTTATCCTCTACTCTTGGATTCTCAACCTTTTCTCTGTCATGAATTTTTTCCTTACATGTTAATTCAATGTGCTCTAATTTTACTCTTCTTTTTTTCAATAACTGATTTAAAAATCAAAGAGAAGAATTTCTTCTTGTTGAATTACTGTGAATTGATCAACGGAACATTTTGTCGAAAAAATAAGTTATTAAAAAAGGCACACAATGTCCTTGTTCTCACCTTGTCCTTGCTCAAAGCAAATAAATTGATAATACGTTCTTACTTTATCAAAATTCATTTGCATATTTTCTCACAGGTTGCTTCAATGCCAATGAACTGTGGGTCATAATTTGCATTTAGAGTGCTGTGGCATTAAAACAAGCACAATAACATTAAAATAAACACTATACAAGTGTTACATAACCCTGTGTAAAGTGCTCTGGGTATGTGGACTGCTGCCTGTAAACAGCGTTTTTCCTTGTGTAACTGGAGAAACTGTTCATTCACAGTTGCAGGGCATTTAGATCACTCATTTGTAGTCAGTAAGTAAAGGCAAGAAAACAACACATTGCTTCACTAGCCATATGTCAAACCAAATCTCATATCATATCTGACATTTAAAACTTAATAAAGATGTTTTTTTTATTTGACCGAACCATAGAAGAAGGAAAATTGTGAGAAATACCACACATTAGACTCCTGCAGCCTGCTTTATGAGCTGTAAGCATTATAAAGTATTGCCACTTCATCCATCTGCTTGGTACACTACAATATTCCCAAAAGCAAATCTGTAGTAAAATGTTCAGGCCAACATCTCATTTCAGAGTAAAATTCAAACTGTTGGTGTCTGGCAGCACTGCAGCCTTTCAGCAGACAGCTTACAGAGTGATATTTTTTTAATGACATCTCTGGAAAGAGGAATCACTTTGTAGCATATGGAAAGGCCGCCTTTAACATCTCCTCGTTTTATCCCTTTCAAAAGCAAAGAGAAATGTGTCTGCAGTCCTCCTGCTTTGCTGAAATGTCAGACCGCTTGCTGTCGGCAGTTTTTAGAAATCACATAAAACAAAACTCACTTAAGCTGTCTTTTACAGTCACATTAAATCTGCCTCTCCCAGGAATGTTAATCATAACTTTGAGTACATTTTCAGGTGAATGCAGGTACAGCTTTTTGCTCCATTTGAACTAAACCTGACTTGACACCGGATACCAGCGTGTCAGATTCATTTGAAGACATCTCTGCTGACTGCAGCTCATGCTAAGGTCAGACTTTTCTCTCAAGAAGGTGCTTTGAAGGCAGGTCCACGTCTGTGTGACTGTTTTCTGTCTTTCCGTGTTTCTGTACATCAGATAACACTGCTTCTAAGTTACTACAGCTCATTTTTCCTCATCCACATAATCAGCATACACTTGATGTAACTACATTTACAGACCAAATTGGATAACGTCAAGACATGAATGCAGTCTTTGAAAGGGGCCTGATATCTTTCTATCTGCTGTGATAAGAGTCAGTATGGCATGGCACTGACCACAAACGGTGACTAAATGACGCACTGAGACTAACTAGAAGTTGTTTTGATGTAAGAACAACTTTCACATGGGTTTAACTTTGTTTTCATCCACTGAACAGTCCTTGACATGTCCCTACTTTAGCGTTAGCCTTTAGCATCATGAGTCATATTCATGAATACAGAAACAAGTAAGCAACCCTAAACCATTATTTTAAGAGGATTAGGGCCAAGTAGGAGCAATAAACACTAGAAGGGAGAGGATATTTTTATTTTTCAGCTTAAGAAAAAAGTTTTAACATTAATGATAATGTTGGGATACATTTTTATTTCTTTTTGGTAGGGGGGTGCTTTTATTGTTAGTGTGGAGAGACAGTAGATAGATGGCCCCTCCTTCCAACGTCACCAGATATGTTGTGGCATGCAGATGGTTCAATCGTGTACGCTGTCATGCTTGTCAGCCTAGTTACAGTATAATTTTGTGGCTCGTGATCATAGTGACCATCATAACAAATTGTCGTGAACTGGCATGAGTCCCATCATTCTGACTTTTTTGCTTGAAGTGCATGATAAAAAAAGAAATACTCAGAATTTCTGTCTCTAAAAAAAATTCAATTAATAATCAAGTATTTAAAAGTAAATATTAGCTCAAACTCACAGTTTCTCTGTCTGCTGTTCTTCATGTGTTACTCCCATCATCTTAGGTGCCTGGCCTCAATCCAGTTAATAAAATGTGTGTATGCTAAGTGAGACGGCACTACTTACCGACATTTTTTTCTCTTATTTGTGGCATCAAAATCTAAATTTGCAATGTGTTAACTGCCAGAGCTCATATTGTCATGAAAACAAAAACATGGTTATTACACATCCCTAAGTCCAACCCTTTCAGATATGGCTTTAGTCGAGCTCATACAGGTGTTTAGTAGGTGTATGTTTCTTATTACTCCTGCTAACCTGTTCTGGGGATGGTCTCTTGTTGAGGAGACCAGCCTCTTCGTTGGCTTTGTCTGTCTTCATCTCCACCACAATGTCGTTGTTCACCTCACCGGTGGCCCTAAAGAGAGAACAGGACAAAAAGAAAATGAGATTTATGACAACTCACTGATCAATACGTTGGTGAAAATGATCATATTTTTGGACTTTGGGGATGATTTCACTTGTAGCATTTTGTTTATAGTTTGTCAGTTTTCCTTGCAGAGAGGTGTTTAAAAGGCAAATCACAAATTCTCAAAGACCAATTCTAAACTGTTTTCTACCTTAGCTTTGGTTTATGTGTTTGATGAATTCTAGAGCATATTCAACACTAAAGTTAAAAATACAACATCTGGATTTTACATACCGCACACCCCTGATCCACCTCTATTCTTAGGTCACTTTCAGACCTAAAATTTGGTGGACTCTGTTCAGTTCGGGAATACAACTGGATCACTGTTTCATTTTTCATTTGGTTTGTTTTGTTTTCACACTGCACTTAGTCAGGTGGACCAAAGTCTATCAAATGCTGAGTAATCCAGCATCCGACCACTAGTTGGAGCTGTAGCGGCCACAGACGGCTTTGAGTAATAACATTGTTTGGCTTGAGGCAGTTTGAAAGTATTCTGTGCCATAAAATACAGATAAAGCAGCACTTAGGATGCATTGGGTGGCACTTGCATATTGACTGCAGCCATGTATACACATATCTCAGATTTGTGGCTATTAACCTGTAAAGACAAACAGAGGCTGAAGGTGCTAGCAATGATAATGGTTGGTGCACACAGCTTTCCATTGTTAGTGAATACTATGTTTGTTTTTCTGTTGTGATATTTTGCCAAATCCAAGCCACAATTCACTCCTTTTTGGTTTGCTTCCCTTGTTTGGTTTAATATATTGTTTTCACATAACATGGCACAGCAGCTGGATCTGCCTGATTCAATGTCTGTCATCAGGCTGATCCATCTTACCAAGCTCCAATCTACAACAGTTGTGAAGGGCTGACAGTGGGACAGCCCAATCAGCATATTTTAGAGCAGGAAGAGGTAGGGGATACGACCGAGACAACAGCAGGAAGTGACTGCTCATACAGAGATTAGTATAGATGCTAACGGTTTCAGTAGCAGTTAAATCAGATCCAGACACCACTTCTTCAGTAATTGAAGAACAAACGACAACAGTAAAAGCACTTCTCCATGGAAAAAACATTTTCGCTTCTCTTCTGCAATGTTTTGGTGAAAGTAGCTTACACTTTGTATTTTACACCAAAGTAGTAATGCCGAACTACAACATTGTTTAACTGGTTAGTAATGAATGTGACTGAGCACATTCATCCAATCATTTGCTCGACATGCTACTGAAAAGTTCTGCCCATTCCCAAACACTTTCTATGGGCTCTTTAACAGATCGACAAGTGAAATATATTGAATGGTCCATCTTGTGTGCCAGATTAGCTTTCACACCCACTGAGAATCAAACTCTGGTCTTTTTGGAGGCAAACCAAAACCCCAGATTTTTGGCAGAGCAGAAGGCACTTCTTTAGTTGATGCCAGAGTCCATGTGAGCTTTCACACAAGCCTAACCAAACTTTCCCAAAAAGCAAACTGGAGTTCGTTTGGTCCAGACCAAATGTGTTAGGTGTGAAAGCACCCCAAAAACACCTTTACATGAGTTTCTCGGCTACAAAGCACCAATTAAAGAAAAAAATCGTACGTTTTTTTTATTGCATTGATGGACTAGTTTTATCGCAAGTTTTATCACAAGCTGTTTTAGGTAGCTACATGTGTTGCTCACAGGAAGAGCGGGACAAGTCCCAATGCTGTGAACTGATATAATGGGCGTTGGTGGCGCAGCTGGATAGTGCGCTGAACCATCAGTGAGTGAATGGGTGTGAACGGGTACATGTGACCTGCGGTGAGTAGTCAAAAGACTAGAAAAGCACTATATAAGCTATACTATATAAGCTCAAGTACATTTACCATTCATATCTTGTGCATAGAAGTACTCTATTATACCGAGGAGACATGTAAAACACACTAAAGTCCACATGAAATTCAAAATAGCCTCTTACAGATAAACCTTATAAAAATTTAATGCAGATGAAAAAATTCTTTTCAAAGGACATTTTTCTTTAAATAATCCAACAAAAGCTTGGCTTGATCAAGACATCAGAGACGAGGCACCATTAACAATGAGCAATCCTACTGATCTTTCAATTCTGCACAAATTGAGTAACAGCATGCCGGCAGCAATTGTAAGGCCCAAACAACAGACTGTTCTGCCAAAATATTGCTTCTTTGAAAAATGAGGAAACCCATTACATGCTGCTTGGCAAATTTGAAAGGAATAGAACAATCAAAACGGCTGGCAGAAAGTTTAATTGAGCAGCTTTGTAATAATTTGACTCTGACACTTGAAGAAAAAAATGCTTTGTTGGGAGCTTTTAAGCAGCTTGGATAGAGCAAAATGCTTAATTTTAGTGGATTCATTTATCCATTCTGCTTTCAATCACATTTTTCTTTAGTTTATTTTCTAAAAAACCCTCATTTACACGCCTTAGAAAATGCTGCTTCATGTTTCAATCATTGCAGTTTTTTTGTGAAATCCTAATTAATCAGCAGTAATTGAAAAGAGTTTGTATACAATCTTCCTCACATTTAGCATCCTTCCAAAAGCAACAGACTGCTCATTACAATGAGTGGTTATTGAGACACATGAGCTAATCATTGTCAACATTAATCCCGTCTGTCTCCCCGTTTCTCCCTCTCCTCCTGTCCACTCACACTTCCTTCTTGTCCTTCTTGCCACAGGGCAGCTTGCTCTTCTTGTTCAGGAAGTAGATGAGGGCCACCAGCAGAAGGAGCAGCAGGACGCACACCACCACAGCGATCACCACGCCGCTGGAGCCTCCCTGCTGCTTGTCAGCTACAGCGCCGCAACCAAGGGACACATGGAGGGGGTGGATGTTGGAGGGGTGGAGGGTTGGTGGGATGGACAGAGGCAGGAGGAGAGGTGTAGTGGGGTGAAGGATTGATTATAGTGAGGGGGGGGGGGAGTGGGGTGATTTTTGATTTGGAGGGGGGGCATTGTGGAGGGTGTGATTATTTTGATTTGTGGGAGAAGATGGGGGAGGATGCACGGGGAGGGAAATAATTTCATTTGGGGTACAGAAAAGGAAATGCATGGGGAGGGGGAGGATGGAGAAAGGGAGAGGATGGGGACGGGTGGGGTCAACATGGAGACAATGCATGGTTGCATGGATGGATGGGTGGAGAGAAGAAGGACGTGGGGGGGATGGGGATTGGGATGTGGGGTTAGACTAACTTTTTAATGCAATGGCTGAAAAGTGATGGGACCCCAAAAAAGGGCCTGAATACTCACAGATCAAACTAAACAGCTGACCAGAGGCAGAAAAACAACACTGAGCATACTCACCCATTCACCTACACTTGTATCACCATACTTGTGAGGACATGACACTCCAACAGTTGGATGAATTTTAATCTTGTTCTACCTAATCTATAATACAAGACAAACTTAAATGTTTTTTAAGGTCAGTATCAATAAAATGAAAATTAGGATCACATTTTCATCTCCTGCCTGGAGTTAGAAAATCCAAAGTAAGCTTGAAGACTGAAACCAAGAGGAACCTCTGTGGTCACCTGATATAACTTTGGGTTATGGAAAGGATTTATTGCAGCAGTGACCTACTGGAGTCTCCTTGAAATGCCTAGAAACGACATGGTGACAGCAAGACTCTAGAAACATAAAATTGTGCATAATTGTGTCTGACACCTCAATTTAAAGTACTGCACAGTACTGCACAGAGTTTCACTTTCAATAACAATTTTTACTTCCTACCATTACTCAACAAATACTTGATATTAAATGATTTTAGGACACCATGTCATGCTTTTGCTTTTGTTATAAGCTGTAAATGTTTAGTTATATTTTGGCCAGGAGAGTAAATGACCATTATCTAAGCAACATTATTTATTTATCTTTTTTATGATAATATCTCAAAACTTATTTTGGTCAATACAGATATTGATACTGATACATGTTAAAAAATGAATGTAGGACTGGATTACAACAACAGTACATTATGCAAGTAAAATTAAGCTTTACCTGCCCTCTTAAGAGCTACAAACACTGACTTACCAATCTGTTGACAGAAATTCAGCTCTACTTCTTGAGGCCAAAACTTAAATTCAATGAGGAAAAACTCTAATATGACAAAGAATAGATACCATTTTGATAATAACGGGCATCCTGACTTAAAAAAAAACAGTCAGTAAAAACAGTCAGTAATCATGTTTAATACCCATGATCCATATATCGATCAGAATACCCAGGACTGTAACCTTTTTCATAATCAGGAGTCCTTCTGTCAATGTGAACTTGGACAAAATATGCTACAAACCATGTATTAACCTGACCAATAGTATTCTGTTAGCATCACACTGAACTACTGTCATATGACCTCATAAGACGCATATTTCTAGTCCAAGCTTTACAAGCAAAGCTGGCTTATAAATATAATTTGGGACCAGAATCAACCATTGTGCTTCTAATTATACACAAAAATTCTGGTTACCTAGTATACACTCATAGACTTCTTCTAAAACAAAACTACAAACTATGACTTTTAGCTGCATTTCCACCAACTAGTTCAGTTCGGTTCAGTTCAGGTCGGCTCTGTACGACATCCATTTGCTGGTGTTTCAACTGTCACATAAGAGAAAAAGTACCCAAACAACTGACCTGTGCTGTTCCACTTTTTGGCAGCCCTTCAGAGGAAGCTACAGCTAGCAGCAGAAACACAAACAAGATCAGGGTTTACCACTCCAAACTGTACTGAACTGTTCTGAACCAAACCAGACCACTCAGTGGAAATAAGGCATTACTGAAAGTGATGTCACATAGAGTACAAATAGTGTGAGAGTATTACATGGACACAGCTTACAAGCCCCAAGCATACGTATAATATTCACACTAAGCATCATGTCAGATGTGCCATGTAGGACCTCCTGAATTCATATTGCGCAATTTTGTGTCTGCAAAAAAATCAGAGGATGTATTAGATTAGATTGGTATAGATTTAACTTTATTAATCCCTTTGGGAAACTCCCTCAGGGAAATTAAGAATTTATATATATGCATACTAGATGATTGGCAAGATCACTTGTCAAACTTGCACTCACAGTGTTTTCTGGATGGAAAGCCTGTTAAGCTCTTCAGCCTGCTAACAAGAGGTATTAACAAAATACTGTCAACAGCACTGAGAGATGCTTTATACTGTATGTGATCAAATGATCTTAAAATACCTGTGTAGCTGTAAATGTAGTCTGCATGGCAGCAGTGTGCCTCCTTTGCAATGGCTAAGCTGGTCTCAATATGAGCTAAATAATTAGCAAATAGCTTAAAGCATGACATTAAAATTTAAAGGGTCCTTATGAACAAAATAAATGACTAAATTGAGAGGTGTTCTTTGATGACAGATGATCTATTGCTTCCTAAATAATTATAAAAGATTATTCAAACTCTGAAAAAATAGTAGTCATGGTGATTTATAGTCTATTGTCAGTTAAACCAAAATTAAATTTAAACGTGACTCAGTTTCTTTAATATCATCCTAACTTTTGGCTTGTTTTCCCACTTAAAAATTAAAACAGAAAAGATTGAGCTGAAATATGTAATATGAGTCCAATGAGACATAGCACAAGATAAAGTTGACTTAAAAGTCAAGATACTGTACCATAAGCAAAGTGGCTGTAAAGCAGTAGTTTGTGCTGTTGCCTCACAACTAATGGCTACCAGATAAGTAACCTGATTTTGTCATGATTGAAAAAGACAATACAGTATTGAGCAAAAAAAGTGTTAATTCAAGTTAATTTAAATGCATCCCAACGATCAATTTTTCTTGCAATCATTTTCTTTCAGTGATTTAAGAACATTTGGGCAAAAACTTTAGACAAATGGAGTTCATCAGCTTTAAAGTAGGTTTGGACTTTAAGATTTGCTGGACAGCAAAGTTGGTCGTGCCAAACATCAAACTTCCACAAAGGTCTGTCCCCTCAAATATGATGATGCAAGTAATGATACACAAACACTTTAGCTCTTGTAAACACAAAAAACATGAACCTGTGTGTGCACAGACAACAAAACACACACAGTGACTTACAGTTCTAGACGTACGCCAAACACATGTTAAGAGGGTTAGCAATACAGACCTGACGTAAGCACAGGGTTTCCAGAGAGCAGCACTTTGAGAGAAAGAGAGTTTCTCAGTCCGAGTAGTATAGCAGAGCAAAGCAACAATCACAGCACACAAAGCAAGGTTAGAAAGACCTACACACAGCACCCCGACCAGAGGACATGACGGAGAATGTAAAGCCAGAAACAAGAAGGCAGTCGGAAAGAAGAGGAGACCAAAAAGGAGACACAGTGAGGAAACAAAGAGAAGGAAGGAAGGAATAGAATAGAATAGAATCCTTTATTGTCCCCTAGGGGCCACAAAAAGTTGTAGTAGCATCCACAAAATATAGGACAGACATCATACAAAGGTGACAAGAGAAGAAGAATAACAATATACAATATCCACAGTGTTCGGTAGCAAGAGGGCAAATATACAAGAATACAGTACAGCAGAAGGGGTTGTGTGAATGTTTGTGTGTGTGTATGTGTGTGTATGTAATGGAGGGGCCGGTGCAAAAGGAGATGAGGGGTGGAGGGGGGATTTCTAAATTAAAGGGTCTGTACATAAAAGAGTCCTGAAAGAAGAAGGGAGGAGAGGAGGAGGAGAAGGGAGAAGGCTCTACCTCTGTCGGCCGAGTTGTCAATTGCTGTAAGAGAGCAGAACAGAGCAGGAAAAAAAAAAATTAGCTTGCAGGTTAGTAAAAGCACAAAAGAAGATTTGTTTGCTCAAGTATTTGTTATTAAAACTTTGTTTGAATGCATTCCTAGTAGTTAGCAATAGAAAGATAGAGTTTAGTTTACAGGCTCAGTGATGGTGAAACAGCAAAGAAAGCCTGTCCTGCTGCATGAGCAAAATCATCTTGGTTAGCAATTAGCCCTCTAGCTAGTTTTAAGTTAGGCTTTTACTCAGCTAGGTTAATGCTCAGTTAATCAATCTTAATTATTGCTGTGATAGCATCTTTGGAACTTGCACATGTGGATGTTTCTCTAGAAAATACCCTTAGCATATCTCAGTCAAAACAGCAGGTCATGGTAGCATCATTGCCTTTCGCGAAACTTAAATTGAAGTAGCTGTTGATATGAATGTTACTAACAATATTTCAAAGTTAACATATAAAATACACAAGAACTCAAAATTACTATAAGAGAGAAAATAATAATAATTGTAAGAACTCAGATTAATACTATAACAATGTAAATCAAATAAGTAAGAAAGTAGTCAACTTATAGGGCACAAAGAACAACATTAACTAAAAAAAATCCGAATTAGCTAACCAGATGACTGACAGCCTTGCTTGCTGGCTAAAATCAAAACTAATAAAGTAACTTGTTGAATGAACTGACTGAACTACTGACTACCTCACTAACCAACTAATTGATTGACTAGTTATTAAGTAAAAGACAAAAAACATCCTATAAAATGAATTAATTTAACCAACTGACCAACAGGGCTTCAAACTAATTAACCTACTGACTAACTAATTAACTGAATAACCAACACTCACTGAATGAATGTTTTTTTAGTCTTCTGACATACAAATCTGCTAACTAACCAACAATAAACCAACTTCTTAACTTACTAGCTATCTACCTGGCAATTACACAGACTTATTTACTGATGACTCAAACTAGTTAACTAACTGACTGCCTGTTTAGTTATCTTACTCACTAATATATTAGCATACTAGCTAGTTTGATGATAGACAAACAAGCTTATTAACTGATGACTTAAATTAGTGGACTGACTCATTGACTAACCTGCTTTCAAACTACATAGCTGACTTACTAACTATTTAACTGACTAGCTCACTCACTGACTAAACAACTTACTATCTCACTTACTGATTGACTGAAGAACTTACTAACTTACTAACCAACTGGTACGCTTTATCAGTTCACCTTCTAACTAATTAGCAAAACTACTTACTGACTCACAGGTTAAGTAGGCTGGTTGGCTGATTGACTGACTAACTTAATTTCTTACAGTCAAATTCCTGGCTGACTGGTTGGCTCTGTTGGTTGACTGACTGGCAGACAGACCAATGAGCTGACTTAGTTGTTTTGGCAACATAACAGCACATAAAAGTTACAGGGGTAATTCAATCAGAGACTAGCTTCAGGTTCATACAGCTAGCATTTGCGCCTCCATTATGCTGTGTTCCCATGATGCAGTCCAGTTTGGTTCACTATAGTCTGGTACAGTGATCACTGATCCTGTGTTTCTTATAGCCAATTGTATCCCCACTTTGTACAATGCAGAGCATCAAACTTCACAATGTAGGGTCAAACTGCAAAGCTTGGTGCTCCATAAGCAAGGTGCCGAAAAGTAAGGTAGTATGGATTAAGGTTGTTTTGATTCCTTCCTGAATTCATTATTGTAGAAATGCAAATCATGACTAAACCAAACTGAACTGGACCTCTTAGGAGAAACACATGATAACACTTGAAAGCTGGCTGAGTTTCAATCTTCTAAATCCTGTTAATTCTAAAAAAAAGTTTCTAAATTATGAAAATATATTTTCTACTTTTCAGAACTATTTTCTTTGATTTGGGTCAAATCTGTGAGTTTGAAGCAAAAGCGTGTATCTGAATCTCGAAATCAAAAGCCTTCACCGACAAAAGAGACTGACCTCGTTTGAGAGATATCGAGAAGGCCTTGCTATCTTTTCCGTGCTCGTTGGAGGCCTCGCATGTCACCCCGTCCTTCATGACCTCTGCTGTGGCTGCTAGGGTCATGGTGCTCACCACCTTGATACCTTCCACTGACACAGACTGGAAACAGAGAATGAAGAATAGGAAAGAAATTTCAACATTTTTTTTCATCACCTTTTGCACATACTTTAAACATTTTGAGGCAGTGTTTGAGTCTGATTTGACACTCTAAAGAGTCTCTTGTTCTACAGTTGTGCACATATTCTGCTCTTGTCATGCAAGACGACATATATCTTATCTTTGATCTTACATACATCCTCTTTTCTCAGTATTCATCCATTTTTTCATTAGACTTCTTAAAGTTTTAAGATTTTTTTTTGGCACAGGACTTTTCCTGTAAACTTTAAATTTTAAGGCCCTGTTCCCCCTGTAACTTATTCATGGTGGAAACTCTTTTGAACTTTTTCACAATCTATATGATGTTCAGAATAAAATATTACTTTCTGCCACTCTGCAAGCAGCTTATTGACTTTCTTTTTGTGTCATTTCTATGCTTGAAGAGTAATATACCTGCTCAGCAATAGGACGATCTTAAAATACCTATAGCTTCAAACCAGTAGTCTAATAGCATTGTTAGTGATAGCCCAGTCTGTTTGAACATGTCAGAACCTCTGTATTTACAGCAAAATGTGAGCAAATCCTTTCAGGAAAGTAGCAATTACATGTGTTTACAGAGTGACTCCTGTAAACTGCATGCCGAGAGAGGAAACAGATCAGGTAATAGCATGCTATATTTTCATCTCAGCTTATCTTGCTTGGTTTTACATCCGCACCTCTTTTCCTGAAGGCTTCCAGGTGAACTGAGGGGCAGGGGAGCCATAAGCAGAGCATTTCAGAGTCACCATGTCTCCTTCCTTCCCCACCTCTGCTATAGCGGGGGTCTCAATCATAGGCTTTCCTGGAAAGACAGTAAGACAGCAGTGAAGAGGGGAAACTCATGATACACCTATTAAAGCACTGTAAAAAAATCAGGTTGGTTAAGCTTTGTAAAATGAAGTCTCATGTTGTGAAATAAAAGTAAAAAAGTGCAAAGATTAGTCACTTGGGTCATATTTAGTGAAAGGAATATCAAACACTGGGGCTAACGTTCACAGAACTTGTGAAAAAAAATCATTTAATTCAAGTAATAAATTCAGCTGAGATGTTGGCAGAGGATTAGATTCTGCTTTGGAGACATTTTTGCACAGTCATGAAAAATGGGTTTTAACCCACAGAAAGTGCATACTGGGAAGTCTGCTTGTATACTTATCTTGTGTTTTTTAAAATAATTTGCAAAAAATTAGTCACATATCAGCAACAATTTTGGAAGCATGTATCATAATATTTTACAGTGAGTTAAAATACAATCATGCAATGTCAGCTTGGACCGAGTAATCTCACTGAACATGATATTGCTGTAAGTGCAACAACACTGTGACTTTTCTCAGTTGGTAATGGAGCTGAAGAGGTTGGCGTCCCTTGCCTCCTGAGCCTTGCAGCATAAGGTTTGCACCAATGAGCCCTTAAACTTCATTGCACATCAACACTTATGACTGAAGTAGGGTTAACATTGCTGGTGGTACAGAAGAGTCATTGGGAATGATGACTGGCGAAACATTGGCCATCAGCAACGTACTGTTAATTATTAAGATCAGAATGGGCAAATCTTTCATTATTGTCTCATGTCCTGTTTGACCGTATACATGAGATTGTTCAATTATATTTAAACTTTATGAATGCCTTTTGGAGTAATTTGGAGCAGCTTGTACATAAAACTGACACAAATCACAGTAACATACATAAAAACAACAGATGATGCTACGAAAGAAACATGGCCTAGACTGAACCTTGATAAATGACTCAAATAATCCGACTTGATAAAAGATGATCAAAATAAAAACACAAAACAATCAGTACGACACAAAATGTGCAATGGGACATTGCACATTTTGTGGATAGAAGTCAGTGGAACATATAAAAACCTATTAAACTGAAGTAGTATGATTAATAATTATTTGGTTAAAACCCCTTTCATAACATATGGTGTGCTTATACTGAATGAATTGATTCATTGTATTTCTGAATCAAGCACTGATAGACAAAAGGTTGTTTTTCTCGAAATCAGCACTGCAGTCTACGTCCGACTCAAAGTAATGCTGATGCTTCGATCAGCATCTTTCCCTCTCATGTGATAAGCTCAATCATGCAACTGTTAGTTCCAACAGAGTATTCTGATTTTTATTTGAGTCATTTTAAAAATAACAGTTCAGGACAGTGACTGGTAACTTAGGTAAATGAGAGAGCCACATAAACTCAAGGCTCACTGCCAGAAGGTTGAATTGTAGGGTACTCAAATAAACAATTGTAATTACTAAAATTAAACAAGAAGAACAGGAACCTACCTTTCATCAGAAATAATTTTTTTCATATTTAGTTTGCTAATTTTTAATTTTAACAGTAATGCTGAAGTGAATCAGTAAATTGAAGATGATTAAGGCTGTTTTTTTATTGAAAGAAGCAGAGGATTTACCAATTAATAAAGTTTATTTGATTTTATTATTATTATTATTATTAATATATTGGTAATATTTCATAAACAGACTTCTGAAAAGATCACAGTCAGAATATTTTATCTCTTTTATTGTAAAGACCAAAACTTACACAGGTGCTTACAAATTACGATGAAATGTTTTATTCTTCATGTCATCCTGTCTGATCTTGAAGTTGACTTGCAGGCTGCATTTAATTCATTCATTAATTTAATTCATTCATATTTTACAGTTAGATGTTCATACTGTTAAATATCTGGAAGCAAAAGCAAGAGTGCAGCAGAATGTTTGGGTTGGGTGGCAAAAGGTCAGATACTGTTAAAAATGTGGAACTAGTTCAGTCTGTGTGGTGAAAAAAAGGCATTTTACCTTTTTATTATTATTTCTTTGTTTGGTTAGGATTTATAAAAAGGCAGTATTGCACTCGAAGTCACAATGTTGAACTGGAAATCAACAATTCTGTAGTTTGGTTGTTGGCTACAGTCCACAAGCTGAATGCTTATGTGTGCTTATATTCACTAGGTCATCACTCCTTTTTGTATGGAGTTGCTTTAATAAGAGATCAATGTATGTTTTTAAAGATAAATATGAATATAAACATTTTGCTTAAGCCAATTGTGCAATGTCTTACAGTGTAAACTGGTTTAAAAATCCTCCTCATATTGAACCTACACCACTGACAGTGCAGGAAGCTACACCTAATACCAGATATGTCTACTCTCAACACAACCTGTTTCCTTCCATGAAAACAATACCCAACACACCCTAACATCATCCGCTGCTTCATATTTTGTGTGGATGCATGAAATAACAACAACAAAGCAGCTGGTGTGGTTGAATTCTTTACTTGGTCTGGTCTAAACACACTTTCATTTGTTTTCCTGTACATTAGGGTCACTGAGAGTGAGTGTTTATGCTTCATGGGTGTGTTACCTTTGACGGTGAGGTTTACGCTAGCCTGAGCTGTCAGTCCTGGCACAGATGGCACAGCTCCAACACACATGTACTCTCCGGCTTTATCATAGGAAACATCTTGTATCGACAGCGTGCCGTCCTGAGAAAGCACCTCAGAGTCCTGGAGGAACACAAACACACACTTTAAGTCTCATGCTATCAATCTTCCACCCACTCTCTTTGCTTTCTGTGTGTGAATATGAGAGCACAACAGCAGTGTAAATATGCCGTTTGGAGGCTTTCTGCTACGCTGGGAAAGCAGCGGCACAACCTTCGCATACACTGTTCAAAAACACTGTGATAACAGATCAAAGTCAGTCGGCCATGATGAACCTGTCTCTAGCAATCCCTCACAAATTCTTCTCATAGGAATCGGTCTGACTTAGAACAAACACGTTCTCTACCTCAAAAAACCAGCAGCCGGTGAGTTTCTATCACCCCCAGGAGACACTACAACAGATACACAGGCTACAACAACAGGCCCTACACTGGAGGAACACAGAGCAAATAACAAATGGTGGAGAAGACAAGAACAACAAAACAAACCACGAGTACTACACTGGCGTCAGACAGTGAAGTCATTTTAAATAGATGACAAGAGTAAATAAAGACACTTTTCCTTGCCTCTGCTTGTTTACTTTAGGAAATTATTCATATTTAATGTTTTGCCTGCAGAAAAACCCACCAGGAACACTTTTGGTTGCAATTAATTATTAGTTACACAGCTGTATACACAAAAAAATATAAATGAGTGAAGTTAATTTACAATATAATACTGATATAGTGAAATCATTCATTCAAGTTAAGAATGCATGGAATATAAATGCAGCCTTTTGACGTCATCCATTGGACTCGATGACTGATTGCCATGTTGTTAGATGTAGCTGCTATCATCAGTCTAGAAGATGCCAGTTTATAAATTTCCTTGCCTTTTAGCCAAGCTGTAAACATGTTTATTTCTGCTCTTTAATATAATATCTGGGAGCTATAGGGGGCTGCTTGGTTTTCAGAATCAATCCAGATGGAAAGTTGGGTCACTGCACTATTTTAGGGCTTTATCCATCTATCCATCTTCCTCCACTCATACAGGACCGGGTTGCAGTGGCATCAAGCCAAGCAAGTCAACCCAGGTGTCCCTTTCCTAGGCAGCATCTTCAGGCTCCTGTGGAATCCGAAGGTCAGATTGGACATACAACCCCTCCAGCAAATTCTGCATCTGGCTCTTCCCAGTTTGATGTGCCAGGAAAACCTCCACAGGAAGGGGACCGGGGGGAATCACCATTTGGCCCCCAATCACCTAAACTGGCTCCTTTTCAAACAAAGGAGCAGAGACTTTGTTTGACTTACACAATTCCAAATCATCTTTTCCCTTCTCACAAGTATACACAAAGTTGTCACCATTAACAGGGTACCATTAGTGCTGGTGTCTGGCTTTTTTCCCTATCAGAGTGGAACAAACATGAGTGCCTGCGCTACAGTTGTTGCATTTGGACACAGCACAACACAGCCTCTGTAGATGGGCCACAACTGTCTTTAGAGGGATTGCTGTTTCTTTTAAAAGGCTCCAGTGTTGAACAACAGCTGCACATAAAGTAAATTTACTGCGTCACACTATGATGGCACGTCTTATCCAGTGAAGGCATGAGTGAAAAGCTTTGAAGCTGAACAAGAATTAAAATCTGGAACTGCAGAATGACCTCGACTTGTGTTGTTTATCTTTGTTGGATGCTGACAGATTGTTATGTTTATACTAGAATGAATTATTTGGTTTGGGGGGCTCAGAATAAATATCACAAAAACACTTTTGAGAAGACTACTTTTACATTAAAGGGAAAGGGAGGAAAGGTTAAGAGACTGATGGACATTACCTTCTTCCAGTGGACAGTGTGCTTGGCTGAGGCTTTGGTCTTACACTGCCACTCCACTTTGTCTCCAAGCATGACAACCTGAGGCTGGTCAGGGGTCACACTCACTGGGTCAATGTCTGTCAGACGAGAAACAGAAAGAGATAAACCGGTATTCTTTCATACAGTATGAGGAGTTCAAGTAGTGGCTTTTACAATCGAAGAGCCTCTCATCTCTTTAACAGCCTCGTAATAAGATGTTTAAAACAGCCAGACTTATCACTCTTTTTTTAAGAGCAAGGCTTGTGCACTTACTGTGAATTTAAGCCTATTTCGAAGGCCAAGTTAAGCCTATTCCATGCTAATTACAGTCTATCTCTGCATAAAGCGTGTGATAAGATCAAATTAGGGAGTGAAGTCGGGAAAACATTAAAGAAAGAGATGAAGTGTGAAAAATTGAATTGGATATCTGAAAGGATTCCATTTAAAGCCACTCTCTTTGTGTTATTTTAATTATATGATTTTATAAAATAGTCTCACAGTACAAAGGGGAACTCCACAACCAGGAGATTGTTTTGTGTGTTATTACCGGTACCTTTTGTGTCTGTGTGTCTTTGTGTGACTTACAGTTAACAGCGAGGGTAATTGTTCCAGTCAGTTCAGCATCCAGGTTATCGAAATCTGTGGCTGTACACATGTACACACCATTGTCTGTGCGCTTGACAGATTGAAGGGTAAGAAGACCACCCTGACCGCTTACTGCAGCACCCTGGTGGAGAAATGAGGGGAAAAAGCCAAATGAGTGAGCAACAGAGAATCAGATTTATATTAAGGCTGTCAAAATAATTTTAAACCATGATTAATCACTCAATTTTGATTGAAGCTTTTGTTTGTGTAAGTAACCCAGATAAGCTGAACATTTCAGCTTAGAAATGTCCTGCATAGCTGCTGCTTTTACTTTGTACTTTGTTAATAGCTAAGAGCATCTTACCTCCTGTTTAGATCAAGCCTACTTTTATTTTAAAAGCATAAGAAGGAGCCTTTGGTCGGTAATGGCATTATACTGGCATGGAAAAACAGAACTTGATGAAAATAAAAAGAAAATAGATAAGGGAACTTTAAAAATGTGAACTGTTTAATATTACAAGGGGCAAATTACTTTTTTCTTATCACTGAGCACGCAGCCAAACTTCAAAAGGTACAATATATAATCAGACAAAGAGGCAGCCATCAATCCATTGCTGTTCAACAAGGAAACTCCATAACTCTATTGTGAGTTGCATTCATCTGCTGCCCTGTTTTGGTAGCTTTACTATGGTGCACCTATAAGCAAAATAGCAGTTAAGTGATTTGTTATGGTCTTTAATCTCATTGTGATTGGTATGTGCAATTATATATACTGTATATACATCTATAAAGATGATAGGGCTGTCCCCTTAAACTTGATATTTTAATATTCGTTCAAGCATGGTGGTAAAAATACTCAAGGTGTAGACAAACATTCAGATATAAAGTAAACAGATAAACAGCACATAAGGGTGCCTGGAGCAGTGAACGGCCTATTTTAGCAGAGGGCGCTTCCACTGCAAAGCTCTCTTGACGTCAACAACATCTGCAACTAGACAGTATTTACATGAAAGTTAATAACCGAACATCCACGACTATTAATGTGCATTCTCAAAAACCATACCAAGTTTGATTTTTGGGAAAGTGACAGCCCTAATAGATGACTCACTGTCAGCTCTGCTCTAACCTTTACTGTTACTTTTTAAGTAAAACTGTGAATGCTAACAATTACTGCATTCCTTGTGGTTTATTTATTGAGTGGCAAGCCACAGTTTCGGCTTTGAGGTTAAGTTTTACATTAACCAAGAGAAAGCTCTCAAAAGAGGAACTTCTTGGTTTGCACTTTGAGCTATTTGCAAAGAACTGAACTTGGAAATGCTAAGTTTGCCCATTTCAATGTAAATTGGACATTGAGGCTTGATGGGCTGACAGAATGAAAAACTGACTTGTAGTCCTTTACAAGTAAGCTGCAACAAACTATATGATGCACAGAGAAGGGGAGAATTAAGTGATATGTCTTTCATACTTGTGTTTCAGTCTCTACATAAAGTGAGGAATTTCCACAGCAGTAACAAACATGCCATGTCTGTCATAGCAACTCAGTCATCACTGTTGCCAGGATAAAACACATCCCATTGCTCTCTTGAAAATTTCTCTGATATGTTTAAGTACCAGATAAATTGATTGAAATCCATATACATACAACAAAGAATATATTCATTTTGTAAGTAATCTTGACGTTTCAATTTCCAGTTTTCTGAAAATGTGAACACGAAATTCACACGTACATCTTTAGTGAAGTCAAACTCTGGCTGAGGGTTTCCATCCGTCTCACACTTCATGTTAACAGTGTCACCCTCTTTCACAGGATCAGTGTTGAGTAGGGTAAAGGTCGCCTTCTCAGAGGGATCTAGCAGGGCAAAGACAGATATGAAACAGGTGAAAATTCCTTCTGTGGATACATTTTCTGTTGTATTGCATGCCACAGATGAGAGATGTGCAATACATTCCACAGTGTACAGTCCTTTGTTTTTGCCTCTTCTTTCTTTCAGAAAAAATATTAACGTATAAATGATAACCCTGAAAGCAGCATGTTCAGAATATCAAGTAAAGAGAAAAATGAGGGTAAAATATAAGCTGAGGCTTTTATGTAGTGCATAACTCATGGTTTTATACAGATAAAGGGTCCTTAACCTTTATTCCATGCTAAGGCTCTATTAATGAGATAAAAATCACGTTTTGTTTATTTTAGCATGCCAACATGAAAAAAGTAAGTTAACAGTTAAAAACAAATACTAACATCATTGTCTAAAAACAGCTTTACTCTGGTTCTTTGTGAAGTTGAGTACCTTTCTAAGGCTTATTTAAGCCTACTTCATGCTATTTGTAATTTATCTCCAAGAAATGTGTTCGATAAAATCAAATTAGGGAGGGAAGTTGTAAGAAAAATTTTAGAAAGAAATGACAGGAACAAATACCACATTTCAAAAGGGTTTTGATTTGTCACTAAGAGTGAACTATGAACCCAAATAGCAGGTAAATCCCCCTGCCTCTCCTTACCCTACAATTTATCACCTGATTTGAAACTTTCATCTTAACACATATTTCACAGATGACTTTTTTAACACCTACTGGGAGGTGTAGGTGCAAGGTGTAAGGTGAAGTAATAAATTAAGCATGCTTTGGGATATTTCAAATGAAGCAACACTTCAGGGTCACTTTTTACATTGTAAATCCTTTCGTATGCTCCTGCAGGGCTGACATATTTCAAATCTTACCCTCTCCCTCCACTTACAGTTCAGATTAATGGTGATGGAGTCTGATTTCTTCTGTTTGATCTGGTCTCCTGGCATAGTGTATTCCACAACGCAATGGAACACTGAGTCCTTATCAGCCTTGGTTGGCTGCATGTATAGGGTGCTCTTGATGGTGAAAAGACCTGAGGCCTCCTTGACCACAGAGGGAATCAAGTAGGTTTCTGACATGGTGGAGAGATGGAAGAAAGACAAAAGTACAAATGTTATTCTCTGCTTCAAAATCCATTTATAATATGTTACTTTCATGATTTTGAGAAAATACAGAGGATGCATACTTTCTTTTCTGTCCTTGACTTCAGGGAGTGGTTGATCATCCTTATACCAGATAATTCTTGGCTGTGGATGTCCATTTTTGGTCACACAGGTTCCTATCTGATACAGAAAAATGAAAGAAAACAAGTATTAAACGTGCATTGCCATTGTCTTCATAAAATCAGATATATGCAGGTTACAAATACTGCAGCAGAGATTTCCAGCACACCTCAGAGCTTGTCGGCTCCCCAGCTGTAATGGCCTGACTTGACGGCTTTGTAAGTTCAGGCTTCTCTGGAGCAACTAATGCAGGAAAAAAAGAGGGAGGGGAGAGGACTCGTTATTATATCATTATGATTCACTGGAAGGAAAACCTTTAACATGGATGCATGCACACACACAAACTCATACACTCTGCTTGCACACATGCAGACCAGCCCACATGCCCGCTGACCTTGCTAATTAAGTGGAGCAGTAAATATTCCGCTTCGCGTTATTCCACCGTGACCCGGTTCACATGAGCTGATAAGGGTCGAGTAACAAAAAAAATACTCCCTTCTTTCCGGCTCACACTCACGCATCAACATGCATGCATACAACCACAGGTGCGAGTGTTCCCTCTCTTTTCTCTGTTTATTCCCCTTGCTCACTTGATCACATGCAAGGTCATCTTATCACCGCCTGCAGCTGTTGGCTGCTTAAAAAAATAAACAGGAGATGAGTATTCTTCTCTGAGTCCCACTCGCTTGTTTTTTGGGGTTTGTTATTTTGGCTATGTTTGTTGGCTCTTCTAGAACAGCAGATACATTCAAGCAGCTATTTTCAGCCTTTAAAGGATAAGTTCGGTTTTTTGACACCTGGACCTTATTTTTAGGATTAAATACGCTCGTAGACTCACCCAGACAATTTTGGCGGAGCTCGGAGCCGTTTTCGAGCAATTTAGATCCATCTGACGGAGTTTTTTTCTCATGCCATAGTAGCAGACGGGGCAAGAAATCGAAGCCCCTAAATTAGACATTATCTGCTGCGAAACTCGCTCATATTTATCCGATGTAGAAGTGTCTGACAATGACTTTGAGTATAATGGATGCCCGTATCGTTTTGAGCCAGAATATACCGACGAGGAGCTATTTGAAAGGAGGATGCAGAGGGAAAGAGTCGAACAGCTGGCAAGAGAACAAGCAACCACTGCACGTCCACGAATGGGGGCTAACTGGTGGTGTTGTTGTGGACATTGCACGGCAATGGCAACAGAGGAGGAGTGAGTTTCGCAGCAGATAATGTCTAATTTAGGGGCTTCGATTTCTGGCCCTGTCTGTTACTATGGCATGAGAGAAAAACACCGTTGGATAGATGTAAATTGCTTGAAAACGGCTCCGAGCTCCGCCAAAATTGTCTGGGTGAGTCTATGAGCGTATTTAATCCTAAAAATAAGGTCCAGGTGTCAAAAAACTGTTTATATTTTAAGCTATTTTCTCCAGCTAAAACATCCATCATCTATACTGTTTATCCCTTTCGGGCTGGTGTCTATCCCAGTTGACATTGGGCCAGAGGTGAGGTACACCCTAAAATAGTTACTAGCCAATCACAGGACCACATAGAGAGACAGACAACCCCTGACACTAACAATCATACCAAAGGGAAATTCAGAGTCACCAATTAACTTAATGAACATGTTTTTGGCGTATGGGAGGAAACTGGCATGCCTGGTGAAAACCCATGCAGGCACAAGGAGACCATGCATAGAAAGACCCTGGTTGACAAGGGGAATCGAACCAGCAATCTTCTTGCTATGAGGTACATGCACTAACCAGCTGTACCACTTCTACCAACAGTATTTGTTATTTTTAATAGAGGACTTTGATAAATAAAAATTGTACTCCACAAGGCAGAGGCAGTCAACGACGTTTGTACAACAGCCAAGTTTTTTTCTTAACAGATACTGTAGGAACCAGATTTAAAATAAACACAATAACTTGAACTTTGCATGTTTATATCGCAAGTTTCTTTTCATAACTATGTGTATGTACATTTTTTTGCTACAGACCTTATTATTATCAATGATCCAAAAAGACAGTGAAAAACAACAGTCTGAGAAAACCAGAGTGATGCTAACTTCTGCGTTTCATCCCTGCACCACTCTATCTGCTTTAAATACATAAAAAATCAATAAAAACAACTTTTTAACTATTAAAAACAAAACATATATTCCTTTTGTAAATCATTTAAGGATAAGTTTGTTTTTTTTTGAACTGGGGTTGCTAAAGTCTCACGGCTTTAGTAAATATGAGTGCCAATAAAATAGCTTGTGAGCTTTGTCCCTGGAGAGATACCCAGGGAATACCAGAGGTTTTGTTGAGGAAAAGTTAAACACTGTAACGAATCTTCCTGTGTCATACTGTCGAGTAAACATAGTCTTTTGAGTAGTTTTGACCTGTAAGTGGATAAGTTACAAGGCTTTCGGTGGCACCATGTACTGCTATGTACCGGCCCCGAAGGAACAAAGCTCGCAAGTTCTTTTACTGGCTCTCATATTTACTAGTGCCATCAGGCTCTAGTAATCCCACTTTAAAAAAAAAAAAAAACCAACCCTTTAAACCCTGTAGTGAGCCTATACAAGCATTTTGCTGAGGTTCGGCCCGCTGACGATGGAAAGCCTCAGACAGTGGATGAACTAACTGAACAGCAAACTGCAATCTTCAATTCAGTGCTGAATGAACATAAAGTGGGAGGAGAAATGTTAAAATTGCCCTTCCTGGTTCTTACAGTGAACTTCCTGCAGATTATTCTGAGACTGCTAGCAGACTAGCAAGTCCATGTTTTAAAGCATTTCTCTTTTGTTTTGTGAAATTCATTCAGAGAAACAGAAATGGATGCTTTATTGTTTTGTGATAATGTGATATTATAGTAGTCAGGCAACTCACATTCGTATTTAATTCAAGCATTTAGTCCTGCTGTTGAGTATAGTTTGAGTTCAGCATCTAGGCTCTCAACTCATCACCTCTTGCAGATTTGTCTCCATGCAGATTTGGGGAGAAATAAGAGATTAACTTCAACTCCCTCTCTGAGCTTATAGATAGATGCTGGATGCTTATTAAAATATAGAAAAGTATAATTGCATTAATTTAGACTCCACCTGTGCAAAAAGTGTTTGACTGTGTAACCAGACACCTGCTGCTATGATGTTTTGATCAGGGATTCTCTAATCCTGGTTGGTTGGTCAGTTAACCAATCAGGGAGCTGACAAAAGGTAAATGGGTAGGATGTTTTCAATTGATTGAATAACAATGCATGTCAGGGGTGAAATCGTTACAGCTGAAGTTGTCTGTCTGAACCAGCTTGCAGGCAATCCCCCATTTAATACACCTTAAAGAACGAAAGTGGTCCTCAGTTAAGGGAAAAAGGATGCAGCAGGGGTGGAAAGAGTTGTGCAGCATGTGTCTGCTCGACTTGGTAATGCTGGGTTAGGCCACACCATCACGGAGGTCAGGGTGTGAAAAGGTAGGGATATTGAGTTATGTGTTACAGATGCAGCTTGGGTGACAGCCAATGGCAAAGACTAATTGTGGTCCACCACAAACAGGCAACACAAATCCTGAATGAGGTACAGAAACAAGACTAGCAGCAGTTTCCTTCTGTGGCGATCTTGCTGTAACATCTAGCATTTCAATGACATCAATAGATATTTCATTTAGTACTGCAATGACAACTTCTAAATCAAAATCCCACTACAACTAAAAAATACAGAATTCTCTCGCTTTGAAAGCTGTTGCAACTATCTGCGGTAATGTAGGAGCTAACTAAAGAAATGCATGAAACAAAAAGAATTTTAATTAATGTTTACATTTCAGTGAAAAAAAAAATCCTACATGCTTTGCCTTTAAGCTGTTTTTTACTGTTGTTTTGAATTAAAGTCATGCAGTGTACTTTTTACTGTAGGTCCCCTGATAGAATAAACTAGGCGCACTCCCCAGAGACCCCATAACTCAATCCTATTACATTAAAGCAGGACAGACACACTATAATTCATGCCCCTAAATGAGTCAAGTGTTCAAAAGCAGACAAACAGTAACTCCTGGTTTGTGAGACAAGCTGTTTTCTTGCATTTGTGGGCGTGAAGTGCGTCTAAAATGTCTTTTGTCAAAGAGCTCTGCTTTGAGGTATTGTCTCCTCTGACTGGCCCCATTCAGAATTAATAGCTTATTTTATGAGATTGCGTTAAAGCTTGGAGTGTGTAAACGTTAATGGATAACTTGTGAGCTCCTTTCAAGTGGCAGCTTAACTAAAGCAGGGTTGTTTTTGCCTGTCTCCTGATGCAAACTTCCCCCTCTTTAGGGTGATTGATCAGTCAAATTCAAAATGCAAATGTGTGGAATTCATTTTGTTTGGGCTGCTAAATGCTAGAATATAATTAATGTTTGCTGAGGGGTTTGCTGTGGAAAGGGCAAGGACACAGAGGCGTGCACTTAGGGTCAGCTCTGGGTGCCACAGTGATAAATCTGGACTGTTATTAAGATGATATATATGAGACATGACAGGTGTGATTGAGCTATTTATCAATTGTGTCAAGATGGATTAGATTGTGGTTAATTGAGCTCTTGGGAATTGGTTACCTAAGGCATTTAGGAAGGCTCAAGAGTCCTACACATGAAACATTTGTGTACTTCTCTTTGCTCTTTACATATATAAAATTATCCCTTATCATACTTAACATTTCATAATTCTTATCGATAAAGAGGTTTAACATGGTGCTGTTTTATGAATGAACAAAATGCAATCAGCAAAATTCATTACATCTGCATTAGGCACAATTAAGCCACTGCTAAATTAAAGTATGCATGAACACACACGCAGATCTGATTAAAGCTGTAAACCTTCAGTGGCACTGACAGCAACAAAACAAGCTGTAAATTCCACACATCACACAACTGATGGGAAAGTGAGGAGGGGGCCTCTTCTTAAAGGTCGCATCAAAGCTGTATAAAGGGTCAAAGGGCAGTGGTGGACTCACAGAAGACTTTGAGCATTGTTGATGCATCTCCGACCCCAGTAGGGCCTGCAGTGACCTGACAGTAGAAGACGAGCTCGTCGGAGGGTTGAACTGACGAGATGGTCAAGGTGAAGTCCTCCCCAATGGTAACCCGCCCGGACAGAAGGGTGCCGTCATCACTTTTACCCTCACCGCCCTGAGTGCGGAAAGCTACTCGCTTCCTGGTTCCCTGCTCCTCCTGGATGAATTTACAAATAGCAGAAACAGAGGTGAAACATTAGGGTGTGAAGTGATGCCTTGAAAAAGACACCTTGGATCTAAAATTGATAACTATAACAGGTCTAAAATATTCATATATTGACATTGAGTGAGTGAGTAAGTAAAACTGACTTACAATGAACCACTCAACAACGACAGTGCTGCCTGCTGATGGCCCCGTGTGCGTGCAGGGCAGTTTGGCAGTCTCTCCTTTTATGACTTCCACCTTTGGAGTCACATTCACTGTCACAGATCCACAACATACTGCAAAGAAAAAAAAAACACAAAAAGAGAAACAAAGGTAAGCATTCTAGATTAAATCAGGATACTCTCTTAATGGTAAACTGAAACATGAGCAATATTACTATCAAGTTAACAGTTTTATCATAAACCAACTCAACCTATATAAACTAGAAGATAAACCACAGGCTGCAGAAAACTGTAAACATGGTAACATTTGAATACACATACTAACATCTCGTAAACAATTGGACAGTTGATTCAAGGGCAGACATATTTTTGTGTGCAAAGATAAATAATATGATGTCCCTATCAGTCAATATAGTTCCCTGATTCCCACAACATCTTTACTGGACAGCTTCACCACCCTCTGTAAGTCAACAAATGCACTTTGTCTGTAAGAAAGAGGTAACAGCACTGTGTTTTACAACAGCACATTTACACACAGAGGTCTTCAGACAGTCACAAAACTGATTTGCACATATTGCATGCTAGAACACAGTGAGACTGTAAAACTCAACCAGTCTGGATGAAGGCACTTAACATCACCTCCAAAGTCAAAATCAACCAGCCCAAGTAATAAGATAGATTCAGTACTCATTAACCAACTACTGAAGACTATCACTTAGGCTATGTCCACACTGCAGGCAAAAGTCGCCTAAATATAACCTTTTTGCCCATATGTGACCCATATTTGATTTTTTATGACAGTCTAAATGGCACAAATACATTTGTTTCAATTCAGACTCAGGCCACTTTCACACGTGGTCCTGTTGTTCAAAGCAGCCTCACTTTATCATGACGCATTTCATCAATCTTTTACGTTACTGAAGTCAGACAGACGTCACAAATCCATGCAGGAGGAGGCGGATTGCAGCAAGATCCAATGTAAACAATACACAAAACAATCATGAATGAACTTTGTGTCAGTGAAGCCCCTCAAGTCACAATCTGACCAATCCTGGCTCAGACTCCACATCCATACATATCTCTGTACAGATGTAGCACCCACTGCTCCACAAAAGGCCATCGTTAAAATGCGTGCATTGTACAATGTGTTGCATCCATATTTACTTCTGTAAACACAGTGTGCTGTGTGTCGTTACATCTTCTTCTGCACATGCGGGTCACTCCAGGGCTATAGACGGTTCAAACTGGAGTCTGATAGTAGTCACATTTTAATTAATAAGTCAACAACCATTCAAAAATATCACATTTCAACAAAAGAAAATCAGAATTGAGCATTAAGACCTGCAGTGTGAACATAGCCTTATAGTCAAAATGGCCAGATCAGTTGTCAACGTAAACTGTAAACATGGTCACTCTCAGCAACAGGTGCTTTGTTAAGGCTCCTATAACTAATCCAGTTCATACATATCAACACATCACTGACAGCAGTGCCACAAACTGAGGTTGTCTTCCTCACAGACACATTTCCATCCAACTGAAGAGGCTGGAAATTCAACCCCCAAGCTTCCGGACAACTGACTCTACCACTGATGCACAGCCACTCCCTATGTAAGATGAAATCATGAGTCTTAATTGTAGTGATCATGAAGTCTGACAAGCATGTAAATAGATTACTAAACACTGATAACACTATCTTATGAACAAAGTGTTTTTCCCCCATTTTGACTTTCCATTTACGTCTGCAGCCATTTTAAGCTAAAGCAGTGAAGTAAAAGTATCAGTATTCCCATTAAGGTGTATGAACTGCAGTAAAACTGCTGAGGGCCCCTGAGTCAGTCACTGTCAGAGTTCTCCATTCAACTGACACATTAGGATGCACACTGTGTCCCGGATATCAATGGGAGAGCAGCAGCTAGGGCACAGACTGGATCTAAACTGGATCCTGTGGGAAAAGTGAAAGCACTACAGCTTTTAAACTCTCTGTATATGAAGTTACTGAGAAACAACGTGACGAGGAGATTGCATTACAGGGAGGGAAAATAAGGGAGGGGAGGGGAGGGAGCTCCAATTCTGCTAATGAAGTGACTGCAGCAAATACAGTGTTGTAAATTGTACAGTATAGTAACACATGACGGCTTGTGTGGAGTTTACTGTTTAAGTGTGAGGCTCTAATGTGTGGAAACTAACTGCAAAGAAAAAGCAGAGTTGTTTATTTGACAAGGGTTAAAGCAGCACCTTAAATTGAAAAAATCTGTCTGGAAAACTGAGTTCAGTAAGTTCTTCACGCATGCATGGCACAATTTATAGCTACTGTATTACTAAATAAAAACATACATATAGTAATATATCCCTATACCATCCAGGCCTTTCAGAGTGGAGTTTGCATGTTCTCCCTGTGCTTGCATATGCTTTCTTTGGGAGCTCGTGTTTCCTCTCACAGACCAAAAACATGAATGAAGCATGAATAAATAAATAAACAAATACATGGTGCCACAGGAGGTAGTGCCTGTGCTTCAGAGCAAGAAGGTTGCTGGTTCAAGTAAGACCTGCATGACAAAATTCAGTCATTTAACATGGCCTTTATGCTGTGCCCTCTCTGCATGCTCTGTTAAAAACAGCCTCAATTATGGAGCTGTAAAATGGTTTCTGTCTGTTAAAGATGTTACCAGGCCAGGCAGTTTTTCAGCCATGCAAAGGACTTGGCATGCACTTTGACCTGACCGGTGCCAAAGTGAGAGTGTTAGAGCCTGACAAGTTCTGATTTCAGCCCTAGTTTTCATTAAAAAATGTGAGCCAAAGTTAGACATAATGAGCTATTTTAACAGTCATGATAAGAACACAGGGCTACAGTTGCACTATTGTGTACAGTTTTGCACTAATACAGAAATAAACTATTTTTTTGAATAAATGATAAATGAATATGGATTGGCAAGCAACAAGCAAACTGTATTTATTCCACACAGAGTTCAAGCAGAGTTAAGTAAGTGTTTTTAAAAAGCAAAAGACCTACACTCTATTTAATATTCATATTCAGGACATATAGCTACAGTACTCAGCTAATGAACAACCCGACCTCGTACACTAACATAAATTAATCATGTCATCAATTTCTGGACTACAAAATCCACACTTAAATAATTTATTTGTTGTGTGAAACAGCCGGGAGGGGAGAGGATGGACTTTGGGGAATGGTAGTTTGCTTGACAGGCTGGTTTTAATAACAGAGCCGGGATATGCAGACAGGGAAGATGAAAGACTGTTAGCCTGAAACGTCTAAAAAGAGAGAGGAGAGGAGCCGAGGGATGACCAGGCGCCTTGTTATCACCGTGCTGTGAGGAAGAAAAAGACAGGGATGGAAGGGGCGAAGGGTACAAATAGAGTGGATAATAGGAGGAGCTGTCAAAAATACACACATTGGTGTGCATGTGTGTTATTGAGACACTTTTCACTGAGGTCAGATGCTGTGATTGACTCACAAACCCACTGAGGTCAAAGGTTGGTTAAGTGTTGACACTTGATGAATAAGACCACATGTCTCTTTTCACTTCTGTATTCTTGCACTTCCTTTGATTCATTCTTTCACTTCCCTCGCTTTTAAATTTACTCTGCTCCTCGAATGACTGTTTTCTCTGTCTACATCCCTGTCCAGCATCTTCCTCTCACTTTCTAAATGTTGTCCCATTAGCTCAGTAGCTCTAAGCGGGGGAAACAGCATTAGATTTACAAACGACACTCATGTTCAGACTTTGTGAGAGGGATGTAGCCCGTAAGAAATTCTGCCTCAGTTTCCACGCCAACACAAACAGCAGACGGACGAGCAAATGTACAAGAATGTGCGAGTAAACGGAGTGCCGTGCTTTTAGGCACCACTCAGGGTTTAAGAGACTCGTTAAGTGGTACATGGGAAAAATACACACTCACACACATACTGCATTAAATCAAGTGGGTTTCTGGCACAGGCAGAGAGACAACGAATTCTAACTCAGATGCTTAAGTTTTTTTTTTGTTTTTTGACAACAACGTGCATCTCTGATAGCCCTGAAAAGCAACAAAAAAGAATCTGTTATCTTGTAGACAGGTGAATGACTATTTCTGTATGAATTAACTGGGATGTAAATGCAGCATAGCAATTTCCTTAAAGAGAGCAAATGGCAAAAAAGGGGATGGGCTTTATAAAATCATCCAAAACTATGCAAGTGTTTGCTCTGCATTTCTTTTTCTCTGGATTTGTTTGAAGACTTAGCAGCGTGCACCAGTCTTTAATTTGGGTGACCAAAAAAGTGACTGCTTTTATAAGTGAAATATGGTACAGAAATCGAGCAAATTTGGTAATCTTCCAACTCTTTTGTCCCAAACAAACAACAAGAGCACACAAGTCTCTCTAGACAGTTTATTCAGGAGCAAAAAGACTGTTGTTATACACACCATGTGTCTTTCTCTGAAGCAAACTATTAGAAGTTTGCTCTGTGAACACTTCCATGCCAAAGTAGAGCAACACAGTCACACCAGCATACCTCTGTTGTTTTTCTTTTCACTTCAGAGATGAAAAACAGAAACATTACACAGACTGTAGCAGATAAAACACATTTTCTGGAGAGCAATGGATGTTTATATTTAGCTTTGCAAGCCAGACAATATAAATCCCTTTCACTTCCTTTGGAAACAGCTGTGTGCTCTAATTGTGTCATGTTTTGTGCTCATTTTTCAGCCTCTGGCAAAAATCTGCCAGACATAATGGAATATAATTAAATCTGCTGAATCGCCATTTTTTAGAGCAGCTGCAAGCCAAAATTCAGTCTTATAAGGGGGAATAAAAGGCAATTGATTCATCAACCAAGACAGACTGTGTCTGTGTATAAACCTGAGTCACAAAACAAACTACCTACTGTTTCTTGAAACTGTAAAGAAGTTGACTCCTTTTTCTTTTTTAATTCTGCCTCAGGTACAGATGGGAATCAAAGAAAGGTAACATTTGAAAGCTAGTGGTTCAGACAGTCTAGAATCAACATCATTTAACTATTTGCCTTAAAAACAATAAAGTCACACAGTCACAAGATGGTGGAAATGGTGAGAGGCAGTAGGCACAAATGACAACAGTATAGTCCAGTAAGTAACGAGGCAGACAGGAGATAGAAGGAGCTTCAAAGATTTTAAGCTAAGGTGGAAAAAACAGCAGCATAGGGAAGCATTTTTCAACCCATTAGTGCCATGTCTTTGACATGTGTCTCTGACACAAAGAACAATTGTGGGCTTTAGGGATAGGAATCAGGGACTGGTCCCAGTTCAGACCCTGTATCAACCTGCTTGAGGAGCTGACATATGCAGTGCTTTGCTTTTATTCTGAATGAGTCCCTGATCAAGTCCTTCCAATTAGTTCTGAGTGCCTTTGAAAACTTAATACAATAAAAACAGGCTTGATATTAAAACAATTATCCTCTTATACAGTGAGTGCAGTTAGATATACAACTCATTTAGACCAAAGCTGTTTGTTTAACCAGGATGTGAATGTTTATTTATGTTGTTAAAACAGCTGTCTTTCCATCTCCTGCTCCAGCTGTCTCTGACTATGTCCACATGCTATTTTAAAAACAGGTTTTTCTGTGTGTTTTGTTCATCTGTCCACACATAAAAACCATTTCAGACCAGTAAAAATGCATAATTGGAAAGCCCCAGCCAAGGCAAAGATTTCTTAAGATGCAGTTTATGTTGTCTCTGTGCAGACAGGGAAAATGGTGATTCTACCTAAAACGTCACACTCTGTGCCGACCGCTCCTTGGGGTGATGCCACTCTATACAAGATTCTCCCTGTTGTGTACAGATGTTAGAGCAGACGTGGCTTAACTGTTGCTGTTTTAAGTATTGATAACTGAACTACTTTCATGATCACAGAGGATTTCTGTGGCTCCCTCAGGTGTAATCATATCAAGAGTGATCATGTTGACTTGGAACCCATGGTTGCTTGCATAATGTGGTTGCTGTGGTTATAACAGTTGTAGAAATCAAAATGAGCTCCACTGAAACACTTTTAATAACAGAATTTGATCATGGTTATCTGACAAGTCTGGAAATTAAATGGAATCCATTAAATACTGACTCAACATGCCTGCTATCATCATTTCACATAGTTTTAAGTTAAACCATAAAAAACAGTTGCAAATTTTAGTAGGAACAGATATGAAAATAAAACAGCTTTTCTTAAGAAATTGCAAAAAAGGTGCATTTTATGGACATATTTACAAGGTTATAAACAGCATTTAACTGTGCATTTATGCGTTTTTACGTTTTCATGGGTTAGGGGATTTTTGTTCAAAATGCACCCATGTGGACAAAATTATTGTTTTAAAATGGAGGAGGCAAACCTCCATTTTAAAAAAATACCTGCCTATGAACTGACAGGGCCTCTTTTCATGGACCAAACAGGGGCTCTCTGTGCTCCTCACTTAAATTAAAGAAAGAGCTGTCTAGGTGGGATGGGCAGAGTATGCCCTCCATTTAACACATAAAACTTAAGCATAAAATGAGCTCAGTGCATCTGTTTTATCCTATTTATCTTGTTTAAATGACTGTAGGACACAAAATTGTAAATAGAATTTTAAAAAAAATTATTAATTGTGCAGAACTATTGTGTGGTTTACTTTCCTACAGGAATGAAGAAAGAGACTGTCAGCTATAGCAGAATATGGCACCATCTGCACAACATTCCCTTCTTCCTCTTGTTTAATGTTTTTATCCTTTACAACCTTTCCCCCCTCTCTCACACATATTTCAGCATCATTCCCAATATGTTTTTGGGCCAGAGTGATCAGTCAAACTGCTGCTCTGTTCTTTAACACACATGGCAGCTGCACAGACAGAGACTGACAATTAAAGCATAATTAGGGAGTCCTCTGTCCAATCTAAGCGTGTGTGTGTGTGTTTGTGTATTTAGAGACACAAGCTGTTGGCGGTCACTTTGTGCACGAGGGTGAGAGCCGGGGCTTTTAGAGAGGTGGTGGGGAGTGAGGGGGTCCAGCTTCATGGGGGTCTCGTTAGCTGACGCGGGCCGGCTAATCGGATTTAGCCAAAGAGAGGGAGAGTGTGTGTGAGGTGGTGTGTGATGGGGTGCATGACCGGGTAGAGAGACAGATGGGAACGAGACGGTCAGGCTGTGACCTGCACACTCACACACTGGCGCACACACACGCTCCTACAGTAAATCTATAATGCATGGGATATTTATGAGCACCAGAAGCACCCCAAAAAGCTTTGGTTAAGTACAGTGTGTGCAGAAAAACAAGATCCAACTCTGCAGTCAAAGCGGTATGGCAGAGTGGAGGAGACCCTGAAAATCGTGTCAGTCCCACATCTCCTGAAAAGTTAATGTGAATCCATCTTCAATACTCTCTCTGAGTCTGCTTTTTCCTAACAGACCCTTATTTCTGGCTACATCTCTTTCTCCGTCCCGCCTTTTCTCTTACACCTACGCACACACAAGCTGGTGCCCCTCATTATGAAAGGAAGGAACCAGCTGGATCCTCTCCCTCCCTCTTGCTTTCCCCCTCATCCTTCACCTACTGCTACTGTTGTATTCCGGACATTAAAACCAGGAGCCTCTTTTTTCTCTCCTTTTCATCCCTCATTCTCAAAGAGCATTCTTTAATACCCAGTGCACAAACTTGCTCGGGGGCTCGTGTGCGCATGTGCAGGCTTCAAAAAGACAGAAAGAGGACGAAAAAGAGGCTGCAAGAGAGCAAAAAAGGCACATAGGAAATTAAAAGAAAAGGGCAGAAGGGAGAGTAAAGCAGAACAAGAGATGGTGTGTGGAAAACCAGCTTCACCAACATGAGCGTCAACCAGCTAGAACCTCTTTATGAAGCCACCATGAACCTTCTTTCACTGATAGAGTCAGCTTGTCTACCTGCTCACCCAAATACAAATCTTCTGAAGGAAACAGGAGGTTTATTTTGAGTCAACAATACACACTTGGATGGCGGTGCTAGAGGTTGGGTGCTATACAGTCAGAGTGTGAGAGCAATATATACCATTTTCAAGCTGTACTGATAATATTCTCCAAAGAGATGTAGGGAAAGACAGCATTGATACTGACAAAGTATATGTCGATTTGAGTTGATAAAAATAGATGTCATTCCTTATCTTTCATAAGTTACAGTTTACAGCAGTGGTTCCCAAACTTCATAATATTGTTTGCATTAGTTATTTCACTTCTATCAGGGAAAATTGTTGATCTATATTTAGATTTGGTGTTCCATATTGTTTGATCAAATACACTTGGCTTAACCAAAACTATGACAAAGAATGTACAATACTTATTTTCACTGTCATCTTTAGCATCTTTTTCACATATATTAGAGCAAAATGGAACAAAATGGTTGTATTATATAATTTGTTTCAGATGTTGGTATAAACTATACAACTATATAACAAAATAAATTACTGCTTGGCCTATCTCGTCAGGTGAGTGTAATGAAAATACTCTGCACTTTAAATACATATCAAATGAAGTACTTCATACTTTTGAGTAGATCTACAAAGTGTTACTTGTACTTGTACTTGAGTAAAAATGTAGTGAAGTAGCCATTCATTTATGTAAGTCAAATATTTGTGTAATCCTTCCATTCAGCTAAAAGTTATGAAGATGTGGTTTGTGGTCCACATTATCCAGCCCTAATCAAAGTTACCTTGTTCCAAAGGGGAGGTCACCTGCGCTAGCACTGTTTGCAGGACTTTATCTCATAGGCGAGGGTGGAAGCTAGAAGGAGAGTGATTGGGACTGTCAAAAGGTGCATGTGTACCTGAGAGAATGTGTTTTTGAATGTGTGTGGTCTGCACTATCTCTGGTCCCTAACAGGATTAGTGTGTCTGACTGTTGGCAAAGCAAACACCACCATGCAGCACAAGAATCAGACCCAATGTCAAAAGGACGGCGTCACCTACATTAGCTGTTAGGTGGAAATCAACTCAACACAAAGCAGCTCCCAAGGGTTATCACTCTTTACTGACCAGGACAAGTCAGGAGGCAGGACTTTAGCTTAAAGAGACGCATCATAGTGTGAGTTTGTCTTTTTTAAAGGAACACAAGATATTTGTGCCCAAATAAAAGGATAAGCCATATGTACAGCCTGTGTACAGCCCCAAACAGCATCACCACCCTCTACAGACCCTGGCTCTGTCCACGCAAGCTCTAGAAAGTGGCATCACTACCACTGGCCTTCAAACTCAGCGATGTAGACTGAGAAACAGCAATAACCAGTTGTCAAGAGGAAACCTCCCATCTCCGGTATTTTGTCCAGGCAGTCACATAACACTTACAAGGGAGGTCCTAGACAGTGTGTGCCACAAACCCAGAGCCACCTTCATCCATGCTAGACCAAAACATCCACACAAACACATCAGGTAAAAAAACTAACTGGATTACAACACAGAATTTCAGTGTGTGATGCTGTTACGTGCATTGTACGTTTACAAAGTGTTACAGCCATAGATGCTGAGCCCTCTTTGCCCTCAGTGCTCATTAAGCATTAAGTCTAAGATTTCCTTCCAGCTTAAGAAAGGGACATTTAAGGCAACAGAGGCCTTTTTGCATGGGCTGTGTCAAGTAAACATTGCTAATACTTTTCTCTCTTTAACTATCAATGAAGGAATGTTAAGGCATCAGTGTTGTTTTAATAGTGAGTACTTTTAGAAAAATACAAGCTGTAATCCACGCCAGATTGGGCTGCTGCTCTACCTCCCCTACTACCTGTTAACACATTTGCTAACATTTATGTCTTCAAAGTTTCCTTCTGTCTACAGCCAACCTGAATTCAAAGTTAATCTTAAAGGGATTACATTGGAGCCTTAGAGACTGAATATGCAGGCTGTGTAGTACACCATATCGCTGACTTCCACTTTCTTAAAACAGTATATTATCAGGATTGTACTTTCTTTGTGATGTCTTTAATGTGCTCTCTTGAGATTAACACTGAATGCAACTCAACTTCCTATTTTTTGGATGCACTTGGCCCCTTCAGTAAGTCTGTTACCTCCAAAGTTCTGCCTAAACTGTGCTGACCACCATTTTCTTCCAACTGCTCATGATTTTATAACATGTCTGTGTTAATTTTCTACCCTGTGAGGCAAGGATATTACAATTACAAGGAGATTAAATGGGATTTGTTAAGGATTATGACTAGTCTGGTAAGGTCATTTGGCTATAATTCAGCACTTTGCACCTACTGCTTAATCTTGAGATGAAGGTTTCACTTGATTAATTACTTATCTAGCCTAAAAGTAGCTGTGCATGATGTTTTTTTGTGGATACCTGATATGTGGATATTTAAAAACTTTTTTTAGCCGATATAGTACAATGCAGATACTGATATGTGGGAATTACTGTGAGCATTCTTTTTAGTTACACCTACATTTTGGATAAAATGTATTTTCAAAAGCAACAGTGAAATCCGCCTCACCTGCCCTGTATAATGTGATTTTCCAGCCTGCCGACAGAAACTTGACCCTATTTTTTGGAGAAACCTCTTTTGTTAAAATGCATATGCAAAAAATCTACAAACATAAAATGTGTAAATAAGGAAAAAAAAATATAAACAGTAGATATCTGCAGAATTTTTATATCTGTTGATGTCAATACTTAGCTTTTCAGGTAATAATCTGCTGATGCTGATATCATATCCATAATATTGTGCCTCTTTATTAAAAAAATATATATATTATGTAAAATGCAGGTTACAATTTCCCTAGGTTGAAATGCAATGTTTAGTTCAACTGGTTCTCAAAACACTGGAGATCTTAAGACTTCCCATAAAAATTAAGTCCTTGCATTAAGTGGGCCTATGTTTTTGAGGCAGCCTCCTGAATGTTAAACAACAGCTCAGTTATTTCCGTACTTCCATTAACAGTAGGCACATTTAGTGACTCAGTGTGCACCTGGGTCCCTCGATCACAGCCTGAGTGAAGGAATGTGACCACAGTTAATTTGTGAAAGCATCACACAGTCTGATTGAGAATGACACATCCCTCCAGCGATGTTATGGCAGTCTGATGTAAAAAAAAATCAATTTCCACACCCTGAACTTATAGCAGGACCACTGAGCAGTAAAAATAACCCAAAAGCATAACTGCGGCTTTACTCCTACCACAAGCTGTAACGGCTAATATCACCACAGATACAGTTCAGTTATCATGAGCCAGACCCTCTGTGCATGTGGGTTCGGTTTGTGGCGGCGGGGTGTGGCACGCTGCCTTCAGCTCTCTCACTCAGATAATGGCCAGTTAATGTTGCAGACTGGATGGGACTCAAATCTTGTTTTTACGAGCCTTTCAGATTCACTCATTGCTCACATTAGTCTGCCTGGTTGGCTGGATGACAATAGTTTGTACTCCTTTGGAAATTTAGTTAGTTAAGGGAGTTTTATCTTAGGGGATGGGAGTGCCTATTCTGCTAATGTGCTGCTAACTGCTGTGTGATAAAGTCTGAAAGTGATACTTAAGTGGTTGTGCCCACAGAATAGGGGTGTGACAAAATATGGAAATGGACTGTCATCCTGACTTACTGTACGTGACATAATGATCAAAATTCTAGCCATAAATAAATATATCTTAATTCAAACAACTACACTCACTGTGTGGCTTTTATATAGCAGTAGGCAGCAGGATAATGGTGGACAGCAATATCATATCTTATCATATCATATAGTGTTGTCCATTCATCCAGTGTCTATAACCTACTTCCTGTCCTACCTGGGGCTGCTGGGGGAACTATTCCCAGCTATCGTTGAGCTGTATATTATAATGTAGAGTTAAATCATATTATCAGTGCATGTGTGATGTAATCTTACTGTTACAACTGATGATGATGTCAACAACTCTGCATTTATTCTACCATCTGTGCTACTGTGAGCCAATGGGCTACAACTGACAACAAAACAATGGTAGAACATCACACTGGTAGGTTTATTCAGGGGGGCCAAGGGAATGTGACGTTTTAGGCAGGTGCTGATGCCGCTACGAGGGAAGAGGGAGAAATATCTGTTCATAGAGGTGCTCTATCATGTGAAGGAGACGTGTTAAACACAATAAAGTGCATATAAAACTAAAAAAAGCACGATGTGACCCCTGTAAGGTCTTTTCACACGAATATGTGCAAGTCACTTTATATTGATTTAAGTCATGAAAACAAAAAAGATTTGAGTTTGTTATGCACAGCATGAATTTGTGGGGTGGGAGGTGAATCTTCTTACATACAACTGAGGAGGGCTTGGGAGAAAAAAGGTCTGGAACCGCTGAATAGTTGAACCAGTGAACTGAAACCCATTGGTATGCAAGACAGTCCACCTGCCTTGACAGGTTTTATTTATTCTTTTATTTAACCTTTATTTAACCAGGAAGTCCCTTTGAGATTAAAAATCTCTCTAAAAGAGAGACCTGACCAAGGTCGTAGCCAATACAATGTTACAAATTTAAAAAACAACAAAACATTAAACAGAACAACAACTCACATTTTAAAACAAGCTTTCAAAATGTACAGAGACCTTCTCTGTCACCATGCTCTTTATGATCCTTTTAAATTTTCCTCAGTGAGATCAATGAGGTTATTTTTAGCTCTTTTTGGAGGTTGTTCCATGCCCAAGGTGCACTGTGAGAAAAGGCAGTCTTCCTAAGATCTGTAAGAGCTCGGAGAACTGCAAAGAGAGGTTCATTACAGTGTGAAAGGTGTTTTATATTAGATTGTACTATCTTGAACACATGCACTGTATCCCATATTATCATGAGGTACCCTTCATAATCCTTCATAACCCTACCTCACAAAAAATAAATGCGATAATAGCCCAACTGACACTGCCATTTCAAGGTGTAATATTTATGTCCTTGTGACATTTTGCCTCCACTGTGAACATCCTGGAGACAGAATGTGGGAACAAGAGATCCCCCATTGGTTCTGCATCCAAGGTGTGTTGCAGCATGAATCAGCACATATATTACGGCCTTGTGAAACTAAATGTGAATGTATTAGGGTGCCTTTGTGCAGAGGAAATGTGAATTGGGCCAGTGAAAATAAGCTGCAAAACTTTGTCTGCATTTACACTGCAGCCGTCAGAGGATTGAAATCTCAGTCATTTATTTCCTGGAGCTCATTGTTTAAACAGCTGAAGGATTAATGGTATGGTATGGTACAGTATATATAGATACTGTAGGATACATATGTGTGCGTGTAAAAGTGAGAAAGAGTTTGTCTGTGTGTGTCTGTGTGGTAGGGGGCAGGCTGGGTCAGGACTGCAGTGTCGGGGGTGGGTCCATGTAAGGCCTGGGCTCTGTCAACGCCTGACTGATGAGACAAGAACAGGTGCAGTGCAGGAGCAGCAGCTGCTGCAACAACACACACACTCACCAACAATGAATGCCACATGCAGAGAGAGGGGGTGAGAGTGAAGAAGACAGGCACAGAGTGAGACACACGCACAGAGATGACAGACACATGGAGAGAGGAAGCTTCCCATCCTGCTTACAGGACAACAGTTTGAAGGAGTAAAACTTTTAGCAACCAGGGTGACAGAAAGCAAACACACACACATACATAAATAGATACGGAGCACAGTCACTCTCCCTGTATGCCTCATCGGATACTTTTAATGGAAAGTGTATCCATACATGAGCCATGTATAGCAGACTAAGTGCTGCTTGATGTCTGCTGATGTTCCGCCAAGTGGAGACCTTTAAGGAGGAAGCCCTGATATGTAGTGCTGATGACAATCACGCTGTCATTAACTGCAATATAAGATCGGATTACAAAAGGAAATGGCCTATAATAGAGGAGGGACACATAACAGTAGCCTCTTTCACAAAAGCACTGCTGCTTGTTTTCTTTTTGTTTTATAGAAAATTCAAAGACATCCAAAGTTGACCTTTCACACGTGTTCCCTTACAACAGGAAGTTTTCAGTGCTGGACGTGACATTAATAGAACACTGAGACAGTCTACGAGCAATGTTCATTAGATATCCAAGACAGCAAAAATAGCAACAGATTGTGATACCATGAAGACAGCTTTAGCCCGCGTATCAATGCTACAATGCTAATGTAACCAGCCCCTTCACAGTATAAATGGAAGGAGGAAGGGGAGCCAATTGAAAAGGATTTCACAACACGATGCAGTACAATATATGAAGGCTGGGGAAAAAAATTGATCCACTATAGCCATGGTTTTCAAACTTTTTTGACCAAGGCACATCTAAAAAACATATGTCTGAAACATGAGTTTTACTGTATAAATGTATTTTTATCTTCCTACGCCTAACTATTTTTGACAAAAACTGTGCAACTCATGATATATTTATTGACAAAAAATAACTGTGTCAGATTTCATTTATTCAGCAACAAAAATAGAAAATTATAAAATCAAATAAACTACTGGATGAGGACTCAAAAAAGGAATAGTTCCCCTTCACTCACACATTCAGTGATTTGAAAAGTGTGGTTTTACCCGACTAATGATAGCAATTTACAGTAACAGAAATTGCAGCTGTTTATGGAAAAACAACTCACCAAGGCACTGATCAGTTATTAGATGTTGTAGACCTACAGCTGTTTTGTTAACTAATGCTTGTACAGGTTCCCAAGGCACACCTAAGCTGTGTTTACACCAAGCAGACCAGTTCAATTCTGCTTGATACAGCACACAATTACAGGTGTTTCCACTCCCTTAAAAATTGCATCAGTTTCACCAGCCGGAGTATATTCCCCCATAAGCTTATTTTAAAGCCCTGCCATCATTATTCCTCACTATATGAAATAAATTTTAATGTAGGGCATGAAACTAGTGCTCACTTGTTCATTTACAATGCATTAAGGTGTTGCTGAAGTGTGAGAGAGCATGGCACTGGTGAAGCTCTGCATGCAAACACAGTCAGATGTGCCCACAGTCCTGCACTCCCTTCCTGGCTCTGTAGAGGTCTCTTGTCATTAGAAAATATATCAGTTTGTCCCCCCCTTATTCCTCTGGGACATTCATGATGAAACAAAATGCCACTGAGGTGTAAATATTACACCTTGAAAAAGAAATTGGGATTGCAGACTTACAAATGTGGTGCTTGTGTATAGAGATGCACATTTCATCAGCAATGAAAAAATCAGAATGATCTTTAGGAATGAACATTATAACAACGTTTGCTGCACTGGTTCAACAAAGACAATGATACACAGAGGGACTATTTTTCTGCAAAAACTATAATAGAGGTTGTTCTGACAGCTGAAAAGACATGGATGGCTGTTCTTGCTCTCTCCCCTCTTTCACTGTCTCCCTGGAGTCTTGATTTGCTTATAATGTTTCATGAGACAGAAATTTCCTCCAAGTAGGACTGATAAACTACTCACAGTGCCTTTATAATCAAGTCACGAGAGTCCTTGAAAAACTCTTCCAAAGACAACTTCCTTTGCCTTTCCTCACGTTGTTTCTGTATCTTCAGTTCATAAAATGTTAGAGTTTCTCCCAAAACTTTGAAAGAACTGTTTCCCTACGATCTACTTCACAAGCACCCCATGAAAACTATTTCTTAAAGGATTTACTTTCTTACCCAATACCACATGGATCTCAAGACTCCAGAGCACCAATTACAGCAATGAGAGCATCAGCCTCAGTCTTATAAATCTCATCTGACTGTTTGATCACAAGCCGGTCCAAAGCCTCTGCAGTCATAACTCCTTAAGTCGATAGCAGAAGCTCTGTTGTGCTTCAAAGATGAAATCGGAGCCTCTAATAGGAATAAAAACCCAGTAAAATCTTTGATGCTCCAGTTTCATTGCTTTGTGAAACATGGTGCCATATCTTTTACTGGTTTGATGAGGCTAACCTGTGTTTTTGTGTGGTGGAAAAAAACAAACAAGGGGTTGGATTTTGATTAAAGGTGAGATAGTTGGATCCCGGATGTTCTGAGCCCTCGCCCTGAAATTACAGGATATGAAGGGGGGACTGTCTGGTTTCCTGTCTGGGCTTGTAGTGATGTACCACCTGAGTGGAAGTAAAAATTCACACCTGGGGCCTTTCAGTATCACACATACACACATGGAAACACACACACACACACACATTTAAACAGACTCATTCAGGTTGCAGCTGGTTGTGGAGATCATTTGAGTCAAGAACAGGAGATTGTTTTTTTGGTTCTGGTGCTTAAACCAGAAGACTGGGTTTCCATTGCAGATGGAGGAAGAAAATAAATGTTTTTTTTTCTAGTTAGATAAAAATCCTGTGACCTTAAATTCTTCTGTTCTCATTCATCTCAAGTTTTCTGCTTCCACAGCTCCATTTGTCTTTTCTGTCAGGCTGAAGTTTAACGGTTCAAACGCCTTTCTTGTGTCTTGAAATTGTCTCCCTTTCGTTCTTGTTTGATGTGTAAAGCATGCTTTGAATGAAGCTGATTTGATTAGCGGGAACAGACAGAGGACGGCCGACAAGGACACGAGTTTAGATGACGTCTGATGTTCCCAGGGATGTGTTGTTGACGCTGAATGCAGCTGAGTCAAACTATTAGCAATTAGCATGAGTACACAGTCGTTTCCTCAAATGCCATTACCCCAAATATGTTAACATTTGTGTTTATGGCTCCAGGCTAGGGCTGGGAAGTATGGAACAAAGCATAGCTTGATATTCATTAGCTGAATCGCAATAAAAATACATATACAATAAACTTTGATCAGATTCTTGTAAAAAACACTGATACCATAGCTTACACTGTCATTGACATTAAATACTGAAAAAAGAAATTTCAGTTTCAGACCAGCTTGTACCTTTGAAACTGAACAAAACATGTCAGCTTTCACATACAGTACGTTTAAGTTGTCAGAAGGTTTTAAACTCTTAAACCATGTGTCTACAAATGATGTTTTGATCATCAAAAATCACTTAATTCTCATGTTCTCTGGTCATATTTTTACCCAAAAGATTTGTTGAGGAGCTCTGCTCATGTTTCATCAATTTCTACAGATGTTACCAGTATATCTGGACAATTCAGACTTTGTGAAAGACTTTGCCTGCTATTTTGATGTTAATGAAAACAACTTTTTGAACAACAGCAACATTAATCACAGCAATATAAACCAGGGGTTGGCAACAAGTGGCTCGGGGACCACATGGAACCCTACTCCTCACTCACTGCAGCCACCACCATTTCCAAAACTTGTAACCTTAAAGATTAAAGAAATATGCCATGATGCATTTTTGTCTGATGTCTATAACAAAACCAGAGTGCAAAATGCGTTACAAAACTAAGGATGGTCTTTGATAAGTAGTTTAAATTTCTAACAAAGAATTAGTAGATATGATTTGCTACATTGTTCTTGTAAAGTTTTTTAATGAAGCATAATTAATACTTTGAGTAAAAAAATACGATGAAGAAAATAAAAAGGTCACAAAAACTGAATAAACCATCAGTGACTAAGGTTTTTCTAACTACTTCCTTCGTCAAGTTGCTTCTGTAAAACAATGTTTTACTCTCAGATGGATTTATCAGTAGAATAGAATTATCTTAATTAACCAATTAGGAAAAACAAAAAAGATATTGTAGTTTATTGTAAAGTTGCTTTGTCTTTCTTTTTGTGTTAAGCTCATTAAATTATCCTAATTTTTAGGTTTTGAGCTTAAGAATATTAGTTTAATCAATGAAAAAAGTTGGATATTTGTCATTTAGATAAAGTATAGAATCATTTAGTGCACAAAAAAAGTCAACTTTTAGACTGCTTCTCTAATCTGCCCCCCCATAATAACTTTATATGCTACTTTGCCATCATTTGGGCTGATGGCCTTTTGTGAGAGCATAAAGCCAGTGTGTTGTGAGGCTTGCAAAATAGGGATGCACATTGGCATTGGTTAAACATTAATATTGACCTATTTTAAAAGCAATTATTCATGGGATGAATGGATACCACTGTCAGATGTCTATCATTTGTGATATATCTATTTAATGCACAGCTGGTACACCAGAATATATTTTTTATTGGGTAGTAATAATGACCTATTAGGCAAACTCTGATCTGTTCACATAAACAAACATTAGAGAAAAATCTTGGACTTGTGGGACAATAACGCCAAAGTGGTACCAACATCATTATTTCAAATATCAGACTCAGCATTGGCACAGATTGATAATCAGTGCATGTGGGGGCATGCCAAAGGAACTGATCAAGGATTTGCCAAGCATAAAGCAGATAATATTGATTCCTGAACTAATTGGAACCAGTTCTCAACTGGGACTAGTTCTCATTCCTGTCCCTCTACTGAGGGTGGCAAGGAACACCGAACCAAACAATTTCAATCATGACCTCACATGCATGTAAATAATATCACCCCAATCAATGACAGTCATAAAAGAGGCTTGAATACATTTCTTCCTTCTTCCATGTAACAAAAGAAAAACAGCTAAATATATTGCTCTGCTCTATTGGCTGCAATAAAACTCGGAGCCCAAGTCACCACAAAGTTCAATGACTCGGCAAATTAGGACAGTCGGCCAAGCAGCATGTGTGTGTGTCTCTTTGTGTGTGCGCATCGTGTTGCAGTAAAGGGCACAGAGGTAACATCATAGTGTGTGCGACAGGGACACATAAATCACAGCTTTACTGGTGTGTGTGTGTGTGTGTGTTTGCTGCGGTTTAGGGGGCTCAAGACAAACAGTGTGAAGTGGGCAACAAGGTCGGCCCCTCATGCATTCTTTTGTGCCAGGAGAGATTCCCCCTTGTCGGTGCTGTTGGCCAGGAAACGGGTAGGGTGAAGAGTCATCCCCATTCAAGGGGGAGAATTTAGAGTTGTGTAGTCACTGAGTGCGTATAAAGAGTGAAGGGTAGTGGGGTGTGTTTGTCCTCTGTGAACATGAGTCAGTGAGTCAGGAGAACAAAATGAGGACAAGGATGGATGGTAGGAGCGAGGAGAAGAAAAACACAAGAGGAGGACGGGCATGCACGAGCCGAATATGAATCTGTGGAGCTGACATTGCAGTCTTGTCAGCGGAGAGGCACGGCTGGGAAAAGTAAAACAAAACCATTGTGTAAAGAGATTATAAATAGAGCTTTGAATGCATGATTCTAGTGAGATTTAGTGCTGTGCAAGTGCTTTAGCAAAAGTCACTTTGGTAAATGTTCGCCCTGATAAACCAAGGGATTGTCTGAGTGTCCTTCGCCATTAAACAGAAATTGAAGTCATCCCTCAAAGTGGAATATACAAAGCATTTATAAGGGCTAATGTCTTTTTTAGCTGACACAGTCTGCTGCTATAATATGTGACTCCATTATCAGTGAGTTGGCACGACAATAGCCAGTGTCTTGCCCCTATTAGAACTCACTTTTGGGTTTTGATATGGTGCAGGTAGGAGACAGAAAAAAAAAGGGAGCTAAGGCTAAAGCGTTGAATGAACTGTAAGATCAGGACAGAAATATCAAGCAGAATTTCATTACTTTTCGAATCAAAGGGCACAAAACTGAGAGGGTCCACCAATTACCAGGCTATGTCTCCTCCTGGCTGCCTTTCATTTCAAAAGGGAACTCAATTTGGTGAAAAAAGAGTAACAGAGAGGCTGTGTGTGTTTGTGGGAGTGTGTGCAAGGGTGCGCCCTGATCGACTGAGAGAGAACCAAATCAGTGGGTGTCACTTAGGGGGCAGAGATGAATAAAGGTGTTAATATTTAATGTTTCGGGGCCCCCTGAATCTGGGCCTCTTCTCCCTCTACTCCTGCTTCCTTCCATTCCTCTCGCCCCAGGCGCTCCAATTAACACACCCTGTCCTTTTTCTCCCCCCTCCCTCTTTCTCCAATTCTTTCTTGCTGTTCCCTCCTTCCTTAAAACGCAGCCCCTGGCACAAAAAAGTGAAATTTAGTAGCTGGAGTGGAGAGGAGGCAGAGAGTTTGACTGTTCAGCGATGCAAAGTTTAGATGAGGACTAGTTGAGAGAGGGCTATAGGGTCTCATAGAGGAGAATATGCACACAGAGGATGATGCTTGTGCTCATGCAGGCGCAAGTCTCAAAATAGAGAAAAAGGAGACCGTGCAGAGAAGCTTTTTTAGATGCAGAGATGAAAATTGGAGCACAGGAGAAGGAGAAAGATGATGCGAGGGAAGAAGAGGGTCCCCATGTGTCTTTTCAATTCCCCTCAGCATCTTCCTATTTATCAAGGTAAATGACAGGCTTAAATGGGCTAGAATAATATGCAATGTTTGGCTGAGGCAATCTGCCTGCATATGTAGGCGCTAATGTCGCTGGCGTTCATAATGGAGTTTCAAAATGAGATGCATTCAGTGACAGCAGAGACAGGGAAGACTATGAATTTCTCTCAGAGCGTAAAAACAGTAGAAGCATTGCTGGAAGATGATTTATTGATGGATGGATAAAAGGATGGATGGATGGATGCATCGATAGCTGGAGTAATGCTGTCTGGCCGACTGAATAAATCGATTAAAAGATGAATCATTTGATAAATAGCTGGATTACAGGATGAATGGGTGGATATGGATAATTAATGAGTAACAAAGAAATACTGCGCACTGGGTTTTCTGTCTGTTAATTTTATGAACGGGCGGCACAGTATTACAGCAGGTAGTGCGCATGCCTCACATCAAGAAGGTTTTTGGTTTGAATCTGTCAGTCAGGGCCTTTGAGCTCTCTCTGGACACTCCAACTTCCTCCCACAGACCAAAAAACATGCTCCTGACTGGTGACTCTTGTCATAACCTGGCTCACTAGCCATGACAAAAGGACGGACGTTTTCAAAATAACCAAATAATTTATTACAAACAAAAGTAAGACAAACAAATGATAACTACGAGTATGGAGTGTGTCTTGTCTGTAATATCAGTAGTGTGTATGTGGGTGTATGAAAATGATGTGGTGCGAGGTACTGAAGAGTGCACTAACAAAGAAAATTAAATAAATTGTGCGTGTGGATCGGGCAATGGGCGCAGGGAGCAGAGAGAGACGACAGGTCACTGGAAGCCAGCATATATAGCAGAGGTGGAGCAGCGGGCCCAGGTGCTCCACATCTGAATGATTTCACTCAGCCAATCCAGGCATCTTGAAGAGAACAGATATTATTAGATCCCCTGTTATTATTATTATTAAACATACACACAGGGACTGTCACACTCTAAATTGCCCTGAGGAGTTGTTGAGTGTGTGAATGGTTGTCTGTCTCTCTATGTGGCCCTGCGATTATCTGGCAACAAGTCCAAGAGGTACCCTGTCTCTCACCCAATGTCAGCTGAGATAGGTTCCAGGCCCTTGCAACGCGCAAGGGATAAGCGGAATAGAAAATAGATGGATGTTTAAGACAACCTAACAACAAAGGGATAAATGGATCATACAAGGGCCTAATCCACCTCTATTTAGTCTCTGCCTAAGACAAAAGACCAAGAAAATATACTTTAAAAGAGATAAGCTACTGTTATATGTTTTTTATTGAAATTTTTGAAGATTATGGGTAATGAAACTGTCAAATTATGTTCAAAACTGTTTCCTTGAGATGATCTGAAGAGCACCTATTTGCCTTCATACAGTCATTTTCTAAAACTGCTTCAGATCTGTATTATCTTTCTTGAGGCACTCTGTTGGAGCTCCTGTCATTTCCAAAGCCCCATTCCCATGTGGGTCAAGTCTACTTTGATTGGTCTAACCTGTCTGCTCTGTGATAATTGGTGAGTTTAGCGCAATTCAGCATATACATTCTTTCTATGGTCTATGCTCTGTGCTGGGCCTAGAACACAGAACCAAATGTCTTCAACGGCTGACCAGCAGTGGTAGGATGTCACACTAGTAGATCTATTGGGGATGACGGGTGGAGGGTGGAGGGTGGTGGCAGGGAAACAGTCTGATTCAGACAGAAGAACTACTGAAACTGTTGATTAAGGTCTTCTGCATACAGTCCATGTACTTTACCATACATAGGAGACATGTAAAATACCCTAAAGGCACATTAAACTTAAAAAAGCAAAATATGTGTTCTTTAAATGTAACATTTTATATAAAATGGACTAGTTATTGTATGACTGCAAACTGAGACCAGCAAATCAGATTAAATCTAAACTATCAAAGTATGTCATACTGTATATCTGAAGGCATACCTGTCCAAAGACTGCATAATAAGTAGTTAAGATGTTACTCAAGATTGAGTTAAATCTTGTAGGATTCTCAAAATTCAGAGCTGTACATGGATATCATCAGCTGGGAGCGAGGACATCCTCAGGTTTTGCTGTCCTTCCTCTCTGTTTTCATCAAACTCACGTGGGTCTCGGCTGTGTAGTGGCAACAAAGCAGCACCAACAGGCTCGCTGCTGTTACGTCAGTGGATATTTCACAGAGGTTATTCAGGACAAGACTTGTTTTTGCCATTTTAGTGACATGTATGTCCAGGAAATAAGAAACACTTGTCTCTTGGCTAAGGCCAGGTTCTCCTACTCATATTTTATTGGTGTTTGTTGCTTTATTGTTTTAATATTCTTGCCACCTCTGTCTGTCATAGATGGGACAGCCTGTCAGAGAGAGGAGAGACAGAGGGCGAGGAGAAAGGCTGACTCACAGTATAAATAAAAGGGAGAGACATTAAGACTACAGCTAATCTCACTAAAAGGGTTTGGACAAAGTGCTGCCGTCTCTCTGGCTTCCCTCTGCTCCCTCCATCCTTTAATCAATTCATTCTGCAAGTCATTTCCTCGCATGGTGTACGGATAAATACTGAGCGTAAGGTAGCTCTTGTGCCCATTTACTGTAATAAAGAAGCCACTGGAGTGTGTCTATTACAGTATTTGAATAGGTATGTGTTTTTGGGAACACAATAGCTTTCTGTGGGTTTGATTTGATTCGGGAAAAAAAAAAGCAAGTGACCCAGGCACTTTTGTGCCAGAAGGGAAATCAGATTTGAGATAAGTTGTGAGGTGAGTTAAGCAGGCCAACACGAGTCAAATTTCAGATCTGGATGCTTTTAAAACAGCCGGTCCTGCCAACACATGTGAATTTTAATATGAGCGCGGGGATTGATGTCTCGTGTTCTATTTTCAGCTGTCTATTTACGGTTTGATTCCTGTTACATTCACAAACAGAGCTCAAGCACACGCAATCACACCCACAAACACACCTGCCTGCCCACCATATCTCAACAGCTCAGTCCCTCAACCTCCCTCTGTCACTCTCTTTCCCTCCAGCAGTCACCATGCGCTGAATTGTAGCACCCAGGTGTTTTGTTGGTGGGACAAAGGGACCTGATCCTGGGTGGACGGGTTATACACACACAGCACAAGCTGAGGTAAATAAAGGGGAGGAACTGAAAGCTTTTGGGTAAACAACACCAGGATGTTACATTCGCTGATCTTCCTCCTTGCTGAATTTAGATGCCGTACTCCATCTGAACAGAAAGTGTCAAAACTGACGAACTGTAAATTTGGCTGCAGGGGTCAAACAGGGGACTACATGGATTACCATGAATATTCTCTAATTAATTCTCTAAATTTATGCTCCACTAGTTTTAGTAACCTATCCAGCAAAGGAAAACAGTGCATATTACAAACTCTTGCATTTTTAATTCAGCTAAAACCTTTTTTTTTTTTTTTTTTTGGATTTAGACATTGAAAATCAACTTCTGCAGCTTGACTTCAGGCAGTAAGGACTTTCTGAGACATTATGTTCACAAGATTTGATCCATGCCGCACATGAATGGGTGTGTATGCACAGATGAATAATGGATAGCATAAAGCCTCCAGCCACAGTGCTGAGGCATAGAAATTAGCACACCTGATATCTGCAAATACCAAGTCTAGGACAAGGAACTACAGTATGGCAGTTCGACATAGAAGCAGCTACAACACTTACATCTTATATCATGATATTGTAACCTGTTGTTGGCGAATTTCCTCCTAATCGAAAGAACTGATCAGTTTGTTGGCCATGGTTGTGGCTAGATGATTGGATGATTGAATGGTTCTGCCCCTTCCCAAACACTTTCTATGGACTCTTTTCCAGATGGACTCGTGAAATATTCTGAAACCTGGTATGTCAGCTTAGCTTTCTTGTGAAATAACTGAAAAAAAGTTTGTCTTCTAACTATATATAATGAAAGTTATTTTTTTTGTAAAGTACCAAGGTTGAAGTTTAGGCATGGACAAGTTTCTTGCCAGAAACACAAAAAAATGTAAGCATGGCAGATTTATTTGAGAGTTAGTAAGTTCTAATGTTAACCCTCTGCGCCTCTAAAGCAACACCACACTCTATCCTCTCTCTCAACCACCTCCTCTCTCTTGTCTCTCATTCTCTGTCTGTAGGAGTGCTGAGCAGCACTTTGCCCATCTCATTTAGATACAGCCCTCCCTTCCTTTCTAATGAGTCTTCATTTTGGCACAAGAGGGAGGAAAAAAAGCCAGAGAGAGAAACAGCATTTTCACTACTTCAGCTGACACCAGCTCCCTCTTGACGCCCTCTTCTCGAACCCACGTGGGACTCTGTACGAGAGCTCTGAAATAGGGAGAAAATGGTGGAACAAATGGATCTCCACTCTTGCTATTAGCCTCCATTATCGAAGAGCATCATTTCATAACCAGCAGCTAACAAGGCTTCTGTGTATGCGTCCCAGCCTGGGTTTTATGTCCGATTGTGTGCTTTGGCTGGGTTAGGATACACAAATCTGGTGAGGACAGCTCGGAAACCAGAGAAAATTACCCTTCTTTGTGTTCGGGTTGAAATACGAGAGTGCCCGCTGAATAAAAGGGGGTCTTATAAGGGGGCGAGGGCGCTCCTTAGGGGGCTAGTCAGTCGGGCGTGACAAGCTGGTAGCGCTGTAATGAGATAACAGGCCACTGGAGTACGCTTTGATTTGTTCCTCCTTTCTCTCCTTTCTATATATCCCTGATCCCTCTGCTGTTTCTCTTATCCATCCATTGCTCCATTTTTAAAAAACAGGCCATCGTGCTCAGCAGGCTGTTAAAGCTGGTGTGCGGGACACAGATAGAGGGACAGAGAGGAGAGGGGTAAACGCATTGGTGGGGAGATAGGGCACGAGCAGAGAGGAAAGGGCACAAGTGTGTGGAAATGAAAGCCTGAAAAGGAACGTACCCTTTTGTGAGTGTTTGTCCCTGGAAATACATTCAAGTGTGAGCTAGCAGGGGCTTGGAAATCTTGAATTCAAGCGAGGCCTTGTAGGAAAAAAAAAGGCCCACTTAAGTGACAGAGGATAATCAAGAGATCCAGAGACAGGGTGTGTACAGTACGGGTCAGTGCTTCCAGACAGGCAGAATTACCCCCGCACCTGCCCTCTGGTCCTCCCTTCCCTGTCTTCTTTGCCCCCTCCTGTCTTGGATAAACACAGTCTTACTCAGTGTTGACAGTGGCAACACTCAGTGTGAGGTCGAGAGATACAGGAAACCCAAAACAAACGCCCCTCTGAGTGTTTCTTCTGTAAGTTATTCATTGCTGCCATCGACCTCTATTTGTCAGCTTAACCACCAGATTCCAACATATCTCTCTCACCTCAAACAAACTTGACTGATTCATGTCAGGGGGGAAATATTTGTCTCCCTCTTAAATCACTTGCTCCCTTATCATTTTAAGGTAGATTTATAGTTTGGTGCGGCAGGCGATGGTATGATTCCATCTAAACAACGTGAGCCGTCTTCCCAACCGAGCTATCAACACTCGCTGTCCCAAAACAGCGCTTAAGCTGAAGATTTAGAACGCTCCGTCTAACCCTAAATCTGTAAAGTCCCCTGCCTGGAATACCTCACACACAGTAGACTGTACCTTTTAATGCCCCACCTCCAAACCCACTGCTCCCCCGCCTCCACTCTCAAAAAAACCTCTCTACCTTCCCCCCTACCTCCACCACTTTCAGTCTTTTTTGCCTATTATGGCGGATTAGCTCATAATGCTTGGATGAACTTCAGTAAGTGGGGGGTACAAAGTCACACATCAGTACACACACAATCGCTGGCTGGCTGGACGGCCGGCTGGCTGGCAGGGAGATACGGTCACAAGCCCGCTGGCACAGACACACGGAGCCTTCTGGAGACCCCCACACACACACGAACATGCACACACACGTTTACATACAGGACCCAGAGCGGAGTGAAAGGTGCACAATCCAAACCAAAGCTCCTATTAATCCCCCGCCTCTGAGATTGAATAATTCAGAGTTAATTACTATTCTCTTGCATTCCCCTCCTTTCTTCGGCTTGATTTCTAAATCCACTAAACTCCCTCTCCATCAGGCCGTCGTTTGATTATTCTGTCTACTGTAGATCCTTCTTTGTCTCCTCTTCCACATTTTTATTTATTTTCCCCCTGCAGCTTCTTTTACTCCTTGGCAGACTCTTCCACTCTTTGCCCTGACAGAGGAAAATGAGAGGTAAATATGGGGATGAGATTTCTCTCCACTCACATTTTTTCAATCACTCTCTAATGTACAAATCTTGGCAGCAGCTGACACACAGTCTGGCAATGAGGTTGTGTCTTTCTGGTTGGAGTTTGGAACCACAGTGAGTTTAATTAGGGTGGAAAGGGACCACATGGCTGGGTGGTGTAAGAGTGAAGGCTGAGAGGTTGGAGAGAAACCACTAACAACCAGCCGCACAGTAACAAGCAAGTCAGGCAGACAACTCAGAAAAATACACTCTTGGGTACACAGTTGTAACAGGTAGGATGTTCGGCTCTTGTGAATATGAGGATCACATTTTTAGACCAGCTAAACCCAATTTAATGGCAGCTCAACTAGATGCTGCTATATTAATCAATATCATTCCTCTCCAGTTTATTGTCATTCTAGATATTGATGTTAATATTAGAATGACTTCTCTATCCATGGTTTTTCTTGATTATACCTCCACAATAAATACCTTTGCAACAATATAGACATGAGGACCCTGAAAACGAGATGCCACATCTCAAGGGGCTAACCTTGAATAAATCTATATTCAGCAGAGACAAATATGATGAGGACAGATTTATGATCTTGGGGTCCATACGTTTGTCGTTATCATAAATTTGCCTTGAGTTGCCGCTATAAAAATAAAGATTGGTTGATTGATTTTGCGTAAAGGCACTGTGAAAAGGGTGAATGACTGCATGAAAGCGGAACACAAAAAATGAAAATGAGGAAAAAAAAGGCATATGGCTTAGGGCTGAACAATATATCATTATTGTATCGATATCGAGATATGAACATTCAAGATATTAATATCGAAAGGCAACGATATAAACAATATAGATTTCCGCCGCGCTAAAACTGCACTTTCCACATTCTTTTGTATTATGATGTTTTTATTTTTCTGAAAAATGCTTGGTTTTCACCGAACCCGTAGTCATATCATATCGTATCAATATCACGATATCTGGCATGAATATCGAGATAGGAAATTTTGTCCATATCGTTCAGCCCTAATATGGCTGCATGGCTGGACCCCATGCTAGTGTGTGGCATGATTAATGAACTAAGTGCACTTTTGTTCTACCCTGTGCAATTTGCCTAAAGCAAATAAGTCAACACAAAAATGCAACATATTCTGAATGTAAAAGAGGATATGAATATGAGAATCTGCCATCATTTAGAACACAGAAAATGTAGATAAACTCTTGTATGCAGAGAGCTTCCTCAAATATCCCTCTGCATAGAACTGATGCCGACATACAGGCAAATGATTATAAAAAGATAAAAGAGCAGTACGGTACACGCTTAAAAGGATTCTACATCATTTCCCATGTCACACTGCATTATCTTTTGTACCATTTTTTTGCATGCAATGCGCATATTTTACAGTGGAAAGAGAACGAGAATGCATCCAATAAAGGAGTATCTATTTTCTGCACCAACACTTCAAGACAGGCTGGCAGATAAGCAGGAGACGAGCAGATAGTGACAGGCTGATTCTTCTCCCATACATGGCTAAGGCGAGGAGACGGAAGAAAAGATGTGAATACTATGCACACACGTGCATATTCACACACCCAGAGTACATATTTTAAATATTACACAGCATATGGGCAGAGCACGCCCATATGTCAGAGGCAGCATGCAGATCACATATTGTGCTCCCATATTTTAGACGTAACCCCGAGGGAATTCCAGCTTGCGAGCTGTGAAGTTAGCCAACTCCTGCCTGTGTTACCCTCCCAGCATTCCTTGCTAATCTGCACCATAATGGCACACCTGTCTTCTCCAATTCCCTTTTACCTCCACAGAAATCTAGCAGCAGTGTTAGGTGGGTGAGTAAACATATTCACAAACAAACAATCCTGCTTTTACTTCTTTCCCTCTTTATGCATCCATCCATCCATCTTCAACCATCCCTCTTTCGATTTGTGTCCGCAGGGAGAATCGTTCTCTTTCAAACAAGTGCTGCTGCGGTTTGTCTATGCTTTGAGGGAGTATATGTTACCACAGTAACAGACACAGAAGGTATTGTCATAGCTAGACAGACATTATTGGAAAAAGTAGAGAGGACGGGTACGGGCTTCTTTTTTTTTAAAGGGCAGGGTTGGGTCAGAGATTGGAGAGACGCAGGGCCAGGGGATGAATAACTTAAGCAGTGGGCAGGCAGGGGTAGATAGGTAGGTCATATTATTATTGATTGCCTGACATTATATGGACAGTGGGGGGAGTCCACAGAGACAGACAAATAAATTGTGGCTTGACATCAAAGTCAGGCTGCTGACATTGAGCCTGCAGGGGACGTGAGCTGCCCCGGGCTGGATTAGAGGAGGCTAGATACACACAGACAGACACGCACGGACACAGGCACAGAAAAAAACAACGAGAACGCTGTCCGCTTGTTACCTGATGGAGGACGGCAATAAAGAGAGCCTGAATCAAACAGCGGGAAATGTCAGCCATGAATAATTTCATTTCCAGGCTCTGATTCTTTTAAATAAACCACTTATCATTTGGACATTTTTCTGACTTAAACACCAAAAAATGTCGACTTCATTTTCACATCAAGTCTCACCAGAGACATTAAGAAGGCGCAATATTCTAATCATCATGAAATTCCAATCTGCTCCCCAATACTTTTTCATATTCATTAATGCACCATTGAATCATTATTCATAGCTCTGATGATAATATGATTAGCGAAGAAATGGGAGATAACGGATGAAATAATTAGGGAAATTAAGTAAATTTAAATATTCAACGTTCATTCTCTATTCTCATGTGGTGGCTCTGCAGAGCAACAAAATGACAGTCAAACTGACAGGTGAGCAAATTCATGAGACAAGTTATCCACATGGCTTTCCAGAGCGATATACTCATTATCCTGTTAAGGCCACCTTTTCATCTGTGGGCAGGCCTAACACAGAGGGCACCATCCGTCACTGTCTGCTAAGTGATTGACCGGCCCGTCTAGATCGCCATCAGCTAAGCTAACCGGAGTCTGCTGATAACATCTGGAATGTGTGAAACCTGAGAGAGACAAAACAACGTGCGTCTCAACCTGCATGGACCTGCAGCGACAGGAGATGGGAGATAGAGAGGCTGGAGGGCTGAGGAGGATGTGTTGAAGGTGGGGGAAGAGGATGGAAGGGAGTTGATGCAGGTAAAGGTGCGGTGGGTTGGGGGGGGTGGGTCGGCAGTGAAAGACAGCTTGGGCAAAAACAAAACACACATTAACAGTGGGACGTCATAGTGGATGAGGAACAAGACAAAGGCAAGTGAAGTGAGAGGGGTGTTGGAGGAAGAGGGTGGAGATAAAGAGGGCGAGAGAGTCTTCAAGGGCCCTTTTCACACATGTGGGGTCAGTGGTGAATTACATGTGTGAATACAAACAGCCAAATATGGGGCTTATCCACTACTTGGTATCAGCTCAACGTCACTTGGTTGTTATGATTTTCCATTAAGGATTGTGCCACATGCCTGGCACAGGTTTTTGTGTCCCCTCCTGTCATCTTGAAAATGTATACTTAACCAAATTAAGAAGACTAAGGAGTAGAATCCTCTTAAAAAAATCAAAATTTTCCATTCATGTGCCACAGAAGCTACAGTAATGTATACAGTAGGCCTGTTTAAAATGAGAAAAACATGTGGGAAGACTGTTTTGACAGGATACAGATTGAAATGACTTAACAAAAGATAGTTCCAGTCTTTTGTTAATTTTCCTGTTTTGAACAACACTGCATCCTGTTTTTTCTGGATCTAAAAGAAATCAAGACAACTTTCTCCTAACCAAACACAGCGTATAAATCTGAAAGGTAACTTGTGGCCAGCTTTACTTTCATCTCACTGCACCAAAAGGTATGAACCTAGGATTGTCACACCTGATTCTTTGTTTGGATATGCTTTAAATAAAATCAGACAGCCTCAATGTGTTTATTGTGATGGCTCAAAATGCGAGCAAGACAACAGTTATTGATTGGGCCCTAGTACAGGGGTGTAGTAAAATATTAAATCAATACATGATGATTTTGGCTGTTCATTCAGGTCATCCCTTGAATTTTATTCCTGTCCAATGAAAAGTGAAATCTTAGTATCGTTAACTATTGAAAAATATCTAGCAATACTTTCAGGTCAAGAAGTAAAAGTGATACAGAGCCAGAAAGATCTGTCCTCAGTTTCCTTTTTCCCCTTTTCAGCTCAAAAACAGCTGACAAAAAAACAACAAACATTTCCTCTCCTGTAAAATGAACATGTGCAAGGTCAATTGCTGACGTGAGCTGCTGGAGGCGTCCCGAGAGATCTCACTCCAGATGGTCCTGTGACCCCTATTGCACCCACACACTAACACATACAATCATTCAACCTCATTAAAAAGCACATTTACACATGTGCCAGCTCTTTGGTTCCTACCGACATGCCATCAATAATAAGGGTTCTCCACACTGGTGTCTCTTCCTTTCTCCAGGAGTATATCAATGATGCTTTTTACTTTGGACAAAGCCTTCAAAATAATATAAAACCAATATATCTAGGTTTAATTTATTTTATTTATTATAGTGGCTCCCCCAGGATGCCAAAAAATAATAACAAAAGAATCTACATTCCAACCAAAGAACCAACTCATTGATAAAAACTTTTCCTCCACTACTGTGAGTCACATACAAACACACCAACCACATGTCCAGCTGAGATACCATGTCAAGAAAACAACAGACAACTGAAGTCAGGGTGACACAGGAAAGAAAGCAAGTGATGACAAGAAGATGAAGTCTGACAGACGGAGATTACAAGGATGACAGGCGCTGATAGGAAAAGAGACAGAGAGAAAAAAAATGGAAATGTAACAAAGTGGCATGAAGATCGGCAGCATACCGAGATCAAAGTAAACATGAATCAGAAGAGGGGAGTGTGTCACGGTGTCCTTGTATCACTTTAATCATGAATACTGCATACCACGGAGGCAGACGGTATGGAGGGGGAAATGTTCCCCTTTTAATGAACGCTCTGACCTGGAGAACAGGACTTTTAAGTCTATCCTGCTCATTAGAGATGCCATTTATTCCTTCATTAGGCTGGAGGATGAGCCAGTTCCAGTTTTCCATCCCTTTCTAGTCCAAAAACTGTACAATATAGTTTTAATGAAAACTCTTTTACTTATAAATCCTTCTTTATAGCCATCACACAAATAATAATCAAAACCACTGAAATGTTTGGGTGGGTGCACTTAATACGTTTTTCAATGTGATCTTGAACAACTGTCGTACTGCATTATAGCCAGATCGTAGGCAGAGACAGCCTGGCAGTACCAATGTATGAGGGAAGGCTGATTGGTGATTTCAAATTGCCCTCAGATATGTGTATGAGCGTGAGTAGTTGTCCGTCTCTTTATGTGGCTCTGCGATTGGCTAGCGACTGGTTCAGGGTGTACCCCACCTCTCACCCAATGTTAGCTGTGATAGGTTTCAGGAATAGACAATGGATGGATGGATAGTTTTACACTGCTAAACACAGGATTCACAGTAACTGCTAACTGTTTAGCCAAATGCAGCTAGGGTTAGCAGTGCTAGCATCATTGGCACTGGTCCTCCTTGAAAGTAAATTTCCGCGTCTTTTCTGAAAATGGTTGTAACCACATTGCTTTGGTCAATTTTAAATTTTCTAATTTAGGCTGACACAGCCGATACACAGTTTTGTCATTTCTTTTTTACCCTAAATACCTCTAAACCCCTTTGAGATGCATTATGTAATTTGTTTTGATTTACATCTGGGTATTAGCGCCGTATGACAAAATACACAATTTAAACTACAGCCTGGGTTCAAGGCAGGGGCTGTTTTGGCTTAGAAAAAACACACGATCTTCACTGCAGGTCTGAATTCATAATAAGCCAACTAGTGCTAAAGTACCTACTAGCACATCCACAGTGTTTATCGTTGAGTCCTTCATTAGCAGAGACACCCAAGTGGCAGTTAAGTTTGGGTGTTACTTGTTTTTTTCCAACACTGGTGCTGAATCAATTCATCTAAAATGGTACCAGTAGAGCTGGGAAATTAATCAAATTTTAACTGAGATAACAATTACTGCCTTTGACAATTATGAAAGCAATTATCTTTTTCCATTAGTATTATTAGCATTAAAAAATGTATTGTAACAATTATACGTCTATGTATCACAGGTTCTTTGACGTTAAAATTGATCACGTTAGAAGCATATATGTTCAATGAAAGCACGTGATCCTTTTTTTAAAAATCAGTGAGTAATCATGTTTCAAGATGGTAATCTCAACATCTAACAAAATAATCTCAATTATTTTTTTGTCATAATTGAGCAGCCCTAGGTGCCAGTACGTGAAATGTTCCTGAATAGATACCTTGAAGAGAAAAAAAAAAAACATATTATAATCATTTAATGACAAGGAAAAGTATAGATGGTTTACATCTTTAACCCTAACATTTTGTCAACATAATTAAAATAAAGCACCAAAATCTGTTGTTAATTGATTCAGTAGATATTGGACATCACTGGTACAAGTTTGAAATCATCATTAAAATTTGGTACCAGTCTCTGTTGTTGGCAGTAATATTCCTTCTCTACAGTAATTCCTTTACCCTTTTAGTGTTTTTGTTATCTTAATACTGTAGTTTAATTCAGTTTTAACAAACACTTTTTTCCTCAAGTCTACACATTTTTAAAACTAATGTTCAGATTATTTCATATGAATTTACTTTTACTCTACTTTAAATAACTAAAGAAACAAAATTCATAAAAATTCTGTACAAATAAAGCCACACTGTCATGCATGCACATTTTAGCACTTCACTTAAACAGTTGACTTAAGTTGATGCATATTTATTTCAGTGAAACTTGGTTTCTCTCCAGGTTATGAGTCTTGTGGGTGTTTTTTAGAAACAGATGGTCCAGGTAGGTGTTGTTACAACATGTATTTTAGGACAGAGAATCATACTGTGGAAAGCCAAGCAGGATGATGCGCATGTGTATCTTTAGGTTTGTGTGTAAGGAGGAGGCTTCTGGAAGTTTGTCTGGGTGTTGAAGCTTTACTATCAACACCTCAGCTACCCTGGCACCATCTCATCCACCTCCTCCATCTCTGAGCATCTGGTAATAATGTGGAGATGTTGAGTACATGAAGAGGAGAGGGAGGGAGAGAAGAAAGGGGGGAGGGAGGGAGGGAGAGAGGAGTGGGGTGATATAGAGGGTAGCTGGCTTGTGGATATTACTATGAGTGAAATTAGGATGGAATGATAAGGCTTATGAGCAACGGTGCTCCAAATTTTAGCCATTTTTGGTGGTAATGGACATGGATGATAAAGCCGGGAGATCTATCAAAATATTTTCAATCAATGTTATGAAAAATGAAGGAGAGAAGAGGAAGAAAATAGGGCTGAAATTAAATCAACCAGCATAGTTGGAGAGCAATACAAAGCTGTCAGATGGTGGGTTTCATTGTTAGATTGGGGGGTGGAGGGATAAAGGCAACAAGATGGAGATAAAAGCAGACCTGACACTTTTGAACTTGTTTTAATTAGATGAACTCAAAGGCTGCAGAGGCAGGACCTCCCAGCAGCATTCATTCATTCATTATTCATCACACTGTGTCCAAAATCACAGGCAGACTTATAAAAGATGTGATTTTTAACCAAGGCGCAGGGCTTGAGTAAGCTTTCTCAGGAGTCCATTCATTATTTTGATGTGAGTCACCAATGTGAGTTTTCTCAAAGAGTCTGTATATCACCAAATGTCATTCGAGAACAGCTCGCTTTTGTAATGGCTGGGTCACAATTGCACATTCTGCGGGTGTGTTTGGGGGCCCTTGGGCAAATTTTGACATTTACGTTGGGAAGGGTACAATAGGGTTTGCAGAGGCAGGCAGGAGCTTGTCCACACAGGTGGAGGCCTGGAAGAGGTGAGGGAAGGAAAGGGGGGGGAAGAGTTAAAGAAGTGTGAGATGAAGAATGTGGAAAAGAAGTGAGCCGAGTTGATGGACAGGCGACGTGGAAGCTATCATCGGATTTTTCCATGACCTCAACTCTCCATCACACCAGCAGAGAGATAGCTTGGGGGCAGAGAAGCCTCCAGAATGTCTCCATAATGAGCAATGAGGAGCAGGCCGAGGTGGCAGGCAAGGCTGGGAAGCACATGGAGGAAACACTTTGAGGTAACACTCCAGATTAAAGTTTTAGCTGTGCTCTAGTGGAAGCAGATGGGTCGAAAGTACCCGGTGGATACAGAAGGACATGTTCCCCTGTTTTAAGAGGCATTATGTACATTAACACCAGAGAACACAGATGCTCCCCACCCTCTGTTCACACCAAATGGTGGCATAACATTTTCAGCTCAAATGGGTGCTATTCCACAAAATATACAAAAAGTGGTTCCCAGATTGTTATGAAATATACATATATCTCATCTGTTTGAAGTAAGAGGCTTCAGAAGGGGATTTTTTAATTTAATGGAGCTTTAAATGTGCTGAAATTTCAAGAAGTTTCAACCAGGCTGACACTTCAATACTATTTGCCTTCATACTTGATGAATCCCAAATTAATTCTCTCCATTGGGCTCCGTGTGCTTTCGAACCAACTACAAATAAATATAACTAAGGAGTCAAAGAAGTATTCATAGAATACTGCAGACAGAAGCAGTCTTAAAGAGATATTTCAGTATTTTTGAAATTGGGTTTTATGAGTGAGCTGGGAGTTGATGAATATTTTACTGATACCAATACAATTAACAATTCTACTTATCGAGACCATTCTTTAATGATTCCCTTATCGATTCCCTTATCGATTTCAGTTCATTTTTGTGTGGAGAAAGGTTAGACTTAGGGTTTTAAAGTAGCAACCACGTCAAACACATACTCCCAGTATTCAATGCCATGATGCAAAGATAAATGCTTTTGCAGGTTGCTGGTGTTTCCAATACAGTAAAGGTCAAAAATTAAGCTACAAACTTGACCACTTCTTCTCCCTTTTTGACCTTGTTGTATAATTTCTGCTGACTGCCACTGATGAAAGCATGACATCTTTGATAAGCAAGATTCACAGAACAAATTGGGAGGAATGGATAAGGGACTTGATGAGCAGAAAAAGGAATTACATCAATTCTTTGAGCGAGTTGTTATCAGTTCTCAACCACAATTGGTTTTTGATTCCCATCCCTAGTGGAGAACGAGCTCAGGTGACTGGTGAGGTACACTGCTGCTGGCTATTTCCCACTACAATGTGACTTTTATCGAAAAAAAACATACCACAAAAACTATTTCAGTGTGCTTCATTTTTCCATCAAGAAGTCTCTGTGTTTAGCACTACTTTATGATGCAGCAAATGGCTAGGTGTTCTGACACCTGTGCACATCGATTCCAACGATCTGCTGTTTTGTTTTATGGACTCAGAAAGAGACAGCAATGGGAAAATAATACTGGACCAAATATGATATATTATCACTGACACCTACTGGCAATTTAGAGTCACCAATTATCCTAAAAAAGCACGATTTTGTCTGTGAGGAAAACCAAAGAGCTTGGGGAAAACCCAAATTTTGAATTTGGATCAATTTATGGACATCTTGGGAATATATCAAGGCTAAGTTTGCTGAACTTTGGACACCCCTGCTGTTGACTCTGCTCACCTGAGGAGTCATGGCTTATTTATTAGCAGGTTATATGTGTTTTTGGCTTCAGCACATGGGGCTGAATTTGGAAACAAAGCAAACCCTGCAATTCTAGTTCCATTAGACAGGCTTGGACCTGTTGTAGGGGATATTTTTGCTTTACTGATTAACAGGAGCTGGAGACAAGTCAGCCATCTTAATATCCAATCAAGGATACAGCTGCAGCAACTGATTCCTAAAAATAATCATTTATGGCTTAAATGAATGCAGCTCTCTACAAAGAGGGTCACAGAATTAGACATTTATTAACATAACTTTGCACAATGACTCCTCTTCCCACCCCCATGCATGAAAAAACCCTTCTGTGAAAACTTCAGATAGCAGCATCTGTATTTATCAGATAATTCATTCCATTTGGTGCCACACTACAACCAAACCAGCTGCTGCAAACAAACATGAGTGCTGCAGCCCATCAGTGTAACAGACTAATGTGGGTTATGGGCAGACCAGCGGGCCGAGCCTGGCTCAGACTGATATGGAGGCTTGTTTCCACGGTCCACAGCCAAGCAGCCAATCATTTGGATATTGTCTCATGTTTGTACTGGAAGCTTTGGCTGCCCTCTGTGAGTCAACTGACTGATAATCCACTGCAGGGGCTCTGACCATGGAGTGGGGTGGGAAAAGATGGAAGCTTAGAAAAAAAAGAAAAGCAGAGAAAAAAAAAAAGTCTGAGAAAGAGATGTTGTGTGAGGACTGAGTGAGAGAGCGAAGATCTGGAAGTGAATGTGTCAAAAGAAAGGGAAGGGTGAGCAGACAGTGGAAGAAAGAAATGAGGACACGGGTAAAAAGAAGCGCAGAAGTGCAACATGATCTGGAGTCCATGACCATCCAGCTGTCTCTCCTCGTTCTCCATCGCTGCACTGTTTCTTTTGTCCCGCTTAAAATGCCAAACCTGCCCGCTGGGAGAAGGCAAGGAGAGAGAAAAGATAGAGAAGGCAGTGTGGGTGTAAAAAAGGAGAAAGTGTTGTTTGAAGGACACAAGGACCCACTCTGATACTTGGATTAAGCCAAAGCGAGGGAGGAGAACAGGTGGGAACTGCAGGAAGACAAGTATGCCATTGTTTGGCTGATAGCAGAGTGACCATAAGGCCCGCACCTCCTAGCATGCAGCATCTCTCACTGATTTTCCAGGGAAATTAGCATTAGCTCGGGGTTACTGCTGCACAGTGAGCACTGACTTTGTTTGCCCTGTAATACCGATGGTGGGCCTGGTTCAGATGCTCCCCTGAACCGTTACACCAACTGCCCCCCAAAATCACAGCCAAATGCACACACACACAATCTACCACAAACAGATGGGGCGAGGTAGGGGGTGTGTGTGGGTGAGGGGCTCAAGAAGAGGGTGTAGGCAGTGGATGGTGGATTTTTTTCCTTGGCTGGCTTTACCTCACTGACTTCTTCGCCAGCTAGCAGGCTCTAACCCTGACAGCCTGGATCATACAGCACCAGCTGGTGAACCAGGAGACCAAACCATGGGGGCTCCATGTGACACAATGCACACTGGGAAATTTACCATCAACTGATTTCATTTATCATATGAATTCTTTTAAACATGGTAAAATGAAAACATGAAACAAACAGAAAAACAAAACAACAGTAAAAACAGTGCACTCTCTATATGTGTATGTATGTACAAAGAGCCTAAATTAATAACCACTATCTATTGGTAAAGTGTGACAGAAAGAGGAAAGAGCTGAGCTGGTCCTTGAGGGTGATTAAAAAGGTTTAGTTAACTGAAAATAAAGGAAAGTAAAGCAACATTTTTATCATTAAATGTTTTGATTGATAAATGCATGCCATCATTATGCTCTTCATGTCATGCAATAAACATAATTTTATTGTCATAATCTGCTTTTTAAAAGTCAGTCACAAAATAAAGCATGATGATGCTTTATCTTTTGACATTTTGTCTGAAAAAGACATTTTTAATACAAAACTGCTTTCCAGACTTATAGCTTTGATAAGATGTTACAAATGTGTGACTGAAAAAGTGCTTTCCTGATTTTGCACTAGCTAAGTCAAAACTTAAGTCAATAGATAGATTCATCAAAATCTATCTATTGACCTACTGATACAAATGTCATTACTGATCCAGCTTATTGATCCAATTCTTTAGCAAATTCCCAAATTCATTCTTGTGGATTTTTTGTGTGAAAAAAAGTGAGTAGGGTTCATAATGTCAAACACAGCACTTTACTGCCATTCTGTGTTGAAACATATTTCAGGATGTTGTTGTTGTGTCCATCTTTGCTTGACATCACACAGACACTGCACAATCATTGTTCATTGGACCTGGCTGATTTCAGACACTGAATCAGGCAGAGCCAGCTGCACTGCAAGGTTAGTCCACAGGGACAATGGCATCCAACAAAATGGCCCAAATTAGCTTAAATTGAAGCTTGACTTAACCTTGAATGTTATCATACCAACTGTAAAATTATAAGACACAAAAAGGTAAATAAATGCAGCAGATAGAGTGAAAGACCTGTCTGGTAATAGGGCACTGATTGGCCTTGCAATTGGCTGTACAACTTGCATGGAAGCAGCATTACTCCCTGGTTCAAGTACAATCAGTGGTCCCTTTTCTCACATCGTTCTCCATTCCTGACTTCCTCCACTGTCTTATCAAATGAGGGCTAAATGCCCAGAACAGCTAAAAAGGAAGAAAAGGCTAGTAAGAAAGACAGACAGCAGAAAACAACCAAGAGAGAAAAGGAAACGTGGGCTGGCTTAGACATTTGAGGCCCTGCTTAGTATCCCGGCATGTTCTCTTACAAGTCCACCACTGTCCCATCGCCAGCGGGTACTGCCATTGACTTGCTATTGGACACAAACGCACACACACCCCTGCACACACCTATTTATAACCTCTGTTAAGTCCGGATTCCAGTTCATGTTGGGGTTGTGGTAATGTTCACATGCTCCTGAGGGCCCTGCCTGCTCCAAGTGACAGGTGCCCACACACGCAGCCGGACCCCGTCACACACACTAAGTCGCTGCTTTGTCACACACACTCACACAGCAGTGTCAGTTCACTTAATGGGGTACGCATTCCAGACACACACCCAGACTTCTCACATGTATGAAGCTGTGCACACACGACTTAAGCACCTGCAAACAGACGTGTTATCACTCATGCATGCACAATCACACATGCTTAAAACATGGACTAGTTCCTCCATTTGTCACCCTTTCACTGTGCCTCCTTCCTTCACTCCCTTCACTCTGCACCCCTTTTTCATCCCTCCTTTCTTCCTCCCTCTCCTCTCCGTGCAGAGTGTGTAATCAGCCCAGTATTAATACCTGCATTCCAACAGCCTACAGGAATGTTTTAACAATGTAGCCTTGTTCAGGTGCAGACACAGAAAGAGTCTGAAAAATACATTAAACAGGGCAGCAATGAGTCCCACGGCTGCAGTGCGTGAGTGAGGAGAATACACCAGACTCCCACGCTGACTCCAACACTTGAGGCCAATGCATTTAAACAGCATATAATCAGATATAGGTCAGATTTTTACTTGAGACTGCCTTTAAGACTTAGGCTGTTACGCCATCCTGAAAATCTAGAAAATACCCAGACAGGCCGCCACTAAAATCTTGCTGAGTTGCCTGGTCACATGAACCTCAGAGTGGGACACTTACCCTGCCAGACGGAGGGGGGATGGGTCTCAGAAGCAAGACGTGACGTAAAAGAAAGTGTGACACTTGGATTAGAATTTTGCCTCCATGAAAGCAGTTAACTTTGTCCATGATCACAGCAGAAATCACGCATTTTTGTAGCTAGCGCAAACCTCTCTCCTTCGCCTCACATACCCACCCTCAAATGGAGGTACAGCTGGCAGTGGAAACGCAAACAAGATCAGGGCTTACCGCTCCAAACTGTACCAAAATGTACTGAACCAAACCAGACCACTCAGTGGAAATGAGGTATAGGGTTCAAATCCTGCCTGTGTCCTTTCCCATATTTTGTGTTTCCTTCTCTGACACCAGTTTCTGACCCTGAACACTCACTCTCCATCCAATAAAAGTCATATATAATGGCCCATAAGAGGTAAATACTGCTGACAAATCCCAATTTTTCATAGTAAGATTACATAACATGGCACATTTCACCATGCAAACCAGCATTTTTTCAAATCCAACCAAGACTGCCGACATATTAACATGCCTGACATTTGGTAAATACAATTAACTGAATGTTTTTTGACATGTAATCATGTTTAAACCAGGATAGACCTCCTGCCTTCATAAACTGGTGTCCATGATCAGTCTGGGTGGGAGGGGGGTTGGTAGTTTTAAAGAGCAAACTGAATGTGGAAAACATTTTACTGAAATCCAACTGCATGGATGTAGGTCTGTCTTTTAAGTGTTTGTAAAGACTGTAATTTTTTTTTTGATACTTACATGTTTTAAAACAGCACAATCACAATTTCCTTTTCAAGAACAAAAACTATCAAAAAGAAGTGAAGCTTTCAAAAGTGCTCTTTAGCCAAAATTTCAATCAAAGCTAATGGAGTAAAAGGAGAGAGCACTGTGTAAATTGCAAAAATGCACTGGCAAAGGTTCAGCACTGAAGCCCTGCCAATATATCTCTACAATTAAGACAGTACACGGGGGTTTGCCTGCATTTTTTGGTTAATTAAATCAAGGAGTTACCCAACACTGGGGGCTTAAAACTTACTTTGCTGTTCTAGTATTGGTACATGTATAAATATTGTTTTAATCACAACTGCATCAAAGTTTAAAAATCCAGCAGCATGACAGCCCTGTTTCAATTAAGGATAACCTTCTCATTATTATAATGATATTGATTTCCAGCCACAAGAAGAAAAGAGACATAAGAAAAGCAGTGAAACACTGAAGGCTCCATCATCCTCCATCCATCCCTCCCTCTGCCTGTCCCCCTTTGTCAGGCCTTATTATTGAACATGTGTCCTCTCGGCCCCTTCCATTAACCAACCCCACCCTCACACACAGCTTTCAAAGCACAGACACACACAGAGCAGCGCACACTCCTAACTGCTAATTGACAGAGGGAGTTGGTGCATCTTTCATCATTCTCCATGGAGACAAATCATGAAGTGTGTGTGTGTGTGTGTGTTTTGTTAATGTTAGTGGGGATCAAAGAGGGTCCTCCAAACTGCCTGTCCTAGTGTCTCAGTGTTATATGGAGCAGCAAACAAAACAGAGAATGTTAACTATTGTTAGCTTTATGATCGCATCCTTCTGCTTATAACTATTTTTAGTTATTTTTAGATATGTTGATATGTTTTCAAATAAGGTATCAACTAAAAAATTTTTTAAAATAAGTTTTATCTATCAAGATATTCACTGCCCAAAAGATAATACATTTGAAATATACATTCAAAATTAGGGATTATCATTTAAGTTATAGACCATTATCGTTTCTAGTAAAACTGAAAAGATAATCATACCTGTTTGATACTGAGGCTACAAAAACAGAAGTCCTAGATACCTTACATTGGGCAAGTTTTTCCTTTAAATTATTTAAAGCTACAGAAATGCTTGGTCAAAAGTGCACAAATGTGTTGGCAGCATTTGGAAAAGTGGGTGAAATGGCAAAGGGTCTTACAAGTTCCAATCACTTGTAGACAGTGCTCTTTCTCTTCTGATGAAAAATAGGAAATAATAATTTAGTTTCTGTACTTTTCAAAGTTTTTTTAATCAATTTGAAAGATACGTTGTTCAGAAGAGTTAAAATTTTGACAACCTTAACACTGCTGTTACACCAAACATGTTTCGTTTGGTTTAAGTCATCTCTGGCTTACTTTGTTAGATAGTTTGTTTAGTCTGTTGTGGTGTGAATACTCAGAAAACTCTAGTCTATATGAAGGTGGGGTGTATCAGTTTGCTGCCAAGTGCATCCAGAGTCCAGTTTGCTGTAGATGTGGATGCATTTTAAAACAAACAAGGTACCAGTTAGCAGAATGCAGCCAATGTTAGCATTGCTAGCACCATCAGCCTCCACCCCTCCTTGCAGGTTTGCTGTTTGCTCCTGTACGTCTGTGTGTACATGTGCTTACATATCTCAGCTGACAGACCAGTTTCATGTGACACAGCCCACATGTAGCATTATCTTTATTTTAGGGCTTATATTGCTGAACTGCTTCACACTACTTGATGCTGCAAAAGCCTTTATGTACAGTTGAGTACTTTCAGGTAAAAGTGCAACAATAGGTCGGAAGGCAGAAGCAACTGACTGCAGCAACAGCCCCAATCAGTGGTCTGTTGGCTTTTGACACAACATTTGATCTCTTTTGGTTTGACAGACGGGGCTTTTCCACTACGTGGTATCTGCTTGACGTGGCCCAATTTTACCTGGCTGTTTTAGTTTTGCATTAGGGATTGTACCTAGTACCTGGCAGAGTTTTTGGAAGATGTAGTAGCACGTAGTACCCCAACCATGCAGAGTCAAACCAAGTTGAGCAAATGCCACAAATGTAAAAGCACCTTGAGTGTAGTGTAAAAGCTTACTGAAATAAATGAAATGTGCAACAATCTTGGATCTTCTGTGTCAAAATTTGGCTAAATTTTCTAATTATTAAACTGTTTAAAAAGTCTCTTGTTGTCAGGTATCTAACAGGTTTCAAAATCAGATTTTTATTCAAATAATATTAAAGTTTATAATTCTGGTATTGTGGCAACCTAAGCTGTATTAAGATACACAATGTGTTTTGCTTCTTTCCTTCTCTCTACAGCTAAAAATATCAGGATTAAATCTTTGGTCCATACTTCTCAGCCCTAATACTTGCACAATTCAAATAACCATAACCTAAATTCAGTCCTGACTCCAAAACATGCCCTCCAGAGCAGAATGCAAATTGCTCATGAGACAAAACACTGGGGATATAATTACTTTATCCCAACAATAACAAGAAGCTAAATCAGTTAGCCACTCTGTAAGTCAAACATTATCCCTACAATAACCGTCCATCACATTGGTTGTTCTGCAGATTGCACTGACATGTAATTGGGAATCATTTAGCCTGATGGAGTCATAACCCAATTGAACGCTATTGATTTTTGATTAAATATTCATATGGACTTGCAGTAAGCTTTTTTTCCTGATAGACAAAATCAAAAAGCTATGAAACTTGACTCTTCTAAAGTTACTGGAAAACAACAATACTGATAAACAGCACAGGAAATTCAGCTCAAATTGACGATAAAAACAAGTCTGAAAAATGCACTTGATCTCTAACGAGAAACTTGAGCACTGCCACTGAGTCGATGTAGCTTTTAAAACACCAACAGAAAGTGACTTTAAATCTTCTTGATTACTGTCATTAGCTGTGCTGTCTGTCAAAAGGGAAAGATTACCTTCCCCAACTGCTAAAAAACACCAGGGATTTTAGACACCCTGCTTCTCGTGGCACCTTCTGTTCAGGTTATTGTGATGATTAGACAACACATGGTCAGGAGGACTCCTGTTTTTTATGCTGGTCCCTGGTGGGGCTGAGAGACAGATGATGGATGGAGCACAAGGTTAAGTAAGAAGAGGAGAGAAACAGATGAGAGGGAGAGCTGTAGAGAATAAAAAACACAGCGATAAAAGTGATCAGTCACACAGCTGGGTATGAAGCAGAGTGTGGTAAAGACAGCAACGAGCTAATTCCAGGGAGAGATGTAACAAACGGAAAGAAAAAGGAGACTCAAACTTAAGTTAAGAACAGGATGTGACTTGGGGAGAACATTAACAGTCATAACAGGGTAACTTAAAGCTTCTTTCCTTCTCTCTCTCAAAGTCAAGTTCACACAAGAAGAGAGGAGCTGGAGGAACTTTAGTGCTGTGCTCGTTGTTTAAGAGGGGCTTAGGTAAGTGAAACTTTGATAAGACAAAGATGAGTGAAGTCCTCAGGCAGGTCACCTGATGAGGAGGGCCTGAGAGCGGATACTGGATCTGCTCAGCAATGGCAGTCGGGCCTGGCTCTCAGGTAACACGGGGAACCCCCCTGTTTTCACACACTGACATGAAGTCATAGCTAACAGGCAACAAAAGGAACCCAGCGGACTCTGACATAAGCTGTAGAGCAGTGGCTGCTAGATTTTACGACAAGGTTTTTAGAAAAAGGAAACTACACTTAGGAGGCAAACACTGAAGATCTGAAAAATCACTGTATACGCCCAAAGGGGTAGTATACCTTTTGAATTACTTCAAGGTAAAATATCCAAGACTTTAAAGCAGATATTCAGACAGAATATACTGTTTAGCAATGACTTTCTGAAAACAACAGTAAGCAAAACTCCCTAGACATTTGTTGGTCTCAGCTCTGTGTTTACACTGATTGAATGGTGCCTTATCCAGTTTGCTTATGCTTCATTCAGAGGTGTAAACATGTCTTTAATGTAACATCCTTCTCATCCAGCCTTGAGTCCTCTTTCCACATGGAAGAAGAAAGGTGGCCCTGCTCAATTAAAGGCTGAATGATGACAGCTGTTCCTTGCAAAAGGACCGGTGATACAGAAGTTAAGGCTACCTGAACCAAGTAAAAGACTGAGGAAATTAGAAACGAATAAGTCTACATAGACAGATATCAATCAGCTTCAATCTTCTGCATTTGGCCAGATTAGAGGGGGATGGTTAAGGAAGACAGGAGGGCATAAGGCTGAAAGACAGCTTAGTTTTGGATAATGAGATTGGGCTAAACATATAATATATACAGGAAATGTACGCTAAAAGTCAAATCAAAGCATAACATATGCTTTGAACATCTATTAAGGCTGCTAAATGGGTCAAACAACAACAGAATAGTAAGCAATTACAGAGGGGGTTGATTTCAGTCGACAGGCATGACAAAATCTGATATGAGTGACATGACACTTCAAAAACATGCTCTTGGGATCATCTAAGATAGATGTAAACTTGTAACCTTGCAGGGCAGACAGATCCGCCTGATTCAATGTCTGTAATACAACATCATCCATCTTGCCAAGCTCCAATCTGCGATCCTGAGAGGCCCAAAACAACATTGCCAGATCAGCATCATTCAGAGAAGAAAGAGGTAGGAGCTAAGAGCAAGACGACAGCAGGAAGTGACTGCTCATACAGAGCTTAGCATAGATGCTAATAGCTTCAGTAGTGCTTTTATCACATCTGGACTGCATTTCTTTCTTAAATTGAAATCATAAAGCAACACTACAAACTAGTAAGTATAGACGGAACGATCATCTAATCATCTGAACGGCCTATCTAGTGTGTTTGGACTAGTACACTTGTAGAAAAGGAATAAAATAAGAGGCTGTTCTACCAGCTCTAAAATAGAATAAGGAAAAAAAACATCTAAGTTTTACCAAATTTTGCCACATGCACACACAAAAAAAAACTGTCAATGTAAACTGCATACTACAAAACCTGTACATCATTTATTCTGCACAAAATTTGTGCATATGTGAATGACCATTTCACATTAAAACAGAAAACTGTCTTTATTTTGAAGACACAACAAGATGGTGTTTATTTATTACTATCAGATTTACTCAGTAACCCAGCAAATGGCACATTAGCTCTGGAACAGCACTAGATTGTCTGTGGACTGTGGGTATGAATCTGTTGGGTTAGGATACCATAACACAACCTCCAAATATCACATCAAAATACCTCCATGTCCCAGCTTCCCCTCCTCCACCTCCTGCTCCACCTCTTCCTTCCCAGCATGGAGGATTAATGTTCCCACTCCTGTCTCTCAAGTCCCCCCGGCCCCGTTAAAGCAATAAGATCTCATTGTCAAACAGTGACCATCCTCAGCGGAGAGGTTAACCGCCGCTGCTTAACCATTAACTAGATTAAAGTCAGGGGAGGTGCAGGAATGTCCTCTGACAGATGGAAAGGAGAGATTGGACCTGAGAAGTGCTTTTAAACAGAGAGGAGTTATAATTTCAGTTTCGACGTACCTTTGTGGCAGCCGTTTGAGTAAATTTGCTCTTGCACACAGGGTCTTATCCAAGAGTAAACAGTGAACACTCTGCTGCCCGGTGAACTTTAAGTCACCCTCATCTTATGGTTATCATTGTGCGATAGAGATAAGGAAAAGGATCCCTGGGGCTTCACAGTCAAATTTATGAAACCACTCCTTAAGAAGCAAGAACAACTGGGTCAAGGGTGCAGTCAAGGATCTCTGTCCTCACGGGAAGTGTTTAAAAGCATGTTCAGTCATTTTGTAGAGGCTTTTTCTACTATACGGGACAAACAAGTCAGAGGTTCTTTCACAGCAAACAAACTCTCTCTCCTTCCCCCCACACCGTGCAGAGCTGAGCTGGTGGTGTGGAAAGACATGAGGTGGTAATAGAACCCAAGTGTGGGTGTGTGTGTGTGTGTGTAAAGAAAGGAGGGGTGACAGGACTTTTTTTTTGGTGGGGTGCATTCAACAACTGCTGCTGAGGCAACTGTTGATGTCTGAAAAGCAACAGCTTGCGGGGCTCCCAGAGGACTCTCTGCCAGCCAACAGTCAGATGGAGGGTTTAGGGTTGGAGGGGCGCAAGGGTTAGGATTTCTGCCCCACTGCCAAGAAAATGATCTACTTGGCTCAAGATCCAGGCAATTTCTGTGACATTCCCCATTCCTAAATGGTATTCCCCAATCCTGGAGGGCTTTGCCTGTCTGATCCTCACGGCTGCCATCTCTAACCGTATCGCTTTTGTTTGATTTATTGCATTTGATCAGTCCAAACAACTGGACTTAGAGGATTTTGATATAGTCAATTTTGCGGCATAAATATTGACTATATGGGATTGCTTGAATGTTTTACTGAAAACTATAGGGGGGCATGTAACTGTTCTCAAAACTGTTACTGGAACACAAGGCAAAACTGATGTCCCAGACAGCTCAACATTCAAGTTACAGTGGCAGGGAATGAAAGAGGCATAAAACAATGATTTGTGACAAAAACAGTTAATATTGTGTTCCGTCTTCTGCATGTTTCTATTTGACACTTTAAAGCAAAGCAAAGCAATGGTGATCTGTGCACACACACTGACCAAACTGTGCTGCTTCCTTGTGGTGTCAGAGCAGGTAAATCAGTTTTCTCTTGAGACGTCCACAGGTGGATGATTTTGGCTGAATTCATATTAAAGAGCTTATATTATTCCATAAATCAGGTTCAAATGTTCTTTTTTGATGACTGCTTGAGTGAGTTGACATTCACTTGTATTTAATAACCTACTTTCTTAGATTATGCAGGGTCATTGATAATATGGTGTGAAGCAGACTGATCTGATCGATTACTAAAGGTGTCAAAGATGATATTTTAACCGATGCATCCTGATGCTGACATTGATGAAGATGCACCAGTGCAGAGACGGCCAATTATTGTTAAATCTTGCAGAGGCTGCTGCGAGACTGCAACATCAGATTTGTTTCTGAGGAAAAAAAAACAGGTATAGGAAGATGAGATCTATGTCAATGAAAATACATCTTTGCCTGCAGTTGATCCAAAAAGCCATTTCTTGTTTTAAAAGACAGAAGTTCTTATTTATCTGACTGCTCGTATTTTTTATCAAAATAGCAGCATAGTGCAGTAATATGGAAAAATTAAGGATACTACACACTGTGCTGCATCATGATATTGAATCAAATTAAATCATTAACTTAACAGTCCTAATCAAATCAAATTGTGAGACTAGTGAAGATGCACCACTCTTTCAGTTACCACAATGCAGACCTGTAAACCAATCTAAGTGGGCTAGCCCAAGCTGGGAAGGGTACGTTAAAGAAGCAGGAGCCATAGAACAAATACAGCACTTCCAATTTAAACATTGAATATCTGGTCTTTGCAGTGTATTCAATTGCATATAGGTCAAAAAAGACTCACAAATAATCATACTCTGTTTTTATTCACTTTTACAAAATGTCCCAACTTCAATGGAATTGTGTTTTTTTATGCTAAGAATAAAACCCTCGATGCGCCCTCACATGACGTATTCCTGCACTAACACATGCATAAGCAGAGGCTCTGATGTACATCATCTTACAGCTCTGTACCACTAAATGGATTGGCAGCACTTAACCTCATTTCTCCAAAGAGCTTTTGAATTTTCAGTTTTGCTCCCCCACCTGTATTACCTCCCCTACCACTGCCACCAGGACACACACAAATGAAAGGACAAGGACACACACAGATACACACACAGACATGAAGCCTTTTTTCGAGGCTGCATTTGAAATTACACATTGCCATCATCCCCCGAGACAGGAACAACAAGGCCGCACAGTGGCAACACAATAGTCAGCTGTAATCATGTCTCATCCCATCCCTTGATCTCTCTCTCCCTGCGTCCCTTCCTCCCTGTTTCCTTCCTCCCTTCCCTCCCTACAACAGCAGCTAATGACAAGAGAGCATCCTCAAAGCGAAAGAGCAAACCTAAACACAGGCTGTTTTTTCACCTATTCATGGAAATGCCTTAAACTTCTTGAGGCCATAAAGTCAGGGTGGAGGCGTACACAATTTATGAGTGTATTTTGAAAATATAAGTATGCCAAGAGGGAGGTTGGTTAGTTTTATTCTAAAATCATCAATACAGGCCATAAATCTGTCGAGAGAGCTCGCAAGGAATGGATGTAAAAGGCAGAGTCCACTCCCACTAAAACACAGCAGGGCACTCTTCCTGATGCTACACGAGGATATTAACTGTGACCTGCTCACAAAAGCAGTGGAAAGACAACAGCACAGCATGCACAAACTACTCTTTAAAGTCACCAGGAAGGACACAAAAAAGAAAAGGTGGGTTTAAGACAAAGATGAGAAGGAAAGAGATGAGAACAGAAGCAACACTACCCTTGAAAAATACACCTTTAGCTTTTGTATGACTACCTGGGATGTGTGTAATCATAGCCCTGTGAAGCTGCTTTGAAGCTCCTGTGAGGATGAAAAAAGGAGGGATAAACTTTTTCCTGAACCTAATCACACTTGCTAACTGACTTCAAACCAGGATTAACTACATGCAGGAAGTCCAGCTGCATCACGGTGCTATCAGCCTGCTTGAGTTGTCTTTAAAGTGTCAGTCACTTCAAATAATTAAGACAAGAGGATATTTGAAACTCCAGTGAGCTTAAATCTCTGTCTTAAAGTATTCTAACACAGGGCTGGGAAACTGGAGAAAACTTTATAACTTGACTGTTTTGGCTAAATGGCAAAACACACTTTAAATTTCAGCATATTTTCTGTAAAGAACAAATAGTTTTCCAGAGATCAGAAATAACAACTTTGATATGAATCTAGTAAAAGGTAAACAATGCTGGTATATGCTTTTTTGTTAGAATGGGGATCATTATTTTTTTTTATACAAATATTGATTCACATATCAGTACGTCCTAACAAACCCAGTCCCTCTAAACTCCACTATTTTTACTATTTTGTTGTTTTGTGTATATTTTTATTGATAAATGGATGGAAAAGCAAACCAATTCACTTCCAAACATCTGTTCTTACACAAGTTTCTTCATAAAATTTAAATATTCTTCTCTGTCATGTAACATTTAAACACATTCAACACTTTTAACGTTCAAATTAGTCATTTTATGAGCAGATTTTGATTATACTATAACGTTACTGTATGCATGCTCACTAAGTCAGATAATGAATGTCTATTTTAATCAACATTTCTGCAGTGTATAAATATTTTAATAAACAGCTTGGGTGTAGTGTTCAGGACAGAATTAAAAAGATGAGGAGTCAAAAAAAAAAATACAGACATTTTTTTGGTGTTTGATTTTTGTTGACATGGCATCAAACATGCATCAATACAAATGAATATTTTACTTTACATTAATACTCCTGGATAAAGCAAAATAAATAATATGACCATTCTTCATTGGAAATTAACATTTCAAACTCATAAACCTGATCAATGAGAAACTCAACATATTGCTCATCCCTCCCTCAAACCACATGCAGAAAAAAAACCCTGCTCCTGATTTATGCTAACTGCATGCTCACTTTTTAGTCTACGGGTGCTATCAGCCCGCTTTTAATGTGTCAATCACGTCAAATAATTTACACTATTGGGTGTGAGAAACCCCTGTGAACTCAAACCCCCTTCTCAAAACTTCCTAACATCCAGAACCTTCCATTTATTTAACTGTGTAATGTTTAACCAGTGCCCCTCGGTTGTACGCTCTACTGAAACCCAGTCAAACCACAAGAATGCACCCTGCTTGTGACAAACTCAAACTTTGCACCTGTAAAAGCTCCACTCAGGGGCTGCATTGTTGCTGTGTGTTTGTGCATGGATTACAGCCTGTGACTTGTGGTGAAGGTAGGTTTTAAAACTAGAAAAAGGAAGCCCCTTCTCCACAGGATTTAAGGTGACGACAAACAAACACACATAACACAGCGAGCTTCGACGTGTCCGCAGGAATGCCGCTCATTCCATCCCAGTGCCTTTACTGTCTCACACACACACGGAAAACACACAGAGGGGAGTGAATCACCTCAATAACTACAGCCTCTGTCATTCCAATGCCCCTCTCCCCCAAGAGGCATAATGACAAGGGGGCAAACATGGACTTGTTCTCTCCAAGCAGCCCCCATCAATCTGTCACTCACTGCAATATGAGCTAAGGTTTGAGGGGTTGTGAAACATGCAGAATCCTGCAGCTAGGGGCTCTATTTGAATGTGCAACAGAGTAGAGACTGCATCTGTATGGATGGTCTAAAAGCTGGGGAATACATTGAGTTTTAACACATACAAGGAAAAGTCAAACTGTATGGAAGCCTGTTTGCTACCTCAAAAACACAAGTCTAAAACATTTGATATTGAGTAATTTGTTGTTTTAAATTACCAAACTTGTGAGCCAATGCCTGCACCTTTGGAAAAGCTTTTGGAGCTGGTTAGGATAATAGAAAAACTTCCATTTCAGTTTGACTCACTTTTCTCAAATTTCCAATTTAGATTGGTAATATGAAAGATGATTTTTATTCATCCATTTATTATCTACATCCCTTATGGGCCATGGGTCACGCCAATAGTAAACATTAATGACCTATTTTTTCTGGAAAAAGTAACCAATCTGGAACTTTGTCCAGCATCAGCACCATTTTAAAAAATGTCGATTAATCACGGGTATCAAAAAAGAAAAAATCAAACAATACCAACCCTTACACTGTCTGGGACCCAAAATTTTGATATTGCTCAATTTTAAGTGTGCAGAAGTCTTTTTTATCGCTTCATCAACACAAGAACTGGCACAGGTCTGGCTGTCACTTTGGAACAAGCTTTGGAAAACCATGATCTGGAAGAACGAGAACCAACATGTACAGAAGCCTGTTTGCAATTTTGATGGAGTCTTAACTTTCCCTGAGAACTGTCAGAGATACGAGTGTTTTTTTAAGATTTTGCATGTTTTTTGAACTATAGCTCATCAAAATAACAGTTTTGTTTGAAGTCTTGGTTAAAAATGTTGACAACCACAGAATGCACATGCCTTAACTTGCAAAAGACCAAAACCAACTGCCTCCGGACAGTCGTAAAAGAGGTCCCTTGACTTTTATCTCCTCATGCCTAAATGGCTCTTTTTCTGGTCCTAATGCCATAATAATTACACATGTCCGCAGGGGGTGAACTTTTGATTCGGCGCTGGCAGGGGAAGGGGACAGAAATTAAAAGTGAGGAAATGACTGTGGGAATTAAGGCGCCCAGAGACAAAGAGGCTGACGCTGCGTGTTAGACTCCAACACCTTGAAGTCAGCTGATGCTTGTCACTTCGATTCTCTCCACCCTATTTGGACCACTTTGGAGTATCTACAGTTTAACTCAGACTCATCTGAGCATTTGACTTCTGTTTTGTTTCTCTGCTTTCAAGTCACTTTGTTGGAAAACTGTCAAAAATTAGAAGGAACTAGGGCAGAGATGGAGTCTTAACTACATGAAAATGTCTAGTTTTTATGACTTTGTACTCTGTATCCCCTGAAACTTTCTTTTTCATGGTTAAGTGTGGCATTTTCGTCAGTACTTGCTATCTGAAGAGTGTAGATCAGGAGCTATTTACCAGCATGTCTGGGTGAGTGGGTCAAAAGGTCCTCATGATCCTGGGCACAAGCATGCAGGGCATCATGGGGCGCTCCATATCCAAGTGTCACAACCACATACATGATTGAAATATGGTGTCATCCTCAAAGCAGATGACACACATCTGGGTGTTGGGTGTCCCCCTGGTTTTATTTAACACACATACATGCATGGGGCTGACATAGTTCACAAGATGTTTGTGACCAGCAATTGAGAGAATGCAGTTCTGCGTGACAGAATCCCAGTGAGACCTAGTAAGAGCAGCTATTATTAGACCAAACTATGCAAGAGCGAGACAGAAAAGGAGATAGAGGATGGGATATGGGCATTTTTCTTCTAGGAAATTGACATTTTTAGCACTGGAGTTAAATAATGACTTTCTATCCCTCAGATTTCAGGGAAGCATGGAGGAGTAAGGCAAGGTCGGCACCTCAAGCTGAGCCTTTAAATCAATACTCCACAGCTGCACAGGGGGATGTGTGATCTACACTGCGTCTATCAATTACAAGACACTTTTCAGCACCTGTTAAAAGGCTCCAAGACAGGGCAGATAGACAGCAAAGAGCAACAACTGTGTCTGAGAGTAGAGGAGAAGGGGTGGGGGGATCACGAAAAAAGATCTAGAGAATAAATTGCTGCAGGGATGATAGATTTTTGTAGGCCAATTTAAAAGTTAGAAATGCATATGCTCAATCAAAAATTAGCCTTTGGGTTTCTGCATGGTTGCTTGAAAGTTTATGACACTTACATGCTTTGTTCATCAAGATAACCATCACAAAGAAAAGCTAAGTTTCCAACAAGAAGTCTGGTTCCTCAGTTCAATGTGCAATTATCAGTGTTTCCCCTGACAAATAAGGAAAAAGGTTCCCAACTAACTGATCCATACCGTCCACCTTTCTGACATCCCTCTGTTGGGGTGCCAAGCGTACCGAGCTGACCCCAGGAGGTAGAGCTAAAACTGCTGCAGTCTGTTGACTGTTCGTGCAAATCATCACTTCCCTTGCAAAAACAACACACAGCGCAATGTTTATATCACCTGTGGATCCGGGTGAGTGACTTATTTACTAAAAGAAGAAACGAAACAATGCTGCATGGAGTAGCTACTTCAGAGGTGTACCCCTTATTTGCCTTTGTTAGAGAAGAGGAAGAGCAGAAGGAGTTGGACATAGCTGGCATAACCCTCCTATCCTGGCCACCGTTCCTGTCCCCAGGTGAGGGTACAGCTGGTAGCACAAGAGAGATCAAGGTGTACCATACCAAACTAGACCACTCACTGAAAATGCAGCTCCATTGTTTTTTGAAACATTAACCAACCAGTTGATCATAAAAAGCTGCTGTTCGGCTACAAAAAAAATGGGTCAGTTAGCTGCTTAGATAGTGCATGGATGAACGGACATCTCAAGTCTCCAACAAACACCATAACAGGGGTGCGTACAAGACTCGATATGTAACTTTTCCTCCTTAAAATACACATTTAAGTGTCCAATAGTACAATAACTACTAACAAAGAGAATGGTGTCTGTCACATTTCATAGAATGCCCAAGTAATTTGGTAGCAGACCCAGTTCTCCCGCCTTAGAAGTGCACATGACTTTATCGCATTTGTTCACAAACTGGCTTTTAGCTAGAAAAGAGCAAGTGAGCCAGTTCTGATGCTGTTTGATTAAATGGCTAGGGCCAAGAGACAGAAATGGACAGTCACTAAGCAAGACCACGGAAAATAAAGATGGATGCCATTATCCCAGTTGAGAAATACCTTACTGTTAGGTAACCTCAGCTATTATTTCAATGTCAAAATCTTACATAATAGGTTAAAGTTGGGGAAAAAAAAACAGCTGGCACTTGATTTATGAGAAAGTTAAACTAATGGATGTTTCAATCAGTCCTTGTAAAATGCTTTGTCCAAACTTTAAAGCCCCCAACAGAGTAATCCAGGTCATTAAGCCAGTCTTGAAATAATCTGCCTTGGTGTCTTAGTTTGCTATTTATTAGCAACTGACTTTTGTAGAGAAGCTTTCAAGACTTACAGGTCCACACTTGCAGATGTTTTACATAACAAATCTAGAGGTGTTTCAAGGCTGAGCATTTCAACCACTGTTAAAGTTATGCGTCTAAATTATATGAGGCACACAGCAAGTGGTCAACTTTGAGCACTTTCTACCTGTCACAGGATCACAGTGTCTGTAGGTCAAAGATGTGAGGTTGGTTTTCAGGGTAGAGCATGGCTCATGCTAATGTAAGCATGTAAGCTAGCCCCACTAGTCTTTGGTTCCCTTCTCAGATTACTGTCAATATTTCTGAGCTGAATATGGTCAATCCCTTCTTTGGTTGAGTGGTTGTATGGGAGTACAACCTGATGCAACCTTCAACCTTAATTTTTACATTAAAATACGACCACATCAAACTTTCCCTAAGAGATAACTATACACTCATTTAATTGTAGTACTTCAATGTATTTTGTCTAAATCATCTAGGAAGCATACATTTGGCCAAGCTACATTGGCTACAAGTGGCCAGAAGTTCCATCACAGTTTAGACAAAGAATTTGACTGGGATTGTGGGCCAGTGTTGAAAAAACAATGTCTAGAATTAGTTTAGCCATCATGTAATCTTGTTCTGCCGATCAAGTTATCCTGCTGTATTTGTTTAGCCATGCTAACCAAGTACATCTGTAAATAAAATGTAAAAATCTAAAATCTCGAGTTTACCACAGGCTTTACTTTGGGGAAAATCCCATTGACTTTGACACAACTGGACTGGTAATGCTAAATTGCTTACCCATTTTCTTGTTTAAGGTCTCAATAATGTGACAACAGAAGTAGGTTAACATAGCTGTCGATGTTAAAAAAGTTAGTTCTGGCATACAATATGAGTTGGTACATATAAAATGATGCATTGCCAGAGAGAAAAAAAAGGTGGAGAACGGAATAAGAGAGAGAGGGGAGTCGCCCAGCAGCCCAGCCCCGCCCTGCAGCTCATCCTGCTTCAAACCACCACAGGCTCTCTGCAATGAATTAGTCAAAGTAACTTTAAAAATGTGTTAAAGTATTCTGGAAATTTTGTCTTAACTCATGCATACATGTGACAACCTCTCCTGAGGATGTGACATAGTTCTAAGTCACAGACATGAAACATACTCCAACATCAAACACATAAAAATATTACATATTTCATAAGGTTATTAGCTGGAATATTATGGTGACACTAAAAGAAGTTTTAAGACGCCATAAAACAGCCAGCAGTAAGACCATAATCTCCCTAGCGGTGCCATAAACCAGTTAGAAGGTAATCATGGGAGATAAATCTGCATGATAAATTCATGACTCCAAAATAAACTTCCACAGCTGCTCCCTAAATAGGTGGATATTCTGTTCTGGGCAGTGATCAAAAAACTTCTCTTTGACAGGAGTTCTTATAAGGCCTAAGTCAGGTTGAATTTAAATTGGCTTAGTCTCTCTGGCAGCACCCAGGGGTGCTCGGGGTGAGGCACACTGCCAGCAAAGGAGACGCAAATCCCGCAGATCAGACATCAAAGAGCTGAAAAACTGCAGCAGCCGGGCACACAGACAGACAGACAGAGCTGTATGAAGGGGAATAAGGGTAATGGGACACAAAATCAAAGCTTTTGATTTTTTAAGGGTAAGGGAATAAAATGTAGGAGCCTTTTTTCCAAATGTATGGCTAAATTCAAAGCAACAGTTCCTATATATGGGTTATAATAAGTCTGACATTAGCGCTGGGCAACTTATCGGATTCCAATTACAATTATTGACTCTCACACTTATGAAAACTGAACAATTAATATGATAATTAAGATTACAGTGCCACATGACCTGTTGTACTTAATCTGTCCTTTCCAATCTATCATTTTTTCACTTTTATTCTTATTGATTGATTCTTCCTCAGTGCTCACAATGATACATTAAGGGCATGAAAGCTCGACAATTCCATGTGGTACTTGTAATAAAATCAACTAGTGATCGTGTTTTATATTCGTGATGTTAATTTTTTGCCATAATGGAGCAGCCCTATCTGACGTACTCGGGCTGTAACAGGTTCTCCTGAGTTGTGTTAGGATGTATTTCACTGGAGGCGGCGTCCACTTGAAATAACGGCGTGCTGCAGCCTTCATAGCCCAAAGAAGTCCAGTGAAGTAGCATACGTAATCCCAAAACTACAACCAGCCTGCATCAACACATAAAACACCCTCTTAATGAGAAAAATAACAACAAAGTGACAGCATAATAGCCTCAAATGCAATTATGTCGCCACTTCGACAACTTAAACTAACGCATTTCGCCAAACTTCCGACTTTGCACCTGCTTTGAGCAAATCCTGACCTGCTACTTTCTAAACAGTATTTAGCAAAAGCAGCAGCGACAAAGTGCTGAAGTGGGTAAAACAACTTCAAGAAGCGCGTCTCACGTCGACATGTCCGGACAGGTTGGTCCTGAAAGTCGCGGAACCCCAAACTCCGGGGTAAAATGTGGAGCCCTTAAAACAACCTGCGCCACATTTAAGCGCTATGAAGTTACTTTCTGCGTGAATATTTACACGTATAGCGTCTGCGTCCCTTACCTTGAATTGCCCACAGCAGCAAGGTGCACAGCAGCGACGTGCGTCCAAATGTTATCCCCTCCATGGCTCACAAGTTTCTCCGAGAAGAGTATTCACTGTTTTTGGTTGAGTTAAAAAAAAAATGTAACTGTGGCAGCAGCAAGTCTTCTCTCTTCTATCAGCGCTCCAAAGCTTTCTGGACTTCTCTCTCTCCGTAAAGCTCTGCCTCTCTCTCCCTCACACACACACACACACACTCAGAGAAATCTGATGCTGCTGCTGCTGGTTCTTCTTGGTTGATATATTTGCACAAAAGGTGACCCCCCCCTCCTAATACAACCCCTCCCTTCCTCTCTCTCTCTCTCTCTCTCTCTCTCTTGCAGTAGTGAAAAGACTTGCTTGACTAATCTCGCAGGTCTTCTGGGGCCCGCCGGATTTCTTTTAAAGAAGTTAAAAGTGATTTTATCATGAGGCTCTCTGACTCATAGCTACTCCGATCACGCATCCCGGAGATAAAACGAGTAAAGTTTTAGGAAGACGTTGAAAATTCACTGAAAAAATCAGGAGTTTTAACTCAAACTCACACTGCACTGCAGAGTCTTGTTTTTCGCTTCCATTTATGTTAGTTTTCCCGATTCTTGGGACCCCAAGCAGCTCGACCCCTATATTTTATTCATATTATTACTTGTAAATGATAGATAGGCATAATGGGAATACATAATTGCCATTATAAGATAAGCTGAAGATCAATTAAGCTTATTTTGGGAATCATAGAGGATTTAATTTTGAAATGTAGATTTAAGATTTGTGTTTTAATCAAATAAAGCTCGAGGCTAGTCAATTAATCTTGCAGGTAATAATCATTCGAGTATCTTGAGGACATCCCAAAAGTAATTGCCTGAGAACAAGCAGTCATTCTGATTATTTCCTTCACACTAAGAAACATTGACCTTATTAAATTAACATTAGTGTCCTTCATATTAGAAAGTTTTTATTTCAAGATGAGGGCAAGTATTTATGATCATCAAGGTTCTACTGTGTGATTTTATTTTAGTTACAAGATCTTCATGGAATGTACATACAAAATGGCTCCTTGAATAGGTTACACCATCTTTGCATTTTTGCACAATTATCCAAAGTATTGATAAAACATAGCATTATGCTTTGGCACCTAAATCTAACTTTAAATGTCCCATGTCTTGGGATGTTTGACCGTTTGCATCATGTCTTTGGTGTTTATTAAGCAAGAATTTGATTTAAGTTAAATAAAATAATGAAAAACTTTGTCTCTGTAGAGGTTCAGATACAGCTCCTTGTCCCTCCCCTTTGGAAACGCTCTGATCTGAGGGGCAGGGAGGATATATTAGGCTATCACAATGATATGATTCTGATATGATATGATAATGATCTGCACTGACTGAGCGATGTCTGATGGGAGCGGGGAGGTTACAGGCCGTGGAGTGGAACTTTATAACAGTCATGTGTCTGCCTGTGACAAGCAGAAAACACACATGTAGGTGGAGGCTATACAGCCATTACATAATAAACTCCAGGAAGGGTAAAACAGAGCATTTTAGGGGGCATATTCTTGAAAGAGGCATGTTAGAGCCCGAATTGTAACAGTGACCCGAAATGTTAAAAAAAAAAAAAATTGTAATAAAGCCTGCAATGTAATAATTGGTCAATAATGTAACAAAAGTGTTGAGCCCAAAATGTAATAAAACAAATGCAATAAAACCCAAATGTAATAACTGGTCGATAATGTTACAAGATGCTGAGCCCTGTATTACAATATGGGGCATAATGTCTTGACCTACCCAAAATATAACAAGTTATTACATTTTGTGCAAGAACTTATTACGTTGTTATTGACCAGTTATTACATTTCGGGTTTTATTATATTTTTTTAATAACATTTTGGGTCATTGTTACATTTCGGGCTCTAACAAGGTACAGCACATTTGTCCTTGAACTGTGACTTTAGTAAAAGGTGTAATGTTCTTCTGCTCCCCAAGACCCTTCTAACAACATTATTTGCAAAGAAAATTGATTTTGCAGGACATAAGACCTTTAAATAGTATTTATTTATATTTATTTATTTACATACACACAAACACAATGACTGTGTTGACTGTCTCGTCCCCAGTTTCCTCTAGTCACATGACATTTCAAAGTGATTTCTTTTCAGTCTTTCATTTCAGTCTACTTTCTGTATGTTCTGTCTGTGGTATTGAAAACTATATCAAATATAATGCTAATAAGAGATCTGTGCTGATTTGTCACACAAAAGCAGATCAGAGTCTAAAGTTTCTTTCATTTAAACTATCAAACAGTGATCTAAATGTCTGACAGTCAAAGATCTTGGTCATCATATCAATGAAAATATGTCGGATGATGATGAAATCATCAGACATATTTTCAGATTTGGTTAAGAAGTCTTTGTTAAAAGCATATTGCGCACCACTACATACTAAACACTTATGGGCAAGCTATGAGAGAGCCACTGAAGAGACCAAGATGGTGCAGTGCAAGTGAAATGTTTGTTATAGCAAGGATTACTATCTTCAAGCTGTTTTAAGAAATCTTGTGTATTAATTTATACGTGACGGCTTTACTCAGCTGCTTAAAACCACTGACCCAAGATGCCAGTCACTAAGTCACACGTATTTTGCAAGAGAAGAGCGACCATAAATGTACAACAAAGTCAGGAAGAGTCTCGCCACAGCTTGCTTAAGTCACTCACTTCTGGCCGATCACAGACTTGTGGTCTAGCAGGACCTGTGAGCCGTATTTGAGCATAACAGTACATTGCATTAAGGATTGGGAGTCAAAGAGAGTCTGTCTCCACACACTTCACGACTTTGTCAATTGTAGTAAATGTTTGTTGCTGTTTACGTTTGACTATTTGCAAAGCTGTATTTGGTTATGCAGACAAGGAACTGAATTTTTCTCTTTACCTAATTTATTATTGTCTTATTATATTTTACTTTATTTTATCATTTATTTAATGATTGTATTCTTTATTCATTTATAAACAGGTAGTTTCTTTTCATGTCATTTTTAATGTCATGTTGACATATGCATCTGGGTTTGGTATGCCTGTGTGACAGTTGTCATGTAGTTCATGTGGACTTGCCTTTAAACTGAATAAGTTTCAAGTATTTCTTTACGAAAGCATATACTTCAATATATATATCAAATATCGTCATTCAGCAAAAAAAAAAAAAAATGTGATCTACATTTTGGTCCATATTGCCCAGCCCTGGCACACATAAAAGATACTTACACTGATCCACCATGTCATTTTCAAATGCAGGACTTTTTTTTTTAACAAAGCAGTATGTGTAACACAGTTGACTTTTATCCTCACTTAGCCTGGTATTTTCCAGCCAGATCACTGTTTATTAAAAAGGGGAGACAGGGACTGATTGTCACATTGCTTTGGAGAGCAAACACGATACATTGAGGTAAGAAGACTTTTCTGATTTCTGATGAGTTGGAGTAACTTTAATGATGATTTTTTTGTGCTGAAAGGTGTCTGGTGTCTTTTGATAACATATTTAAGGAAAAGTTGCGGTGGGTAGTTTAGTATCTTTAATCTTTAATTGATTGCTGTTAGAATAATTTACAAAAATCAAAGGGATGCCCAATTCACAGCAAATCTTAAGCCTCTATCTAATTTTGGAATGACCACGGCCAGATGTATGGATCATGAGCAATATATGTGAGGCAATCAATCCTGCGCTTCCCCACTCTTTTGAAGTTGTGGTGTAATGATGTGTAATTCCCAGCAAGTAAGCACTAAGATGATCCTTAAATATATGCATTCTTAGATTGGCATATATGTAATTAAGTTTCCAATTTCCCAGCACCTTTCTCTTAGCTCTGGAGAAGAAACAGTCAATACTGTATGTATTCAAGCAGTATCAGTGCAAAGCAAAATCTGTCCTGCCTCCTCAGACCCCACCCACAGTCTGACAGGGATAGTCCTGCTCAGAGTTACATGTACATGTACAAAAAGGGCAACTCCAGCTTCAAATTGGAAAATAAACAGAAACAGGAGTGCACATGTGAAAATGGTTATAGACATTTCCTCGCCACCTCCAGCATGGGCCAGCCCTTCCTTGCATACATTTCAAAATGATTTTCATTTTCCAGAGTAACTGGAGGCCATTTCTTGGGAGTAGGCTAAGCCGTCTGTCATTGACAGACATGCCATTCATTCCTAGACATGTAATCCCCTCAGAATCTGTTTGGGTATTTATGGGGTATGGTACGGCCATTTGGGTATTACATACAGTATAGATATACAATTATCATGAGGGTCTAAGTGGCTTGTTCACTATGCTTTAAAAGAGTCTGAGAGCTTGGAGGGAGTATTGTGTGACTCATGAAGTTGATTTAGACCAAATCCCATAAGCTAGGAGTCGCAGAGCATAAACAGAATAAGGTGGTTTAATGGAAACAGAGTGCAGAGGGGACATACTCCAAAAATAAAAATCAACAAAAGATAAAATATCTGCAGATAAGTATTTAAAGGTCAAAACAATCCAGTTTATCTAACACAATAAAGCACCTTTACAAAATATCATTATGCTGACATATGAGTACAAAACTACTGGTAGTACATTATTAAACACATTTTCTTTCTCAATGTCGATTTTCTGTTCCTTGGTTTTCCCTAGAGAATGTATCCCTCTGAATTGCTGGAGGTTTAGATATTCATTATTTGCAGCAATTCAGTCAGATCACTTGATTAGGTAGTGTTAAAATCAAACAAAGTAGCATACTGATGGATTTCTTGATTTGCAGATGTAATGCATTTGTTTGTTACAACAAAAGAATCTAAGTTCTTAGGGTAGCAATTTATTTTATTTCCTTCTTTCCTAACAGAGTCTCTGTTTTTGTTTTATTTTGAAAAATAACCAGATTTTCTCACATCATTTTGGGTGGCTTGAATGTAGCACTTGACACATTGATTCCATGTCCCAGCTGTGATGATGGAAAGAATGTGGCCTGAGATAAACTCACTGCTAAACCATGTGTTGGCGTATTCCTTCAGCTGGTTTATGGCCATAGCTATAAACATATCTGACAAACCTTGTGTGTCACTGAAGGACACCTGGGAACATGAGAGAGCTTGAGCTGTATGCATCTATTAGCCCTTTTCCACCAGCCCGCCTTGGCCCTACTCTACTCTACTCTACTCTACTCGGCTCTACCCGGTTTGCGTTGCGTTTCCACCGGCACGGCACCTCCTAAAACAAACCAGTGTTTTAGTACCTACTCTGCTCTGGTTCTAAGCGAGCTGAGTTGATACTAAAAGGTGACGTCGACCGACTGCCGGCTACTGATTGGTCAGAGAATGTCGTCATCGATGAGTCATGAGCGCGACAAGCTAGCTAACATGCTAGCGGTAGCTACCATTAGCTTACCCTCATACGTCTTTTCTTTGCAGCTCGATTGCTCTTGTCCTCGGTATTTCTTCTCACCGCCTGCAGCCTTCTTCTGCTTTCCTCTTTCATTCGGTTTGTGACAAAAAGCCACAGATCGAGCAGCAAGTATACTATAGCCTCCAAGTCCTCCATTGTTTTGATTGTTGTGTCGCGCTCAAAATGACATGAATGCAGTGTCGCCCAGCTGTTTTATGGCGACCCCGCCCCTGCTGGGCAGGGAACCGGGCTGGTGGAAAAGCAGCACAATTCGAGTAGAGTAGAGCCGGGTAGAGTCGAGGAAAGCAGAGCCGAGTAGAGTAGGGCTAAGACGTGCTGATGGAAAAGGGCTATGTGTGATGTGCGGGGTGACAATATAGAGGATTTGTTTAAGGAACCAAGCAGCGAAGGCTTAAGACACAGGACTAATTTAAAGAAAGTTGTTTTTTTCTATTTTACCCAAGGGAAAGTAAGTTAAATTTACAAACCAAAAGGATGAGAAAGGCCTATAAAAGAGGTCAAATGCATGTAGCGCTAAATAAACTAATGCTGAAGTGTTAACTCAACAAAACAGACCTAACAAAATGGGATAAAGGGAGCAAGTATATAGGGGTTTGGCCCAACCAAAGGAAACAAGGGGTAAACAAATTGGCTGCCACATTAAACTTAACACAAATCAAAACTATTTTGACCCAAAAAATACCCATTAATAATCAGTTGTAAACCCAGACTTGCTCATACTTAAAACTAATAAACAGAGCACACACTGTCTCACTGAACTCAGTTTTTAAACATTTTCCTCCAGTGTTACAGTATAAGTCAACTGGATGCTTTCAGTGTTTTCAAGTGTTTCTCTATGTTTTTCATAATAGATTACAAATGATCAGTACTGAATGACCGGTTAAACCTCTACTAAACACCCACACACTTACCTGAAAGCAACTGTAGCAGTCCATTAAATTTCTCAGGTTAACGGGCTTAAGACTCCTACTGGGAGTCATGGTGCATTACTTAGAGTTATTATGCATATCAGGTGTGTTTATTTGTGCAACAACTACCTTCTGCCTGCAAAGGATGGTCTGTGAAAATATTATCCTCAATGAAACCTGTCATTCCCCCCAAAATGTTACTGTGCCACATGACTTTTTTAATTTTTTTTTTTTTTACATTTTCTGTTACTATTATTACCATTATTTTAGATATGTGTATTTGAACAAGCCCATTTCTATGTTTTCCTTGTTAAATATTCAAAATGATCATGTCAAAAGCATAAATGTTCAATGAAAGCATGTGGTTCATGTTTTAAAATCAGTTAGAAATTGTGTTTTATAATTATGATATTAATATTTATAGGTATAATTCTGATTCTGACTTTTGCCATAATTGAGTAGCTCTTGTTTGAAGCATACTTTTTATTGTTATCCATTTATCCATTTATTTTTCAGTGACAATACATGAGCGTTATTACATCTAATTAAGAGTGCTTCTGATGCAATGTATGCAAGACTTCTAGCCAGGGCTTATTTGCAGTCCTTGTCCCTGGCTAACATTTTAAGAAGTCATATAAAAAAGCAGCATATAAACATAGAGGCTGACAACTACAGTAGAAATAGATGGGCATAAAAGCAATAGTAAAGCAGACATGGCCTGTGTTGGGTCTTTCAACAACTTCTGGGTATTTTTCTGATATCAGATTGTGGAGAACTTTGGCAAAGAGGCACCTTATTGAAATTTGTTTTCCCCTGCAGCATGGGAACAACTTCGCTGAACTCTGCCTTTGTGATACTGATCTCAGCTCACAAAGGGAACTATCAGCAATATCTCATTGTAGCGTCTTTCTACATGAGGCTGCTTGACTGTAGAAGCACCGTGAAATGATGGACACACCCTGCAGGTAATGATAGTCCCTTGCAGAGCAGTTGTATTCAAAGGCGCACATTCCTAACATAGTTGGTGAAAAACAGCTGGTTAATATTTTCTCAGCCCTGTTGCAAGAGAAGTGATACTTGTAATCTGCACCACTGAAACACATACACAGAACAGTCACCTTTATAGTTCAGCTGCCTAGAATACACACAGCTGTTGTACACATAAAGAAGACACTGGCTGGAGTCTATAGAAGCTGGAGACTTCAACGGATAGTTTATCCTCAAACTGTGTCACTCTCTTTTTCTCTGTCTATTTCTGGTTAAGACAGCAGGAGGGAATAAAAGCCTCCCCACCGGCTATCTCACATCAATACAGCCACTCATCCCTGATATCGACTCACTAATAATCAGCTCTCATGCCGTCGAGACACAAAACCCTCTAACAAGACTTCTGTCCTGTGGTGAAGTGCTCTGAGTGTGGTAACCCCGCACTACCTTATATAAGACCTATATCATGCCGCAGAGCTGTGGCTAATGCTGATGTAGCCGAGTGCAGGATACTCTTACGTAAGGCCTTTAGTCATACATACAGAAGCTGCTGCCATGATTTACTGTATTGGTTTCATTACCTAATGGAGCTGCGGGAGAAGAGAAGGGAGTGAAGGGAAATGAGGACAGAGGAGGACAAGGAGAACACAGAGATTGATAGGGATATAGGGAAGAAAAACCAAAGCAGGTTCATGATAAACAAGAACTATCTATGTATTCTTAAGGTATAATATTAACAAACAACTGATGAACAAGGGGAACACAATCTTGACCTTTTACCCACAATATCCAATTAGATTATCCCTGGAAAAGAGTAGACATACATCCAGAGTTTGAAGGAAATCCTTCAAATTGTCCTTGAAATATCTTGTATTAAAAGCAAGCGATGAACATGAAACCTAATAACACTGAGCTTTGACCTTTAAACTTCAAAATCTAGTCAGTTTATCCCTGGGCCAGAGTGTAACCTCCCCAGAACATTCTTGAGATATAATGTTCAATTGCATGGGATAAACATGAGGCCCATTCCCATTTGACCTATGACCTCCAGGGTCGAATCAATTCATCCTTGAGCAAGAGTGGTTATTTATGAAAAGTCTGAAAGAAGTCCTTCAAAGCATTCATGAAAAGTCATGTTCACAAGCAAGAGATAATTACGAGACCTTAGAATTTTGATCTAGTCAGACTGGACATTTGCACAAAGTTTTAGAAAGATCCCTCAAAGAACCAATCAGTAATCATGTTTATAAGCAAAAAATGAACATGGTGCCAAATGATCCTGACCTTTTTCCTTTAGGTATTAATTATCTTATCTATAAACCAGCATGGACATTTTTCCAATTATTTTCAGAAAATAATACAAAAAGTTCCTTTAGATGTTGCATTGACAAGCAAAAAATGAACATGAGTCCTACTGCCTTGACCTTTGACCTCTCTGGTCTTACTCAGTTATCCCTAAATAAGAGTGGACATTTTGAGACAGCTTAAGTTCAATCTCTCCCAGAGTTCTTGTGATTTCACCTAAGCAATAGGTGAACACTGGATCCTTTAAGTTGTCCTTTGACCTCTTAAATCGTATCAATTCTTCCTTGAGTAGTGGATCTTTGGGCTTATTTTGATGAAAATCTTTTAAATAGCTCTTGGGATGTTGCATTCACAAGCAAAGGATCATCAAGAGGCCCTTTGTGTTGACCTTGACCTCCAAACTGTGATTACTTAATCTTTAAGATACACATGACATTTATGCAAGTTGAGAAGAAAATCTTTCAAAGAGCTCTTGAGACATTGCAATCACAAGTAAGAGATGAACATGAGGCTTATTGCTCTAACCCATGACCTTCAAATTATGATCAGTTAATTCTTGAGTCAGAGTGGATATTGGTGGTAATTTTTAAGAAAAAATATCAATGACTTTTTACGAAGTTGCAATCATAATAGAGGGAAGAGCACAAGGCCAGTAACCTCAGCTGTTTTTCTTTGACCCCTTAAAACCTGATAAATTTGTCCTCAAGTTGGAACTGACATTTGCACCAATAGTAAGAAAATTCTTTAAAGTTTTCTTAAGATATTGCATTCACAGGTAAGCAATGAACATAGGGCCCCGTGGGATCAATCTTGTAACTATGACTTCCAAAGTCTAAACAGTTCATTCCTGATTTGGCATTTGTGTTAAGTTTAAAGATAATTATCTCAAGAAGTCCCTCCACCTCCAAAATAAGATTAGTTTATCTTTGAGTTAGACAGGACATTTTAGCTCAATTTAAAGAATTTGCACGTTCCTGAGATATTGGGATCGCACAAATATTCCAGATCCAAAACACTGTATATGCAGCCCCTGGTGCAACGCCACGACAAAGGGTTTAAACACAAATCTGAAAAAGGTAAGCAAAAAGATATAAAGACTTCAGGAAAGAAGACCTAGAAAACTGACCAGCGTTTTTCACATTTACAAACAGGCCGTTTGGTCTCATAGGTGGTAGAAAGGTAGTGTTTATCATCAAGGGCAAGAAGCCTTGTACTTGATTTGTAAAAGTGGTGTTAGACAAGAGCAGTTTTAAAATAACAGGGTTGTCATCCCCCTTCAGACAGACTGTGTTTTGTGTTCAGTGACCTAATCCACTGAGGGCAGACTGCTGTTCAGTGCTGTTATTTCAAAGGGGTTATCTTCCTTTGTAGGTTTACTTTGTGTAAACAGAGGCAGTCATACTGGTATCAAACTATTGGGCACATTGGAGAACACCTACAAAATACACTTTCTACACGTACTTCTGGTAATCTCCCACCTTTAAAGCAACAATCTGTTTCTTTTCTGCTTTTAAATTGTAGATTCAAACTTAATCTGATGGTACAATGATTCATTACAGAGAGGGCATACTGTCTTTGCCATTTCCACAGAGTGCCCAGGTTTTCCTGTTATCTGCACCACACAAAGCCACGTTCACACACAATTTTTGCCCACTCAGAGGGAAATGTCAAGCTGCATCCAGCTAAGCCAGGCTACCCAGAACTAAGTTATGGTCAGCTGAGCAACGCTGATGTTTGTAGCGTATGATGAAAAATGTTACGCACGCTTAAAGGTTTCTGACATTTGATACAGCACGCTTGTAAACGCCAGCAAGAGTTGACCTCCACTCAACTTTGCTACCCTGAATTACAGCAGCATTCATCTCTGTCGGGGTCCAGCAGCTTCCTCCTAAAGCTTGGACTCCTGTCATACGATTTGAGGCACCCTTTTGGGGACAAGCTGTCTTTCGTCATCTAGGCAAGGTTTTGGAAAACTATGACCAGCTGATGTGATGGAATGGGAAATAACTCTGTGTTCATTGAGTGACATCACAATACGTATGTATAACATCCAAGCAAGCTCTGTTAGGACAAAGTTCCCCTTAGTTGAGCATGCTACCCTGCGTTAAATGTACATTGGCGAACATCTAAAATCCATCCACAATTAGGAGGCTGTCTGGAAACATCGTAGTCCACCAACATGTTCTCTTGATATGTCAACCTGGATTGAACACAGCAAAATTGAAATGAACTTTCACCAAATATGCTTATATTTTCTTTTTTAACAGACAAGAAGGTTTTTTAATTCATACCTTTACATGTTTTGACAAAATCTTCCTTCTTTGTCAGAATTTCATATATTACGTTGCATGAAATCCAGTGCAACAAAACATACATCAAATAAGAAAAAAAGGACACCAAAAGGAATGTGAAAAGTAAACGGAATAAAAGACAGACACAAGCATCAAAAGACAATGCGTTACAAAGAAAATTCAAAATCAGCCATCACAGATCATTCTGCCAAAGTCATCTGCTCAGAGACCAATAGATACCAACAAATCAGGAAGTGTGCCCACAGGATGATGAACCGGGACGAGGGGGCATACATGCTGTCACACACCTGGAGTGCCATCCTGGAGGAGCAACCAGACAGCAGGAGGCACGGTCGACCTGTCAAATCTGACAGGATGATCATGCCTCCGTAAGATAAGCTGAAAAAGGACAAGTCACGCCAACATCAGGTGACACTTGTGACAAAAACGGAAGATTTCCGTCGAAACATGTAAAGGTATGAACTAAAAAACCTTCTTGTCTGTTAAAAAAAGAAAGCATGTTATCAACGTAGACAAAATGAACTTTCTTGAACTTTCACCAAACTTTATGATTTCTTAATGTTGGTCAACCTCATCTTATGCACGTGGGCCTTAACTTGAACAACAACTTAATTTGTCGGAAAGGTTGAAAGTTAACTGGTTTGTCTGATTGCTCTTTTTTCACTCCTAAGTAATATAAACACAGTTTCCTTTTATTAATGTAAGGGTGCCATTTCTTGTCCTTAGCTGGTGAAAAACTTCAATCTGCAGCATTTTAAGCAGCTCATTGCGGTCAGGGTCACAAACTGAGCAGACTGATCCAGGTACCCCGCCATAACACATATCACTCTCCCCAGCCATGTCCTCCAGCGCCCCACAAGGTTTTAATATATTCCCAGTCCAGGTGGGACTTAATCCATCAGTTGTGTTTTGGGTCTGCCCCAGGATCCTTTCCAAAAACAGACACAGCCAGAATACCTCCACAGGAGGACATCCAGAGGGTATCTGTCTCTCAAGCCCTAAACCACAACAAGTAGTTTGATTTAACATGAAAGAGGCAACAATCCTACTGCAGGCATCGTCCAGACTGCAAGCCCTGAAAAAAAAAAAGATAATTTCAGACCCTTGAGGACAAGTTGCTCTCCACGGGAGTCTGTCTGTTGAAAGTCTGTCACCATGACTGTCTGTTGACTGACAAATCCAGACAATAACCTTCAGGCTGATCTCACTTTGAACTGTGGAGGCTCAATGAAAATAGGAAGCCATGCATTTTATTTTTTTTTTAATCTAATCATGAGTTGATTTAGGACTTGCTTTTGGTCATTTTCTCAAGGTGTATTTATAGTGTGAAACCAGTTGTTAGTTTGTGAAAAATAAATCTGATGTGGATCTCAAGAAAATGAACAGAAACAACACCAACTTGTAATTATGGGATAAGTAAGTAAAATCAAAGTGCACAGATGTCTGCTTTAGGCCTGTGGAAGCCCATTCCTGCCACTGAAAGTAAATGATAATTATGAAATAAAATCCAAATTATGAGATTAAGCATCACATTTGAGAGAAGAGAGTAATGGAAGAGAAAAACAAAACTTTTGAGAGAAAAAGTAATATGTATGAGATGAAAAGTTTCCATTATGAGATTGAGCAGCAATTATGACATAAAACTTAATGTGAAATATATCATAATTTTTGCATAAAACTGTCAGAATTATCAGGAAAGTTATCTGTCTGTTGATGGACCTTAAAAGTTCACATACTTCATCATAACAAGACACCCCAGTACCTTTAGCTTCTACCTGTTGTGGAATATTCACCATATTTCAACCAGCATGAAAAACCCTTTAACATGTTTACACTGATCAGAGGGGCTTTACAGTCACACACAATCAATTTGTTCCCTCAGTGTCACCATGAAATATAAGACATAGCAACTGCCTTACACGCAAATACAACATGGTAGTATCACTTAGACATTTCATATGCCTACGTATACCTCCCCCAACACTGAAGAAGCCCAGGGGTACCAGTGTCATAAGACCTTTCCAAGTCCACAGCACATATGGAGGCTGGATGGTTGAACTCCCATGCACCCCCAGTATCCTTGCAAGACTACAATGCAGGTCCACTCGGCCATAACCGACAAAGAATGTCTATTGTTACTCTTTCATCTGAAGTTGGACAATCAGCTGCAAGAAACTTCCGGACCGAGGATTAAATCCTTTAAGAAAAAATCACAGACTGACAGGATTTTGATTATTTTGGTGATTTTGAGGTGTTAAAAAATTGTGCTTCGAGACATTGACATTATCCTTAAATTAAAGCAGTGCTTGTAAAATAGTGGGGCAGAGGAAGTAGTGGTTGCACCTCAGAGGGGTTGCGCCTTGTGTGAGAAGGAGAGTGTCCAGATATGGGCACAGGGCCCCTGGGATTTTGATTGGCCGCCCCAAGTGCCAATCCAAAATTCTGATTGGGTGTTTGCCATGTCAGAGTGTGATTTCTGTAAAAATAAATGTGGGCTGTGTAACGTCAGGCTGCTGATGGCTTTCTCCTTTTATGTATTTATTTTTTTGCTTAGTGTTGTTTAATGTATAAAATCTTAATTGTTAGAACTTGAAATTGTGACTCTGGAATCAAATCTTTGACTTGACTCTTAAAAGAATTAAGCAATGAGTTCCAACCTGATTATTTTTATTTTTATTTTTATTTTCATTATTTTTAAGCCAGAAAAGGGTAAGGTTGGGCAATAAATTTATTTAAATTATTAAATAATCTTTTTTTTTTTTGATGCAGGAGATTAAAAAAAATCTTTTTTTCTAACACTTCATTAATCATTCATTTTGCCACAGTGGTAATGATGATGTGTATGAGCCTGCCTATGTCTGAACTGCATAATTTACCTTTGACTTTTAATTCTAAGAGGAAAACTCTGCTTAGTTTTGGCTGATATATTAATAAAATCCAGGCAAACCTGTTTTATGTGATTTCTGTATCATTTGCAGTTTTTTTATGGGAAAAAGTTATGAAAAAAATGATTAAAGCTGGAAATTTAGGGATTTTTTTTATTTATTAATTTTTTTTTTTTTTTTTTTAAATATGGGATTTCACTTTGAAGCCTTATCTCACAGCCCTAAAGGAGGGTTAGATCATTTATTACATTCTAACTTGGGGTAATAACAAAGGCAAATAAATTCTATTGAATTCTATGTTTGCTGCCTAAGACTTAATAAGGAAATGAGAATTCACATGCTTGGGTTTAGAAAAAATCTAAACTTTGCCATTTAATTTACTTTGTGGCCGACTGGGGTGGGGTTGGGGGGGTATGAAGAATAATTAATCTTAGGAGGGGCACAACAGAAAGTATTTGAGAACCACTGAATTACAGGACTATGACTTCATGTTGGTAAATACATAATCTGACAATCTTTTTTTTAAAAAAAGACCCTTTTGCAAAACTTCAGCTCTCTTCTCCATTTGACTTCTGACAGCATCTGGGTGCTGTTCAGACCTACAAAGTGTCTGACAGCTTACAGCGTGCAAGGTTGAGGACATTGTCCTAAATGCCATTTCAGATTAGCATACTCTAAAGCAATGCCACATAAAGCAGTCTATCAGATTCAGAAAAACTTCCTCTGGAGCTCTCTTTGCAACTTTCCGAGTCTAAGCAGTCCTGGGTGAGATCTGTAAACACACTTTGATGTGTTAAATTAGAAGACTTTGCCTTGAAGGCATCTTCCAAACCATTATAATTCATCCCGAAAGAGGCATTATCGGCTGCACCAATTTTTGGGGTAATCCAGTTGAGACACAAAATCTTTAAGTGGTTCGAAAGAGAAGTCAGGGGATCAGTCAAGTCTTTGAAATACACATCTGAGAGTATCAACAAGAACGCCTTCAACCTATTCTGCAGATGCTGAAATATGTCTGTAAAAGGGGAAAATTTTTCATCTGTTGAATCCATTTGAGGGGAAATCATGGCATCATTCATATCAATAGGACTCATCCTCAGGGAGCCATGCACATCTGAACATTTGTTTCATTTAGATTCAACACTTTTGGAGTATTCTCTTAAAAAACTAACGCCAACAACAACAGCTACAGTCATTAAGATTCACCCTCTGGGAACTACGACTGTCTTCAGCAAACATGATGCCAGACCACTCATAAGGAACTTGCCCTTCTCGCGATGCATTTCTGCACCAGTGCTATAACAAACACTCTGTCACAATAATGCCTTAAGATGTTCATGCAATCCCTTTTCACACATGGAAATCTGATGTTTCCTAGGAAATATCATGGTAGAGAACTCCTTGACCCTCTTGTTCACACTTGTCCCTCACAGTTTTCCTGCAGTTAACATGTAAGTCAATAAAGAGGCGAGGGAGGGGGATAATATACTCCATTCACATTTGCAGCAAAAACCTGAAATAATTATGTAATTACCCAGATCAGCTGCATGTGTGAATCCACACGGCAGGGCTTTTCACCAAAACTATATCCTAACATATACCTGCTGCCCCCGTAGTATTTTTCCCCCACCACACCCCTCAACTGACTGACATACTGCTGGAAAACTGTGAGACACAAGTGTAAACAAAGAGGCTAGGAAATTTTCTGGGGAGGCTACCCAGGTATTTTCTAGGAAATATTGTGGTTGCATGTATGAAAAGAGCTAAGCCAGCTGGGCAGCTATACATTTGGGTCAACTCGTACTACAAACCAGAGATGGGCAACTGCCGCCCCTTCTTCTCAATCAATATGACCCGAAAGTCAACTTCAAATATCAAAACATGCAAAAAAGTTATGAAAACATAACAAAATCTGCAAAATAATCCAAAATGATATGTGCAGATACAATGTGATGCACAAATTATGATCTGAAAAGGAAATGTTTTTATATGTTATTTGATGAATATATGTTTTTAGGCTTTTTGTAAATAATTTAGAGAACTTACACTGCTGTTAACATATTGCTAGTAAAAGTCAAATATCAAATAAACAAATCACAAAGAAAAAGATAAAAATGCAAACAGATGAGTGTCTCTGTATGAAATGGAGTCCTGGCACAACAGCAAATGAATATTAATTAGTTTAATTTGTCTTTTTATGAAATATGAAAAAATAAATGCTTTATCCCTGTGTCTAAAAGTATGTAACAGTGTGGCCCTCAGGTGGTGAGAAAGGACTGATGTGGCCCCCTTAGTAACCAAAGTTGCCCGTCTCTACAAGCTGTACTCTCATACTTAAATAAATATTTGGTTGACTCACTGCACTCCAGCTGTTGTCCTTTTAAAACATCACAAAAACTGTACTTATTTTGAATGAAGTGCTTTTTACTTTTACTTTTGTTGATTTGTGGAATGTGACTTTTACCTGTGCTTTAGAGAAATTTGATCAAAGAAACTGTACTTTAACTTGAGCACAAAATGTCTGCACTCTTTTGTCCCCTGGTTATTCTTGAATATGTGGTTGTGCAGTGATATGTTGCAACAATATCAATAGGTCAGATGGCAGAAGCACGCGACTTCTTCCCAAACTATTGGCAAGTCGCTAAGTTACACAACTGTAGACAGGTTTCGGTCTTCTTGACAAAGGAAAAAGTAAAAACTGTCCAATCCAAATTCAACATCAGACTCTACAAAAAAAAACTCTCCAGTGTGCAATAAACCGTATTTATATTTATAATATCTCAAATTTTCCATCAAAATATCAAACATGTACATAACCACTGTAAATACCACTTAAATATATTTCTTTATTTTATTTTCATTTGTAAGTTTTCTTCTTTGTATCCTGCAGCTGCTGTAAATTTGGAATTTCCCCCTGTGGGACTAATAAAGGAATATCTAATATAATCTATTATAATCTAATTTAACTTCACCCGAATCTAACCAAAATCACCAAAATACATGTAGCGGTCACATCAAAGAATTTCATATCCCTCTATATATGTTTTTTATATATTTAGAATGGAAAATATATCACAGGAACTCGACCATTGCTATAACAGCACTGAAGCCACAACATGCAAGGAAAACCTCTTCTCTCGCACAGAAACTCGTCAGCAGTTTTTGACTTCAAGGGGAACAAAACCATGTTGCACATACATGACACAAATTGTCACACCTCACAAAATACAAATCAGACAGCCCACTTTATACTCCCTCGTTCCATGTACTTTACAACCCCCCACCCATGTCAAAAATTAGGCTACCTGACAGGGGAAATATCTGACACATGAGCCTTAAGCGAGGGGATGAAGAGAAACAGAGACAGGGAGGCACTACAAAGGAAAGCAGGATGTGTAATGAAAGAATAATGAAGAGAACAGATTAGAAGTGGAGGAGGAGGGGAGCACTTTAATTCCAAAGTCAGGGGATGGGTAACATTTAGCCCGGGGGAATAATAGCAAAGTAGAGGCAGAGGGGAGAAAAAAGGAGTGGGAGTGATAGAAAGTGAAGGTAGCTGTAATCTTGGATGAATTCTGGTGTCTGCTCTCAGGACGGCAGGCAGCGAGGACTGAATGAAAGATGTGCCAAAGCCCTGTCCGTCTTTGATCCATCTCTTTGTTTCACTTGTTTATTCTCTGCTCCTGTATGTGCTGCCCATCTTTGTCCTCTCTAATCTCTCCATAACTCTCTATTACCCCCCATATCCAGCTCCCATTCTGCTGCCCCCTCCTCTTTCTGGCCTCTTCCTCCTGGACAAGCTACAAGGGATCACGCAGCTGCTTTCCAGGCACTGATACACAGCAGAATGAGTCACAGTGCAGTGATGTAGCTTTTAGATGGGAATTCAACCCCACTGCATGTAATATGAATAACTTACAGTCCCTGCCAATTGGCTCCGATGATCAATAGACTCAGAGGATTGACTAAAAAGAAGTATGATTCATTCTAACATCTCTCTGTGTCTCTGTCCTATCAGTTTTCCCTGCCTCCGTTGTCACTCGGATGGCTCAGTGGGTCTAGCTGGGACTAAACCGTATTCTCCCAAATATGCATTAGTCGTGTTGGTTATTGCACAATGAAATGAGCTGCTGCTTGTTGGGGATTCACTGGGATCTTTTAATGTGTGTTTTTGTCCAGCACAGTCTGGCTTTATTGGATGCCAGGCTCAAAACCGCCCACTCTGACAGTAACTCTGTGGGAGGAAAAGCTGTCATGCTTATTGGAGACAGGGCCAAGCAACAGGAAATTACGCTGAACAATATGGGAGTCATAAACCGGCCTTTGTGCTTGTAGAGGGCGGCGGTGTATCATAAAGGTCATCTGCGAAGGTCAACTGGCAGATCAGTTTTCAAGACCCTGGTTAAGGATGGATATAGTTAACTGAGTACTTATTGGATATGCTTACATCATGTACTATTCTGGTTATGAGCCCATAAGCCTGGTGTTTACAAACCCAATGCCAATGAAGTTTGGACGCTGTGTAAAACATAAATAAAAAGAACACAATGATTTCTAAATCTTTTTCAACCTTTGTTCAATTAAACACACTAAATAGACAAGAAACTAAATGTTCATCTGATAAATTTTGTTGTTGTTTTTTTGCAAATATTCTCTCATTTTGAATTTAAAACCTGCAAAAAGTTCCAAAAATGTTGGGGCAGGGGAAACTTAAGGCTGGGAAAGTTGAGGAATACTTAATAAAAACCAGTCTGGAACATTTCACAGGTGAACAGGTTAATTATGCTTTTTTTTCCCACTGAGTGTTCTGCTTTGGTTCATTACAGTTTGGTACGGTGGAGTGTTTTAACCTGTTCTTGTCTGCATTTCCACTGCCAGCTGTAACTTTACTTTGGAGCGGAGATGTGAGCTGGGAGGAACCTGTTGCACTGATTTATAAATCTTTCAAACTAAACATAATTAATTCCTAGTTATTTAAGACTTGACTTAAGAATTATGGATTAAAAATCTATAAATTGTTTGTTTCTGTCAGTCATTGCTACATTAGTTTGCGACGAAACTGTGTTAATTTCCAGTGTGTAAGCTTGGTGGTGCAGCTGAGTGCTGTTTGATACCTCTGATCCATAGAACTTAACAGATAAACATTTTAAAGTACTCATTTGGTATCGATATTTGAGAAATTGTTTTATGAAAGTACTGATACTTTGATACTTGATATCAGTACTCCCTTACTTAGCTCACTTACTCTTCCTTCTTAAGAGAAAAGTGAGGTCTAACAACCAGTGCTGTTTCTAAATATCAAAAGTTTACCCGTTTTCAGATTCTTCCATAGTCAAGCACCCAAAACGCTGTTGTTGTGTAAACAAACAGCTCAAAATTAAACAAAAGGGTTACCGCTTTTGGCCAAAAACATTGGCATGTAAACAGGATCTCAAGCAATATAATCCCAAAGCTGATGGAAGAAAATAACTATGGTCAGAAGAAAGTAGCACAAAACATGAAAGCAATATGGAAAAGAAGGACGCTTGTTGCAGGTCCTGCTTCCTTGTGTGAGGCAACATAGTGTCTCCACAACAGCAATATGTGCTGTGTCTGTAAAGGGTCTTCTGTCATGATGGCCGCCAAAGTTATAGAAAGTTATGATTTTTCTGGCTTAAAAAACAGTTTTAAGTATTTCAGGACGTGTTGCCAGATTTTATAACTGGAATAAGCAACCAAGTCGATAAAAACAAGCCCAAAACAAGCAACATCTAGCTAATTTTTCTAATGTGATTGCTTTTTTAAAAGAGAAATCTACGTAAAGTGTGTTATAATTTTCATCTCCATTACATTTCAATTTCACTGACATGTTTTCTTATGTGGCTCTTAATTTAACATTCAACATCCTTTTGTTTGGAAGTGAAACATCCTTTTCTTTACAGAGAAGTGAAGGGAGGGACTGTTATTTATAACTCTGTTATCACTGAACAGTCTGTCTAACCTTGATTTTTTGTAACCAAACAGACATAGTCAGGCTTTTATTTAAGATTTATTTTGATCCTCTACAGCTTTATTATGGTGAAAACAGTAACAGCTATATTAGAAATAAATTTAATTCTAGCTATTAGGATGTCTTTTTGGTGGAAACATAATTTTTGCCTCTTTTTATTGTAAAATTTACATTTTTATTTGGAGTGGGAGAAAATAGTTTGTGTAACTTCTGACTTGAGTTTACATTGGTAGTACAGAGTGCATCAGATCCCTCCTGGGTTTGGGGGCACAACAAGCCCAAAAAAACACAACCCGCAGCTGCCAATATTTACAAGCAACTTTTCAAAAGAAGAAACCCAAAGTCGTTTATAATAAGCAGACCTGGCAACTTTGATTTCAGGTCATGTCCTCGCTGCCAGGATTATGGACCTTTATTCCATCTCGGGAATTGTGCTTTTTAGGTAGTTTCTTCTAGAGCTTAAAAACAAAGAGAGATGGATGACAGTGAAATTATATGTACAACAGAGCTCCTGAATAATATTAGAGACCGTACAACATCATTACAGAAGCTGTGGTGATTAAACTGGGATACAGGGACGTTTACAGAATCACAGCTGTAAGCCCCAAATTCAAATAAAACTCATGTCGCCTAATGTCTCCAACAAAAATGGTCTGATCCCCTCAAGTCACTCGCTAATTCAATGTCATAGAAATGTTCCCAAGCCCAGCCGAGTATCATTTTCTGCACAGCACAAATAAATGTGTTTTATAATTCTGTTTGTTCTATTCAAATTTGCTCTGTATTATTTGTACTGCCAAGCCCGTGAGGAAAACATCCACAAGCCAGTGAAATCTGTCTCGCTGTTCTTCAAAGGCTCTAACACTGTGTTCTGGATGTTTTATTCCTACAAATGACAATTTACTTTCACATCAGTGTCAAACATAATGTTATCCACTTTAATGCAGAATGGAAAATCATTTTCTGAGCATGTTCTGTTGGTTATTCATTAGATAAATTTTCTTTTTAAAATGTAGGTCACAGTTGATTATTCTGTGGGGATTCATTTGAAAATGCACTTCTTAGAAGGTCCACAAAAAGATATATTCTCCTTTAGGGGCTCGAATGTTAATGTCTACATATGAACTTCATTTTCCTTCCACACAAAACAAGAAAATTCATGTTTGGTAGATTATTTCATTTTTCTAACAATGATTCTTGGCAATGAATTGTATACCATTTGAAAGTCAGTTTATTCCTTTTTAAAATGGTACCACATTTGTAAGGAAAATGCACTTGTGGGATGAGCAGCAGGCCTGAATATGAAGGTTGTGCCCATAAAAATTGCACCAAATCTTCTCTGTCAGTGCCAAACAGCTTTTTTTTGCTTTGCTTTTATTATTTGTCCCCTGAGGTGCCGACAACCAGGTGCCAATCAATACTTGTAAGCATGGGCTTTTCATCAATAGGGGCAAGTCTAATGCAGAGAGAACTCTTTACTCCAAGATGACAACACTCGCCTCCACAGAGCCGGTTTATCAGAGACTACCTGCAGAACGGCCCCACAGCATGTGTGTGACCAGGCTGACCAGCATGAGGAGCAGGTGCCAGGCTGTTGTGGATGTGTGTGGTTCTTCCACATGCTACTGAGGCTCCTGTTTGTTAAATGATTAAATCTTTAAACCACCAGAATGTCTTGTTTCTTCAGACTTCAATCATCCAATCCCCCAAAGAAGAGTCAACAGCAGAATAAGATGTTTGGCATTGGCGGAGAAGATCTGACAAATTTGTCACGGGCACAACCCTCATACTCAGCTCCTCTGCTCATCCCACAAATGCATGTTCCTTACAAACGTGGCACCATTTTAAAGGGAAATAAACAGGCCTCCCAACAGTTTTAAGATGTATTGCCAAAAAGTATTTTACACTAAAGAAATAATCTACCAAACAGAAACATCCTTACTTTTTGTGCAATGTTTAGAAACATCTATTATCATCACGAGTAGGAAAAAAGACATTTAAAATGTTGGATAGATCAGTAATGATGTGTTTCAGGTAGTCTGGAAATCTATTCATTAATTTGACTTAACAAGTTTAAATGTTTGATGTATAATAATGAACTATTAGATTATCTACTATCCCAGCAGACATTTAAAGGGATCAATGATTCATTGCACGATTAAAGTTGAGAGCTGGTGCATTATCAGTCTGGTTTTGCCATCCACACAGACCGCTTCTTCTGCCAACGCTCCAGCCTGCTGATAAGTTTTTACATAATACAAAAGTATACTTCAACCAGAAACCAAAACACTAATGACATCCAAGCTACCTTTGCAGGAGGCTAACACATTTCTACAAAGCTACAGTGGGAAAGCCTGGCTGTGTGCTCTGTTCACCAAAATTTTGAGAGTTGGAAAACAGCTTTTTAACGTACCTCAGGCATGGAGTAATCTGCCAAGGAGGTAAAATTATTGCCACAGTCGGGCACAAACCTCTTATCTCCAAAGTTGGTATTTTTCAGAGGTATTAAAAAATGTTCTACTTTTGAATCAATTAATATTTTGTTGTCCTGATTAGAAATAATATTTTTTGCACTTTTCGTTTGTTTGAAACTTGTCACCAAGAGATAAAAATGTAAATCATAAAAAATAGCCGTAACGCAGCATGAAGCAGCATAGATATTACAGCTTTGCAGAAATAATGTGGATGTCTCGAGGTGTAAATATAATGGAACAATTTGTGCGATGGACTGGCAGTTCCCCTCACTGAGTTGCAGAGAACAATGTTAAGTCAGTGGTAAGAAACTGGGAAACACTTTAATTCACCTAAAACATGCCATATTTTAGTCATGCTCAGTAGGCCTAATTATTTTTGATAATGTCCATTAAGGAAAATGTAGATTCTAGACTGACTTATATTTAAAATGACTTAATATAACTTTCAGAGCCATAAAGCTTTGTTTAAGATGCAGTGTTTATAAGTCTGAGTTACAGGATGAAGCCTTGTAGAGACAATTACAACCCTGTATCACTGTGACTTTGTGTTTATCCAAAGGGAGATTGATGTATCCAGGCTTTCTCTTGGCATACAATTTTAGCATCCATTTAACCACCGTTTCCTCCTGCTTATTTTTAATGTGAAACAAGAACATGTCAGACTGTGTAAAATCTGTGGACTAAACTTTTTTAGGATTGTTTATTGCCAAACCAGCAGTTGTAATCTGACTTCTTTGGGTTTTATGTCTGCTATAAGCATAAAAACATGATCTTTTGTCCTCAGTGCAAAATCATTTAAGATATCGATGTTTGATTTTATGAAGAAAATAGCAATGAACTAAAAATTAGGGGACAGAAAGAGAGGTGGGGTTCATATTCATAATTTCCTGGATGCTGCATGCTTGGGGATTTGATGCCTGCTGCTGTTGCGTGATGGTTTCATTATTATCTTGGTTATAACCCTGTCATTAAGGCTCCAAATGTTTCAGTAACATCTGCTGAGGATCTACACGGCCCTCCATGAACATTATTAAATAATAACAGCTAAAGGCTTGCAAGTTTTCAGTAGAATTAAAGTGTTTGACTCTTTGCTCCCCTCTGATTACTGTTGTCAATCAGTGCTTGTTGCCACTCACTTGTTCTGACGGTGACGTCATGAGCATACTGTCTATGGGGCTTGTGTCTGTATGTGCTTGTTTGAAACTATATGATTGTCCTGTTATATCATTAAAGATGAGTTTTCATATTTGTGGTTTCATATAGATGGCATGGATTTACTGTTAAAGTCCAGGAGAAATAAATAATATTTTGACTAGATAGCACTCAGAGAGTGCAAACCTCTTTAAAGGTAGCTCACATATTGCTGTTACGCCTATAGGTAATTGTTTCATGATGAAATAACTCTCATAATATGATTCATTGACCCTGAAAACCCACCCCTAGCACTTGGAATCATGTTGATATCAGTGTTTGTTTGTCAGTTATTGAGCAAATGTGCAAATGGTGGTTATCCAGATCACAACCTAAATCATTTTTAAGTTGGGCCATTAGTGACATCTCCTGAAAATGTCAGCAGTTTGAGTGTAAATATGATTACAAACAAACAAACCAACAGCACAGGCAAAAAAAGGAAAAAAAAAAACAGCCAATTCATTACATAATTACCATCCAGTACAAGATTTTATGTCACTTATTTAGATTAACTCAACATCCCAAGTGTCGTCTTAGTTAATTGCATGTCACATCTGATGCAGAAATAAATTCTGATCTCCTCATTTCTTAATGTCTCCTAATTGCATATCCTAATTCAAACTTTGTTTTTTGTCACAGTTTGGTGTAACATTATAAATTGAAGATTACCTCCTGGTAAAATGAAGCGGTGTTGTAAAAATGGAACATCAGGAACAGTTTAATGAGTTTCAAGAGAAATATAATTTGAGTGCGACTTTCTTCTCAAACTCCAAATTAAAATAATTCCACACTGTTCCTCTTTTTATGCAGCTTTACTCTTTTATGCCGTTGAACTGCAGTTGGCTTTTCTTCAGACGTCTCCCTCTGCAACACATTTAAATGCAGCGTTCAGAGGAAAATTAATTAAGAATCAGCTCGTTGCCTTCAAAGTCTCCATCGTCTCTGCGCTGCACTCTCTGCTGCTTACAAACATCCACACACATACTTTGCTCTCTGCCTGCTGGGTACTGTGAACTTATCGTTCCTACACCAACTTGACGTTGGCGTCGTCTCTGCACTCAAACCCGCTGGCTTTGAAAATGAATACATAAACCATTTTATGGAATATTAATCATCTCTCAGCTCTGAATGAATTGCAGGCAATTGCATTTTCTATGTGTGTCAGCCCTGGGGTGACGATAGGAATATGTAAGAGTTACCACCGCTGTCAGGCTTAAATGATGTAGTTATTTGCGGGGGTACATGCTTATTTGCATGTTTCCACTGTTCCAGTGGCCTTCCAGATGTGACCTACAACTATGTAGGTTATTCTTATGAAAAGACACTTTGCTGTGTATATTCACATATACACACACATATTATTGTGTAAACACTGGCCTGCAAAATATACTGCACATATTACAGCTGGACAACAACACAAAAGAGGAGTTTTAAAGAAACTCAGGAGGAAAACACCTGCAGGAAATGCATAATAACATGCTTTTGCATCTGATTTGAGCTCCTGCTGGGAAAATTCAGTTCATATCAATCAATCAATCAATCAATCAATCAATCAATCTTTATTTGTATAGCGCCAATTCATAACAAGTGTTATCTCAAGACACTTTACAATAGAGCACAAAACTCTTCAATTTATGGATACACATATATGCATAGATACATATATACATACACTATATTGCCAAAAGTATTCGCTCACCTGCCTTGACTCGCATATGAACTGAAGTGACATCCCATTCCTAATCCATAGGGTTAAATATGACGTCGGTCCAACCTTTGCAGCTATAACAGCTTCAACTCTTCTGGGAAGGCTGCCTATAAGGTTTAGGAGAGTGTTTATGGGAATTTATGACCATTCTTCCAGAAGCGCATTTGTGAGGTCACACACTGATGTTGGACGAGAAGGCCTGGCTCTCAGTCTCCACTCTAATTCATCCCAAAGGTGTTATATCGGGTTGAGGTCAGGACTCTGTGCAGGTCAGTCAAATTCATCCACACCAGACTCTGTCATCCATGTCTTAATGGACCTTGCTTTGTGCACTGGTGCACAGTCATGTTGGAAGAGGAAGGGCCAGCTCCAAACTGTTCCCACAAAGTTGGGAGCATGGAATTGTCCAAAATGTCTTGGTATGCTGAAGCATTCAGAGCTCCTTTCACTGGAACTAAGGGGCCAAGCCCAGCTCCTGAAAAACAACCCCACACCATATTCCCCCCTCCACCAAACTTTACACTTGGCACAATGCAGTCCGACAAGTATCGTTCTCCTGGCAACCACCAAACCCAGACTTGTCCATCAGATTGCCAGGTGGAGAAGCGCGATTCGTCACTGCAGAGAACGCGTCTCCACTGCTCTAGAGTCCAGTGGTGGCGTGCTTTACACCACTGCATCCGACGCTTTGCATTGCACTTGGTGATGTATGTCTTGGATGCAGCCACTCAGCCATGGAAACCCATTCCATGAAGCTCTCTGCGCATTGTTCTTGAGCTAATCTGAAGGCCACATGAAGTTTGGAGGTCTGTAGCGATTGACTCTGCAGAAAGTTGGCGACCTCTTTGCACTATACGCCTCAGCATCTGCTGACTCCACTCCATCAGTTTACATGGTCTACCACTTCGTGGCTGAGTTGCTGTTGTTCCCGAACACTTCCACGTTCTTATAATACAGCTGACAGTTGGCTGTGGAATATTTAAGACCGAGGAAATTTCACAGGTGGCATCCTATCACAGTTCCACGCTGGAATTCACTGAGCTCCTGAGAGTGTCCCATTCTTTCACAAATGTCTGCATGCCTAGGTGCTTGATTTTATACACCTGTGGCCATGGAAGTGATTGGAACACCTGATTCTGATTATTTGGATGGGTGAGCGAATACTTTTGGCAATATAGAGTATATAAAATACACATATACATGTATATTCAAATATATACATCCAACACCCAACATGAATCCATATAGCCAATCATGAATCCTCCATCATGGCGGCAAGAAAAAACCTTCTGTTAAGCAGCAGGAAATCTTGAATGTGGATCCTGATCTCATGATGAACAGAAAATCCACACGATGCTGTGTTGGGTGTGTGGGCAAAGGAAGGGAGGTAAGCGGAGACAAGTGGACTAAAGTAAGAGACAGATCAATGGACCAATCATAGACCTGTCATCGTCAAATTTGTTTCTGCTGAAAACAGATTTATTAGAGGTTAGCCTCTTGAGATGCAACATCTTGTTTTCAGGAGGGTCCTCATGTCTGTATGGTTGTGGTGATAATTTTATAGAACTATAATCAATGAAAGTCTCACTGAAAATAAGAATTTGCATGGTATTGTTCAAAGAAATGTGTCCATCCACATGAAAAAATGTAAATGCTGTAGTATATATGCCAAGCCCACAGGTGGCGCGGTCACACTCCTGCAGATATACACCAAAACCTTAGAAGAAGACATGGCCCATGAGCATACGTCATAAGAGATGGAAACAAACACTGGTGCAGGCTGTTCTCCATGGCCACTTGTTGCTCATGGTGGTAGTAGAGAAGCAGAGGATTTTGCTGTAAAAGACATAACAAGCTCAGTAGCCTCTGCAGCATTAAGGCAACACTGTTTTCCACCATTGTTTCAATTACTGTTTGAGAGGTGAGGCTGCCTAGATTATTGTTTCTGAAAATATGTGTATTCATTGTACACACAGAAACACAACAGCAGCGTTTTAAGATTTATTCACTCTGGGACCTCTTTTCAAAGATGTGTATTTTTTTCATGTGAACTAAATGCCCATACAATAAAAAACTTTTGCAGATACGCCTATACTTGTTTCCATGTGGACAGGCCCTAAATGTGTATGAATGTGATGAACTAAAGTGATATGCTAACTAAGCAATGCGAATGTGGTGTGAATAGCTGAGTGTGACATGTGGTGTGAGAGCCCTCCAAGTAGTCCGATAACTAGAAAAGTCCTCCACAAGCTTAAGTCCATTTGCCATTTAACCCTAACCACCTACATTACAGTCCAGTCCACATATTTAACCCATGCAACTCCAAGCTAACCTGACACGCCAGATGGATATATATAATATATTTCACTTGTCAATCTGGAAAAGAGCCCAGAGAAATTGTTTGGGAATGGGCAGACCCTTTCAAATACTGAGTGATGGACAATTGTTCAGTCAATCACATTCGTTATGGGCCAATCAGATGTACATGGGCGCTATGTGGTGTAGAATACAAAACGTTAGCCCCTTTGTAGAACAAACTCTCACCAAAACATGTTGGAAGTGGAGGAAAAATATCTTTTCTATAGAAAAATGTGATGTTATTTTATCTGATTTTCATTTAATAAAGAAATGTGGTCCAGATTTAATAAAACTGCTTCTGAAGCTGTTAGCATCAATATAAATCTTTGTACAAGCAGTTGCTTCCTGTTGTCATCTGACTCGTAGCTCCCACCTCTTCCTGTTCTAAAGGGCGGTAGATTGGAGATTGGCAAGATGGATCTAACTGATTACTGACATTAAATCAGGCAGATCCATCTGCACTTCAAAGTCAGTTAAGTACTGCACACTTTAAAAACATTCTGATAGCACTGAGTGCAACAAATGAGCAGTAAACTTCATAAAAGAAGTTTGGACAAAAAAACATTCCAGTTGAATATGAATACAAATTTTAAAAATAAAAACCAAAAATAGAAAATAAAAACACTGACTTCAGTTGAAATTGGTCTATTAATATAACAAAACTCTTACGTCAATAAATATAATGATAACAATAATAATAATAGTAATAATAAATGATAATTATAGAACAGTAACAAAAACATTTTCTTCTTATTAATATTATTATAATAAAAATTTCTATCAATATTATCATTTGATTTAAATATCTGATTCCATCCATCCTCTTTCGATTTGCCTTGGTCAGGTCGCAGGGGCAGCAGCCTAAGCAGAGAAGCCCAGACTTCCCCCTCCCCGGCCACTTTGTCCAAATCTTCCCGGGGGATCCCAAGGCATTCCCAGGCCAACTGGGAGACACAGCCCCTCCAGCGTACCCTGGGTCTACCCCGAGGTCTCCTCCTGGTGGGACGTGCAGCCCCTCCCGGATGACCGAGCTTCTCACCCTCTCTCTAAGGGAGAGCCCAAACACCCTGTAGAGGAAACTTTGGCCGCTTGTACTCATGATCTTGTTCTTTTGGTCACTACCCACAGCTCGTGACCATTGGTGGAACGAAGATCGATATATATGATTAATAAATTAAAATTGCTTTAATTTTTTTTATGTATTAAGCTACTTTTCTCTTGTTGCTGTAAATTAGCTTGCTTCTTTTCACCAGAGGGTAGCTTTACTTAATTGTAGCTGATTATATTTTTCATGAGTAACTAGAAACTTAGTTAGCTACTTTTAACAAGTAGCTTCCCCATCACCGATCAAACTGTCCGAGCTCTAATCATATTTATTTTAACATCCCTTTATGTTTTTCTCTGAATGTGCATGTTTGTGTCTGCAGCCTCAAAGTGAGGGACCCATCTGTGTGTATCCAATGAAGCCTGAACCATTACATCTCTAGTGATGTGGCCCCCCATGATGGGGCCCAAGCGCAGGCTGTCCCCTAGAGACAGACTGTCCAGACGGTCCTGGACACACACATACACACAAAAGACACAAACTGATGCAACACGACACAAATCTTAACACATTATTTTTCGGTCAAAGTCCACCATCTTCTCTCTTACCCATTATCTGTCTTTCCCCACTCTCACCCCCCTCACCATCTCCCCCTCTTTTGATACCACCTCGATCTCTCCCCTCTCTGGGCCATAATGGGGGGTAATTATGGCATTATGGTCACAATGAGTGTGCAGTGGGGGCTGTGGAACCGTGACACACGCTCATGCACCACGGCCAAGTGTTGCCATCAATACGGACTTCTGTGACTCTGCAGGGGGGCATTAGGAGTGAGGTGGAGAGGGGGAGAAAGGAGGGATGTGGGGGGTAAAAAAAATAAGAGGGCTGGGCAGGAAGAAGAGAAAGCATTAGGTGGCTGTCAGAGGTGTGGAGAGTCAATTAGTGTGGAGAGTGAGGGAGGAGATTGGACCAAGAAGAGAGGGTGAAAGACAGGAGAGAGAGTGAGTACAGGCGGGATCAAGAGAATTAAGAGTGAGGGGGGAATGAAGACTGATGTGTCTTAGACGGAGGGAGGAAAAAGAAGAAAAAGTGGTAAAAAGGGAAAGTTTCTGTGCAGTCATGGGTGGTTTTAACATTAGGCAAAGTTTGGCAATACTTGGAGTCTTAAGCTTCAAAGGGACTTAAAGATATAATTATTACAGGTGAGCACAATATACCGTAATTTCTCAATTATAACACGCATTTTTTTGCTCTTAAATAAGGTCTAATTTTCAGGTGTGTATTATACACAAGTACAAGCAAAATACAACATTTCGTCTCGCCAACATCGAGATTGCAACACATCTAATACAAAAAGCCAAAATATTCTCTTTCTCTGCAAAAACACATACAAACACAGAGCGCTGCCATCCTGTGAGCAAGGGGACGCAAAATAGCTGTGCTGTGATTGGTCGACGACATCGGCATGTTGATAGCTGTTCTCTGATTGGTCGGTACACTATGACTGAGCATGCTCGGGCAGAAATCGAGTAATTGCACATGCGTGAAGCAAAAGGTTTTTCTGTATCTGTTTTAGAGAGAAAATGTGTATGGTATTTGTTGTGAAAATACTGAAATTTCATTGATTAAAACCTTAATAAAGGTCATTTTTGAGTTGACAGAGAGAGTAAGGTTTGAGCAAAATTTGGGTGCTTGTTACATTGGAGTACAGTGTTTTTCCAGGCAAAAATCATGATATAATGGAGTGCATGTTGTAATCCAGAGCGTGTTATAATCGAGAAATTACAGTAGCTATTACTCTCAAGAATTAGGACACAGTGTAAATGTACAGCAAGCTGTGTTTAATCATGTAGACAGGCCAGAAATGCTTGGCAATGTTTGGTTGACTTACATTTCCTACATACCTGACCAGTTTAGATCAGTTTTAGAGCTATGACTTGATTTGTTGGAAAGATAGTTTGGTTTGGTTTGGTGTGAATGCTCAAACAAAGTCTGGTGCAGACAAGGCTGCCCATATGGTGGATAAAGGGTAAAATTTTGTAGGGCCCACGGTCACGAAGGGACCAACAAAGGGTAAGCAAACTTGCCTAGCCTGATTCAATGTCTGTAATCAGGCAGATCCATCTTGCCAACTTCAATTTACAATGACTGTGAGCGGCCAAAAGTGGGAAGGCCCAATCAGAGTCCTTTAAAGCAAGAAGAGGCCAGAGCTATGAGTGTGATGACAGTAGGTAGTAACTGCTGGTATAGAGATTAGCATAAATGCTAACAGCTACAGTTGCAGTTTTATCAGATCCGGACTGCATTTTTTTATTAAATGAAAATCAAATAAAAACACTACCAACTTCTCAAAAGAAGGGATATTTACACTCTACTTCTGAAACATTTTGCCAAAAGTTTGTTCTCCAAATTCCTCATGTTCTGTCCTCTAAGCTGCTGCAGCCAAGTATAGCCCGCCTACTACATTATCTGATTGGCTTGAAATGAATGAATGTCATTGACATAAGGATCATCCAATCACCTGCCGGATATGCTTTCGAAAGGTTCTGCCCTAAATTTCTATGGGCTCTTTCACAGATGGACTAGTGAAATGTACTGATGTGTCAGGCTAGCTTGAAGTTGCAAGTGTTGAGTCAGTGGACTGTGTGAAATGTGAATGACCTCCAAACTGTTATTTACCAAACTGTAAATTTTATGAAACTTTTTATGTTTTTGGATTTCAGTAGAAAGTGAAATGAACATTTCAGCTCTAGAAAAATAGAATTTTCTGACTAAAATTTGTGTTTTCAGGCTTTAAAGGGTTAAATTATGTTGCTTTAGTTTAGATGTTGCCGATGTTTGCACAATTAAGACAGTGCTCTTTATTTCTTTTAATATGAAACATTGCAGGCTTGAATTTGACTCTTTATATTCTGAATAAGAAAGAGCAACATTTGAAAAATAGGGTGGATCGTGGTAGGAAATAACTTAGCAAGCTATGTTAACTTATTTGTAAAATTAGGCCAATCTCTCTCCCTGGCCCATGATACAGAAGGTCATTATGTTTTGTAAATTAAATTCAGTCCAAAAGCACCCCCTCAAACAAAAATAAGTACTTCAGCAAAAACAGGAAGGGCCTCATATTGGTCCTTGCTTAGGGCTTTTAAATGATCAAACCAAGCCTGTGTGCAGTTTGTCAAGCTCAGCCTGCTTTACATCACAAGATTTAATGCATCTTTACAGTAGGCTGCTCCTGGGCGCTGGATGAGAAGCAGAGCAGTTTATCACTCTGCTGTGATGGAGGAAGAGGAGGCAGCTAGATGCAGAGGAGCATAACTCTCAATCATTTCTACACTGAAACTCTGGAGTTTGTTTTTATTTGTGAATTTAAAGAAAAAGAAATTAGACGCAATTTGTAACTCAAGAAGCAGAAAATGACAGCAGCATTAGAGATTAAACAGGCGTATTAAGTGGTCAACATATTTTGTCACACCTCATTGCCTCTTCATGAGTGAATTACTTTGTCTGCTGAGCTCGCCCGACTAAATCAATATCTGTTTTTGTAATCAATTGGCAGCAGATGGTTTGGGCCGTAAATGGGATTCGACTGAAACTCGAGTGGTCGGCTATGCATCACTTGAGGAGGGTGCATTAGGGGCCCCTGTCCCACAAAAATGGCATCAATTAGGGTGTAAGTTTGAGTGTGTTTGTATCTGTGCCTGCTATAATGGATGCTGTTATGAGATCATATGACTGCGCAAGGTCCAAAACAAACCTCCATATTCACTCGATGTGACTCAGCCTTTACTGCTTCACAGCGCTCTGATGTCATCAACAAGAGCCTTACTGTTAGATCACACACTCACCCTTGATGGCGTGGTCATTTGTCATCACTGTGAGGGTTTGAGGAGGGGTGACAAAGCTCTTGACCTTCAGTAGATTGATTCTGATCATGGCATGTCATACAGTGTTAGACTGGAGCTTTGGTTTTGGACTCAGATGTTGGTTTTTAATGGAGTGATTCAGCTTTGTGTAGTTCTGCCCCACACTGTATATTCAAAATAAAATTATGTCAGAGGTTTCTGGCCTCACGGCACTTTGAATTACATTGAACTTGACCTTTGTGGTTTTTAAAACACTGTTAATCTCCTGAATTAAATCTAAATAATAAGCAGAGCTCAGATCGAGTGAGGTCACATTAAAATATTTACTGAGCATGAGAATGTTTCAGTGTCAAAACAGTCCTTATTTTGATGTCATGGACTCTGGCATTGTATCTGTTTAGGAAAGACAAACAGGCTTTCCAAGTCTTTCAGACCAATGACATTTGATAAGTGGTGCAAAATTCCAGGAATTTTCAAAGTTGGAACTTTCCATGGGAATTAACAGGAATTAACGGGAATAAATGGGAACAAGTCTGGAATTTACTAAAGTGAAGGTTGGCCCTTAACAGGGATTTGAATATAATCAGGGAAAATATATCTTAGCATAAACATGACAAAATCAATCAGATTTCATGTAATATAACATCACATGCACACAAAACACTGCTTATTGCAAGCCACGACTCCTTCATGCACTGTGCTTTCCTCTATCACATGCACTGATGATTGAAGATGCACATTTGAGCTCGAGGACATAAAATGTAGTTGAAATTGATTGTTCAATAAAATAATTGAAACCTGATAAAGTTCTATTTACAATTAATCTGTTGAAATGCAATGTTTCAATTGTATTTTCTGCATTAATTTCTGCCTATGACAAGAAAAAAAAACACTTTTGTATTTATGTTTGGATATGATGCAGTTCATTTACCCCCAATTTCCAGGTAATTCCTATAAATTCCCAATAATTATTATAATTCCCATGGAAAGGTTCCAATTTGGAATATTTCTAAAATTCCTGAGCCTTCTGGAAAGTTTCCAGAAACTTCCTGGAAATTTCTGCCCTTGGTCATGCTACATACTATCTGTAGCATGACCAAGAACCTTTGAGCCTCCAGTCCACTTTGTTCAAAGTATATGAACATTTATCCTCCTGATCACATAAATTCAATAGAAAGTGTAATGATGGCCATGTATAGGTGACAATGGGATCACAATGTTTGTTTTTCTTACAATGAAGGCATGTAAATCATCTCAGTCTTGACTTTTGTGGTGCAAGACCCTGACAAAAGTTTTCTCAAGACACTTGGCAAAACTGTAGATCGATGCCATACTTGTAATTTCATAAATATTTTTATTTACTGTAGTTTGTTTTATTTATTCATTTCTCTTTTATTTCTATACCAAACCCAACATGGATCCACCATGAGAACAGCACTTTGCCACAATTTAGCAGGGGAACTGGTTTGTGTCCCATTGTGCTGTTTTATGTTGGTGCCAGGACCTGTTGTTTAATTGATGGAAAGCCTTGTCCTGCCTGTTGTTTTTTATTATCTTGTATGTTGGTGTTGTCCCCCACAAATACATCTGATCTACCCCCTGAGCTCTTCAAGGCCGAATGACAATGTAGCTGAACTAATTGATTTCCTCTGTTAGCAACTGTTGCTTTGTGTTCATCACACAATCTTTAATGCCTCCATCTCTTTGCCCCCCCACTCTCTCTTTCTCTCTCTCTTCCTCCTCCTGCCCATCTCTTGTCTGAACACACACTAAGTCAACTCCTGCTCATCTGCATACAGAACGCCTTGGTTCCAGCTGTGAACAGAGGATTGAAATGGAAATGGGAAGGGGAGAAAGCGCAGATTACGCTCATCAAACACATGCACTGCCTCCTGGCTGGCCCACCAGCTGAGCAGAGAGTGAAAGGGGGAACATGGGTGGTGGGTGGGCGAAAGGGGGCTAAGAGGGAAAATGTAGGGGAGCAGAGTTAAATAGGAGAAAGAAAATGAGGGGAAAGGTTGGAGGAATCATTTTTGGCTTGAATAAAATGGATAGAAAGGATGAGTCTAGTTAAATAATCTCCTGTTGAGGGGCAGCATATGTTGTAAAACTAGATCCAACTGTCACAAAGCACCCACACACACACACACACACACACACCCCCCCACACACACACACCTACACACCCATACACAAGCTTTGAAGGAGCAGACAAGATTCATGTGAGTAAACTCAGACTGACCCCTTGGCTAGACCTTGAATTTCAGCAGCTGGTTTGAAAAAGTCAGGCAGGTCCAGAGAGAGAAGATGAGCGGTGTGTGTAACATTATACAATGAGCTACAAAAAGCACACTGATGCTCACACTCCTGTTAGGCATGCAAGGTTTGTCTGAATCATATCAGAAGTTAAGAACACTTGAAGCATTGTACTTCTTGTCAGGGGCACTGCCAGATATTTTTCGCTTCATGAAAAAACGACTTGAAAAAGGTTCAGTAATGTTCAACTATTTTCAGGGTCATTGTCAGTCATGGGCTCTTGACTAGTCCTAAGCCTTTCCCTGATGCAATATTTCTGCAGCTGGTGTATTACAAAGAAGGTATAAAAGCAAAGAAAATGTATTTAAAGATCTTATTTTAAAAGGTGAGAAATAAGCAGCATGCACTTTCAGACTGCACTGAACTGTTGCAAATGTCCCAGAAGTTTTGGGCTGAGCAGCAAAGTTGAATGCAAAAAACTTTAAACCTTGCTATATCTAGACTCTTTCCTCTTACTTACATTTATAAAAACTCATTGTGAGCTAATGGGTGAACACATTAGGTAACCTGTTGCACCAGCTTCACATCAGTTCTGTCTTAGGTTGTTTCACACCTGGATTGTTTAGGAGAGTTGTCCCGATACAGATGGGCTTTCCTCGCATGGTATGGTCTATTTAAGTATATGAACACAGCCATTGATCCCTTTTTTTAGCACAAACAACTGTGCCAAGGTTGCCTGAAAGAGGGGGTCTCAGCTAATATCTAATCAGCCCCTGGAATGGTTGGTTTGCAGTGGGAACACAAACGCCCAAGGAACCAACACAAACAGGGTGATGAATTAACTCATTACACTGCTGCAGTAGTAGAGTAATAATTGGATTATGGCTACCAGGCGACCAGACTGATGATGAAGTACTCCTTCATGATGACATTGGATCCCACAAAGTTACTTTCTGAGCTCAGAAAATGTCAACATATTAACATTACTCACTGTCTCTACAGCAGATCATCACAGGACTAAACAACAACTAACCTTGCAATGCAGTTGGGTCAGCCAGATTAAATATCTGTATTCAGAAAGATAGTGCAAGGTTAACTAGTAGAGTGTAAAGTCCAAACAGTTCAAATCTTTTCTTAGAAAGCAGTGGAGCCTTCAAATTCTGAGGTAAATGGAATACACTACATCTCAGAAGAGACTAACAGCTGGATATAACTCTGAATAACTGCTGTTAATTGAAATATAGCAACAAAAATGTATTTAAATTATGTCAAAACAAAAATGTATGCAGATTATGTCAAATATCACGACAAGGAGTTCACCACAGCTTCACTGTGTCACGCATTTACAGAGATGGCATGACCTTCTGCCCCTGGCTCACATCCCCACCCTCAAGTGAAGGTACAGCTCGTGGTGAAAATGCATACAAGGTCAGAATGTGCCACTTTAAACCATACCCTACTGTTTTGAACCAAACCACATCACTCAGTGGAGACAAGGCTTTAGCTGCAGGCTTACTAGAGTTAAGCTATACTACATCTGAAGGATGTAGCCTTTGAATTGGGACATAGCTCATCATCATCATCCCTTGTTTCTTAGAATACCCTGAAATCAACTACATTTTGTTATTTTTGGTGAAAGTGTGCAAAGGGGTCTTTCTTTTTTAAATTAAATGGTAATTTTATTTGCACTGGTAGCAAAGAATAATCGCCAACCTTTTTTTAAGATTACACTCAAAATATTAAGATGAGTTTCAGTCTTACACACTTTCCAAATGTCAGGAGGTCTGCCAGGTTGTTACATTTCTATTCATAAGATTCCTGTGCCCTGGTACTGCAGCAGCGTGTTGTGTACTGACCTCAGCTGGAAGAGCCATATGGGATAAGTGAGAGAGACAGAGTGAGGGAAAATGTATGATGGAAAATGAAAAAATGAAATAATTGGAAGAGAAAATGAGAACGACAGAGACCAGAGGAACTATTTCTCTATCAGGACCCACAGAGGCGTGACCTTGTGCTTCGCTGCCTGCCTGCGTCTGCCAGGCCCAGGGGCTAGTGCATAATGTTAGCCTGATGTTTTACCAAACCTTTACCACAGCAGGACCCCGCCTGACAAATGAAATGCCTCCTCACAAGATGGGTCCCTATGGTGTGCCTGAATTTCCACAGAGGACATGTCTGATTTCTTTGATAGTTGTCTGCGGTCAAACACAGCATTTGATCTCAGCTTCTGATCCACCGTGAAAACACAAATCCAGCAGATCGCAAATGGCCTCTGAACACAGCTCACAAAACAACACTCATGCAAAGTACTGCACTTTTGTCATTATGCATAATTGGCTAATAATTTTTGTGAAATTTGCAGAAACCTGCTTTTGCTCGACTTTCAATAATCATCGTTTATTCCTTGCAGGGACAGTGTGGCGTGCAGAGCTTTCTCAAGGGATGTTTTGACGGAGAGCTTTGGGGAAAGAGCAGAGAAAGCTTTGAAAGCAGCACAGCAGTTAATATGATTTCTACTAACACAACCTCACCTCTCTGTCACACTGTTTTTCCATGAACACATTTACACACAGGCCTGTCTGGGGTTTTCTCTCTCTGTCTCACACACTTCCCCTGTCTCTTCTCTCTCTCTCTGAGACACACTAACACACACACATCACCCTCATAAAGGGAAGACAGTAGCCCATTGACAGCAGTGAAAGATAGTTAAGTTTATCTATATATCTTTTCGGGGGGGGGGGATGGGGTAGCAAACAAGAGCTCATTTGATGGAGAGGATGTTTTCCAAGGCCAAGGACATGTTTTTTTAAATGGTTACGGCTCTGAATCTGTGGCAAAACAGAAAACACAAGTGCTGTTACATTGCTTGTTTTTTAAACTTTGAAATTATTCTAGTCCAAGGTCCTTTCTCATCTAACATGTTTGGTTCGGTTTAAACAAACTCTGCTTCACTTTGTTGGAAAGTTTGTTGGGTTTGGAGTGGTGTGGATGCTTAAGCTGGTGGGGAACAAAGAATCAAACTATGTTCTGCTTAAAAATAGAGGAATTTAACCATATGCACACACACCTGCTCTGTTTCTGTCAAATCAGAGGCACTTCATTAAAATCTCATATCCTCAACCACTGATGAACCCGATCTTAATTCTTGATATTAAGCCACATGGGCTTATAGCAACTATTTATAATTATATTTAAAAGCTGAAGCTGTCTCCAGGCCAGATAAACTCTCTTAGGGCTAACTCGGGACCTTAGGACCCTCTTATCCAACAAGCAGTGGGGACATATAATAAAAGGGTGCCTTGATCAGACTTTTTTTCCCCAAACCAATCACCTGTTTATGAGATCAGCTGATACCAATACAGAAACGAATCCTGTTTTGTGTTGTAATTTGTGTTTGCTAAACAAAGCAGCACAAAAAGAGCAACAAAATTAAGAATCCCAAAGGAAGGAAATCTGAGTGATGCAATGAAATTTACGTTTATGTGAATTAAAACAATTTTGACAGACTGGAAAAAAAAACTGCCAATTTTGTCCGACAAGCAAAATTGCAACAACAACAACAAAACACATAAAAGGCTGATGTGATTATTCATATTGCCAAGAAAACAAATTTCATCCACACTCAATAGTATTGATACAAAGTTCAACCAAAAACTAAATGTCAAACCTTACAAATTACATTTTAACACATCATTTACCTAGCTTCAAATACTCTATTTATCGAGCCAACCAGAACGCATCTATTACCATGTGCATATCTTGTGTACAATGTGTGGCTTGTTTAGCTTAGCTCATCTACTTTTATCCTGCTGGTCTCAGAGTGAATCTAAAGTCAGACTTCAACATTGGATAGAGGATTACAGAGCAGCAGCAGCAGCAGACGAGTTTCAATTTTAGTTAGGCTTCTGGCTTCAATTTTAATAAACTAATTTAATATTTTTAACTATAAGTGATCAGAGGGCACAACTCTCTGCCAAAGCACTTTAAACATGATTGGAGGTCATTGTATAAAAGGTGTAAAAAACTGCCCTATCTCACTCTGTTACCAAATACTTGAAAAAGTGGATTCACATCCAGATCTGGATCACCACCAGCATCTACTCACTCCTCCCTTTGCGTCAAGACCAACATTCCTTTAAAATGTCATTAAAATCAGTGGAGAACTTACTGAGATAATAGCAAAATAGTGGCAAACTACCCCATACTGCAATGTTTACAAATCCTTCAGAAAATTCCTGGATCCAAATCCACTGCTGGTTCACAACCAAAATCAATTTACGTCTTTCTTCTGCCATGATCAACATTCCATGAAGATTACATTAAAATCCATTCATAACTTTTTGAGTTATCCTGTTAACAATCTTACAAACAAACTAAGATGCCTGAAAACCATAACTTCACGGGCAGAGGTAATAAATACTGGCTGAAATTGATCAGTGTCCTGTTGATTGAATAAGGCACTTTAAGATATAACTTAACCCTTTGGCTGGCATTGTAACTGTGCGGTTGACTTTTTGCTGCCATATCATGGTATCTAAAACTCTGAAAGCCCATCTTTGTCTGTTTTTCCTTATTCCCCTCTCTGAATAGCATTTGTAACACCAATATGTATCCCCTGGGTGGCGCTGCTGTACATGAATATAATTTTTTTAAACTAGAAAAAAATTGGAAGTGAATCGTTGCTGCAAAGCTCCTCAGAAATCTAACAGTAAGAGCGTACATTGGAGTAAGAAAAAATCTTTTCATATATTTCCTGATCCTCCAACAATCATGAATTAGTTGAAGGAAATAAATTGACAATTTTTCTGATTCCTCAAAAAAATGGGTCATCTGCTACATATCTAAATTTTGCTCCCTGGCATGTTTACATACAAAAAACAAAGCTTTTGTTGCAGAAATAAACGAAATCCATACATGCCCAGGATAACCCTTAACGGGCAAGCCAACCAGCTGGTTGACCCTGCATATCTGCTTCCTTATTGGGTAATCTGAAAAATAAAAGCTGAAATGTTGCTAAATAAAGAGGAAGGAACTCAATTATACCAACAAATAATTTGTTGCAAATGTACTTCTTAGTCCATGTCATGGCTGGCAAAAATGTATCCTGAAAGAACAGATGCTTGTACAAAACTATCTGAGTTTTGGTCTTAAGTGTTTAAAACCATCAGTAAGGTGTCAAGTCAGACTGTAAACCCAGAGCCACTCACTGTCTAGTCCAGAATCTCCCCTGGCTTGCACTTTTCTTAAACCAATAAGACAAATGAGTGCTTCTGGATCTGGCAACCATTCCTGTCACAAATTCAAAAGCTGATTGTTAAAGATGCACCCCCCACCCCCATTTTTTCTTTACATTTGTTTATGTGTGTTTTTTTTCCCCTGGTATACTCATTATGAACGACTTGTCATTATCAGTATTGTTTGCATTACATTTATCGTCTTGTTGCTTGTATTTTGGGTATTCCATTGAGGGGTCCCAGTGTACTTCAGACTATATGTTTGTGGCATGCTTGGCACTGCGTACATTTGTGTTCTGTGGGGTGGGACTCGATGGGAATTGGACCTTTATCAGAAACCTCCTTACTTAGAGGGGACAGGAGAGGACCAAAACAGAAGGAGAAGACCACTGTAGAGAAAAAAAATTGTTCATGGAGAGGGATATCAGATTGAGTTTAGAAGGTCGCTGTGTGTAAAAGACAAGTACAGCAGCAACAGCACAACAGCAGCTGGAAATGAGTTCCTTAACCTCTGACACGCATTCCCACAAGTGCACACACAAACACTCAGCACACCTGGGGTACTTGTCATGAATACAAGCCCAGGAAGCAGCACATGTGCGGCTACTACAGCGAGTCTTGTACAATGCTGTAACACCACTGAATCTGTGCAGCTTCACCGCCTCATTTAATTACCACCAATAAATTCAATTAAGAAACATGTTAGAAAGTCACAAGATAATCACACTGAAGCTATATACACACAGACTTCACCGAGAAGGAGTCACTGTAGGTTTTCTATTTAGTTTGTCCAATGTGTTTAACAGACAATCCGAGAGTCAGAGAGTCACCAGCAGAAAAATAACCAGAACTACACGGCCTGGTGGATGTTTGCATTCGCAGAGTACACAACTAACTGTGAGTTATGAGGAAAAGCTAATGTGGTTTCTCTGGAGGTGTGATCTGTAGAAATCTACGCAAGGGATGACGACAAGGCCAAGTGACCTTGACCTTTGACTTCAGACACCTGATTGGCTTATCCTTTAGTCAGAGTGAATATTTTTGCCAGCTTAGGGATACATTTCTCAAAGTATTTTTCAGACATCGCATAAACATGCAAAGGATAAACATAAGGCCCCCTGAGCTTTGACCTCCAATATTAAAATAATACATTTTAGAGTGGGAACATACATTTGAGCAGGACTTCACCAAAGTTCCTGAAAGCATTACTTAGACATTGTAGTCACCAGCACATGATGATCCTGGAACCAATGACTTTGACCCTTCACCTCTAATGTCCAATCAGTTTATCCTTCAGTCAACTTGGACCGCTTTCAGTTATGCCTTGTTTCCACTGAGTGGTCTGGTTTGGTTAAGCACAGTTTGATACAGCTGCCAGTTCTACCTTCACTTATTGCGGGGATACGAGTCTGAGGAAGGGGGTCGCACAGGCTGTATATACATATATGCATGATGTAACAGCAGTGCCACATGGTGAAGCGGTCTGAAGTAGAGCGTGATTGTAAACAAAGAGCAATAACGGAGGACCCCCTGCACTCCAGTACTGTATGGAGCTTGTTTCGTGTGGACATTCTTTACAGCAACAGCAGAGGACAAATTGATACAGATTCACAGCTTGAACATCATAAGGTATGTGTTTTCAGTTTCGCTGTTGTTGCATGAGGATTGACAATTTTTGTGACCAGTCAACAAACTGCACTGCTTTTACCTCAACCTTTAAGGGTTGGTTTGGTACGCTCGGAACCCTTCAGAGGAGTGCCAAAAAGCGGGATGGCATGGGTTGGTGTTTGGGTACCTTATCTCCTTGTTGATGTTGGACAAAGGCAGTAATTGCGTGCTGTACTGAGCCAAACTGAACCAGACTGCTTGATGGAAACGCAGCTTTTGTGACAGGGTGGAGAGGCTGCCCTTGTCGTGCAACAGGTCAGCTTGCTACATGACTTTCTCCAACTGCAGCGAGTGCTTGCAATCACAGGAAATCTATCATTCAGAGAGCTTTTCCTTGTTTTACAGGACCCCCTGAGACTTAGTTATACACCACGAAGCAGTTATTTTTGGGAAATGGCTCCTTTTTCTATGCAAATTGAACCCATAACAGAAAGTGTCAAAGTAAAGGACAAAAACAGTATAAATACACAGAGTTAAAGGGGGAAAGTTTTCACCTGCTGGGAGCTGGAGGTGACTGCACAGCAGTGTGCAGAAAATGAAACAGGGAAAATTTCTGGTAATGAGAGGATTGACTTAAAATTTTAATCAACCATATTCAAAGATGAGTTTGATTTCCTTTTTTTAACAATCATGAATTGGACAAAGCTCTTAAATAGTATATCTTGATGATGTGAATGGGCTTTAAAGAGTAAATGATAATATCTTATATTGAATGAATCATTCTGTAGGTTTGAAGACACTGATGAGCTCCTCTTATCACAAGGGGTGATCAAGAATCCATGAACTTGACAGGAAAGTAATTTTGTAATGCAGGACAATACAATATTCATCATATAGTTGTAGAGCATTTTTTTTTTCATTTCCTGTAAAGACGCAGTTATGGAGAGAGGAGGTCTGTGCTCGACAGCGATGATATGGACAACACATAGACATAATGCCTCCAGGCGCATCTGTCATGATACATGAGCCTCATTCACGCTGTTGTTTCAAGATGTAATATTTACACCCCTGTGACGCTTCGCCATTGTGACGGAATGGAGGGAACCAGCTGACCCCCATTCACTCCATCACCAGGAGTAGTATCACTGGCAAGACAACAAAAGATTGGACTACTGTGAATCGGTTGAGCTGGAAAGACAGCAAAGATGTGACACAGCATGTGGTGTTTTTGATGGCAGGTAACTCATGAGACCATCACACTGGAAAAAATGCTAGCCGAAACGAGTGAACCACAACAATTGTGGGACTTACATGAATCGCTCATTGTCCAATGACGGCAGAACATCGGCACAGTTCATGTGAAGAAATGCACTGAAAATGTAAAATAAAAACTGAACATCATGAAACAAAAAAGCAAGTTTGTTAAATTGGAAGTAAGCATGTTTTGGCATGAAGGAAAAGCTAGTCCTAAATTTTGTCCTTTAGTAATTTTAGTTCTCATTCTTGCTGCCTTTAGTGTTTTTGCATGTAAGTGTTTACAGCATTTATCAGCTTCCTGATTTCAAAAAATCCTCCAAATAAACCTCAATCAAGATTCCTACAGAAGAGCAAAAGAAGGATATCAAAGGTAGTTTCTTCTGAATTCATATTAAAATGGTTTAAAGTGGTGCAGAGATTTAAAGAGAGCCTAAAACCTTTCAGTCGAGGCACAGAACGACACAATGGCAACAGAACAATCTGAGGGCTTTTAGCTCTGATTTGGAGGAGGAGGGGTACAGAGCAGGGGACGGGGTAAGAAGGCAGTAATGGTACTAAGGGATAAAGGATAAAGGGGCATAAGGAAAAGAAGACAGGAGGAAGAGGGTAAAGCAGATACACAATAGGATTGTTGAATGAGGAGGATCATTAAAGTGATGAAGTGAGAGTCTGGGGAATCGTCTAGAGTGGGAGAAGGGGTAGGAGGAGGAAGGGGCATGGAAGATGGAAGACAAAGTCGGGAAAGTGTGCTTATTTAAAAGTCTCAAAAACCAGAGAATAGCAAGTGAACCCAGTTTCAGCGTTCAAAGCCAGGCAAGCAGCACTGTGAAATAATACTTTGGCTCATATTTGGTATTATACCTGACATTTCCAGCATGGCGATGACCAGCATGTAAGAGACTTTTTAGCCTTTGGGGTTCACTGCCTTGCTTGAGGGCACTTTGGCAGTGCCCAGAAAGTCAGCTGGCACACCTCAAGCAACCAAACCAACTTCCAAACATGGTTCAGTCAGAACTTGAAGTGGCCACTCTCCGGACCCCAGCTCAGGTCCCTTTGGACTGAGTTACTGCCACATCTATTTTGCAACAATGATCTGTCTGACTCGTGGGTTTAATGACCAAACTTTAGGTTGTAGGTCAAGGCTCAAAGTCATTGAGTCTAGACTTCCCTTGCATGTGGATCTTTTCATGGATTTAGCTAACTTTGTAAATCCATTTCTGACAGACAGATTGATTAGATTTGTAGATCAGATGCCATGGGCTGTCATGTCCAATCCCTGCTTGTGAATGCAAAATTCTTCTTAGGATTTTTTTTCAAACTTTGCATGAATATTCACTTTAGTAGTGCTCACATAAAAAGTTTGGTGGGCTTGGTTTGGTTTAGGTTTGGTCAGTTGGTTTAGTTTTCAAAGCCTGAGAATGTTGTGTGATGTTGAGTAAGTATTCTGAACCCTGACATAAAGATTAAGCTGCATCAGATAGTGTCTGCATGTTAACTGCAGCGATGTGTAATCTTATTCCACATGGAGTAGTAGACGTTAGTCTGTTAAGAGAACTGGAGGCTGTTGGTGAGAGCAAAGCTTAAGTTAGCATTACTCTGCTTGATATTGTCAGTAAATGTTGTGAATAGGTGTGAATGTGACCTTTGACTCATGGATCAACTGGTAGGATATGGGCGTGACAGAGTCAAACAACCTTGGCTCTCATCATCCCTTACTTACAAACTTTATATCTGAAGAGTTCTCTTTGAATTTTTCTGTCAAACTTTGCACAAATTTACTTTATGATTTGATGATTAGCTAAATACATTTGGGAGCATATTGCCAGAACAGCCTGTTTTTACATTTCCTGTTGCAAAACATCTTGATCAGTGTGGCATTTAACTGATTAAAAAAGAAATCAGTCTTAAATTTGATGTAAAACAAAATGTTCTCACAAGTTTTCAGGATATCCTGCTTCCTCCACGGACTGTAATTTACACAGTAGATTCCAACATACCCATACAACATCTAATATAATACATTTCATATTCTGAGGGAGAAGGCATTAGGTTTCTTAGGGCAGAATGATTGGTTTTTTCTGGGGCTGTTTGTGCCAAATTTTTATGGCAATCAAACTTCTACTTATCTACACACTAACAGATGGGCTGTCTGTTTGAGACAGTCTCATGCCTGCAGCCTAAAAAGAAGAGAGGCTAAATATGATGTATCATTGTGATGCCTGTACAATCCATGCAGACTGGAGCATGAAATTTCATCTCAATGCTACACATTTGAAATTTTTTCACCTAAACTGTGTAAAAAATCAGATCGTCTAAGGCAAACAAAGAAAAAAGCTGCAGTCGTTACTTTCCTTTTTTGTTTCTTTTCAACTAAATGTAGTCTTTTCCTTTCTGGGATTAATTATTGAACTAAAAACATCTGATTTCACTTCATGAACACACACGCTGAAGGAATCTCTGCCCAGAATCGTTTTTCTCGAGCTTGTTACTGACATAAGACTGGAGTTTTCCAGTTAAGTGCACGTGCTTAAGGTATATCTAACATGACATGACACTACAAAAACCTGAGTGTAAGGTAGCTTGACAAATCATTTTAAATGAAACATGTTAAAGAGGATCTCAACCACTCTCTCATGCATGCTCTGAAATATTTCTACAGGGGAGCACAGCAGACCGGCCAGGGCTGTGGCTGGGGAGAAAGCTGGTGTGATTGTCATTTTATTAAAAGAAAAAGAGACATGGAGTTGCCAACAGCTTTTTTTTCACTTGATGAAAGCAAGAAGATGATGAGCTAAAATAGATCTTAAGGGATATAAACTGTGATAAGATGGATGTACAATCTTCTGAAGTGATGCCAAACTTTATTACAATGTTGTTATCCCTCTACAGTGTGTATTTTTGTCAAGCTCTGATGAGGTAAGATAGCAGGAGTTCACATGTGTGTGTCTGTGCAGGCGTGTGTTTGGGTGTGAAGCACCCAGACAGAGAAAGCACAAGGAGAAGTATCTGCAACAAAATGTGTGACCTAAGACCACTGAATCCAGACGTCCTTCCTCGGAGTCCCCTCCAACTGTGAAGTCTGCTGCAGGCTTTTTGTCTTTTTTAAAGAAGTGCTCTATCACATTAAGGGAGTAGGAAACAAGCACTAAAGGACAAACAAAACTAAATAAAGAATAATGTGGGCCCTTTACTTCCAGGGCTCATAGGTGCCAAATGCAACTGGTAAGCAACTGATCCAACACACCCTGTTAGTATTAAATGAAATTTTGGGCCTGTTTACAGGGTCTTTCAGGGGCCAAGACATTTCTGTGGGAGGGCCTGGATACAGAGACAGAATCACAGCTTTCAGCCACAGACCACACTTCTTACACAGAAGTCCATGAAGTAACATCCACTGTTTCCACAGTAACAACAAACATGCCATGTCACTGTATGTTGGCACTGTCATGGCATCCATGGTGACAACTAAAGGCTTTAAAAATTAATGGAAATATTTAAAGTATCGTGAGTGCTTAAGTAAAATACATAACATACAATTAGTAACCCCTTAATAATTTAATCATTTTAACCCTTTGCCTTTCAAGCAAAGAAATTTGCAACAAATAATTTGTTGGTAAAATTGTTTCCTTCCTATTCATTTAGAAACATTTCAGGTTTTATTTTCCAAATTACCCAATCGGGAAGCAGATATGTTGGTCAACCAGCCGGTTGGCTTGCCTGTTAAGGGTTATTCTGGGCATGAACGGAGTTCTTTCATTTCTACAACAAAAATTTTAGTTTTTTCGTCTGAGAACATCACAGAGAGCAAAATTTAGATACTTAGCGGTTGACCCAATTTTCTGAGGAATCAAAGATACATTTTTTATCATTAAATTTATCTCCTTCAACTAAATTATGATTGTTAGAGGATCTGGAAATATGTGAAAAGATTTTTCCTTACTCCGATGTATACTCTTACTGTTAGATTTCTGAGGAACTATGATTCACTTCCGATTTTTCTAGTTTTCAAACAATTATATTTATGTACATCAGCGCCACCCATTGGATGCAAATTGGTGTTACAAACATTATCAAGAGAGATAAACAAGGAAAAACAGACAAAGATGGGCTTTCAAATTTTAAATACAGTGGTAAGGCAGCAAAAAGTCAACCACACGGTTACAATGCCAGTAAAAGGGTTAATGAGAAAACCGAGCTGTGTGGCATTTGCATGGTTTCCCTGTGACTGCATAGGTTTTCTCTGGGCACTCGTTTCCTCCCACAGATCAAAAACATGATTATTAGATTAAATGGTGACTCTAAATTGCCCATAGGAAAGAGTGTGAGCGTGAATGGTTGTCTGTCTCTCTTTGTGGCCCTGTGATCGGCAGTTCACGGTGTACTCCGCCTCATGCCTACTATCAGCTGGGACAAGCTCCAGCCCACGCAAGCCCGAGAGAGATAAGTGAGCGGTAAAGATGGTGGATGGATGTACTTTAAAACAAGAAAATGTTCTGACTTCAAGACCAAACTAAAAATCATTATTCTTCTCAATCAGAGCTGGATGAAACTTTATGTTTTGTTCAAATAAGCTAAAAAAAAACAATAGAGGGTCAAAATACTGAAATGTCCCTTAAACTCAAGAGGCTAAAAGTAAAATAGCAGTAAAACTTATCTCAGGTCTGGTTGCCGAGATACTGGGCCTGCTGAGTTCATATCATACATGTCCTGGTCAGCATTTTGACACCTCTGCTCGGCGTCTCTTTAGAGGTTTTTTCCCCCTCCTGCAGAGACACAGCAAGATAGAGAGAGACTGAAAAGAGATAGTGAAATGATGAAGCACAGAGCCACAAACATACTTCCTTCTATCTGGGCCTGTCACTATGTCAACTATCATAGTGTCAGACTGGTGTCGAGCTGTCTTCCACTGTCACTCTTTTGTTCTGTGATGAAGAAAGCAGCGGGCCACAGCATCAAAGTACCAACGACTTGAAAGCTGTGATCTAAGGGAGTGCGGGCACAACATAGAACCAGTACTGCCAACACACACACACACCGAGGACACACTGTGCAATTCAGAGTCGGGCTTTGTAGATGGCATCTGTTCTGCACCCCGTCATCCTCCCTTTGCGCCCCACCCTCTGTGACAGGTGGAGGGGATTCAGCCTCACGATCTAAGGAGACACACACAACTCTGCCCCTGAAAGTCACTGACACATGGCGAGTGTTTCCCTTACACACACAAACTCATATGTACACACACCTGCTGTGGGGCAAAGCTACAGTGCCCTTTGGTGCCAGGGGGGAGCTGAGCGGCACGCTGCATGTTTACAGCACCTGCTCTCTGGCCAAACACAGGGCGAGGGATTAGAGCTGGCGGTACAGAAGAACAACAACAAAGCCGACAGATGTATAGAAAAACCCACAAACTATTTGCCATGCTAGAGGGGTCAAACTTATTCCCTCTTCAGTGCCAACAAGAAAACAGCCAAACCCATCCATCAATCAGTGCTTACTCCCCCCTCTGGGACAGATAGCAGTGTAAACAAGCTTCTTGTAGCTGAAGAGTTTTCTTGCTCTTAGACTTGTAATGCAGAGGGCAGCGGCTCAGCTCGTTGCTAAAACAACGCTGACCTTTGACCTTCAGCTAATTTATATAAACAGTCTTTCGGATTAGGGTTGACCTGCACAGCACTGCATTAACAGGCCTGAGCTCTGCAGCATATTTGCTGAGCTGTTCTAAAACTGGCTACTCAGGCAAAACCTTGAGACTTACATTTTAGAATAAACCCAAATATTCACATTGACCTACTTTTCAACAAAGACTGAGCTGACGGCCTAAACTCTGTCTGGAACTAGAGTCTATCTGGACATTTGTTACCTCCACCAAGGAGGCTATGTTTTTGCCAGCGTGTTATTTTTTCTGTTAGCAAGATTACGCAAAAACTACCGGATGGATTTTACTGAAATCTTCAGGAGACGTTGGTTATGGTCCAACTAAAAAATAATTAGATTTTGGTGGTGATCCAGATAACTGCGAATAGCAAACAAATGCTTTTGCTCTATATCTGTCTAACTAATAACAATATCAACATAATCCTACGTGTGGGTAGTCAGGGTCAAGGAATCATATTATGGTGCTAACTTTATCATGGAACTGTTGCTTATAGATGTAACAACAATATGTGAGTTACCTTGGCGGAGGTTTGTGCCCTCCGAGTGCTTTCTAGTTATTTTTGTATTTACTATGTGTGATTTATTAGCAAAACATACAATAGATATTTTAACATTATCTATTTATTTCAAGTTCTGTGATGGTTGCTTGTGTTACTTTTTAAAATGTCCCTGAGAAACACCTCGTTGGCTTCCTGCAGGCTACCAGGTGCTCACTGGCACCTTGTTGGGTACCGCTGTTGTATACTGTCAGCTGTAAAGCCTCAAAATACTATTTCTGGTCTACAGCGCCCAGCCCCAATGAAAAAAAAGTTTGAGTACACACAATGGAAAGTGAATGAGACTGAGGTTTTAAAGACAATAACTGAATGGAAACAGAGGATCCTGCTCTTGATAAGAACACACTGACGTTTATGAGAAGGCATTGTGTTAAGCGACAGGAAGGGCCGATGTTATCTGGGCTAAGCCAGCAGCATATACTGCGGGATCTGTCTCAGCTTCTCTGAGAAAACTCAGTTAACTCTAATATGCCAGACTGGGAATGCTGGGAAACTTTCTGAGGTATGACTTGTCTTCTGAGGAAAACATGCCACCGGGCATGAAGCTGTGGGCTGACAACGTGTGTGTGTGTATGTGTGGGTGTGTGTTTGTGTGTGTAGCAGCCCTCCTGATAGTAGGTCTATTTTAGAGAGACTTGTGCAGCTGAGACATTTCTTAGTTATCTGCTGTTTCCAGCCCCGAGGAGGTGAGAGGCAGGTCTGCATCCATTCTCAGTGCGATCACGCTGAGCTGCCAGAGAATTGGGAGAGTGAGTAGGTGCAGCCACCTCCACACACACACACATAAACTCTCACTCACAGACATATACACACAAGTCACACAACCACTCCGATGTGCATTTGTTAAAATGGCAATTGTTCCATTGGGTAATTGCTGTAGTGAAGCCTGCTGATAATTATACAGCACACAAAGTCGAATCGGTGCACAAACAAATTGACAGAATGGAGCTGAAATTACCTTGAAAAACAACACACCTGAAGAAACACGGGAAAAGGAACTCACAGAATAACAAATGCAAAGGAAGTGTTTGAGAGGAGATGGACCTTCAGTAGAGGGAAATTTAAACTACATATTTCATTTCCAAATCATTTAACATACAAACATTCCTTGTGGTTAAAATAATAACCGACTAATTGATCTGTTAGCTGAAAACAGGCTGGTTCAATAATACACACACACTACATACACAGGGGTCATTACAGGTGTAGCTTTCCATGTGAAGGAGGCCACATCTATGGGCCCATGCGTGGGTGTGTTGAAGAGTCTTTCTGTGGGTAAATATTAATTTGTATTATGCTAGCAATCATGCATATGTATGTGTAGTTGTAAATAAAAATGCATATATAGCCAGACCTGCCCACAGCAATGGCTTGGCCCTGAAATACCCAGTGGGAGCCCTCACCAGCTGATCAGTAGAGTAAGTGCCTGCCTTTTGCCAACATTTGTCTTCTTCGCCTGGCATCATTGGAGTTTAACAGGTTATTGTTGAAGTCAAATGCCCAAATCCTTTAGATTCTAAATCCTCTGGGCAGGTCCTGGAATGCCTACACAGAACCCCGCATTAGAGGTCCAAATGTTAAACTGGATCGGCAGCTGCTCAGTATAAGCATCGAGGAATAAAAGGCTCATATTTTAAGTGAAGTGGTTTACATGGTGATACAGTTTACATTTTACTGTCGCAAACTTGAATTAAAATGTGTTTTTATGCCTTGTGGATTCAATCAGGTTTAAGATAAATCAAAATGTATAATTGTATGACCATTTTCTAACCTTGATGAGCAAAACAAGGAGGCTCCCCCTTTTCCCTCCCTTTATTGGCCGCATTGTGCACACAGAGACATATATATATATATATATATATATATATATATATATATATATATATATATATATATATATATATATATATATATATACATATACATATACATATATATATATATATATATATATATATATATATATATATATATATATATATATGTACATACATATATATATATATACATATATATATATACACATATACATGTGTGTGTGTGTTTTTATATATATATATTTTTTTTTTTACAGATGTGTTTACAGGTGGTGAAGTCTTCTATAACTCGTCAGATTTAATGTTATCTAGGGTCTGAGTTATGCATAATTAGGGTCATATCTGATATTGCTTCAGTCCCTGCTGTGTTGCTGTTAGTTCACAGGCTTAAGATTCACCTCCACCTGATCTGTTTCCTACTACTCTGTTAGTAGGTTGATCAAATGGAGTTTGAGATGGTCATTTTAATATGGCAGCCACCATTGATTTGACTGTGAAGCTTCCTGCAGCAGAAGCTCCTAAAGTTATTTAGCTCAAGCCCCAAAATGACCGATTTGCACTCTCAAGAATAACTTTTCAGATAAACATGTGAAACAAGGTCCATGGTGAACACATGCAGTTGAGAATTCAACATTTCTTTTTGCAACCTAAAATACAACTGACATTATCCTGCTTTAGATTTTAAAGTGTTGTTGTATTTTTAAAGGGATGGTTAAGACTGAACTGCTAAGGACTACAAAAATGGCTGGGACCCTAATGCAAGCATCAGTTTTTTGATTAAAAGGAAATTCTTAAGCCAAATGTGATAGGAGGTTATGATGAAATATATGTGGAGGACCTTGCCGATGTGAGAACAGTTGAAATGTGATGGACACTGCCAATGCTTACCCTGTGAATGTTTGTACTGATTAACCCTTGTGTTTTTTTTTTTTGTTTTTTTTAGTTGAAGAGCTGGCATATTTTCTTCATTTTTATTTAATACACTTTATTTTTTGTTCTCTTTTATTATTTGTAAGTTTTGCATTGTTGTTAATGTTCAAAAAAGTAATAAAAAGTGAATTACAAAAATAAGTTAATAAATAAATAAAAATAAAAAAAATCTTAAACAAGAGGTGAAAATGTGGCTTCATGTTGGAAGTGTGACATCTGCTTCTAAATTGAACAGCCAGGTTGTAGTTTCATAATAGTGTAGTAGTATCTTTTTACTCTCGTCAAGTATGTTTATAAACCTAAAAATCTGTTTAAGTTAGGTTCTTTTTTGAAGAAATCTTACAGTAAGCAACACTCCCAGAACAGAAGAAAAAATCTCATAGGCTTCAGTCATGGGAATAAGCGAGATGCTAACTTCCTGGTCGGCCTTCAAAAATGCATCACCACTGTCCACCAACACCCCCATGCACAGAAACTGTTGTCCTAAACAGGCAACCTTAGTGCAGCTATTTCCCTGGTTTCTGTCTCTACCCACAGTCCCATCCTTCAGAATAAAAAACAGAAAAGCCTGAAACTACATTGTCAAAAACCACACCTTAAATCCGAAATATGTACGCACGCATATGTGAACATGCACACACATGCAGAAATACAGCCGATAGTTTGTGAACAGACCTCCTCTGGTGAATTCCAAACATTTTTTTGTACCACTCAAGGACATGTTTATCCTTCTCTTTCTCCCAAATTACAGGGTAAGGAAAGAAAGAGGGATCATGAGGGGAGATGGGAGGAGAAGGGAGGGGGCGGGGCACGAGCCTGGAGAGGGAAGGGAGTCGATGTGTTCAGGTGTGCAGGAACAGCTGGTCTCTAAATGAAAAAAGAAAAAGGAGCGGGGAGTGGGTGGACAGAGGACACGCACACACCGAGGCAGAGATGAGAGAGGGACTGAGGCGGTGTTCATAGCAAGACAATGGATTAATATTTCCTGAGATGGGATGAGTAATTGATGGAGGCTGCTTATGATGATTGACATGATAAAAAGGACAGGGGGACGGGGGAGCGCAGACTGAGTCATGTGCACTGTACACACACAGATACAGTGGGATGAAAGATTGGCAAACACTGCAGGCTCGCTGTCCAGGGAGACACAACACACAATATCTGGTAAACACAGGAGCGAGAGTGAGCGAGCACAGCAGGCCGCATGTGCTGCAGCTCAGCCCTGTCAGCTAACAATGCCTTCTGGTTGTTGTTTCCTCGAATCTGGACATGTACTGGGTTGACATTATAAAAGCAATCTGTATTATCTCAAAGGGGACACTAATATATACACGAACTCCACTCTCTTCCCTCCTCCTCTCATTTGGTTTAGCTTGTAGTTTTGGTGCCTCCAGGGTAGCTGGGGATAGAGAGACGCAGGCACACCGAGTTCCACTGGCCTAAATTGAAAATGAGAGAGGGAACAGATCGGATGTTTTGCAAGCAATTTTCACTGCGCATTACAGTTCTTAGTAAAAAGCTCCTGAAGCTGTTATGATAAACAAAATATGAGCAGTGGTGGATGTGCTGCAGAATGGTAAAGCTGTTCAAATTCAGGGTATACTGCCAGCATTCAGCTTAAACTACATAACACCAACCCTTCAGACATTGATTTACCATCTAACGCCACTGCATTTATTGAAAACTAACTGCTTAAGATCATGAGTTTTACAGCATTCAGCACATGCCATCAGCTCAGAGGTATGGATATTGTATAGGCTTTGGCACCCTCTGCAGGATTTCAGAAGCACGGGCAAATTAGATTAGTCAGGCTTTCCTGATTGGGCAATAAGCGATGGAATAAACTGTTTTGTGGAAAGGGTGAAAAATACACTCTGCTATCATCAAAATTTAAGGAAAAATATGCATATTCCCTATTAAGAGGGCAGATTCTGTGAGAAAATCATGAGATGTTGTTTATGTAAATGCCTCATTAATATCTAGGAATACATAATGTTGTAGTTCAGAACCACGTCAAGTAGTTTTTACACCTGACATGATTATGTAGCTCATTACTTTTGAAGATACTCCAACGTGCTATTTTCTCAGTGCCAATGCTGCTAATTAATCAGTCTCAAGGCTTTTGTTTGATGGGTTTTAGATAGCATGATTCAAGAAGGAATTTGCTGTTGGCCGCTGAAGTCTCTAGGTGGCACTGTGGCCCTGAATTACAGCTAAATCATGACATCATTCCTCTCCAAATATTAAGCAGCCAACAATGTTTTAAAATATAATCGTCTGCATTTATTAACCACACAATCTTCCTCCGTAGTCATGGTATCAGAGATTAATCTGCTCAAACTACATGTGATGCATGGACAGAAGCTGGAAGGGGAAAAAAGTAATAAAGTTCATTTTGTGTTTTGACAGTGGAGCCTGCCTCTGATGAGGAGCTGTACTGGCTCACCAATAAACCAGCTCCTAGGAAGCCTTTTCAAACAGTCTAATGAAACTGCACCCTGCGGCGAGCTTTTCCTGGTTAGAGGATATGAGGTTTGAAACACTAAAATGGTCATTTTCTGCCCCTTTAGAGTAAATGACATTTAAACTGCAGAGCCAGAATCCTGCAGTGATAATTTAATGCAAGAAGATTGCTCAGTTCATAATGTTAAAGCACGGATGAGTAAAGCTCGTCTGGTCAACAATCTTCCTTTTAAGTCATTTTGGCTAACAGCGCAAGTGTTATTGGCCTCATTTTTACTTATGAGAATACATAATCAAGTGATTTAATGAAAAAGAGAAGGGACAGGAGGTCAGAGCCACTGTTTTTCAAGGCACACAGGAAAGAGCAGAAGGCATTAGGAACTCAGTCAATGTAAAGGCAAATGATAAAATGTTTAAGATTGTAAACTTACATGTAAATCTCCTGCTATTCCAGGATAGCCACAAACTAAAAGTTAGACTTGTTTTAACCTATTATGGATTGAATAAATATAAATTAACACGACGTACTCTTCAGTCCCCATCTTTCATTCTCTTCATACACCTTTAAGGCACACTTGGGCTTGAAAATCAAAAACAGGCTCGAGCTGTGAAACTGTTCCACTTGGTTTAAAGAATTGGTATCATTGCCATCTACTTGTGTCCACGTCTTGAAACCTTATGCTCATGTGAGAGGCAGTCAGCATAGCTATCAAGGAGTTAAGGGTAATCATTGTGGATGGGGACAGTGAATTTCAGTTGATACTGATGCCCTGATTAATACACCTTAAGGATCTTAGTCCTTTTAAATGATTTAGGAGAACATTTAATGGCTGGTTTAATCTGAGTGTTCTCCCTGTACACCAACAGCTGCACCTCCAGTCACCAGTCCGTCAAACTTCTGAAGTTTGCAGACGACATTGGTCTCATCTCTGATGGGGATGAGTCTGCTTACAGACTGGAGGTGGACCATCTGGTAACCTGGTGCAGCAGGAACAACCTGGAGATCAACACCCTGAAGACAGTGGAGATGGTGGTGGACTTCAGGAGAAACACAGCCCACCCTGCTCCCATCAAACTCTCTGACTCCACAGTGCTCACCGTAGAGTCTTTTCGCTTCCTGGGATCCATCATCTCCCAGGAGCTGAAGTGGGAGCTGAACATCACCTCCCTAATCAAGAAGGCATAGCAGAGGATGTATTTCCTGAAGCACCTGAAGAAATTCAACCTGCCAAAGACTATGATGGTGCACTTCTACACAGCCATCATAGAGTCCATCCTCTCCTCCTCCATCACCGTCTGGTACCCTGCAGCCACCGCTCGGGACCAGAGCAGGCTGCAGGGCATCATCCGCTCTGCAGAGAAGGTGATCAGATGTAACCCGCCATCTCACCCTGGACACAAACTTTTTGAGCCCCTCCCCTCAGGGAGGAGGCTGCGGTCCATCAGGACTAAAACCTCACGCCACAACAGTTTCTTTCCCTCTGCTGCATCACTGGTAAACACTTCTACATAAATTACCATATTTAATAATGACACAATATTTTCCTGTTTATGTTTTCAACTGTTGGAAAACTGAACAAACTGTTCATACAATTTTTAGTTCAAGCCTCTAACCAAAAGCTCAATTTTCTTTCTCTAGATTTAACACTTTAGCACAGAATACTGACATTCACCCAGCTGTCCTCTTGAGCAAACTTTGAACAAGGAACAGGACCATTAATTCATTTTATGTAAGATAATTAACTGATATCCTATCAATGTCCACATGGACTCCAGCATAAGATTGATGTATTAACCAGCAGGACTCACTACAAAGTTTAGGAGCACTTTTCAAAGCTTAGGACATCCCTCCTGCTGCAGCTACCGTTTTGCGTGCATGCTACCTGCAGTAACGACAATGTTACCAAGCAATTTGTACCCTAAGCTGAGAGGCCAAAGCTAGTTGAAGTTTTACAATGCTGATGTGTGGCAAGCTCATTCTCCCCTGGAAAAACCACTGAATGTGGTTTTCATGGTATGGTTAAATGATGCTGTGTAGAAAGGCACGAGACTTGATAGGGGTATTATGAAAGTCAAAGTCAGGGGGGTCCAACCTACAGTCCTCTGCAAACTCCAGAAGGTTCAATAATGGCCATCTATGAGAAATTTAAAACTGCTTGTGTTAGGTCTTTACCAGACACATAATGCACTGTTTGACTTAGACATGACATGCGTATATGGATCCTGTGAATACAGCTGCAAGATTGACTGGATCTAACCGATTTCCCTCGACCCCAGTAGTTTTCAGTTTGAGCAAGATATTCTAAAAGTTCAAAATGTGCTTACCTTGTTCCGGTCTTCAACTCTTAGTCAAGAGTTTGAAAGTCCTAATGTGACTTCAAACCCACTGGTTCTGCACTCTTACTCCTTCTGCTTATCACACTGACAAGTTGAAAATTATTTCTACTGGCTTAAATGTGACTAAATTCAAAAAATCATTGGAAAGGAAAGATTATTTCAGGTTTCTCAGTGAAATTGGGAGGTAGATCTTGCTCTCTATCGGCATTATAGGAGATCTTTAGCTGAAAAAGTTCAGTGACCATGGGTCTCAGAGCTGGGTCACAATTTCCATCCTGGTAATCATGCAAGGCAGAAGTGGTCTGGATTGTGAATTAATTTTACACACTGTGAATTAACGGTACAACCTGCAATGTCTGAGGCTGTGAGACTTCTAACAAAAGTTAGGCACCAACAACATGCTGAAACAATCTGATAAAGAAAAGCATTAACCATCAGGAGAGTCATTTGTTTGACATCTATCGTACAGAAAACCCACATGTGCCAATAAGTAAATTAATTCAAAATCCATCTACTGACAGAATTGATAAATGAGTTCAATAAAATTGTATTTTCCCATCCCTGGACACACAACCACCTTCTTTCAGAAACTGGGGAAAACAGCATCTCAAATTTATTTTTCATTGTTCAGAGAAAAAGAGCAAACAGTGGTTAAATTTGTCCAAAAAAGATTTATTAAACAGTTTTCTTGTTTGCAGCTGCAACCTGTGAGAAAAAGAAAACAGAAAATAAAGTCAACTCCGTAGAGGAGGTGTTCAAAAATCAGTCTTTAAATCAAATTCCGTTCACTTACTGGGAGTAAATTGCATTACGACTCTTTCATCGTGCAGCTTCATTTAGTAAAAATGATCCAAAGTAATAAACAATTATAATAATCAAATGAATCTTTGAATCTGCTTCATATTCTTTCGGTTCACTGTTCATTTCAGAGTCCACATTTAATAAGTGTTTGTTCAGCAATGTGCTCCCAAAAGGAAACTTCACGGCGACTTAAGGGTGAAAGCATTTAGAAGAGTAACTGCTTGTGTTTCTTCAGTTGCCAAAAACATCATTAAAAAACTCTGCTGGCAGTACTTTGCAGGAATGTTGCTTGCAAAAAAAATACTGGTCTTAAAGCCCCATCGCAAACTGAAGACTTGAAGGGTCAGAGATGTTGGTGCAGCCACAGCAGCATGCGTCCTGCCAGCTTAGTGCAGCAAATGGGTGGAGCTCGATCTGCTCATCTGCATACTGCTAATTAGCATGGGTAAACAAGTAGAAAACTGGTGCCATACGGAGAACTTGCCAAGCATGAAATTCCCTCCTCGTGTTTACCCCTTTTACCCTTGGATTATCACAACACTGCTGCCTCACGCCTGATTTCTGTCAAGGCCCAACTGTGATTTGTTTAGTGAAGGCAACAAACATTTCAGACAGTGTGTCACACAAGAAACACACCTTGCTGGTAGAGAAATTTGCCCAAGGACAAGTGCTTTAAAAAAATCTTGCATGTTGAAGTGGCACTGGGGCCGTGTACTCCCACAACAGACAAGGTGTTGCAACGAGGCAAAGGGGTGATATTTCTGTGATCACACTCCTGAGGCACCATGCCGAGAGCGCCTCAACGTCAAATGAAATGCCAGAGTGTATCAAAAACAGGCTCCCTGGCTGCTGAGAGAATAACATAGCAAGTTCATGCTGGCCAGGCAAAGGTTTACTTCTGAGACTGACTAATACCAGGCCATTTAAATTCTAACAGGTCGGAGCAGGCTGCAGAAAGCATACATGCTTAATGTTCCTCATGCAATGCTACATTAAAAGGTGCAAAGAAATCTACTCCCCTTTGTCTTTTTAGAAATCAGACAGGAAGCAGGAAACAAGCACAGATACAGCAAGAAGGGTTTAGAACTTCAGTCAGGATGGAAAGATTTATCAAAACAGATTTTTATAAATGTCCTAAAACCAAAGCTTTTAGGCATTTTATGACCTAAAAAGATACTATTTTTCGCACTACAGAACAAATAATCAACACAGGTGAGGGATATTTAATGTCTTCTCCAAAAGGATTTCTCCAAGTAAGAGAGTTGTTTTATGAAACCTGATTAACCAGGATGCTGCTTATTTAAATTAACAGGATATGAAGTAGCACTGCTCTCCAGAGAGGGAAAGTGGCTTTAGGCTTTTCAACTTCATAAGGTCTTAAGTAGGACTGAGATATATACCGTTTCAGCATCACAGCTGTAGTGAGCATGGGCACAAGCTGTATCACAGGACATTAAATGTCAGTCAAGTGAAGCAAAGCATGTCATGCTTCCACTTGTGCTCCATGCAAACCTAAAACTTCCAGTTTAGTTTCCTTGACTATCTATAATAAACACCTGTCAAATGTCTCCACAGGCTCTCTTTTTCAAGCTTTTTCTTCACAACGATAAAAATAATCATGTGACTCAAGTGAACATCCAAACAGCTGCTCATGAAGAGTTAACTTTAAACATCGTCGGACATTGATAATGACATTTAATTCTTGTAGCTCAATTTCAAGATGACTGCTTAAAGTTTATGAAGAAATGTGATGCTGCACTGTCACTCCATTGTCTGCATTTGTGTATCACAGCTCTTGCTAGATGGGCTTATATATAAAAAAAAAAAAAAAAAAAAAGTTTGGGCACAAGGATAAACAAGTTTAAGATCTGATTGAAACTGTTGCACATATGAAAGACAAAGATCTGGAAACCTCTCTTAAAATTGCAGTACATATTGCAGGAGGAAAAATACTGCAGTATCATCTTTTCCAATATCATGCAGCTGAGTCTTAAATGTCAAAAATCCAATTTAGGACCATTTAAGGGTCTGCTGTGACAGCAGTCTACTAGTACAACAACTCTTGACATTTGAGAAATAACTTTGACAAAATGTTCCAGGCGGTGACAATGTTAACAAGGTCATACCAAAATTCACTTGGGAGACCTTGATTGGTAAAAACTCAGTGTGTTGTGTTGTATTTTGTAAAGTTGGATGCATTTCTACTCGTAAAGCAGTCCCATGTCAGAGCGCATGGCTAAAAATGTAAGCAGCGCACTGAGGCGAACAAACAGTGAGGCACTTAGTAAGTTTATGTGCACATATTAAGTTGAGCCGTGGTTAAAGTTTCATAAAGTAACTTAACTGGACTTCTGCCCTTGTCCTGGCATACATGCTTCAGAGTTTAATCGATTTACTGATGGAGGCATGTCCTGTGACCTATGAGTTAATACGGACCTCTTTCCCGTTGACCTTGCTTACAGGTGGACAAGCAGTAAATTTGTTACATGTCTAACTGCAAAAACATGGACAGACCTCACAGCTCTGCATATTTTTTACTGCCTCTACTATTTCCCTGTGGCACAATGATGCACACCATGTCTTGTGCTTATGGGGTTATCTGGAGGCAGACGACAGTGAGCTGTGCAAGACTAATGTTCAAAGAAAGTTATACAAAAACCAAGGACCTTCAATGAGAAAGTCCATTTCGGGCCGATCAGGGTTTAAACATACAGGAGAAAATCATTCTCCGACAACATTATCAATGTGTCTAAGATGCATGTTTACATTTCTTTCAAAAGAATGCTTGTATTAAGATGAGTGACTTTAATTTTGTTCCTGACTGCGTTTGAATGTGTTGGCTGCAGCTGTTCAACATGGTAAATCAATCTTTTATAACAATAATCTTAAGTTAACACCTCGTGTTAAGTTTTATAAGCACACAAGTCACGATACAGATGATGGATAGCAGTATTAAAGCTAATGTGTCTCACTGGTTTCCATAAGTGTGAGCAGCACAGACACTTCTCATACCAGGATATAAAATCTGACACATATATTTTCGTGTTACAACAAAATCCGAAGTGGTACAATATTCGCCCTGTCTACCAGGCTGAGACAATTTCTCTTTCCGCTATGGCCTTTCCAGTTTGTCCCTTGTCTTCATGGGCTGAGTAGCTGATTTTGTTTGGCTAAATGCACATTATCAGTACTTGAACGAACAGGGTTTCTGGTGTACTTAACACCGCATTGCTGCACTGTATCAGCTTGACCCCTCAGTACACTCAGTACAAAACTCAATTGGGAGAAAGGCATTCACAACATTTTGCTTTTCAAGGCCTACTGAAACCCAACTACAGACACCAAGTTCAACATTAGCATATAATGTTTTCTCACCTGGCCAGCAATTCTATCCAGGTCTCTGGTTCCCTGGGAGGTGAGTCTGCGACCACTGAAAAATTAAAAACAGGAAAGTGATGGTAAATATTAAAATACACCAATTTAAACAGCAAAATGAACAACATGCAAAAAGCAAATGAGTACTTCCTTTGGCCTTCACGCCGAGTCTAAAACAGAGTTCTCATTCTCCTGCACATTTCACAGAAGTGAAGCTAAGCTGATGAATCAGACCTCAGTTACAGTGTGATTATACTTCTATTGTAGTCCGAGCACTATTCATTCAACACCCCAGTATTTGGTCTCTTACTATCTGAGGTGTCTGATTTTAGTTACAGATAGCATAATCCGACATGCCTGACTAAAAGGGGTTAAACCACATAATGCCCAAAGTAGACAAAAATGCACCATGCTCTATCACTTAAATATGAAATAATAATAATAACCATGGACACACAACCATACCAGACAAAACAGCTCACTGGTTATTCTTTCACTTCAAGACATTTGCATGCGAGTCTTACAAGTCCATTGGACCCTGATAAAACTGAGGAGTCTAGCAGACTGTCTGGAAGATACACTTACCCATTGGGATCCTTCTCAATCATCTTGAGCAGCTCGAGGGCCTGCAGCACCTTACGGGCCACATTTTTGGATCCCACACTGTAGTGAGCAGGGCATACACCGTTCCTCTTGCGACCTCCATAGATTTTGGTCATGGAGCCAACACCAGCACCTCCACGGAGGTACAGGTGGCGGACTGTGGATGCTGTGGGAACAGAAGATTAAATTGTTATCATATGGGGCCAGCAGCTTAGTGCTTTGAGGATTTTCTCTCAACATGCTACGTGCAAGGATAAGTGAGCTTACGGCTGCAACAAGGAGCCACAACAGGAGAAATGAATGAGAGCAGTGTGTTATAAATCAGGAAGGGAATCAAAACTCAATTCCAATCAAGAATGGCAAACATCTATCCCACAAAATCATTTTTAATGCTTAACCATCAATTCCCTCCACTTTGTTCTGCATGGCTTATGAAAAAGGGGACTTGACTTGTTCGCGCATGTCACATCTCTCGGGAAAACCACCAGGGAAGTAGGTAAACAAAACAAAGCCTCTGTTTAGGAGTAGAGGAAATATGATGATAGTAGAAGATAAGGGGTATAAAAAACAAGTCACAAGAAGCACACAAGACTGTTTAGAGTTGTGGAACAGTTTATCTGACGACTGTAGGCAGAGGCAGGCTAACACTATAGGTTGACTCCAAGCGTTTGAGCTAAGCTAGCTAGCAGTGAGCATGCTTTGGCTGTCTATTCTTTGTTACCGCACGCACAGTCGAAAGAATGGTGTCTATTAGCTTGTCATGGACTCGGGAGTGGGGCAAGACAGGAAAACAACAGAAATGTCAGCGTTCCTTTAACAAAATTGTGCTTGAGTCTGTGCCATTTCAAGCAAGGGTGGCAACACCAGTCTCCTGCAGAGGCATCTATGAAGCAAGGCATGAAATATTGGGGGTGTAATGTGTTTGATGTTGGTGACTAATGATCTTTACAAGACAACGTTTTTTCCCAAAGAGAAGCCACAGGACTTGATCCAGAATCAGATCAATAGGCAGAAAAAAATGATGGCATTTATATCAATTAAAGTTCCCATCCACAGTTATTAATATGGAAAGCAGACCAGATCTTTAGTGAAGAATTTTAGAATATCACCAAGAGGTGAAAGTTTACCTTTAACTGAACTTAAGGTCATGATTTAGGACACATGGATCCAATGTCAACGTATTAGCACTCACTTCAAACACTGACGAATCATGATAATAGTTTTTTTACTCCTTTTAAACGGTCTGACAAGTCATATCAAGGTGAGTGTTTGAGCGTTTAGAGAAGCTTTTTTGTATAATATACTTCTAGGACAGTTTAATATTAAAAACATATAAAAAGCTGCTTTTGTGTAAAATCAACCTGTAAATTCCCAAAAGTGTTTTTAATCAATTACAAGCCAAATGACCTCTCCCAGCGTTTGAATTGCATCCTCATATCTATACATCTGTTGGGTTAAGTAAAAGGCAACAGTTCTTCAGGGAGCGAAAACCAGCATCCAGCAGCAGCATGTGGTTTAATAAAACAGTTCTCCACAGAGCTTCTATAAACAAACTCATCAAATCCTGCTGCTTCCCTTTATTTTATCATTTAGACCCAATAAAAATATTTGATTAGAGAACTGCAATTAAGTATGTTTGGTCACTTTATGACCACTAGCCCTCATTTAAACACAAATTGCAACACAAGGGCAAAGAGATGTGCCAATTTCTCCATTTAATGGAGCAGTTCATGCATCATGCAAGTGTGTGATGTATCAGTGTGCACTCATGAGAGACTAAGTACTGATCATAAGACAGCCATCCTCAGATTTTCAAAAGTTAATATAAATGGCAAGTGTCTTTTTTTTTTTTTTGCCAAATCCAACATTTCCAATAAGAAAGGCAATCCTCAACAGACAGATTACCACTGTTACACAAGCATCAGCCTGACAATCAGAGTTTTAAAAAAAAGTAGCAGCACAAAAACATCTTTAGACAAAGCAAATGACTTAATGCCAGCTTTACTTTTTAAATCAGGAAAAACTCTGACATGAACCAAAATAAAGATGCCTTACAACTCAGGACTGGATGACATGGACAAAAAATACATCAATATTTTTTAACTGAATAGCAATATAACAAGATAAAACTACATATTCATTCTAGGGATGCACATTACTGGATTTCTGTCAATTTCCGATATTGTCAAACATGATAATCTGTACCTTTTGAAAACTGACATGTTGCTTTCAATGTGACAGTCTATTTGTTAAAGGAACAAATGTACAGTAAGAACAAAACCTAACTCTTGAAATGAAACTCTTGATTTTTAATTGCATGACAGAACATTTGTGTATTTGCTTATATAACTGCCAATGTATATATCAACTGTAAATATTAGCATACTAATATTTAACTTTTTAGGCCAATATAAGCCAATACTGACATCAGACCAAAAACACTGTGTGCATTCCTATTTTTATCCATGTAAAAACTTTATAAAACAGTTTAATGAAGATTAAAGTTGGATTATTTTGATGCAGAGGGCTAAAAATGCTGTGGTTTCAGGCTGCAGCTCACCCTTTTACGTAATGACAATATCGCGTTTAATGTTCTTAATGTTCAAAGGGGGAAAGATTAGCCATACTCAGCCTCACCCAGCCTCGTTTTCTCAGAATAGCTTTAAATGCCACACAAACACTGAATGAATATTATATTGTCCTGCTTACTGATTCATTTTGTACTTTTATTTGGTTAAAAGCTTAAAAACCCCAGTTATTGTCATGGAAAGCTACCAAAAGTTTTTTTATTTCGAAAAAAATGAAGATAAAAAGGTTTGCGCTTAACAGTGACAATATTAACCTTAAGACAACCAGTACGAAGTAACACTCAAGTGTGCGATTTCAGGCAGAATATTCCAGGATCGCTTTGCTCAACCTTTTAAAATAACTGTTCCTAATATTTAAACCAGCTTTTTATGGAACAATGCTATGAACAGGGTTAAACAATTTACCAAGTTTTAGAGGCACGTGTCGTGCTTTCAAATAAGTTAAGTTAGGAAAACAAGAGGACACATTGGGTGACATTAGTTCCAGGGGTAGTGTTCTGACACAGTGTTGTCTTGCAAGTATCAGAGAAAACATGGCCAAAAGAGCCCGACTGTGCACTGATAATTTGACCTACCGGCTCTGATGTAGAACCAGTTCTCGTCGCTGGGGGCAAGCTCCTTGTGCTTGCCCAACTTGACAAGGTCGACCCAGTCAGGCACCTTCAGCTTTCCTGACCTGAGGACAAAGGAGAGGCATGACAGCATAAATGATCAGCAACACGACCCCATTTATTGACAGATGAGAAAAATCATTTCCTGTATCATACAACTATTTCTAAGCAGTGGGACACAATGATATGAATAACTAGAGAGGGAATTGAAAAAACTGATTCCAGTTGAGCATCAATGACAAATCCCTCTAAGAATCAATATCAATTGGATTATTGCTTATAAATTTTCAGTTCGTTATAATTTGATCTGCATGCTAAGATGTAGCCATGGCAGACAGGAGGTAGAAGTTGTCAAAAATGGAGATTTAATTTTTGACAAAACAACTGCACAATGTTTGGCAGGTAGAAACAAGGAACTTGAAAATTCATCTGTGCAAGACAGTGTATATCATGCACATCATAGGCGCCACATTTGACACTGCTGCCACTGAAAAAAAAAAGTTGAGCAGAATTGATGCATCAGTATCAATAAAACTTTATGAATTCCCATCCCTATGATTGACACATTAACAGGAATAAAGTAACTAGGTGTACTGAAGATAACCTTGCTCCACCACAGCCAGTCAACATTCAATTTTAAGTTCTAATAAGAATAGTGTTACATTTTGTTACATACTTCTTCAGGAAGGCCGCCAGGGCACGGACAAACTCCTGCTGGTTGACGTCTTTCACTGTGACACCTGGCATCTAAGGAAGACAAAGATGTTGACTATATTAAAAAAAAAAACCTCAACCTTCAGTACAGAACAAAAGCAGTTACCTATACAGACAGACTTAGCATGTATCTTAAGTTCATGATTATTTTGATGAGCTACAACAGTAACCACACTGCACACGTGAATTTATCCTCACGATAGTTACAAAGTTTCTTTGTCACTCAGCAGAAGTACAGTAAAAGTGCTCCCATAGCATCTTAAAATGGATTAAAAACAGACTGGTGATCATCCCATCGCGAAAATTGTGTTATAGTAATACGGAAAACTGATGAGCTAACATTTGCCCACCATCACTTCAAATCCCGTATGTGCGATTTATGAACCAGCGCTTCTCATGGATTTCTGAGTAGGTTCTCAGCCATTCGGATCATCAGACACTGACCCAAGTGGCAAATAGACTGGTTCGGATACTGAACATGTTTCTCCTCTTCTACAAAAACCTTTGTCGGCTGTTAGAACTGAGTGAGGACGAGCTTCAAATGTACTATACATGTGCAGGCAAACTCCCTTCTTCATTTGCATGGTGCTTCCAATTGCAATATTTATTAAGCGAAAAATTCCTTTGTGTTTTACAGAATCCTTAAGATAGACAATAAGGAACAGTATTATCTATCTATTAGCGATGAGGGCATCATGTGATTCTATTTTTTCTCACTTGAGCAGCCGTCTCTGAGCCGATTTTACTCTGTTAGATATGCAAAAACCTGATTAGTTTACGTCTGAACAACTTATTAAGACGATAAGACAAATATAAGAGGGAAACGCATTATGGGCACCAGGTTACACACTTTTGGACCGGCACTAGCTAGCCTAGCAATAATGCTAATTTCCAGCTACCGTTACCGGAGCCGTGTTAGCTTCGACATTATTTACTTAAATGAGCATTTAGGTCCTTCACAGGCATTCCTACGTGTGCGCACTAACCTGTAAGTAAATCGAGCCTAGATGAGATATTTAAAATTTATATTGGAGCAGCAAGACGAAAGCTACATTTTGAATGCTAGCAGCTAGCTAACAGGCCTCAACGAGGTGGCATGGGGGCAGCCATTACTGACAGATCTGTGAGTGAGTGCAATATTCAAGCAGTTTTCTTTGATAACTAACAAATACGACAGGTAACCTTCTACCAGACTCATTCATTCCATTGAAATACACTTTAAATCACATGCGGTCAAATTCTGAAGCTAAAACCTAGAGATCTGAAGCTATTTTAAGGCATTTTGTCGAGGAGGGAAAATAGCGCTTTACCTTGCTTGTGGACAGCGAAGGGAAGAGAGTGCAACGGGGTTTCCAGCCTATGTTAAAACGGGCAGATCTCGTTTCATCACGCGAGACTGAGGCGTTGTTTTTTCCATCGATGCAGCTCATCGCCGCGTATCCAGCTCAAAAGAAAGAGGAAACGATTTTGTCTGTGACTTGTATCAACACATTTTTCATATTCACTCATAATCTTTAGGCGTAATTTTTATTTTTTACCATTTACCTCAGAATTTAATTTAACACAGCATTAGAACACAACACGGATCAACTGTGTTTTATGTAAAGACACCCCACACCCTTCTCCACAAGCTCAAATTTTAACCACATACGCCTTAATAAATTATTCTAATGGTGTGGCCTTGTTGTTATTCTAGTTGTGTAATCTATATTCGCTCAGCCCTCCTCAGGGTTTCCACAAACAACCACCGGCTCCTGAAGCTGAATTTATATTTGCAGCAGGCAAAAGTTATTTTAATCTCTGTTTTTAATTGCTTTGTGGGCATGTTTTTTTTTTGTGGAATGGAGCCCCCTGATTGGGTTCAGCATGCCCCTGCCTGGAGCTCATCTCTTTTGGCAGACAGTGGGAGAATGATTTGTATAAACAGTGATATGCTTCGGTAATTTTTTTGCAAATACAGGCATAATTTTCACTGTCAACCCTGCGGGTCAGTGAAGGTCGTTTGCATGTTAAAACTAAAGTAAATATTTTGAGCACACATAACTAATTTGCAACCTTTTTTTCATTAGAGGAGCTTAAGCTTTGTCAGTCAGTTTTCAGTTGTATTTATGATTTTCTTTTGGTTTGCTGTAGGGTATCATAAACAGTATTTTTTTAAGTCGGGGTTTTGACCTCTCAGGCAGGGTAGCAAGGAGTCAGGGGATTGTGTTAACCTAGGAAAAAGGGGGAAACAGAAAGAATAAATAATCACATTACTTGTAACATAAATACTTTACATTTTGTTGTTTCTGCTTGCAACGTATTGAAATAATCATGTCAACGATTATGGTCAGTCTTAAAAAACAATATTACTAACACATCAGATGGCTTTACCATAGAATGAATGAATAAAAGTTAAATAATGTTACTGCCGATTCTTGAGAGGGCGACATGGCTGAAGGCTGTTCACAAAAAGGACATTACTGAAATGCATCCATCAATCAGTTGATCAGTTGATCAGTTGAAGACACTGTAGCACTTTTCATACAATTCAACCCACTTAAATTCGGAAGACTGTGTTTATATCCTTCAAGGGTCAGTTGTTTGGAGCAGCTTGTTCATAAAAACACAAAAACACAGTGAAATACAAACAACAAATGCAGATAAAACATAAAACAAGGCTTAAAACCATACACTGTTACAAAGAATGAGTCAGAGATAATCAGCCTAGATGAAAACAATATTAAATAAATAAATAAAACTATATAAACAAACAGGTAAAAAGGATAAATCAGTAGCAAGTACAAACCCATTAAACTGAAGGAGCATTGATTATTCTGATTGCAGAGGGGATGAATAATTTAGCATAGATTTCAGTTTTACAAACATGCCTAAAAATGTCCAGAGGGCAGCAGAGAAAATTCACATGTGAGCACTTGATCAGAAGCAGTGGAGCAATGATTTTGGAACAGATTTTAACAGTAATGTTAAAACTCTTTGTGTCCTTAACAGTGAGTCTGTGAACAGAAAAGCAATGATTGTTCTAAAAAAAGATTAATACAAATGAAAATAAATCACAGAAAGTACTGAAAAGACAACATATTGTAGTACACAATGTTTTAACCCATTTAAGCATGTTGTATCATATTTGATACATACTTTTATGATACCTCTGTCTAATCAATATGATCAACAAATTACTAAAAAAACATCTGAATACAGTCAGATAAATGATAAAAAAATGTCCTCAAGTGGATTATCAGTTGCCAAAAACACCTAATGAATCAAATGAGATACAAAAAATAAATACGTTTAATTTTCTGAAAATTTGTATTTTCTTGGATTTCAGTAGAAAGTGAAAGAAATGTTTCAGCTCCAAAAATTAAAACTTTCTGTCTATAATTTGTGTTTTCAGGCTTTAAATAGTTAAATACATATACCATGCATCATGTACTTGGTAAAACCACTGACAGAATGAACAATTGTATTGTGAATTTGTAATGAGGAAACACAGGGCTTATATTGAAATATCAAGATAAGATGTCAAATATAGGAAGATATAATAAGATGCAGGAAAGCACAACTATGAAAGACAGATTAGATATCAGGCACTGAAAGATTTTGTTACAAAACATACTGAAATAGAATGATAAAAAATGAGAATATAATTTAGAAACACAGGATAAAATAAGAGAGCAGAAAACCGTAAGTTTATTATGCCTAAATAAAACATTAAAAAAATAAAATAAGCTCCTGAAAATACATTTGAAAACACTTTCCTTAGAAAATAGAAAAAAAGGTTTTTATTAAAGTAATTAGCTAAATTAAAGGTGGCTAAATTTGACTGTAAATCAAGTTGTTTTGTTATGTGATAGCTGTTCAGTTGATTTTTGTGAAGATTGTAATAACACTCACCGGCCACTTCATTAGATATACTTTTACAACTGCTTGTTAATACAAATAGCTGATTAGCCAATGATAGGACAGCAACTCAATGCATTTAGGCACAGTCAGGATGATCAGCTGAGGTTAAAACTGTGCTTCAGAAGGTGGAAGAAAAGTGATGTAGGTAACTTTAAGCTTGGCGTGGTTTTTTGTGCCACACAAGTTGATATTTCAGAAACTGCAATCTATGGGATTTTCATACTCAATGGTTTACATAGAAAGGTCTGGAAAGGAGAATATATCCAGTGAACAAAAGCTCTCTGGGCAAAATTGTTTCATGAAAGAGGTCAGAGGGGAATGAACTACTAGTTAAATTCAAGGTCTGCAGAAAACCTTTTGTGAGTGTACAACATGTTCTTGAAGCAGGTGGGCTATAGCAACAGAGGACCAAACCAGGTGCCACCCCTGCAAGCTAAGAAATGGAGGCATTGGGTTCAATTTGCATGGGTTCACCAAAACTGGACAATGACAGATTAGACAAGTGTCGCCTGGTCCACTGAGTCTTGATTTGTGATGCAGATGGTAGGGTCAGACTTTGGTGTATACAACTTAAAATCATGAATCCATCCTGCTGTCAGTGGTTCAGGCTGATGCTGGTAGTGTAATAGTGTGGGGGATATTTTCATTTAAACACCACAGCCTACATGAGCATTGTCACTGACCATGTCTGTCACTTAATGACCACAGTGTACCCATCCTCTGATGGCTATTTCCAGCACGATAATGCACCATGTCGCAAAGCTCAAGTCATCTCAAGCTAGCTTCTTGAACATAACAATTGGTTCACTGTACTTCAGTGGGCACCACAGTCACCAGATCTCAATCCATCAGAACATCTTTGGAATGTTATGGAACATGAGATTTGCGTGGATGATCAGTCAACAAATCTGCAGCAACTGTGTGATGTTATTATGTCAATATCGACAAATATATGAGGAATGTTCCAGCACCATGTTGAATCAATACCACAAAGAACTAAAGCAGTTCTGTGGGCAAACGGGAGTATTGGCAAGGTGTACCTTATAAGAGACTGTTGATTGGCATTTGTGCATTTTAGACAGGATGTCATTTAAATTATACAAGACAATCATTATGTTATTACACAACCGAATCATTTAGTAACCTCAGAGGCATACTTCATATTTGGCATACAGGCTACTTTGACTTAAAGCCCATGAAACACAAGACCCCAGATAATTGTCTCGCCTTGTCTAAAGGTACAACCATCTGTGGGTGCATGCACGTGTGCTCATGTGGATAAAATGTGTGCGTGTGTACTTTATTTACATATTTCCCTGGCTGGCAGAAGCGGTGTTGCCCTTTGCACATTTCAGACGGAAAGGGCAGCCATGCTCCAACATTGACACAATTGATATGTTTGCTGAGACAGGGGAGAGAGATAGACGACAGGTGGATAAGCAGAGGTTTATGAAGCTGGTTTACACTCTGTCAGAGGGGGGCAGACAGTTTAGACTGAGAGATAGAGACACTGCAGGGAAATAAAAGGCAGCTGAGTAACATCCAGGACAGACTACAGAGCTTTGTATAAACAATCAGTGTCATCGCAGGTCTTCACATCAGGTAACCGTGTCTTTTTATCCTAATTCATTTCTTTGACATTAAGGCACCACTGACTCTTGATTTCTCTTAAGACCATTCTGAAAGGTTTGGCTCTGTCTCTTCAGTGTTGTTTAAAGGAGTTTAATTGATTAATTAAGTCAATTAATTATACTGAAAGTGACCAGCCACCATCTTGAAAAGAAAAACTCACAGGAGATGGATTAAACTCCATTAATTACTTCAGTGAATCAATTTTAACTGAGGCCCTTCAAGACAGGAGACAACTGTGTAAAGTGATTATGATGTGGTATGAAGAGCTTGTTGCAGCCATTCGTTATTATTATGGAAAAGTGACGACTGTAACACAAATGTTCTGCAAAGGTCAAACCAATTACCAGAAATAGACAGGTGGTGTGTTGCTGCAGCCAATGTGTTATATCAACACTCCAGTCTGCTCTGTGCAAGACAGTGGATTTAAAATGCACTAGAATAAGCCACACGTCCTTTTTGCATTTATTTTCTGAAAATAACTCATTTGGGGTGTGCTTGTGAGATCATGTAAAAGTAAGTGAAACTTAGTGGAAGATAAAAAACACAACTTAGCTCTTCCAACTCCATGGGATAACCAGTGCCCCAAATGTTGACATTAACTTTGTTCACTTATATCTTTGGGACCACACAACAGGTCTTTATGGGGACAACTGTGTTTGGAAGTTCATTCTTTTGTTAATTTATGGAGGGCTTCAGGTCATTTAAATCCCAAACAGATTTTTTTAAATCAGCCAAGAAGTGAATTTATATATTTAATGATAATGGATCCACAGTGGTAAATCTGTGATAGGTGATTTTTTTTTATTACATTTTATTACATTAAAAACATAGCAGTGATATTAGTGATGTGATATTATTAGCAGTGATATTATTCTTGACAGATAGTTATCTATCACTTCCAAAACATATCAAAAAAGACATGTGAGTAATGTGATTTGGCCCTTTGTGACATTTGCGCAAAAACTGCATCCAAAAGTGGCACAAATTACTGCTAGACGCTAGATACTTTAATTTTGTTCATTTCATAGCCAAGGATTAACAGAATCATATTCAGATCTGAAAAAGCTTGTTCATCATTACCTCTGTCAAGGAGATTATGTTTTTGAGAGGGTTTGTCTGTCTGTCTGTCTGTTAGTTAGTTAGCAACATTACTCAAAAAGTTATGGACGGATATTGATGAAATTTTCAGGGAATGTCCGGATTGGGATAAGGAACAAATGATTAGATTTTGGAAGTGATCCGGATCTCTGTCTGGATCCAGGAATTTTTTAAAGGATTCTTTAACATGGGAGGTAGGGCCATTTTTGACATTTCTGCATATAACTCCACAAATAACGGTCAGGGCACTTGAGAAAAAAATACAGGACAAGTTTCTAACATGCTCTACAGTATATCAAAGACTGAACCGGATAAAGGAATAATTCCAGATACTATGATCCAGAATATGAAAAAATAGGGGACCTTTGGAATTTTCATCATAGAACAAATGAAGCTATAAACACGCAACAAACATCATTAAATAGCCAAGGCATTGTGGAATTTGGAAGGTGCCAACGGATTTGCTGTATCTTCAAAAGCTAGGGAGCTAGATCCAGAAGAAAACCGCCATTAAGGAAAATTCAATTTTCGTGAATAACTACTGAACTAATATTGATATCATTATGAATCCAGTTGCTGATGGTATGTTTTCATAGTCAAGGAATCTAAAAATGTAGTTAAAATAAATGTGGGACTAATATTCATGGTGCAAATGACAAATAGGGGGAACTGTGGCGCTTGGTGGAGGTTTGCACTCTCTGAGTGCTTTCTAGTTGACTATGTGAGAATTTTACTACATTCTGTGAGATTTAAAGCCAGTTTTGATTTTAAATTTTGGCTCTATGGTCATATATATATTTTTTATATATCTATCTGGCACCATTAAAGCATTAATTTGTAATTGCCCATGTTTGTCTTTAACTTGATTTTCCAAACAATAAACTTTTAGGCAGACTGAAAATACCAAAAAATAGTGCCTGAGGCTGCAAAGGATAAAGTTCCATGTAAAGTATTGATACTTCGGTTTAAATAATAACTGGTACAAGATGCTTAGACAAAACAGACAAGTTATCACTTGAGCTCCTACAAGAGCTCTTCCCCTTCAAATATACTTGCATATTCAAAGCAGCTTTTGAAAATAAATGATATATATGATATGTAAGGATCTAATGATCAAGAATCTAAAGTTCAAGAATCATCATTCTCCTCTGCTGTAGCCCTCAATCAGCTCAACAGTGAGCAAACATTTTGTGGTAGCTTTTAGGTTAAGGAACTAAATTAACCTGTTCAAATATTTCATTGGCTGTTCAGAAAGATCTAACATTAATACTTTTAATCATGGAATGTGTGCCTTTGTTTACTGAGACTGATGTCTTTCTAATGAGACCTCAGCATGGAGGTGACACATTTCAGTCCCAAAGAACACAGACATTCTCTCCACAATTCAATGAAACAATTAAAATTAAAAAAAAAAACCAAATAAACAAACAAAAAACTTAAGGCAACGATTTTACCTGCTTCTTTATGATGATAAAACATTTGACTCAGCACAAAACAGGACTTGAAAACAAAGAAAAAAGCAACAAAACTGGCGTGAGGAAACCACCCATCCTATAATCACTTAAATCAATTAAATATTGTGATTTCCTCATTTCAATGCAACTAATTCCTAACCTGACACACCAGATGGTACACTGAATATACAGTATTTCAGTAGTCCATCAGTGAAAGAGTCCATAGAAAGTATTTCAGAATGGGCAGAACCTTTCCAAAAGCATATCCAGCAGGTGATTGAAAGATCGTTCTGTCAATCACATTCATTATGGGCAAATCTAATGAAGTAGTTGGCAAGTGTTACTGCCTTTGTGTCAAGGACAGAACATGAGCTACTTCATAAAACAGACTCTCAGCAAAACATGTCGGAAGTGGAGAGCAAATATCCTTTGAGAAGTTTGCAATGTTGTTATTTGTTTTTCACTTAAAACAAAATGCAGTCCAGATCTGATAAAACTGACACTGAAGCTGTTAGCATCTATGCTAATCCCTGTACAAGCATTCACCTCCTGCTGTCGCCTTGCTTGTAGCTCCCACCTCTTCCAGCTTCAAAGGACACTGATTGTGCCGCTCACAATCGTTGTATATTATTGCTTGGCAAGATGGAGCTGTTGGAATACAGACAATGAATCAGGCAGATCCAGCTGTACTGCAAGGTTAGGGCATTCTATTGAGACCAAGTCAGTGATAGTGTAGTACACTTCATTATAAGTAGACCCTCTCTCCACATTTTCGAAAAGAAAGGGTTCAGCTGTTCTCAAGCCTGATGCAGTCTTTGTGTTTCCTGGATGTCAAAGCAATGGGCAACACTTGTCGCTGCTTTAGCAGTGTTATTGTCCATTGAGTGACTATATTAAATGGAGACTATGAGCAGATTTTTACTTTCTTTAGTCTTCTTTTTTTTTTATCATATTCTAAAATACTCAGAACACTGGATGTGTCTTTAGTGAACTCCTAAACAAAAAGGCATTTTTTAAAATGGTTACACATAAAAAGACAGGATTTATTTGTAAATTCCCCTTAAAAAGAAATCTCAATACATATCACAGAAGACAAAAAGATATTGCTCCATCAGTTTTACTCAGTATTTTTCATCTCATGCATTTAATGATAAATGTCCAGGCCCATTTGTGTTTGTGAGAGCCCAGGCTTGAAATGATGTGAAGTCAGGTAGAGGAAGCAGAGAAGACAAAACAAATTCTGCTAAAAAGAGACGAGAATACAGAGTGTTAACAGTGTGTTGCCACCCAGCCCGCTGCTTGTTGCACCCTGTTTGCATGGCGCTCACATCCTCTGTGGAGAAGTTCTGTCAAGTTTGGTCTGGCCTGACCTTTTCACTCTCTGGGCACGTTTACAGCTCTCCAATACCTATCAAAATATCTGCTTTCTCGCTGCCTGGCTCTCTGCCCCCAGCACAAACTTGCATCACATTCTCCATCCTTTCCACATCTGTACCTCTCTCTCTGGTTTATTATTCTGACTCACACCCCTATGCTAACCCTCAAAATTTCCCCTCTTTTGTCACTCAGTGCTCATTTGTAGTCCTTTTGTTTGCTGTCTTTCTCAATCTTGAACCTTTCCCTTGAGCGTGCGAGTCTAACGCTGCGGGGTCCGTCTTTGCAGAAACAGCCATGTGGGAACTCAGGGCAAAAAGTGGCAGAAAGAGTGGGAGTGACAGAGGCTGTTTTGCATAAGCATGGATAGATTCTTCTTTTTGTCTTTGCTCTTTAACACTATTATCAGTTATGTCTCTTTAATCTGTGCTCAATTGTATTCCTTCCCTTTATCATTTACCATGTCTCTGTCTCTTTTTGTTATCTCCTCCAGACAAGATGGAATTCATGTGGCTCTACTCCCTGTGCCAGTGTACGGTGTCTGTAGCTGTAATTGTGGTCAGTGTGAGGTTGTGTATTATGGTCAGTGGAGAGAGAGCTAATGGATCCCTGCTCCAGCCCGGGAGTGTCTCATGCTGTCTACGCCTCTGCCTTGGCTGGGTGGGGGCTGTAGGGGGTGCAGTGGCAGTCCCTGTGAACGTGCTTCTAAACCTAAGAACCCGACAGTGTTTTTACACCTGCATAGCCCTGGTTTGCAGCCCCCTGGTGGTCAGGCAGTTCACCATGTTCCTGTTGCTGCTGCTTACACTGGATGGACACCTGACGCTTCAGCTTGCAGACAGGTGAGTGGAACAGAAAGTTGAATCTAAGCAGAGTTTAGGGCAAACTAGAAAGCACTTGGAGAGCGCAAACCTCTGCCAAAGTAGCTCACATATTGCTGTTACATCTATAAGCAATTGTTCCATGATAAAGTTACCATCATTATATGATCCCTCAACCCTGAAAATCCAAACCTAGCACTCAGAATCATGCTGATATCATTAGTTAGACAGTTATTAAGCAAAAACTTTTGTTTGCTAATAGCAGTTATCTGGATCACCACTAAAATTGATAATTTTTAGTTTTGTCCAATACCAACAGCTCCTGACAATTTCAGCAAAGTCCATCTGGTAGTTTTTGAGTAATCTTGCTAACAAACAAGCAAACTGAAAGACAAACTAAAAGACAAACATACAGCAGTAAAAACATAACCTCCTTGGTGAAGGTGATAACACCTTATTCTACAATAAAGCAGTGGTTATCAGCTGGTGGTTTAGGACCCAAAAGTGTGACACAGAGCTGATTTTCAGGATGTCTGATGCGTGCCTGGGAAAATATGAAGCAAATTGTCTTTTGAAAGTTCAGTTAATTTGAAATGGGGTTATCAAGGTACATTCTAATATAGTCCGTGAGCCAGAAGGACTTGTCGTTAGCATCTTGGGAGACAAATGCTCAGAGTGATTTTTGGTAAGGTATAAATCTGAAGAGTTCAAAATATTTGACAGCTTTGCACCAGTGGTAGCTAAATGTCTGCTATCATGCATTTTATATCAATGCCCTTAAATAAAAATGAAAAGCATCTCTTATAAATTACAACATATTTAGTCAGTTGCAAATGTGGCTTGAAAATGATTTCTTGGATTTATTGTAGTATCAGGTGTTCTTAATAACATAACAAAAGTTGATTAAAATCTGACCTCTTGAAGGTCTCATTTTCAAAATGGCGGGTGCTTGCACCTTAAAATCACCATTAATCCTTTTTATTGATCTAAGACAAGCAATTTCGGTGCCCAACCCTATGTTTTGGTAATGTAACAATCCAATTAGCCTATTTAAGTTATTGTGAAGTGCTTCCAAATATAATAATATCTTAAAGCAATTTTTTTTACCGTGATCATGTTAAAAGTGATTAAAATTCTCTTCAGTAATTTAAGTAACTCTTTAAGTAATTGGAAATATCTCTTTTCTTCAGAAGTCATCAAACAGGGCATTGATTTCACATCTGATTCACATTCTGTGGTTTAGGAGCTTTCTTTTGATACCAATACAAATTGAATGCCTTATTTCTGTGTGGTTCTCAAAAATTAGTCAAAACAAGCCCATGTGAAGGCTCAGTACAGCTTAACTCCTTTTTATTTCATAGCCTTTTTTTCTTTTTCACCATTTTAAATGCTTTTCACTTTCTTTGAGTTGTTCCATTTTTTAGTATTTTTAACTTCTGTCATGGGTAGTCACTGTGTTTTCACTGCCATTAATAGATAACATTTGTAGTTATGCTAGTGTAAACAACTTCTCCAGAAAATACACAGTCTGTGCTATATTTTTAAACTAAGTCTGAAAGAGAGAGGTTCAATTATAAGGGTGCAGTTCAATAAGGGGAAAACAGCTTCAAGAACAGAAAAGATTCAAGTACTGGAACAAAACTAAAGGTCCAAATGAAATGCAAACATGGAAACTCGCTGCAAGAATTAAAAACAAATGAACTAATGGCAAATGCAAGTTAGAAATGAAAGAAAAAGTTTTAAAGTATTAAAAACATATTCTAGTTTTTCTGGAGTACTTCCGTTGTTGTACTTGATAATGCAGGTCTGCTCTTGCAGGTTTTTTTGGGGGTTTGGATTGTATTGGGCTTTGTTTTGTTCTAATCAATGTTTTGTATTTTCTTTTTTTTCTTCTGTGTTTGCATTTCATTCTGACCTTTGGTTTTGTTTTCTTACTTGATTTTTTTATGTTCTTGAAGCGGTTTCCCTCTTATTGACCTGCACTGGGCTGCTGTAGGCCATTTGCCCTTGTCGATCACCGTATCAATGCTTTTCATAGATCAGACGCACTTTTCCAATTCCCCACTTCCTGCATGGGTGAGCTCATCTATGAATTGCACTAATTCGCAAAACAAATCTCAGTTTTAGACACTACCCAGGGCCTTGCTTGCTGCAGATAAAAATGTCATTGCTGTTGCACAATTAGAAAATACAGCAACAACAGCTAAGTCTTAATTGTAGATAGTAGTGGAATATTACCAGTAACCAGATTATATTAGCATATTTTCACACAAAAGGTGACATTTTAAGTAAATATTAATTATGTGGTTTTGGCAAAGTGATGATAGGCATGTTTTTTGCCACATCTCATTCATTTGTGTTTTCTGATATATCTGGTACTTTTTTTTTAGTAAATAAAAGCTGATTATGCTGCAGTTTGAACCCTTTAGGCTTTATTAAAGCCTCTTTGTCCATAAAAATGCCTCTGAGTATGAGCTCTTTGCATGTCACTGATCTCACGCCCCTTGCTTTCCTTTCAGCAACAGTACAATTTCAGCTCCATTACGCTTTGCAAAGCAGTTTGTTGTGGTTTGTGGTTTATCTATTTCTATATATACCATCACTTAAAGACTGCTTTTCAGAAGGCATTATGTGATACAGTTATTCAACTGCATAGAGTATAATAATGCTGACTCTGAGATTTGATAGCTCTTCAGAATACTCCTCTTTAGTGCACTATATATTGAATTATGTGATTTTAGACACAGCCAAAGAGGTTGTTTTCCATTAAAGGGCTCATAATCCTACATATAGTGACAGCATAACTTCTGTTAGATGCATCATGCTCAGTCTTTCAATCACAAACACGTACACTGATTAAATAGCCTCCCATGAGTGTGTGTGGGAGAGGTTGAATAAAGTGGGTGGTGAGAGTCAACAAACACTTAAGCGTGTTTGCAGCGATATAGGAGGAAAATCAATACGAGGGCAGAAGGTAAGAAAAGCAGCAAACATGGCAAGATGTTCCATTGTATAAATACTGTTGAATCAAACCAGGCTATTTGTTCATGGCCCATACACTTTTTTTTTATCATATACAATAAACAGCCAAGGAAAAGAAAAGGGTGAGTAAACATATAAGCTCAGAAGCTCTGAGATGTTTGATTGATGGTGAGCTACAAATCCATCCTTTGAGAGTTAGAGAGTCAGTCTGTCTCTTATCATTTAAGCAGTTTGCGTGAGTGAGGGGGATTTTTGTGAACAGCACTTGGAGTTATTTTCAAGAGGAACCACTTCAGAAGCTTGCTCATAAATGGTGTAACTGGTAAAACAGATCTTTCTAAAAAGTCAGGCGGTCAGTTCTTGATCCAAATACACTTTTCATGTAAGTAATGGAGTTATCTTGTCTTTGTGATTTAACCCAAGAGGGACCAGATTCCATATCTACTAAAAAAGGCCATGAGTGGTAATTTTTACAGATAGATTTCAAACTCTATCATCTCTCACACAAAATACAAAACATCACAGCAAATTGAGAAGAGATAATGTTGGTGTTGGTAAAATTTCAGTGAGTGCAGAGTTGATTATTCCCTGGATGGAGTTAAATTTCTGAAAATTTACTCTCAATAGAAAAAGAGTTGGAGTTCAAGAAAAAAATAGGTGTCAGTAAATCAAATTTTTAGATGTCACTGCAGTAATTTTGACTTTGCAGTAGGGTTGTCACAATACTAAAATTTCAAACTCGATATCGATACGGAAGAAGATATTCGATACCCGATACCATTTCCGATACCGCAAGAATAAAAAAATGACAAATACTTAAAAAGGCATAAAAAACATTTTTTTAACATGAAAAACAGAGCTGCAGATGAATAATCAATGAAATAAACATAACTAAATAATAAGAAAATGAATAAAACAAGACAAGACTTCCCTTGAAGCTGCTGCATGAGTGTTTGTTTTGTTATTTTGTACAACAGTTTCTTGATGGAAGAACATACTGTGTATTTAGCTGCATGAGAAGTTGTTGGAACCCAAGTTTCCCCACCGTGTAAATGGGTGCTTGATCCTTACAGAGGAGCTCTGTTCATTTTCAGAGCTTCAGGAGACTTGGGATCATATTTTCGTAGTTTTTTAAACAGCAGTGGTAGAGTTGGCTGTAATTTCTTAGGCTTAGCGGCAGGTCGACTTCTCTCTGCTTCAGTCTGCATCTTTAATAGAAGAAAACACATTTGAATTTTTTTTAGTAAGGAAAAATTCATGCACTATTGCCACAGCCATGAGGACCAACTTGATCAGGTATACTTGGGTATAAGGAAATTCTCAAACAAGAAATGACAGCAAGATGTTATACATTGAAAATATTTTAGTTGCTTGGAAGCTGATGCTGTAGTTCCATAGTAGCTTACTAATAGCTTTTCACTCTTGTCGATTACATTTTAGCTCTAAAAATCATTAAAGAAGGTTCATTTGTTAAGTTTATCACAAAGAGCAGGTCATGTAAGTTTCCTAATTTTTTGTTATTTACAGAGCTTATTATCAGAAATTATCCTAAGCACAGTGAGCTTGCTGTCAAAGGAACCAGTATAATGCTAACTTTTGAGTTGGCCTACAAAAAATGTCACTCTTGCACCACTCTATAAAACAATGATGGAATACAGTGTTGCGTTTGCTGCAGAAGCTACTGCTCCTCTACCACCACCATAAGCAACAACTGGACATGAAGCACAGCATACATCTTCCTCTTGTTGGGCCTACGGTCAGCCAACATGTTATTTAAGTGTGAGAAGGGCCAGAACAGCCATTATGACCTTAAGAGCTTGAGAGATCTCTTTTATTTTTCTGGGGGGGAGTAGTTTAAGGATGCAATTAAATTTATATGTGCACAGTTTTTATTAAAATGGCATTTTATTGTGTCCTTATCCAGGTACACCTCTGTGATGACCCGTCAGCGAGCTCTCTGTGTGGTTTTGCTGTGCTGGGTGTGCTCCGTTCTCTCCGCCTTTGCCCAGTTCATCGGCTCAGACGTCCTCGACTCATGGGAGAATGTAGGGATCAGCTCTGGCACAGCTGGTCACGAGCTGCTGGACAACCTGACCACCTCTTCCCCACCCTCCAAGTATCGGCATGAGCGCATGATCATTGGACAGTACCTACCATATGGCGGCTTCCTGTCAAAGTTTTACATAGAAGACAAACAAAACTTCACCTATGCTGAGATTCACAGCAACCACTGGGGACTTTGTGCCCCTGGTACGATACTAAGTCCTGAATTCTTGGTCTATGTGCACGGTGTGACAGTTTTCATGCTCCCTTTAGTTTGCCTGGTGGCTGTCTACCTTGAGCTGCTGTGTACCAAGCCCAGTAACACTTCATTTAGTCATGCAGACCCCCCTAAACAGGACTCCAGCCGGCTCTATTCCCTGGCTTTATCCCTTTCCCTCTTGGTTGTGCTGTGCCTCCCCCTGCACATTATCCATGCTGTCCTGCTTTACCAGCCCAATACAAACCTCCCTTCCTGGGCTCACGCTGCCGCCGCCTTCCTCTCTCAGCTGTACGGCCTCGTGCCCCAGGTGCTCTTCACTCCTCCTCGGAAACAAGAGGGGGGTGAACAGGCATCATTTCCTCTCGCTGTTCCCCGTCTCCCACCTGCAGCGGCGTCGGTTAGAGGAAAATCAGTGCGTATGGTGCTGTGTGAGGCAGTGCAGGCGGCTCCATGGGCTTCTGCCAAACACTCCCTGAAAGCCAAAGTGTGCCCTGAGGTCTGAATCCAAGACAAAATGGATGGGCTAGGCTAAGGACAGTGGTGGAGAAAGTGAATAACTTCATTATCTTAGCCTAAGTGTAGAAACTCAAATATGGATTGCTCTGTCAAATTATTACTCCAGTTAAATCACTAAGCATCAAGTGAAGAAAACCCTCTTTTTTGATAGTGAATCAATTACAATAAATATTGATGTTACTTTATTTCTTGGGGCACCTGTAAGTCATTGGCTGTTGGAGTTGTCGTAACTTTTCTACACCATTCAGCACCCCTGACTTAACAACTTACCTTTAAAATTTAGAAGTGCACAAACATTGTTATACTTTCACAGTGCAGGAGTGCTGTCTGGATGTTCAAACTTAAAACAACATAAATCAGTCAAAAACCTCAAATGTGGATAAGGTATGGCAAAAAGGCCTCACGCTCTTTTTACGGTTGACGCATAAACAGGATCATAAGTGTCTGCATAGCCAGCTTGACATCCAGAGCCGACCCTGGCCATTACAGCCCTGGGCAAATTATGATTTGCCGCCTCAACAGCCAAATTCAAAGGATTCTACTCAACGGTGTAAGCCAAGTAAATGAGCAAAGACATTTCTATTCTGCTTCAATTTGATGCCATTTTAAGCATTTAAAACACTTCATATGCAGCCAAAGAGCACACTGCAAACTTAAATGGTGTGTGCTCATCTCATAATACATTTAGATCTAAAATTACCAAATATGTCACATAAATTAAGCACTTCTGTGCATTTCAGTCACTCATGTTAATCAAAAAAAGATTTATTGTACTTTTTGTTGTTGCTACTATTAATATTATTATATTATCAGTAATCTTTGAAGTAATAAATATTTTTGATCGATATTCACATTGACACTTTGCTTATTTGCATTTATTTTTTTGTTGTGCTGCACTTTACCTTCCATTAACTGTCACTGTCTGTATTTAATTTATTTTTTGATGTAAATGCCGCTCATCTTATCTAATCCTGCCTCATGTGATCTGGTATGACAGTAAATTCAGAAAAAGTTACTTTTTCATATCAACATTTTTTCCACCAAAAAAACAAACAATTTCTCCTTAACTGAAGACTTTTTGTAAATAGTAATCCAAAATTCTGATTGATCAGTTTTATATTCAAAGAGTGCCACGACGTGATGATATGTTGGGCTTTTAAGTTGAATTGTTTTTTTAATACTTTATGCATTGATGGTTTTTTAGACATCGTTGGCCTCATTCACATAAAAAAAAAAAAAACAATGTAATGGTCCTGGGGCAGCTTGGGTCCATGATATTATCCATGCAAAAAGCATAACCAAGCCTTCAGCTGGAAAATTGTTGTATTTTTTTGACATAGACATCTATCACCAAATGAACTGCAAGATCTGAGTGATACTTGCTCAGTGTTTGCTTCATGTTCAACCATGGAGATGTGACACATCCTGGTATGGCAAAACCACTGAGAAAAACAAGCAGAACAAAATAGACACAAACACTTCACTGTCTTTTGGATTGTATTTGATGGTGCATTTCCCTTGAATGGGTTCACTCTCCTCAACTCTGCTTCTCTTTTGAGACACTGCTGAATGTTCAGAGAGTCTTGTCATTAAGCCACAGACTGAAAGCCGATGCACCTCCTCTGTTGTTTTTTAATGGCATCACGTTAATTTTGGTCAGCCCAATATGACAACCCTGCTTAATTTGAGGAGGTACCATTAAAGTACACTCAGTGGCTACTTTATAGGGTACACTGAGCAACTGATTGTTAATGCAAATTGCTAATCAGCCGATCATATTGCAGCGAATCTGTGTATTTAAGCATGTAGATGTGGTCAAGACAAACTGCTGAATTTAGAACTTGAACCAGAATGGAAAAGAATAAGGAAATGTGCACATGAAAAGAATAGAAACATCATTATACCCATCAAGTCTGATCTGATGACTTGCCTCCCATTTCCTAAGGTGCTTTTACATATTTGGTACATATATGGTACATACTGCTTGACTCTATATAGTTTTGGCAAGAGATTTATTGAAAACAATTTCAACCAGATATTATTTTAAAAAAAAAGGTCAATCAAAAAATATTAACAAAAAGAAGAGTAAACTCTTTTGTAAAGTGTCTTGAGATATAATTTGTTATGATTTGGTGCTAAAACAAAGATTGGTTGATTAATTGATTATAATGTTGCCTCCATAGTTTAAGCAGTTAGCATGAGCTGTGCTGATTTTACACATTGCCTGTGTTATTGTTGACTTTCCAAACAAACATCCAACCAATAAGTGGTCTTTATAAGCTCAAGATTTATGTATCATTTTCTCTGCTTTGCCTCTGCCAGCACTGCCCTGAATTGATACGACACTCATGCTTTCAACCGTCCATCATCCTTAGTATCCAGTTTTTAAACAAACACAGAAGGACTGAAATCTGCTTCTTTTGTGCAAAAATGAAAAAGTATTAAAGTAACAAGATATGATGTAAACATGAGCACTTTAACTCTATTAAAGTTCTTTAACATCTTTATGGATGTTACTGGCAACTCGGGCTATTGTGGCAGCTTATTCAAAAGTATTTTTTCACTTTACCATTTATTAATAATCAAAACTGACTGTTGGGCTGCATGTGGTCCTCAGGTTGCCCGTTGCCCACCTCTGATCTAAGTGGGTGTTTTTCACTGTCAGCATTTGTCATCACCTTGAAGCAATCAAACACATTTATTCCCTCTCTGTTTGTGTGAGTGTGTTTTACAAAGCAGCTTGCCCACACAAGAACATATTCAGCACTCTGCTGCTTGTTGTGGGCTTTTTAACTAATCAGAAACCCTGCGTACACACATTATGAATAACTCTGCAAATGAAAAGGCCAGTTAATTATCAGGTCCCACACCAAATGTCAGTTTGAAAAATTAAGTCTCCAGATGATGACTACCATCCTGATCACAGATGTCTTGTTTTCTCTCAGTGCTCTTCCTGTGGGTCTTATTCTAAGCCTGTTCTAAGTCTCTGCTAAGCCAACCCACCGGTAATGTAGATGTATGAGTGACAGCATTTAATTAACATTCAGTAATAACATAGTGGTCCATGGAGGACTCTGTATTGTTGGGGGGAAACATCATTAACCTGGTGGCTGTTTTGATTAAACTTGTAAACACAATGTAATGCTCTCTTTTAATAAAAAGGGGCCTTACTTGTACTAATTTGATTGTTCATCCTGAATTGTGCCAGTACTAGAAATCACATGACAGCCATTTTGACAATAGCCTGGGAAAACCCACTGGTGTTCCCACTTCGTGGTACTGTGTTCAAGTTTAAATGTAGGGAAAGTCTGTATCGTTTTAACAGAAAGGCCAAAGGATAGTACATTACCAAAGACGGTAAATTTTAAGTAAACATAGTCGTAACCAATGAATCAGCTTTACTACACTAACACTTCCACTGACAACACGACAGGAGTAGCTAATTACAAGCTATATTCACTTTTTTTAGACATCATCATTATTATTGTTATTATTATTATTATTATTGTTATTATTATTATTAATTTATTATTATTATTATTATTAATTTATTATTATTATTATTATTGTCATTATTACCATTGTTAACAAAATCACCATTACCAAACACATTTTAACCCCAGCCAATGCCTTTATTTGTGTATTTAATTAGTATTTTGTTTACTGCTCAGTCTGTTTTACCTTTCTACGTATAATACACATTTGTGCTTTTGTGAAATTATTGTTCTTTGTCTCGTTTTTTTAATTTGCCTTTTATTAATCCTTTTGTCACTGTGCCACATTTGCAAGGTCAGCTTTTCTAAGGTTATATCAGTAAACTTTACTCAGCCTACTAAGCAATACACTGACATACATTTTGAGAAATTATTTTTTGTCAGCTTCTAAAAACGGCTTTAATTCCATATGATTTATTTATTCATTTTGAATTGGATCCCCATCGGTTGTCACCATGGTTGCAACTTTCCTGGGGTCCATAAAACAACACTTAACATGCAAGAATGATCAAATACAAAAAATCATTTAGTAAATATGATGAGAGTAGAAATAGAAACGCCATCATAACCCACTAATAGTTTAAAAATAATCACAGTATCATGATGACATGCAAAGATGGTTAAAACAATTTAACTATAAACTCATTAAACTGGACTATTCTGCTAAAGACGATTAGAATTATTTACATTGATAGAGGTAATTAAACAACTGTTTTAAGGGTCCCGTATCAAAGAGATTTACTGTGCTTCTAATTTCATATAAAGAAATATTTTCATCATCAAAATCATGTTTTGTGAGTTAACAGTGCTTCCAGTTGCAAATGAACAAAAAAAGTTGCCCAATAATAACGTGAGGTTGCACATCTTACCTCATCAGTTCACCTTGTTCCTGTCTTCCCTAATCCGTTATCAATTCATCCACTGTTTCCTCATGAGTTGTGCTTCTCTTCTCTCCTTTATTCTGGGAATACTCTCCTTAAATCCCCAGGGTGCTGGTTCCCACGTTAGGCTGCAGCACAGACGCCGAAGGTGTGTAGGACTATAGACAGTGTTGTTAGCCGTAATTTAAAAACACACCATCTGCTCTATACTGTACATATCTATGAATCCACTCAGGTCTTTTACTCTGTTTTACGACCATGACATGGTGCTGTGCTGCAGCTGTGCACAGCTGCTCCCACTCTTTGCAGAGGAGAGCGTAACTTACTGAGATGCTCCCATACTTGATTACAAAGATGACTGCATGACTGAAAAGCTATGTGACTTGGAAAACAACAACCCTGTAGAGCTACTGGAAAATGTAACTAAGCTGATGGCGCTATTTATATTGACTTCACTGCCCATCACTTCTTAATGTCTGCTAACAGCATGAGTCCCCTTATTAACTAACTGTAGCTTTAGCATTAAAGTGGCAGAATTTCAAGTCTCCTGCTCTGTAACAATTGACTAATTTTTATATATGTAATAAAATTCTACCAACCACCATGTAGAACATAGGTAAACACACCGTTTACTACATGGGCTTAAGAAGGTTTAAAAAGTGGGTGGTACGGGTCTGAGGGTCCTTGTCCAGAACTGTCTTTACAGTATAGATGTCACTTACTGCATTTAGTGCATTTTAAGACTTCAAAGTGACTACAAGGGAGAGGATAAAACAATTAATCTTTATTTACACATTATTATTATTATTAGGCTAATATTATTAATATTATTACTGTGAAGTTGTTTCCCCCAAATGATTAAAGTCTTTCAAGTCACCAAACATCTGTGAGTCTGAAGTAAAAATGATTCCAAAATGATTTCATGCAGCTGGGCTAGTCCACAGAAAGGGTGCCATTTGCTTGTTGTGACTAAAATGATTATTATTGCATCATTATTTTTAATACCAACCCAAATAGAATATTTAATTATCCTAAATATGCACTGGTCTGCCTCTCTAATAAGCTTTTAAGAATAATACTGATTAATTTCTCTTTCTCCATATTCTAAAACTTCTGTTTTAGAAAAAAATGTTTGTTTTTATGGCTGCTTATGCATTCGCATACTTAATAATTGTGCCCAACGATGACAATATTTATGCACACAAGGTGTAATGTTTGAAATGTAATAACCTTTAAAACCTATATTTTAGCTCTAGAAAATAATACAATTAGCAGAAAACAGCAATAAACACATCAGGGTGTATTTACTTGAAAGTTGTATGAGTTGTATGAGTGTTTGTATGTGACAGTTTTGTGTTTTGTGCCTTACTTCAGCCATTGTTTATTCTTAATTTTGGACTTTGGTACAAATAACTTGTTTCTATTTGAATTGGTATAAAATCACATGGTCAGATTGACTTGACCCATGGCCCCTTTCTCATGAAACAACTGTATACCCCCACCCACAGTCTGTTAAATGTCTGTTTCTCCTGAGTTACAAAAATAATTTAGTGTAGAAAAACAACATGTTACTTTTCCACCTTGAAACATGTAGTAGTTCTCAAAGTTTTGTCTATCTTCTTGCTGGCTCATGCTGTTCTTTTGTCTTCTTAGCTGAATTTAACACCATCTACAACTGTCTCTTAACCCTTAACTGTTGAATCAAAAAGTATGGAGACTGGCAAACTGGCTTCTTTTGAGCTTAAGGCCAGTGCATGAACTGGTGGAGAAATGCTTCTTGAAAGAAAGTTGCAGCCTGTAGCCAAAGTAACATGGTGCTAAAAGGAGGAAACAGGGCAGGTGTGGGATGGATGACATCTTTCCAGTCAATAGTCATTCCAGAGTTAGACTGACTTTAAAACTACAAATTTTAAGGAGGAAAAGCATTTGCATTTTGCACTGTTGGATCTTAAGAAGGTTCTAAGTATAGCTTCAAAATACAAAAAGAAAAAATGGGAGCAAGAGACAAAAAAAGTAAACAATTTTTTGGAAACAATATCAGCTGATCAAAAGTTTAAGACTATAGCTCAGAAAAATCCCCAAACCCCTCAAAACAGAAATAAAAGTGTCAAAAAAGGACTCAGTAATGAGTAGCTCCATTGTTCTTGTTGATCATTTTAAAAATGTGGTTCGGCATTCTTGATGCAAGTGTTTCCAGGAGACTAGTGGGAATGTTGCTCAAAATAAAGATGGCTTCATGAAGGACATCCACTGTCTGGAACTGATGTCCATTGTAAACTTCCCTCGCCATCCATCCCTAAATGTTCTAAATCAGATTTAGATCAGGAGAACATGCAGGATGGTCCAAAAGAGTAGCGTTATTCTCCTAGTAGAAGTCCTTTGACACTGTGAACTGCAGCGTTGTCCTGTTGTCATTACCACACAGACAAGGACCCTCAGTCACTACCACACAGACAAGGACCCTCAGTCATTATCACACAGATGAGGACCCTCAGTCATTACCTCACAGATGATGGCCCTCAGTCATTACCACATAGACGAGGGCCCTTAGTCATTACTACACAGACAAGGGCCCTTAGTCATGAGGGATGCCCGCTGCAACATCTCCACATAGCCAGCTGCCCTTTTGATGCCCCTGCACAACCTGAAGCTCCATCGTTCCACTGAAATAAAGGTTAAACGTTTCCTCAGCAGAGAATAAAACTTTCTTCCCCTGTTCTCTATGTCCCATATTTGTTTCTTCCTTGCAAAGCCCAAACAGCCCATTTTGTGGCATTGAAGGAGATGTGGACTTTGAAGACTTTTTTTTGTTTGTTTTTGAAGCCCTTCCCTTAAAGATGTGATCTGTTGGTTATTGGGCTGTAGTCAGCATCAGTTATGGCCTTAATTTAGATCGAGGGTCATCTCATATCTTGACAAACAGCCAATCTGATCCTCCAGCTCAGTGCTGCAAAATTTTTTTGGGTCTACCGCTTGACTATTTCATTCTACTCTCTGCTCTTACTAGATTTTGGCTTTTAAAGGCTGTGGTCTTAAACTTTTAATCATCTGAAAAGAGCATGATTGACTTAAGTGCAGTTTTCAATAAATTGCTTGCCCAAATTTTTTTGCCTCTCACGTCCATTTCTCATATTTGTATTTTGAATCTGTACTTAGAACCTTTTTGAGATCCAACAATGGAAAATGCAAATTCTTGCAATCTTTCAACTGATTTTATGATTTTGATCAGCATTGCATACCAATGTCCTTCCAGATTTTAACTGTTGTCTTGTCAGTTCCTATTTACCCCAGAAGTAGAAGTGACATTTGCCAAATTTCTTTAACTCACAGAACAAACATCATTAAACACTACAGAATTCAAAACAATCGAACTGACATTTGGAATAAATGGCAGCTGTGTGAAAAACACTCACTACCTATCTGCTCTGCATTCACGCTTTTGTTCTGTTTTGTTGTTCGTCAACCATTTTCCAGCTCTTAACAGATCTTCTTTATATCAATTTTCTCTTTCATCATGTCTTTCCAGCTCCCCCATGTACTCTCAAACAATGCACTGAGTACAGTATGTCTTTCATCAGGAAAAAAGCAGCTCTTTGACTGAAATATATTATTGACAGAGAAATCTGGTGAAGGAAAAAAAAAAAAAAAGATTTTTCCAGCTTCTTTGGCTCAGCTACCCATTCAATTGTTCTGTGTGCCTCTCTGCTTCCTGATTATGCTCAGCCTCGACTCACTCAGCCACCTCAATCAATGCCTCATGCTATGCTGTCGCTCTGTACACACCCCTTTGCCTTGCTTGAGTCCCACCGCCAAGACCAGTGAACATAAGCTGCATTCGCCTTCCTACAGGGTCACCAGGGTTGGCTTTACAGATGGATAAAACTGTCCAGCATCCAACTGAGGTCTAATCCACCGCGTAGCAGATAACATGAAAAAAATGTCTTTGGATGGACTTTTATATCTTTTGCGACTCGTAGAAAAGATATATGACTATCATAAAAGGGTCATAAATGGAAGATTCTCTGATCAGAACCTGTTACAGGACATTGATCTTGAAACTAGCATCATGGAGAATTACTTAGTCATAGATTTTTTTCTGTTGTTAACAGGCTGGATTATAATAGCATGTCATAAACTCAGGCAGGAACACAACTGACTGTTATCTGGCTTGTCCTGGTCTCATTTTTGCTTATGTCTATTGATTGGATAATCACCCTTTACGTTCTTAGCAGTGGTCTGATTGTCATCAGGTGTAGCAGGAAGGTATCATTGTTGTGGTCAGATGATGGCCAGTTTTCCAGCAGGCAGTCTTCAGTGACAATACATGCAATTATGCATCAATAAGTTCATGAGGTATGAAATCTTTACATCTTTCTTTGAGGAAAATGAACAAAGTCTTGAGTTAAGGAGCCATTTTCTTATATTTCTTTCCATGAGGAGAAGTAGATAAAACAATATCAAAGAAACACAAGCAGAACCAGACTGAGTGCTGTGAGAAAAACAGGAAAACAACACCTTTTTTGAAGGACGCACACATCAGGAGAAAACATTCCCCATTTTATTACTCATCGACCACAGCAGGTCTGATAACAGAGGCTACCTGAGCTACCTTTGCGTCACCATAAACTGAAGATATGTCCACTGTCGATTTGTGTGTTTTTTGTGTGTTTGTGGCCACAGTGTCAACTCATGCTGGTAGCGCTTGGCAAGTCCATTACTTTGATTGCCGTTTGACAATCTGTCTTTATGACAGGCGACCGTGGAGCCTCTGCATCGATGGAAGAGAAACACATCGATCTATCACCCAGCGACCTCCGGCGGCTTTCAAATTTAGCCCCGCACACAGATGGACATGTTGAGTGCTTCTCGACAGAATCGGGTATTGATTGCGTGGAAGTTAATGGCAGAGTCATATTTTTCTGTGTGCATCTGACTCAACCCTCCTGTCGGCCTTTCTTCCTCACTATCTGTTCTTATGATTCATTAGCGTCGCTGCAGAGCCTTCTGCTTTGTTTATCTTGGGCTGCCAGTTCTCACTGGTTTCTTTTCTTTTTATCTTCATCTCATCCACCTATAATTTTACGTCTCCCTTTGATGTTCTCGTATGCTTTGTCAATTGTTCCCCTTTCACAGCATTTTCAAGAAAACAGCACCTGTTTGAAAAACAAATCCAAAAACCAGCCTGATCCCAAAGATTATTTTTGGATCTTTTTTTTATTTTGTCGTGCTTTGTATCTTTCCCCAATAAAGAAATAGTTAGCTATATATCAACAATGACACATGGACTCTAAAATAAACAAGAGCGAAATAGACAGGAGAAGAGACGACTAGGCACAGGAGACGAAGAGAAAGAGAGAGAGAAAGAGAAAAAAGAGAGATCGGGAAAGAGAGGAGAAGGTAAGAGTGAAAAAAGACAGCAATTTCTCTACAGTAGAACCAAAAACAAACCATGAGAAGTGTACATTTCTTTAACATTTACAATTTTAATAATAACAACGGCAATAATAATAATAATAACATTAACAACAATCATAATTGTTCAAATAATAACAATAATTAATACAAAATCAATAAGACCTCTGGAATCTCATAAAGACAAATGATTTTTTTTATTCTTTTCTTTGTTTTTCTTTAAAGATCACTGGACAGTAGTTTGTTCGGCTTCACGCCTCTATAGGCTAATATTCTGTGTTAGTATAGTTGTTTCATAACGTGTTTCAATAGTAAACTGTTTCATATTTCTTAAAAGTTTCCTTTAATTTATGTAGCTGTTCATTTTTTATACAAATAAGGACTTCAGAGATATGTATACTTGTTCTGTTAACTGTACGTATGAATGTGTGCATGTATCGGCATGTGTGGTAGCATTCAGAATAAAAACATCCATCCACCCGCTCCCTTTTTTGCTATCGCTCCCTTTGCCCTTCTTATGACGATTTCTGAACCTTTTGATCCTCTTAATGGCATTCTAAAATAATTAAGCTTTTCTTTAATGCCTTGGCAAGTCATATTCCTTGCTCCTTTGTCAGAAACGCAGCCCAACACTAATCCCATCATTATTAGGAGCCAACAAAAGGAGGAGAGAGGGGAGAGGGGAGAGGATGGTAACAGGTGAACATAGGGAGGAGGAGATTGAGGGCTAATTGATAGCTTTCATGTGACTTTACTCACTAATGGAGTGCTCCCCTGGCAGGCGAAGAATGCTTCTCTCTGCTTGATACTATGGAGAACTGACAGTTTTGATTGCCAACCATGTGTTTCAACTAGGTTAATTATTTTTTAATGAAAGACAGTTATTTTTTTTTCCGTTGGATGCACTCACTGATGAGGATTCATGGCAGAATTGTCATTCTACAGAGCCTTTTTTGAAAAGAAACCCAAAGTAGAGCCAATAGTGGATTAATACTGTCAGATGCTCCACTGTGTTTGTAAATAACAAAGACAGCAGTGCTAAACAGACATCTCTTCACCCTAACACACATTTTTGTGTTATCTTGATCAGAATATTACTTTCTTTGACAATCCCAAAGCTTGATCCATGTGGCAACTGGTTCATGTTCTTGTGAATGTTCCAGTATATCTACCTCTCCCATTCTCAACTATGAGACCTAAAGATGCCTTTTTGAGATGTCCTCAAGAACTTTAACTACTCTAGCTGGCACTTGGATCAAGCTTTAAAATCAGCATGACCTGGATGATGGCTGAACTATTGTTCTGTCAGTCACACTCATTACAGGCCAAACAATCAATATAAGCGGGCCCTACTGCTGCGGTGTAAAGTACAAACTCCAAACTCCAACACCAAAACATGTCAGAAGCGGTGCAAAGATATATTTTTTCTTTGGTAAATGCTTTCAGTGTGTTTATTTGTTTTTCATTTAACAAAGATGTGCAGTCCAGATCTGACAAAATTGTTGCGGTTAGCATCTATGCGAGCAGCCACTTCCTGCTGTCTTCACACCTGTAGCTTTTCTGAAGGACTCGACTGGGCCATGCTGCTTTGGGCTGAGCACGATCGATGTAAATTGAAGCTTGGCAAGATGAATCTGCCTGATTTCAGGCATTAAATCAAGCAGACCCAGCTGCTGCATAAGGTTATTTGAACTGGTCACACTACTGAAAGCTATCAATTAAAAAAAAAAAATCTTCAGAGCCACTTTTGCAGCTAGAAGGACAAAAAAGTAGCTAAGAGTGGTTCTTATTGGCACAAGTAGCACAGATTTTAAAAAAGGACATTCAGTTTACTCAAAACTTCTCTGGACACAGAGCTTACACACTCCTGTGTTGTTGAAGAAGTAAATATAAGTTTTGCTCTGTGGGAAAAGACGCTTCGGCAATTTTGAAAAACTTTCAATTTTCTTGCGTCCAGCGCTCAATAGCTCCTGGTCAACTCATCAGCTCCCCCTCCCTTGCATGCAGCTTCTTCTGCCTGTGCCTGTTAAAGATTGAGCTTTGTGCAAGAGATGGTTTTCTCCAGGCGTGGAATTACAGCAGTCATCTGCCTCTAATTCCCCTTCCACTTTGGCGGCTGCACAGGCAGAGTGCCTGTTTTTCTTTGTGCTCGCTCGCTTCCCTCTCAATCAAAATAATTATGGCGTCATTTCTTTTTTTTTGTCTGCGTTCTCCTCCCCTTCTTTCTCCCGCTTGCTGTTTTCCGTAGTTTGTTCAACTAACAGTGTATATGGCACGGTCGTTAATGGCTGGTGTGTCTGTTGGCTTTCTTTTTCTCAGTCTATATGTGTTTGTGTGTGTGCAGGATATGAAGTGGAATGGATTTGAGGGATGGCTTGGCTGTGTGCGGTATCTGTATACAGTCGTTTTCAGAAGGCTGCCTGTTCTGGCGCTTGTGTAGAAGTGTGTGTGTGCATGTTTGTGTGTGTGTATACTGTATATAAGGTGGGGGATAGGGAGAGGGAGAGATAGAGGGGATGAGGTCAGAAGAAAGAGGAAGGGAGGAGTACAGGGCTACAGTAGGTATTCCTTCTTGCCCTGGCTGGCGTCGTTCCCATTAAGGAAGGCCTCCTGCACCTCGCCGTGTTCATCCAACCCACTGGCCTCATGGGTAAGATAGGAACCTGGACGACAAAAGATATAGAGAGAGAGAAAAGAGAGAGAGAAAGAGAGACCGAGAGCGACATCGGAGGGGGAAGGTTAGTTGGCAAAGCGTCACGATCATTGCAGTGCCCATGCAGCATAATCAAAACCAATCGGGCTTCATATTATTGTACCTGTGACTGATTAATTCATTAGTGAACTGATTGTTAGGTCAATACCAAGCAAGAATAGGCTCACGGGTGCGGTATGAGCCTACAGGCGGAAATTAAAGGTTGTGGGGATGACAGGTAGAGGAGGAAGAGATAATAGAGAAGAAAAAGACAGGATGGGGAGGGAGGAGAGATTGGCAGAAAAAAAGGGGTGGAGGGGCGGTTAGGTGCAAGAGAACAATGGCACTTTTGTGTCACTCAGAAACGCATTAAAGACATTTAACACCTCTGGTCTGTTTGATTAATGATTCAGTGCAGTGCGGGTTAAAGGTAGCGAGAAGTGCTCAAGTCATCCTTCAGCTGGAGTGTCCCTTCAACTGCACAAGGGTGAGTGACAACTCTTCACTGTGGAGTCTGACTGACTGGCACGCTGGCAGGCTGAAGACAAAACCTCTGATGGCTCTGTTTCAAACATGGTTTGCTTGTAATGGTCCTGTCTATGTGCTGATTGGTGGTCAAGCCCAAACTAAACGTTGACAGACAGCTTGTCCAGCCACAGGGTTAAGTAATGGCCGATTGCTGGCCTGCTATATTTGCTGTTCCCGGATCAGTTCTTGGCAGCTGTGGTGCAAAGTCAGAAGCTGCCAAGTGAGGGCACTTAAAAAGATAGGGAGTGCAGTGGGGCTGCTTTTAATAGATGAGCCTTGATACACTAACATATAGTCATAAAACATGGGGACCACACCTACATTTCCCACCCCACCCTATTTCTTCCGCTGTCTCTGCCAAGGTCGTCTATCACAGGCGGCGTCCATCGTCTCCCCGCAGAGGAGCATCACATCCTGTCTGCTTCATGCTGACAATTTTACACCTTTGTTTGAAATATGATTTTCAAGGAATCCGGGTGTAACTTGCCTGCAATTATTTTTTCACAGCATGCTTCAGGAAAAAAATGGAGGAAAAAAAACCCTGCCAGTGAAAAATGTGACAAATATTCTGATTTTCCCAGCATGCCCCTTACTTGTGAAAGTAACTTTAGTGTGAATCAGTGTGAGCGTGTGTTACCTTTCTGTCGGACAGAGCACCAGATGGTGACAATGAGGACGCAGATGACGGTGAACACCAGCAGTGCCAGGACGCCACCTATCACTGCATAAGGTACTGCGCTGTGAGTCTCCACAACTGCACCGGGGTCTGAGGAGGAACAAAAGTGACCGATAGTGAGTGTAGATGGAGGAGAAGGGTAAATAAGTAAACAACGGAGAGAAAAGTGCTGGCAGGTAAACAGACGAAAAGAAGAAGTGGGTCAAAAGAGAGCAGGAGAGATGTTGAAGGGAAAAAAGATATAAAAGAAAAATAAAGTAAAACGCCACCATGGGAGAGAGCGAACAGGGAGTGAGACGGGAGAAGAGAGAAGTCGATATCTTCCACACAACTTACATTACCACCTTTCATCACCCCCATCGCACAAAACGGCAGACAGTAATAGAATAAAATGGGTGAGAAATGGGTGGAGAAATGAAGGGGAGTGAATAAAGAAACAAGGATGTCAGCCCGCTAAAAACCCACTTCAGCCAGGCACCTGTCAAGACCACAATGCATTTTAAATGAGGGAAACTTTGAGTGTGTTTACACCCGGAGTGGTGCAGCCCAGGGAAATAAAATCAAACTCCTCACGCCTAAATTCTGTGACACTTTGTAGTAGAAAATTGAAGGGGTGGTGAGGAATAATTCATGTTACGCTCACCTCTTACCAGCTTCACACTGCTTTAAAGCAAATAAAAAACAAACACAGACCAGTAATGAAAGAAAGCATAGGTTAGTGTTGAATTTATTAGCCAGCAAAGCATTTTTGATGATTCATAACTCAAATTATTGCAGTTTTAGTAGTGGATTTATTGTTATAGGAAATTATTGAGCAAAAATGAAAAATATTTACTGGCTATGCCTTTATAAAAGACAGTCCTCATCCCACTCAATAATTCCTAATTACACAGTTTTACTGATTACAGGCAGCATCTCGGAAACTTTTATGTCCATTTTTTAGAGTTCTGTTTAATTTCATAAATCACTTGAGTGGTCACGCTCCAGGTCTGTAGTGGGTTTCATAAATTTTGAATCAATTTTAAGTATCCAAACTGATTGCAAATTATGAAAATGAAATCAGTATTCATCTTGAAAATACAGTACTTTTTTGTTTCCTAAAAAGAAGTGGTTTGGGACATGCAAGGTTCCTGATGAACAGCAATGATGTGAGGCCATAAATGTGCATTTCCTTTTTTCAAACATCATCAATGTTGAGTTTATTATGATCTTTTTTAATGGTTATCATTAAGGCTGTCAAACATTTAGAATTTCTGACTCAGTAATTAAAAGCTTAATTTTGATTGTTAATTTTTGAATCAAATTAAACTGCAAATGTAACATTTTCTGTCCATATAACCAATTCAAAGTCTTTTATACAAGTATCTTGAATTGGGAATTATGTCATTGAAAGCAAAGAAATTTACTTAATGATCTTTACTTTTTAGATTCATTATTGTTATATTATGTGATATGCATTCTTTAACACTGTCATACATAATGGGATAAGCAGAGTTGCATTAACAACTCTTTAAATTTTCAATTTCAAATTTTCAACCAATCAAACATTTATGCTTGTTTTTCTTCTCTAAGTTTCTCAGCTAAACAATTAAGCTGAGAGCTTTTCTTGAAAAAAGTTATTTTCTAAGATTTTACTTTACAGTTTTACTGCTTAAAAACCAAAAGTGCTTTACTAATGCTTCCTGTTTTGATAAAAAATAAAACCCTGCTTTTATTTTGAAAGTAATTGAGGACTTCATGTTAGGTGATCATTAGTGTAAAGACCCTGCAAACATAATACACTTCCTACAAATAAAATACAAGTTCCCTGCTGCAAATGTGATATAAAATGTCCCACAAATGTAATATTTTATATTTCTGCAGATGTATGTTATATTACTAGGGGAGAAGAGATCTACCATTTTTTTAGTTGAAAAAACTTTGCATAAATTTATATGAATAATAATCCTTGGGGTGATTGTTTATTAGAACTGGGTTTTTAATCGATTTGAATCGGTTTTCCCTTGAATGGCCCAATATTGATTCATAAAACTCTTAAATCTATCTTCTAATACGTCTTTTCTCAGTGTGTAATGCAGCCTGCAGTTTAATGTCGAGTAGTCTCGCGTGACCAGCCATTGATTTCCCCTGATGCCATGTCACTTCTCGTGTGACCAGGCGAGAGATCTCGCGAGATCTCGTCCCTCGGCGAGGAGTGTTGTTAAACAAAACATCATGGTGGGAGCACTGAAGGCACCGCCAACAAACTTTAAGGCAGATGTCTGGATGCATTTTTGATTTAAAAAACACGAAGGCAGCGATGAACTGGACAAGAGTAAAACTATATGCGTGCAGGTGACATATTGTGGAAACCCAAACGAATCTCCGAAATCATTTATCGAGACACCACCTGGAAACACAGTCTGCAAAGATGTCAGACCTGATACCCAAGCAAACACAGCTTGTGAAGGCATTTACCAGCAAACTCTCCACGAGCGCAGAAAATAACCAATGCTGTTGCAGCATTCATATGCAAGGACATATGAACATACAGCGTTGTTTGTAGCCACTTTATTTACACTGCCTGCCCTGTTTTTTGATTTGATTTAAATTATTACATTATTATTTTGGTCAGGTTATGTTTAATAAAAAGTACATGATTACTGTAACTGATTTGGGCTCAATTCTTAATGTAAACATTAATATTTTTAATAATGCACAAAGTTAGAGTTAGTTTCTACTATTTGCAGCAATAATCCTCTGAGAATCTCTTCCATATTCAAGTAAAATTGGTACCGTGGCTGAAATATCCTTAACTGAATCAAAATCAATCAAATCAAATTAAATCGTGAATCAAATCGAATTGAATCGATTTGGTAAATCTGAATCAATACCCAGCTCTATTGTTTATTGTTAATTCATTCATACACCTGCCACTGGATTTAAGGCAGTTCTTCAGAGATATCACAGGTTAAAGTGTCAAAGCAGCTCTCCCCTCTCTCTCTGTTTTCTCTCTGTCTCTGTCTTTTAAGATTGGGCTTGGGTAACAAACAAGAACTTCACGACAATGGCAGAATGATTTTTATTTCCTTCTTTGTTACTCAAAATCACTACTTTGACCATGTTTACATAGTTGAAAACTTATCAAACTTGGCACATTTTTCAGAGGTGACCAAACTTTCCACATGGGTGATACGACATGGCTTTATGGAATTGTTGAAAAAAAGGTTTTTCTCAGAGGTTACTTTCAGAGGCATGCATGAAACATGGTAGACTTAAGCCTCTGAAAAGGTTGACAAAACAGCCTCTTAGATCCCTAATCTAACTCAAACAAGATTACTACTATATTAAATGATTTAGGTAATTTTTTTCCCATGTTTCCTTCCAGGATTAACTTCTCTTTAGGGTTCATCAAATTTAGTTATTTTTTTTGTTTTCTAGGACACCTTGAAATCTGTGGAAAATGTATTATCTTTGTAGAAGACACCTGCTTTTGAATTAGTTATTTTTAATCTTTATTATATACTGTTTTTAAATTAACTAGCTGGTTTTCTCATGTATTATTTTCAAAATGCATTTTATTTATAATCTGTCAGATTTTTACATTCAGAGCTGCAGATTTGTAAACATTTGTGATTTACTATGTTGAATGTGATTGCTATGGTGTGCATCAACAGCAGACTAGCATGATGTGCTATTTGTGATTAAAAAAAAAACAATGATCATTTTAGGACTTAATCTTTTACATTTAACATGCTAACCTTGACAGTCATAGCCTATATATCAAATCTATGTTGTTTCTTTTGTTTGATATTCATTATCTAACTCTTTTTTTGTTCAACCAACCAGCAAAATTATTTCACACAAGTACTTGTGACGATGAATATTTCAGATATGGAATCTTGATTGATATTTGCAATGCTGCCCAATATGAACACATAATCAAAATTACAAAACTATATAGTGCAAACAAGGAAACCTTGAAGATACATCAGCTTCAAAAACTTCCATATGTGCAAGCTATACATTTCATGATTGCAAGTACAAACATGTTTTTGCATGAAGGAACTTTGTGTTTTACTTTCACTGCTGTATTCATTTTTCCAAAAACATCTTTAATAAAAGATGCCCCCTAGTGCTGGTTAACTCTGACGTGTCTCTTTCTATCTACAGGTATTGCACTGAATAAAGAATTAATCTATTAGTCAAGAGAACTGTCATTTATGCTAAGAACAGCCGGAAAATATTAGCTGACAAATACAGGCTCAAGGACTGATACAGAGTAAGATGTAAAGAAGGAGAAATAGTTGAAAAGTGCAAATGAATGTAATCCTTGCTTTTAAAAAAGTAGGTCTTTGAGAGTGAACTGAAATACTGGGACATCATCTTAAGCCGCTGACAGTGACAAAAGTTCTTTTATTTCTCGATCAGGATGAGAGCTTGAGTGAAAGACCCGGTAAAGCCAATAGGAGGCAAGGACACAGAGTTATTGATGCAGCTCATGGACCTTGACGGTGCAGAATTAAAACATGAATCATTAATACAGAGCCAACACATAGAAATCAGGGGAGCAGGAGGGAAAGGGTGATTGTGGAGGTGAAGTGAAGGAAGAGGAGCCGTGATTGACAGCTGGAGCGAAGACGGTGTGCTCTCAAGCATAAATTTCTTGGTCAGGTGTGTCATTGAGGGATGTGACAAAGTGCGTCACACCGCTGCTTGTATATCATCAAGTATCAGCTTATGTATGATTAAAGTGAACACAGGTGAATCTACAAGCACACAGGTCATTTGTGATTCAAGTGCAAAAAGGATCGACCACATGGAGGCCATTTACCTCTGGCATCACACGATTGGTTAAAAGTAGAAATGCTGTTTTAATGTAATTCAAGAATTTTCCCAGATAAAAACTCTCCATCAGTTGTTACCAAGCAGTTGCCAGCCTATCAAGTAGCTAATAGCTTATGAGGAAGTGGCAGAATGCTAACATTACCACAGAAATATGATGACACGATCAAAGTATTTAAAGCTAAACAGTCAAAATGCAAACCAAGAATTTACTTTTGCAAAAATGTCAGAGTTAAACTACTAAAATTCACAAATTCCCAGCTAATAGGCTTGTCTTTTTTCCCATAAGCCAAGGAACAAGATTTGATTGAAAGTAAAATGTGTTACAGAATCCATGTAAGGGAATTTCTCTGTTTTCACCTCTGTAAAAGACCAGCAAATGTTAGCTTTAAGACACTGGCAAGCTAAACTGACATCTAGGCACTGGATATTGCTCACATAGTAAACCACTGGATGCATTAGCTTACTGAGAGACAGTAGAATATGTAACTATTGTTTTATATAATTTTCTACTTTGACTTTTTTATAATCAAAAAACAGCTAATGTTAGCATTCATCAACTTCACCCAATTCTGTTTACAAGTCACTGATTGTAAAATTGACAGGAGGCAACATTTCTGTAAATAGCATGCTAATATGAACTAAAATGGGTACATAAATGAATAAATAAATAAATCAATGTTGGCATTTAGCCATTTAGCTACTGATTGCCAGAACTTAGTCTTGGACTTGACCTAGAACCTCCTTTTGGAAACTTGGATTTAAGCTGGCACCTGCACTCAACCATAATCACAATTTTACAATTCAAGAGCTGTATTGGCATAAATGTGGGACATTATTGCCAAAGCATAAAGGAACCAATACAACTTGAACATAGGCAAGAAGGACTTGACTTGCACTCGACTCAGACTTGACTTGGTATTTTCTTTAGAGACATGAACTCTGACTAAGACTCAGACCTGGTGTCCCGAGACCTACTCAAACTTGAAAATTGGTGACTAAAACTTTGAGTCTCAGACTGCTCTTGGTTAATTAAACTTAGACTCAAACTTAATCACAAAGGACTTGGAACTGTGACTCTAGCAGGTCTTATCTCTGACCTGAACTCAAACTCAAATAAGATCTAGCTGAAGAGTTACACTTGGATTTAGGCTTAAAAACTAGGGATTGACTCCGACTGGACATTTTGTGACTCAGACCTTAGCCAGACACCTCTTGATAACTAGGTCCTGATCTAGACTCAGAACCTTTTGTAGACTTGGACTTGAACATGGACTCACACTCATCCACAAAGGACTCAGGAGTGCAACTCCAACTCAGGCAATGAGGACCCAATTCTGACCCAACTTGACTCAGGCTTGACCATGACTCACCTTGGATTTAGACTCAGGATTAAAAACTGATAACTTGCAAATGACTTGAAAACTGGAGACTTAAACGTGACTTACATTCATTTTGGTAATTAGGTCGTCGTCTCAACTCAGAGCCACAACTGGAACTGGACTGGAACCACAACCTTCTTTAGGAGACTAGTACTTATACTTAAATTCAACCACAGACTCCAAACAATGACTCAAAGCTAGGCAATGAGGACTCAACACTGACTCCAATGAACTTGGACTTAACTCTGACTGAACTTGGAATTGCCTGTGAAGACTCGAGCGTGTACTGTGACTTAAAAGCTGGTATTTTAAGACTGGCTAGGACTTGAGAGTTTTGTGACTCCACAACAGCACTGCATCTGTTTGCTGATATTCTGATTTTGTGAACTTCAGTCCTATTTGAGTCACTTTATTTTCTCAGTCTTTCTCAAGTTTGAGTTACATAAGAGTTTACTGAGAAGAATTAAATACCCTCTCGACTGTTAGACCGATAGACTGGTCTGTTCATTGTTTTGCTGTGGGCTGATACACACAACCTTTCATCTTTCAGTTGCTCCTCAGATTCAATAGAATGGTCCGTCATACTCCCAACATTCAGGCTATGCAACTTAATAATTTAATCACCCCACAGCTTAATATAACAACAGTTTGGCTTCATTTTCAGCGGGCTAGATCAAAAGAATATGGCCATAGTTTAAAAATGGTATGAACTGAGCTTTTGCTGATTTTCACAGGGCTTGAAAATCAAAGATCCAGGCTCTATTACATTACCATACACCCTTCTGTTCTTAATCCTCTGCAGTCCCAAAGCTCCACAGGAAATATGAGAGTATTAAAAAGTGCTCTGCTCCTACGCCAAACCCCTAAAATGATGCATCATCATCTACCCAATGCACACCAAGTGTTAGGGCATCTGCTTTTTTCTCCTATGATTCTTTATGACATATGCCCAGCAGGTAGACAACCTCCACCTGCAGCACAAGGCAGCGGCTGCAAAAGAAGATCAAGAAGGATGCTCTCTTTTTTCTCCCCGCTTCATCTCTTTTAAGCAGAAAGGAGACGCAGAGCAGCTGAAGGTATGGAAAGAAAAGAAAAGCTGAGTGTAGCCAAGCAGACTTTCTATCTCCCGCTGTGCGGCGTTCATCTGGGAGAAAACGATTAGACAACCACCTGGAACCCTGATCTGTCTTTCTTTGGTTCTCTCACTCACTTTAAACATATTTTTGTGAATGTGTGAATGCAGATAAATGTGTTTGTGCTGCATCTTTCTTAACCCTCCCGAGACCAGCATCAGTCAGATAAAGCCTCCGTGTTTTGCTAGTTTTCTTCAACTCCCAATGCATCTACAGCACCCCCCCAAACACACAACAAACACACAAATGCTGACTGGGCAGTGCGTGTGCGGGGAGCATCAAAGAGCAAGTGATAAGAAAGGGAGAAGAGAGGGAGGATGGGTGTGTGTGCACAGTGCACATCGAGCATTTGCAGGCACATACTTTCATGTTGATGCAGGGCAAAGGAAGGTTGCCGTGTGTGTGTGAGTGTGTGGGCCACCTGAGAGTCATAAAATGAGCAGAGGAGTGAAAGACACCAAAGGAGAGTGGGAAGGTCGAGCAGAGATAGCAGAATAAAAAAGGTGTGTGTGCGTTACCTTCGGGGTCCGGGGCGGGTCTGCGTATTAGGGTTGGGGTGACGGGATGGGAGGTGATTGGTTGGGTGGTAGGAATGGGAGGGACCGTGGTAGTGACTGAGACATTATCTATAGACAGACAGGGAATGGGATAACACACATACATATACACAAATGCTACAACATGCAGTGACATTTCAACAAAGGCATGCAGGGTTTTATAGCTCAGTTACAGCACATAAAACAGGACACATGCTCTATTACACAGTGGTTGATTATTAAAGTCCCTGTACAGCAATAACAATGTACCAGATTGTGTAAATCAAACCAGTTAAATAAAAGAACACAAAAAACCAGTAAAGACAAATGAACTCTAACAGAGTTAAGAATAACACTTCTTAAGCGTCTATATGGGTCCACACCACAAAGTGTTGTTTTCACTGTTTTTGGAGTTAGTATTTCAGCTGTCATTAAGTGTAGTTGTTCACTGCTTTTTCAGTTGTTTTGGAGGAATGCTCTCCCTCAGATAATATTTTTAATGACTTTATTGTTCTATATCAACACTGCAAAGAGTATGCATTGCTGTGTTTATTCATTGTATATCAAAGGGGGAAACTAGCTGAAATAAAGATACTATGTTTGGTTAGAGCACATATAAAACATGTACACTGCAGTTATCATGATGTGGGCTTGTAGCATCTGTGGGTACTTTTACAGTCAAGGGGGACTGGCGGGATGATTGACTCTACAAGTGTCACTTACAGGTTTAGAGTTCAGAGTGAAAAGCCCAGGTTCAAATATCCTGCAATGACACTTGGATTTGATTCACTTTTTCACTTGTTTTGACATCAGCTCTTATAAAACTAAGAGTAAATTTTCAAGGTTTTGACTCCATCCAGAGTATAATTAACTCTGTCCTTGATGAAATTTTGCCAACACCAAATTTTAATTCCTGTTCATTTACTAAGAAGACTGTTATTAACCACCAGTCCAATTATCAGAGATAAAATACTTAAACATTTTTAAAGCAATGAAGTCCAAGGCAGTAGTAATTGTTCTTGAATAAAACTGTTCACAAATACAGTTGGCATGTTCATGAATGTGTGATGCCCCTGGTGCAGGAAAGATAGCTGCTGCACAAGGTTACCATGAATGAACCTCTCAGAATCAGATACTAAAAAGGCAATAACCCCACAGTAAAAGGCTCACCTGGCTGCTACTGGATCAGCAAAGCTCTTAATGTTTGAGCCACCACGGCCAGAATAAGCCTCATGTCATAGCAAGTGTATACTTTTGTTAATTTTGTCATCATGCATTTAAAAAGGGCATATCTATTCCCCTGTTATTTATGTGATCTGAAGTTTGCGTGGATATGCTGGTCCCTGCTTTGCTTGGCTCATATGAGACAAACCACTACAGCCTGTGCCCTGATATGAGAAAAACCGTAGTGCAGGCTCTCTGTCAGAGCAAGACAGGCAGAAGCCTGGGTTTCAAAATATGTCTTCTTCTGGCATAAAGGACTCTGGACACTGTGGTTTCAAAGGGTGAGGAAATTCACCTAACGCTGTGCACAAACACTGATATTTGACTGCACAGCAAATTGAGAAGAGTTTAAATTTTGGTGTTGTACAAATATATGTGAGTGCAGAGTTAATCATATTCTGGATGGGGATATAATGGAAATTAACAAGAAATAGAGTGTTATTTAAATGAACTGTGTCATATCCAAACATAAATAGAACATTTTATTTACCCATAGGCAGACATCCATACAAATAATACAATTAAAAAACATTACATATTCACAGATATATTTGTAAGTAGGACTTTTTAATTGAATAATTTCAGCGATCAATAATTTCAAATCTCAACGTCATTATATCGTCTACAGGCTCAAATGTGTGGCTTCAGTAGTCGAGGGTTATTTAGTCAAGATTATGGTAAAATACATTTTCCCAGCTATATTTAAAATACCTGTTAAAGGTCAACCTTCAATTTAATAAATTCCAGGTTTATTCCTGTTAATTCACATGGAAAGTTTCCAACTTTGAATATTCCAGAATTTTGTGACCCTAGTTATAACCTACCACAATATCTTTTTTCAGCAAAATGTTCCACCAAAAATCAAATAATTTATTACATCAACATTTACACCTTGCAGTGTTAATTTAGAGATTATACTTTAGAGGTTGAAAAAAGACTCCCTGAGAGAGTAGAATTATTATACTACATAGAAGTGTTCATCATAAGTCACACTGCAAAGTGTTAGTGTTGATGTCCCAGCTTTTGGAAAATAGTTAAATTAACTCTCTGTGGTGTGGACCCATAAAGACAAATTTGAAGTGTTAATACTAGCTCTGCAAGTGTTAATTTAACTTTGCAGGTTTTGCTGTGTGGTAGCTAATTACCAATCCTGGATGAAGGAGTGGTTAGCAACTACAAGAATAGGCTGTGAAGACACTATTGAGCTCAAAGGTTTCATACCATAGTACAGTAAGGAGTGGGGTTATGAATGAGAAACTCTAGCACATTATTGAGCCCCCCCAGTAAGACCCTGTACAAATAAAAATGATAATGGTTGAAGACTTTTCACTTAATCCATAAAGTAGTCAGAGTTTAGACTTCTTCTCAGTTACAGCAACTTAATTCCAACACAATGTTACACTTTGGAGGCAAATATCTGAGTTTGCTTTACAGGGACTTAAACAATGTTCTCTAGCCGGTCTTCCTCAGCATCCTACTCTATAAATTCACCAAGCAAAACTCTAACAGTTTGCAATAACTTTTTGGAGAGGAAGAGAGGGGGAAAGAGCTACAACAGGAGGAAAGAGTTATTTCAAATATGCTGATCAGCAATCGAGGCCGATGTCATTTCGATACGAGTGAAAAATGCTACTAATTATTTTCCCAAATAGACTGTTTGTGTGAAATGGAATCGATCTGGACTCCTGACAAGCGATAAGGACACAGACAAATTGTGTTTTCTGGCAGGCCCCTTTTTATGCCCGCAGAGGGGGTTAAAGAAGATGTCTACAATGGGAGACACATGCTTTAAGGCAGCAGCTGAAGAGAATTACACCTGGCAGCCTGACATTCATCTACAACCCCACAATTGGAATATATAGGAACACATTCTCGATTGCTGACACATTTTCAATGGCACAATGGCAGGAGAGACAGAGACATTGTCTGTGACAGATGCATTCCCAATGGAACGGTGCCATGCAGGGACTGAATCATTCAATAGCGAACAAAAGCTTGGATCTTGACACGTCCTCGGAAATCAATGGCTCAGACACAATGGTAGGTAGAGAGGGAGAAAAAGATAAGTTCATATCAGCATTAAAGACAAAAATAATAGCTAGGGAGGACCGAAAGGATGGAGGAATGGGTGTAAAGTATGGCTGTGTACGAGTGAGAAGCATGCCACTTCATCAAACGATCTGGAGTGACAACTTTCAAAGTGTGCCTGAAGTCTGAGGAAACACATGTACAAACAGAAGAACACACGCAGCATTTTTCGAAATCCATGCCGGCAGTCCCACACAAACCTCGACTACATGTTTCCACATACACAGAAATGCATAATTGGCCATGAACGCACGCCCACAAAAGCATGCAGAAACATTAAGCACAACAGCCACACAAATACACACACTGCCCTTTCCTGCTCAGGAGTAATTTATTGGTAAGTATTCCTCCATCTCTTCTCCCTTTCTCCCACTGGCCCTGAGATCATCAATCTCTTTTTGCACTCCTCTTATGTCAGCACTATACCTCCCCCATTCTGCTTTTTTCTTTTTTCCTTTCTTGAAGCCCTGCGCGGTCCTCGCCTCATAAAGAACTGAGCATGATGGGAGGAGGATTTTGCAGGGAATGAAAAGATGAGGTGAGTTTTCTTCGGACTAAAGAGAAAAAGGAAAAAGAAAGCATTTCCAAGCTGCTGCTGCACTCCAGTACAGGTGTTTCATTTGTGAGTGCAGTTGTCATTTCAGCTGGAAAATTAATGGCCAAGGGGCACTGAAATAATTAACCAGACATTGATTAATGTCTCTTTAATATTGCATATGACCTAAAAAACGATTTTTTTTGCCTCTGCACTGGGGCCAGCCGAGGTCAGAGGCATAGAGTTTTCATAATCGCGTTTGTCCATCTGATTGTTTTGACGCAATATCTCAAAAAGCTAAAAGAGATATATTCTTCAGATTTGACGCATAAATTTTGTCAGACTCAAGGGTGATAAGATTGGATTTTGGAGTTTGTAGGTCAAAGATCAAGGTTATAGAGCCTCAAGTTTCCTTTTGAATGTATTATATGATTGAACTTTAACAGATTCAATTTAACTGCACTAATATCCTCTGCGATTAAGGCTATGCTCACACATAGGTGTGTAGTTAAAAAGAAAAATCAAAAATAATCCTGTCCACGTGTGAAGTTTTTAAAACATGAAAATGCCATAAATTAATCGTCATGCTTTTTATTCCAATTTGCAAAAGCTGTTTTGTTTTCATGTCTATCACAACCAACAAGTCTGACTGGTGTTGCTTATATTTCAACAAGACACATCTGATAATCTTGATCAAATTCAGTTACTTAAAAGCAGTAATAAGTACTCGTATTGACCTCAGCATAAGCTGTTACCATGGCAAACACAGACACAGGCAGCCTTGGGTCATTAGTCAACACAGGCACTTGTGAAAGAGTAACACCAGGTCTTGTCCCAAATGGTGGCAGCATTTGTATTGGGTTTAAAGCAGCATCACAGTGAAAGAGCGACAGAAAGTTTGTGTTAACCAGTTCAGTGAAACAGTCCAGTCAGCAACACTTGGGGGCCGTCCACATGGAGACAAGTTCAGGCATATCTGCACAAGTTTTTAATCATAAAGGCATTTCGTCCACACAGATAAAGCATTTTGGGTGCCCGTCTTTGAAAACTGGTCCCAGCATGCACTAACCCTGACCATAACAGAGACAATGTTGGAAAACAGTGTCATGTTTGTGCTGCAGAACCTTGTTATGGCTTTAACGGCAAAATCTTTTGCTCCAACAGGACAACAGGACATGGAGAACCAGTGTTTGCTTACATTACTTATGTATGCCCATGCTCCACATCTCCTTTTCTGGTTTTGATGTATGTCTGCAGTAGCGTTACAGCACCACATACAAGCCTGGCATATATACTACATCATTTTCAGTGGTTTCATGTGGACAGACACATTTCTTGAAACAATGCCATCTTTACAGAGAATGTTTTAAAAATGAAAACGTTTTAGTCTCCACGTGGATAGGGCCTTAATACAGCAATTTCTGTTGCAACACATGTAAACAACATGACAAAGTTGCAGTGTGACATCCTCCCGAGGAGAGGTTGGCATTGAATGTGACATTTCAGGCCCAAAATGCTATTTTCCCTGTCCATACAGGGTATCCTAAACAGAGTTTTCCCTAAACCTAAACAAAGTGTATGGACAAAGCCTAAAAAAAATACCTGGTTAGACACTAGTGGGCCATATATTTGTCATTTGTCCCACTGATCATCCCTAGCTTGCAATATGATAGTTCAAGACTGTTAGAAGATGTATATTTTTTCTCGAACTAAACTTAAATGTCCCCTCTGGCCCAAGGATGAACTTATTGTACTTTAGTGGTCAAAAGTCAAAGGTCTTAGCCTCATGACATTTTTTTTCTAGTGTTTATAATTTCCGTGAAAAGGATTTCACAGGAACGCCTTGAGGAAATCCAGTCAAACGTTACACACATGACGTCTTTGACTTGAGGATTAACTGCTTTGATTTTGGGCGCCTCATTAATAAAAATATTTATAAATATTTTCTTCATGTTCATCATTTGCTCAAAAACATGGGAGATAAGAATGCTTGTCAGATTTTTGGTTGAATTCATCTTAATGCCTATACTCTGACTCAAGGATGAACAGTCTCAATTTTGAGTTTATAAGTTAAAAAAAATGTCACCGCCTGATTATCTCATGCTTTTGAAGTTGATTTCTCAACAATAATTTGAGGGATGGAACAGTTTCAGGTCTTAGACAACACAGACTCAGGTCTCAGGAAAAACCAATCCAGTTTTTTCCTGAAACTTGAGGCCATTTTTTTTTAGACCCAATACCTGAGGGCGTTTCTCCTGAAATCTAAGGTCATATCTTCAGAGACCTAAGACCGTTTCACCTGCCGTCTGAAACCCAAAATGTGCAACACACTCATGCCAAACTTTGGACAAATGTTCTGTCTTACTTAAGGATGAGCTACTTTGATTTTAAAGGTCAAAGATCACTCAACATTTGGCCTCAAAAATCTTTTGCTTGCAAACAAAATATCTCAAGATTCTCAGGAAGGATTTCTGCTAAACTCTGCTCAGATGTTCTGTTTGACCTAAGGGTTAACCAGATTGACTATGGAGGTCATCAGTCAAAGGTCAATGTGTTATTGATGAGGGAATGAGACATTTTAGATGGCTGCTGGCACCATAAGTATTTGGAGACTGAGAAATCCTGATGTTGAACACACTAAGTGTATAAAACAACAAATAAACAAAATATAAGATCTTTGAGGAATTTCTGCCAAACTTTGCACAAATGTTCACCCTAATGGATGAACTGGTGAGCTTTAGGTCAAATTTTGAGATTTTGGATTTAAGTCAAACTTTGCAGATATGTCATCTGTGACTTTAGGATTAACTAAGTACATATTGGTGGATCATATGTCATGTGGTATCCTAAGACTGCTCATAGGCACTTGAGGCAAACTTTGCAGAATTATTAAGGTCATATTTTCTTGTTGATCCACTTGATAAAGATGTTTCAAGAACGGTTAGAGGCACTTTTAAACTCCGCACTAATGTCCTCTCCAAGTAAAAGATCTATAGATTAGATATTGGTAGGTCAAAGGTCTAAGGTCATTTGGCCCCATGATCATCTCTTGTTTGGAAACATTAAATCTTGAGAATGCTGTAAGAGATTTCTGCTATACTATTCATCAATGTCCACCTTGACTCAATTATGAACTTATTAGATTTTGGTGATATATCAGAGGTTATTTTTTGGTATGATTATCTTCTGCTCGTGATGTGACATTTTAAGAACATTCCTGTCAAAATTTGAGAAAATCCAAAGGCATTAAAATCCCCAGGCGTCAGTTTTATTATTCAACTTGTTTTCTCGTCTTCCTCTAACCATTTCTCTCTTTTTTAAATGTTTTTTCAAATAAACTTTCTCCCTTATTTGTACCCCTCTCCCTTCATCCTTCTGCAGCTTCTCTGGTTTCATTCCTTGGTGACTTTGTTCCCTCACTGCCTCTCTTCAACTTAATTAAGGAGAATGCCATACAGCTGTCGTTCTCTTGGCCGATAGCATCCTTCCCCCCCACACACATCATATTGTTATTCATTAACACTATATGGGTGCCAATCAGGCACACAGCCCATGTTATTTCCAGGGACGGATGTGGCGGCACTTGCGATAATGACGTTTCTCCTCGTATCTCGCTCTGGCAGAAGTGTGCCTGAGGATGCTGCTGCTGCCATTTTGGATGAGTGCTGTTATTCCCTCATGTTCACTGGTCTTAATCATAAGAGGCCTTGCCCAGAGCAGTAGTCGCTCCAGCCGTCAATCAGTGCAATGAATGCTGGACACTGGTCAAAGGTCTGCAGCTGAGGCCAAAGGGCCACCGCTGATTTGCTGAAGACTCATTCAGAAGTTTACAAGATGCCAACAGTGTTGCCTTCTTCATGTGTGGAAGGTAGCAGCTCTCCAGACCATTTTTTCCAAACAAAATTGTCTCAGCATTATCTCCGTCTGGTTTGCTCTGCCACAAGCCCCCAACCTATTTCCACTTTCACTCTCGTTCCATGTTTTTTGAAGGTCTCGCTTCATTAAATAGAGGTCTATGTTTTTCATTCCAATTATCCTGACGGCTCATTACAACAACCGAGGAGACACACACTAATCCCTGGTCAGCCTGTATCCCACTCCTTTACAACATGCCGCACTTTTTTCATCTTTTTTAGGACTCCCATTCGCTTTCAAGGAATCGTTCTACATAACCATTAGCTCCTTTATTTTACAAATATATACACACACAGTCACATTCACACCAATATGAGTGAGTCATATGCAAATGAACAATTCTTCCCCCAAATCTCTGCTGCTCCATCTCCCTCTCCTTCTGCATCTCCCACACTCTCTCATGCAATTCAATTCTAATGGGTTTTATTGGCTTGGCGATTCATCTGAGTGCAGCAGCTCAGTTCAATTACATAAGGGAGTCCTCTAGGCTTTCAGCAGACAATCTGCAACATTCTCCTCCAGAGTCACATGCACACGCCTTCACGTGCACCTTTGTGTAAAGACACACACATGCATAAAAAAATCCAATTTCTGTTTAACAATGGTGGCAAAGAGATGAAACAACCAGCAGAGACCACATCCTTTACGCCTTCTGCAGAAACTTGTCCTGTGTGCGTTTGGGTGTGCTCTGTGGTTCATGTAAGCCTAAGGTTCACATTTATAACATTAATGACTTTCTGAAAGTTGCAGAAAGCAAATTTATCCCATCAATATGTGAGCACATAAATGCACTATGATGAAAATTGTTTATTATTTTGGATGGGTTGGATTTTTAGATGGGAACTGAAGTTAAAGAATCGTACTTGTGTCATACTTTTCTTGTCTTGAGACATGACTTGGACTTGCCCCTCAATGACTTCAGACCCAACTAGGTCTTGAGATTTAAGACTCATGCTAAAACATCAATCTTGTAATTCTGGCTAATTGCAAATAAGAGACACATTTGGTCCCCATACATCTCTCGTCACCCTTCACATCCAGCGCATGAGCAGCAAAACTCCATACACAGCAGCATGGTGCCTGCAGATCCCAAAGACGGACTGTACTATATCACACTGGATACCATCTCCAACCAGCCCTGCACACTTTCACCTGAACTAAGCAACTGTCAAGCGAGTTTTTTATTTTAAATGGACTGCATGTAGTTATTACAGCCAAGTTGTTTAAGACTTTACCTCCAAACAGTGAGGAAACACTCTTTAACTGAATATCAAACACTAAATAATAATGAAACTTTTCACACAAAAACAAAATTCAGCCTGTTTTTATTTATAATTCCCTTTTAAAACAGTCATTCTTCATGAATCTCTGATCTGCTAACAAAGTCAAATAATTAAAACTTTTATCAGTTAAGCATTTTCAGAATGCATTCACAGAACTTATACCCACTTAATAGTGTTCCCAAGGGACTTGACTCGGATTTGGCCTCAGAAACTTGAAACTTAGTTTGGACTTGGCCTCGGAGACTTGAAACATGATGTGGACTTGGCCTCAGAGATTTGAGACATAATTTGGACTTGGACTCAGAGATTTGAAACTTGATTTGGACTTGACCTCAGACACTTGTAAACTTAATTTGGGTTTGGCTTCAGAGACCAAAGACATTTTTTGGACTTGGCCTCAGACCCTTGTGACAAGATGTGGACTTGGCCTCAGAGACTTGTGACAAGATTTGGGATTGCACTCGGAGACCTGAACATGATTTGGACTTGGCCTCAGACACTAGAGACATGATTTGGACTTGGACTCAGAGACTTGAAACCTTGAATTGGGACTTGGCCTCAGAGACTTGTGACAAGATTTGGGATTGCTCTCGGAGACCTCAGACATGATTTGAACTTGGCCTCAGACTTGAGACTTGACTTGGACTTGGTCTCAGAGACTTGAGACATGATTTGAACTTGGTCACAGAAACTTGAGACATGATTTGGACTTGGCCTCAGGGACTAGAGACATGATTGGATTGACAATAAGTGACACAAACAGCCTAAAGTGACAGGAGCTTCAACAGAATTTTGCTGGTGGGCTTATAATACTGCTTCATCCAAACTCGGAAAACCTATGTGAAACCTATGTATAGGTATATGACATATATGGCGAAATATTGGCTCTTTAAGTGAATGTGCCTCAATAAGTAGAACTGACAAGATATTAGACTAATTCACTTGCCTAAATTCGACTCCATGCTGTAAATTCCTATAAATTCTGCATTTCATAGCATAATCTGTGTGTAAAGGTTATCAGCACTCTAAGCTTATGGAATCACACAGTCATTTATGGAGTTAAAGTGTGACCGAGCGGTCAAATTCAGCTCAGCATCAATGAATCACATCTTTCAGCCACATGAGCTCCTGGGACGGTCTGCCACTTCTCGCTCTCAGTTCTCCTGTGCCAGCATTAACCGCGTCTCTCTTCACAAAGCAGCAGCGCCTAAAGCACCTGCGACAAATTGGCAGCCACTTTCTGCCTGAGTTTGTACCGGCATTCAGACCCTGATGGCAGATAACTCTCACAGAGGGAAGGTTGACATGAAATAAGGAGGAAGGAGAGAGACCAGAGGGAGCTGCTACTAGTTTTTCTGTACCTGCTGTAAAATGATCTGCTGACTCATCCCTTACTGCACACACCCTCCAGCTTCTTTCCTTTACCCCCACCCTCAGTGCAGCCTGGGATTCCCTCTGGAAAGGCTGGGAGCCAAGTCGACTGACATCCCGTTTATCTGACAAGCCGCCGCGCTGAATGTTAACCTGCCTCCGACCTCCATCGTCCTTCTTTCCTCCCTCCATCCTCCTTCTCTTCCTCTCAGTTTCTCTCAGCCCGTACTGTCAGAAATCTCAGCCTTCTTAGAGCGAAGACGCTGAACTGCAGCTGAACTGAAAATCGAGGGCAAAGCTGTTGCAAGGTGAAAAGCAGTCGAAAGGTTGTGGGAGGAGAGCAAGAAGATGAGGAAGTGGACAGGTGTTGAAAAAAGGTGAGAAATGGAGGATAGAAAATAGAAGCAAGAGACAAAAAAGGAGATATTGTTCTGACTGAAAGTGAAAATAAGCCCACAGAGAAAGTGGATGAGAGCGGGTGATATATATTTTTTCTCACCTCCAAAGTCTTTCAGTTTAAGCAAAGAGCTTTGCCATAAAATGAAATATTTTGCGAAAATAAAAAAGTAAGACACCTACTAGCACAACGTGGGTGCAGAGACCAGTAAAAAGCACACTGTGGATAAGTGTTATGAGTTATGAGTCATCTTCACATATTTTACAGAGAGGAGTCATATTTATTTTCCATATTGACAGATGAACTTTGTCTGTAATCATCAGAGAGTAACACTTCATGAGCTGCTTATTAAATCAAGTGCGTGGGTTTATTTGCATCGGCAGTAATGTATGGCAAACATGTTGTTTTAGAGTTATATAACCCCCACGAGGATCGGCATGTAAGTCTAATTATCATAACTTTATGTGCGGAGTTAATTTGATACTTCCAAACAAGAAATGATTAGTTTTGTCTTGTACAGTGAAGACTGCTTTTGTGGGCGAACAGTTGGCTGACAGAAGCTTGTCGTCTTTGGTTATTAAATAATTAATTAATGGTTATCATTTAAGCAGAGTTTACAAGATTTTAAAGTGGCAAGCGAACCCTGTCAGGTTGTCTTGATGTAGGGGCTGCAGCAGGTAGTGAAGATGTCTCAATGCAAGAAGGTTGCAGGATCGCCTAAGCAGTCCTGCGAGGCCTTTTCATGTGGAATTTCTATGGCCTCTAGTGCATTCATGGGTTTTCTCCCACAGAAGAATACCATGCTTATTAGGTTGACTGGTTTTGTGTGTGTTATCCCTGAATTGACTGACAGCCAGTCCAGGATGTACCCTGCCTCTTCTTCAAAGACAGCTCCTCATAACATCCACCTCCCGGCAACCTCGGAGGGGATAAAGCATCGATGACAACGGCTGAATGGATGTTAATCTGATATGAAATTTTAAACACACTAACCTTACACACTGAGTCAGCATGGCATTAAGTTTATAATTGTTTGGGAATTTTCATTTCTTTTTTATTTCTTTTTTCATTGTTATTTTGACTTTTTGTTTTAAAGTGTAACTGCACCCATAGGTTTTGATGAGGGGAATATCTACTCTGGAATTATATAAAAAGGCCCCCAGAGCATCACAGAAATGGCTACACCAACTCAATCCTTCGTGCCCCTCTGTCAGCTAAAGCATCTAAAAATCCAACCTGCCCATGTCAACTATAAACCCCTATTCTAATGAAGTTGGGTTATCAGAAAAATGTATATAAAAACAGAATACTATGATTTGCAAATTTGACCTAAATTCAAATGATGACAAAACTGCAATGACAAGATAATTCAGGCTTGGAGTGAAAAGCTCCAATGTTTTTTGTAAATATTCAGTCATTATATAGTGCTTCAGTTGTTTCCAGTTTACCATGTTCATTTCTTTTGTTGCTTGTTACATAAACCTCTGTGCCCTCTCATTCAACTCTTTCTCTGGATTCTCCTAATCTTTTGATATTATGGACTATAGATGATGTCCCTAAATTCCTCGCAATTGTTTACTGAGAGACATTGTTGTTAAACTATTGGACTATTATCTTATGCAGCAGTTCAAAAAGTGCTGAACCTTGCCTTATCCTTGCTTGTGGACGACTGAGCCTTTTGGGGGATGCTCTTTATACCCACTCATGACATACACCTGTATCCAAGTATTGTAACCATCCAAAGCAGACTTGGGGCTCTAATTTCGTAGACCAGGCGCAGGCGGGGCGCACCTGCCCTGCGCTGCGCCTGCGTCTGCGTCTGCGTCTGCGCCGGCGCCGCGCCAACGGGGTGTGTCCAGGGCATTTTGCAAGTTTCGTTCACTGCGCAGTCTAGCGCAGGGAGGTGCACCCACACCTCCGTCTCTCCCACCGGTGCAAATGGCAGAGAGGGAGGAGAGGAGGCATGTGTGGGTTTAACACAGCCGAGTGTGATCTTCACCAATCAAATGAACACCTCTCCTCTCCTTTAAATGCGCCGCGGGCGAGGCGCAGTGACAATTTCACCTCGGTGGCGAAGAAGGTCAGAGCCGCTGTCACTTTTGCAGCAACTGGGAGAGCGCAGGGGCCACCGGGCCGTGCATCGGAGGACACTATGCGCGTCACTGTGTGGACCACCTTGCGGGACAGATATAATCTGTTCCTGTTTCATAATAGGAGTACAAAATTAAGTGATAATTAAATTTAAACACAGCAGCAGGCTAATCCATTCATCATGCTTGTGATCCACCTGCAATCCTGGTCTGTCATCACCAAATAGCAGAACCTTAGGTGAAAATATATCTCCTCCTCATCCTCCTTGCAATAATGTACTCCATCTTTATAGATCACGTTAAGAATAAAGATTAAAAGAGAGAAATATAGGCAATCACAGGTAAATCCTTAAGACACCGAGTGACTTACATTTATTTAAGAGAGAGCGTCTCTCTCTTTTTTCTTTTCTTTTGAATTTCATGAGATGAGAGAAGCCGGATACTCCGTATCAGATGATGTGGCTGTTTGTGGTTGGCCTGAGAGATATGAACTCGTTAGTTATGACAAACGTCTCTGATCTGACATCAGATGTGACGGGACAATTAATATAGATACAAATGTATGTGCTGGTTCAGACGGTTACATTAAATAGTGGTTGCTGTGATTGTTTATTGCATTGAAATGTGCCTGACACTCTGGATACCTGCCTGTGAGGTTATGGTGACGTGTGCGCACTGTGCGCCTGTCAGCCAAATTACCACTGCCCTGGGTGCGCCTCTCCTGCGCTGAGAATAGACCAGGTTGGAGCATGCGAGCTTTCAGCGCACCTTTCGCGCGTTTCTTTGGCACGAAATTGTCACTGCGCCAACCTGAATCTGTGGACACCTCCCCCTGGTGCGCTGTCACACCCATCTCGGTGCAGCCGGTCTACCAAATTGCCACGGCGGTGTGCCGGACAAAATTACCACTGCGCGGGGTGCGCCAGGCTGCACCACCCTGCGCCACCCTGAGTTGCGCCAGGAAATTAGAGCCCTTGAAGTCAATGACAGAACATGGAGTGGGCATCCCAGGAAGACAACACCCCAAGAAGACCGGTTCCTCCACCTTTCTTCACTGAGGCACCGTAGGCTTCCAAGGGAAGAGGGGAATTTTTGCACATTTTTGAGGGCACTACCTACACTTTTAGCTGTGTTGCTCATTCCCAGGAATGTGTGATCCTTATGTGCTGTACCTTGTTGTAAAGGTGATTATTTAAGCTTTCCAGTGATATAAAATACATTACCAATTAGCATTATCAAAAAGGAGAAATAATCAATTAAAATATTGTTTCGAAACTTTTTTGAGGAGTATTTTTACTTTACAAATAGATGATGGTGTGTTATTTTGGAGAATACTGGCCCTTGAGTTGGTTTATATCTAGAGTTTTTAGTATTAAACAGTGGAGTTAACATCTTAATCTGCAGATTTACAATTAACAAGGGTTCATTTTTTGACTGATTTGGCACACCTCTGTATATGCTCAGTTTAAGCTCCAGAATATAAACTGTTACTTACAGAAAAAATATATCTATTTTCAAACCATCTGTGCATTATTTTTGATGGCTAAATAAACAAGTCTGAGCTTTTGTGATAAGGTTTAAAACAATCTGCCCACAAGGCGAGAAAATTTGATGTTGGGCTCCAGCAAGAGGATTTAAGAAACTGATTGCTCGAAATCCATGGTGCAGAGCTGAGGAGCTGAAGCTTGGCTTACATTGGTCAGATTACTGGTCTTTTATGGGTTTCACTTGAGGCAAGTTGATTTTTTTTTTTTTTTTACTTTTAATGTAACATTTTGGGAATGAGGGAGGATGAGAACCAAAAAAAAGGCGAGATAAATCAAATTAATGACCAGCACAGAGCAATGGCATGAAATAAAGAAGATGAATGATGAAACATAGGGGAGAAGAAATGGGCACGGAGGGAAACAAATGAATAAGACGGCTAAAAAATGGTGAGGGAGGGCTGCGCTGAGGAGGATGGAGAAAGACAGAACATTTTTCTACGGTGGTGGCAGCGCACATCAAAGCTCGACGTGTCTAACCTTGTAGGACGGAGAGCGAGAGCAAAAAAGACACACAGAGAGGGAGAGTGGGCGAGGGAGGGAGGGAAAGAGGGAGGGGATGTCACCTTTTATCTTACCACTGTTGCCACCCTGGATGTCTGTGGAAAGCGCCCTTTACAGGCGCTGTTTGAAGCGCGCACATGCAAGGACCAAATGTAAATGCAATGGGAGAGAGGGAGTTGGTGTGATGGATAGACAAGGGGGCACTAACAGATAGCTGCCTTAAAATGTTACATAAGATATCATGTCCTTATTCCCTCCATGCACTTCTCAGCCTCTGATCTCCTGATAAGGTGCTGGGGCGCAGTGACAGGAGCAGCCATCAGAGGGGGGTGTAGATCAAAAGGGCAGCCCTGCTGAGTGACAGTAAAGTGCAGGTAATTAGGCCAAACCACAAACGCATTGGAGGTGAAGGCATACATCTACGTAATGATGAGCTTGCTTTGTGGTTTGGCTTTGCTGCCATCCCATTAAAGACATTGCACAAATCCACTTTGGAGCTTACTTGACTGCAAGTTTACTCTGGTGCGTCATGGGCAGATTACACAACATTCACATAAATCAGACTTCACTTTTCAAACCTGCTGAAACTAGGTGAGAAAGTTGTCCAATTTGTCACTTTTCTGAAGGATAACTTCAAGAATGTTCCTGCGTCATGCTTAGGTCTGCAGTTTATTATCTGGGCCAGCCTTCATTTACAATTCAGCAACCACAATTGAATCTTGATAAACAGTATGGAAAAAACTTGCCAACAACAACCCCTTACCCACACCGCTCTCTCACTGTGATACTTCTGCTCCAGCAACATGCAAATATACATTGCCTGAATTTTTAACGTGAAATGTGTTAATTTGCTTTTTGGCAAAAAAAGACTCAAATTAAGATTTTCAAGAGATGAAAATTTTTTATATCCAAGTGTCTCCTAAAACTCATATTTTTTTTCCCAAAACAATGTTTACTCATTGCAATTGAAGACTTAAGTTTTCTGAATTCCTTGTAGAAATGATTTTATCACAGCATAAAGGCAACCCAACAATCAGAGAGCCCCCTCCTTTAGCGAGTGCTGCTGAATTGCTGTTGTTTGGACAAACTTCCACCTAAGACTCATCCTTTCAGTGCATTTCATTGCAATTGTGACCTTAATTTTGTTATTTCAGCATATTTAAAATGTGGACCTGGAATGTCTGTAATATCGACTTCAGACATCATAATCAAGTATTTTTCATCTAGGTTCCTAAAAGGAATGCTTTTAAAAGAAAAATATCCCTTACTTGTATCAGACTCTGTAGACAGCCATGCTAAAAATGTAACCCATCTGCAGTAACGAAGAATTCTGACATGCTTGGAGGTTAGAGCAGAGCTGCTCACAGACAAGTCTGGGCTCTTTGAAAAGCCCAACATCGGGTTGGTTGGATTGGCCCATGCTAGGGATGCAAGATATTTTCAGAACAATATCAGTATTGTTAAATAATTGCCTAAAAAGTTGATTTTTGGTACTGGCAGAGAAAAAGTAATTTGCAGCTATTCACAGTTAATATTTTGACCCAACAAACTGGCCATAGGTGTCCCATACACTGGCTGCAGTATTGGCAGAACATACAAATAAATGAATTAATGAATCACTGACTGTCCAGACTTATTAATCAAGGGCCATTTATTAAAGAATGAACTATTGTTGTTTTTTGCTTCACATATGCACACAGAACGCTTTTTGCAGTTGTAATTTTGTTGTTTTTTTTTATATAATATTGGGGAACATTAATATTTAGTTCAAGTATTTGCTTTAAGTTTTAGCAATTACTGAAGTTAACTTTGCTCTGAAAGGTCCCATGTCCGGCAGAATCAATGTTCTTTGCATTTAATGTTGTTGTAGGGGCTTGTGGAGCAGGAGATCATGGCACCTTTCACTAAACTCTCAGTCCTCTGAGAAATGCTCAATGCCTCTTTAAAGAAAATGGCCCTTAAAATGCTCTGGTTTTACATCTTTGGGATTATGATGTCATATACAGCCTCCACCTATATGTGTGTTTTCTGGTCAACACAGGCAGATGCCATGACTGTTTTGAAAGTCCAATTTGTGGCCTATAGGCATCATTGGGCAGCCAATCAGCACAAAGCTCATAATTATAGTCTCCTGTAGCCTCCCACTCCCTCAGATCTGAGTGTTTCCAAAGGGGAGGGAAGAAGAGCTGCATCTGATTTTCCACAGAGACCAGACTTTACTTTTTTTCAACTAAATCAAATCCTTGATAAACAGACATCCGAGACATGAAGTAAACAGTTCAACACACTAGGACATGGGAGCTTTAACAAATGTACAGTTAGTCAAGGTTAATATTAACTGTTTTTTTTTTATAATATTTGTGAATATACAGCTTCATCTACATTACAAACTGTGACTAAAGGAAAATTCGGTCATTGTAGTCATCTAGTTAACTTCTATGATTGTTTGATCAAAAACACAGAGCTTTTGTGATGTTGCCTTTGACTAGTGTAAAACTCTTTCATACGTCACATGTCTTGTTTCTTGATTTATCCCACCTGAGGACTTAAGTTGCTCCAAATTCCTGATAGAGGCGATGGGGACACAGGGACTGAGATAAATTGGTTCTTTACAAGAGATAGGTTGAGTCATGATGTTTGTGACAAGTATCTAGCCACGTTAGCCAATGTCTTTTCTTCCCCCCTTGTGGGATCAATATCTCAGCTGAATCAATTGCACAGGAGGTTTAGTAGAGGTTTCCTGCTGTGTACCAAATCAGGAAAACAAATAAAACCTGCAAGAAAGATGAGACAGGCATCCTGATTTAATGGCTCTGTTACCCAGTGTGAGAGCAGCCGGACTCCAAAGACAATGAAGATAAAAGCATTGATGAAATTCAAGGGCTTTCTTTAAAAATATCATCAAAACAAGAGAAAAGGGGGTGTAACAAACAAAGGATCCACTGTAGTGAAAAAGGCACACTGTTTAAAACTGTCATCGTTGGTAAAACCGAAAAATGAAGACAAAAGAGAAGACACATGGAACTCAAATAACCTTGAACTTTTGGTTACTCACCATACACCAACAAGGTGTAATGATCGGCAGCGCGTCCATAGTTATTCTGAGCCTGGCACAGGTACGTCCCGTTGTGTGTTTGGCTGAGACGTGAGATCTGAAAGGTGGGGCCAGAGATCTCTGCCCTCTCAGGTAAGGTGTCATTGATCTTTGACCACTGAATGTTCCTCGGCCTGATAGGATGACAAAAAGACATTTACCCATTACATTCTTTAAACTCTCTAGGCACCTTGTAAAAAAATAATAATGCATCAAACTTAACATTGTTATCAATTATTAACCTAGTCAAGGCTGTAACTGCATCCAAAATATTCCACTTTCCACCTCATTTTTGTAAATATTCCATAATTTCTGTATTTCCTGTTGAAAAAAAAATCTGTGGTTCTTAAGACAAAAGGGCATGAAAACATAAAAATATAAAGGAGTAATGAAAACCTTAAAACTCCGGTTAGGTCTGGAGTTGTTGAAAGGATCTGATGCAGTGAAAGTGAAAAAAAAAAAAAGATATTTGTGTATCACATTTTATTACATTTTTGAAAGGGACCATTTTGGGACCGTAGGGTAAGAAGTGTACTGTCATTTTAAAAGGGGTGTCAAGGGTTAGATCAACCTAAACGTCATCGGAATTTCACTGCAGACCATCCTCAAAATGTCCTTGCATTACTCTTTTACACATGACCTTTATGGAGGGAGAATTTCCCTGTATGACAGGCTGGAAGACGTGAATCAAAATTAGAGATGGAAATTGAAAACCAATTACAGTTAAGGATCCATGACAACTCCCTCAGTGAATTGATACAATTTTTTTTTTTTCTTATCAATTCACTTTACGATAACTTTCAGTAAGTGAAAAAAAACAGCAACTTGCTGAAGCATTTATCTACACAGCACAGGGTTAAATCAGTGGGGTCATGTGCTTGTCACTGTTGCCACTGAAAACATACAGGTCAACTATTGCCCACACAGAAAATCAGCAGGAATTGATAAAGGAATCCTCAACGAATTGAATCAATAAGCAGAATCATTTATGGCTTTCAATAAGATCTGATCAATTCCCATCCTTAACCAAATGAATGCTGCTCAAGTCTCAGTGTAAAATTTGTCTTTTTTTCATTCACATAAGGAGCTTACCCCCCCAAATTCAGAAATATTTATAGAGTTTTGTGCATATGTGAAATGGCTTGAAGATTAGATTTTATATATTATTTTAGTGTTTTAGGATTTATTTACAGGCTTTTGTGCCTTTATTTGCTAATGTTGCAGGTTCAAGCCCAGGTCTTGCTGTCACATGGCAATGAGTCTTTAGGCAAGACACCTAACCCCAAGTTCCTCCCTCTGACGTAGCAGCGAGGGGCTGCAATGGGCAAAATGCACTCTAACTGCCTCATTCAAGTTGCTTCAGCATGCCTACTCTTTGCTGATCCCTCTGCAAGCCACTTTGCAACTCACCCCAGCTCCTCTACTATGACATTTTGTGACGTAATCAATTCCACACTGATATTCATGCTTGCTCCAGGAGATTTTGCAGCCCTCTCCCTGCCTCATGCTTTCCTTTTAAGCAAATAGAATACAGGAGCGTGTACAGTTCTTGCTCAAGGCTTCCACAATTGGCACAAGAGGAGTAGCAAGAGCCCGTATCAGAGCCATACTGACAATTTCAAATATCTATAATAAAGCTAATATAAACTGCAAATAAATCTTGACATAAATAATTGCAAATAAAGCTAAATATACAGTGCTTAACACATTTCTCAGACCACCATCCAATGATTGGTTTATGCCATAGCTGCCCTAAAATAACAGCATTGGAAATTACCGAAACAATCTTTTATGTGTCTGTAATAGGCAGTGCACCTGTATGTAGTAGCTCTTTAACCAAAATGATGTCTTTAATGTTAAAGTATAATTATTATTGTAATCATTTAAATCTCAGATTTACTTTCTTAAAAAAACACAAAACAGTAAAGCTCATTATTATTTGATTAAGATGTCAGATTATATGTATTACATGCATTCCTGCATTATTATCAAGACAAAGTGACAAAAAAATTACTAATCACAGATTTTTGCTTAAAATTCACAAGTATAGTGTTTCTATAAAAATCTGCTGCACTTCATGCCTGGATTAGAAACTTTCTTGAAGGGATCCACTTGACCTTTAGTCCCCAAAAGACTGAGAAAATGTGAGCCAGAAGACAGTTTTACTTGTCAAGATCCGTTGTATAGTCTCTGTGATAAAATTAAAATGTGTGAGTGTTACTGCTTGGGGGCTCTGGTGATCTTGAGAAGCTGGGAGGGTTTAAGTAGAAGAACTATATGCCTGAAATGGCAGAATGAGGGACTGTACATGTGGCGCTGTCCATGGTGCTGAAGCAGAGCAGAGGGCAGAGTCCAGACCTCTGCACTTTTCCTCCATGCTCTGAGACTTCAGGATTTACAGACCAAATGCCTTCCACACATGTTGACTGCTGACCTGTTGTTGCTCCTCTCAAACATTAAAAATATCTCTTATACTGGAACTACTGATAGGGAGCTGGTCTTAAACACATGTACTTAAAACTGACTGCTATAGGATATTAGAAATCAGAACGAAAGGAGAAAGAGGATCAAAGGTAGAGCACAGAGTAATGCTGTAAAAGAGGGGTGAGGATAAAAGGTGAGAAACCTGCAGGGGGACGATGACATGACAAGAAAGTATAAAAGGGGCTCAGAGAAGCAGCCAATGGCAGAAGAGGAATCCTGACATATAATGAGGAGATTGATGGTCAAAGGGCAGCCATGGTGTGAAAGGGTTGGCAGTGGCTGGGACAGGGAGGAAGATGAAGAGAGAAAAAGGGTGTCAGATGTGCAGAGTGGAGATGTAGAAGACAAGAAAGAAGATGAGTGTTTCTTCAGGTGGGGGAGAGACAAGGACGAGACGAGATGGTGCAGTGGGAGATGGAGGGAAGGAGCAGGCAAAATGAATTGGTCATGAAAGATGGGTGGGCAGGGCAGACAGGAGGTGTGAGGATTACAGGGACATCCTGGGGAGGAAAAAACTCTATGAGGAAGTGTGTGTGTGCACTTGTGTGAGTGTGTGTCGGAGTGTCACAGCTCCTTCCACCCCCGCCAGATTACAAACCTGACTCATCTGGGCTCTAAATCCCTCAGGACGTCTAATTAAACCTTTTTCACACACTCTCTGTAACTTTTCAAGCCCCACAGAGTATCAATTTATAATGGCTGGACTCACCACCCATAAAGTATTGGAACTCATTCATAAAGCATTTATAAGTGCAGTCATACTTGCTTAATTGATGTAAAGTGATATCAAGTGCTGGGGGGGGGGGGTAAAATGTGAAGTTTTTTGCACTGAAATGTCAAAATTAAAGAATGAATTTTGAAGAATGTTTTCACTGATATTGTCCAGATAGAATCCCCTTTGCTCACTAAAGTTCTTGGCAAAACCGGCCAAAAAAATCACAGCGAGTGGCTTTTCATTCTTTAAGTTAAACTTTAAAAATACATTCGACAACCCCAAAGCTGTAAACTCTTCTTAGCTGCATGTGTCCCACAGATGGACCAGCAGCACTTCCTACTTTGTCAGCTTGATGCTAACATAAATGGAGATTTCCACTGAAGGGCTAACTCACACTCTCAGGAGTTAACACAGGAAACGATCTATTTCAATCAGTGATGCCAAGTAAAATGGATACTTGACTCATTCATTTATTTAACAATATTCAGTAAAATAGACTGTCTCTTGAAGGAAAAAAAAAAAAAAACATTTTTTGGGGGGTGCTACCCACATGTTTAGACGTGTTGCTCTTTTCACGAATGTGTGACCATTCCAAGTTGAACCTTGCTATATATATGACTCATCAGGCTTTCAAATTATATAAAATACAGTACCAACTGATATTATTAAAGGGTAGAAATAATTGACCAAGTTAACCTTTCCAAAACTTTTTGAGGAAAAAAAGTTTTTTTTAGAAGTTTTCTGCCCTTGAAAACTTAAGAAAATATTTGAGGTGATGCTAACATTCAGCTAAAAAATACATACAACCTAGCATCAGTCATTTGAATGAAAATAGAGATTAAATAATGTCCAAATTTCTCATAAATCAGCGTACTGTGCGTTTAAATTTGAAGTGGTTCATGAATTTGATTTGCATCTCTCCTATATTTTGTTATCTAACAGCTAGGTTACAGCTTCCCTCTTGTGGTGCGACCATATTGCAAACTGTAAATCATGGAAAAATGCATATCTTTGAGATGTTAAATAATTCCTAAAATATTCAAACACAAAAGAGGTAACAACTATTTTGAATATTCAAAATCAAGCCTCTTCCCCATCTTTAACAACACCTTAGTAATGGCTTTATATGATCAGACTAATATTGGTATCGACAGATATGAACATTTTGGTTGATATTTACAGATGATGGATTGACCATAAAAACTGGCCAGAAATATCCCATATATTGGCTATAATATGGGCAAACTGTACAACTGTACCATGATGCTTACTTCATCAAAGATATAATTTATTAAAGAGAAAACTTCTGTTTTTCTTGCCTTGTATCTGTTTCTAACAAAAATAGACTGTAACTTTATAATTCATTGTGAATAATTCCCATGCTCCCCCAACTCACGGCCGTTTTTCTTTTGGACTGTATGACGTTTTAGTCTGTATGACTGTATGTCTTTTAATATGCTTTGCCTGTTTTTATTCCTATTACGGATGCCTGTTTCTTGTTTCTATGTGTTGACATCAACCTGCTAATGGGACTGGGGATGGAAATTAGCCACTCGGCTATAATCCCATGCATTTACATGTCAATGTTTCTTAATGCGTACTGTCCCATTTTTAAAATAAATAAATAAATTTCAATCTCAACCATGAGAGGAACAGGTCAATTTTAGTAAAGTAGAGACTTTGTGCTCTTGACCCAAATATTGGGATTGGTGATAATGAGTTTGGAAATATCGGCATATTGGACATATTAAGCAAAAATCTACTGTCATGCATCCCTAGAAATTATCTGATCAGTATTTGTGACATAATTTATTTTGAAGTATGAAATTCAATTAAAAGGATGTAACTCACTACAGATAAGCATGTTCATCATCAGTGAAATCTTGATAACTGTTCATAACTGAGGTATGAAATAGTTAATATCTTTAAAGGATGAGTTCTGTATTCATGGTGCTTTGTGGGTAGTGTAATTATTGAGGTTTAAAACACACACAAACAAACTCTCCCTCTCATACACACACCAGAATTGTCTCACTCTCCTGCATGCTGTAATTCCTTCAAACACTGACACATAAACAAGCAGGCAATTAAGAAAAATGACAAAATGTCGTCTTCATCACTCCTCTGAAACAATGAGTGCACCCCTACACAAGAAGGAAGGGTGTTTAATTGGTCATTAATAGTTAATAGGCTGTTAGAAGGCCGAGGGGTGACAAAGAGGGTGTGATGTGCCTGCGTTTGTGTGCAGTCCAGCGTGGGATGAGGGTCAGAGTCAGGAGTGGCGCCTGCTGTCCCATTTCTTGTTGCCACACACGAGTGCATGCACCACATAAACACGGACTCAGCGGCACACTCACACTGTGTCCCTGACCGGCCGTTACAGAGTATTAGCTGAGCTCCAGCCAGTACGCTTCTCCGCCAGTCCCCACTGTGAGATTTCAGCACCCTCACACTCACATATACACAAACACACTCGCACGTTGGCTGCGTCCAGGGGGCTTTAGTGGACTTGGTGCCCACGGACAGACGGACCATCTAGGACAGGGTTTTAGGAGCTTAGGACCCAATACCCTCCTGGAAAGTGCACAAAGGGACGTGAACACACGCTAGAGGGAGGCTTTGTTTCAGAGCTGGCTCCTGAAGTGTTGACTGCTGAGTCGGTGTAGGGGCAACTCCCTCTCACACTGTCACGTACAAGTTTGTGATCGGGCTAAAGCTCCTTTTCTCTTTTTCCTTCATGCAATAAAATGGGGATCAAGTGGTTTTTATCCATCCCTCAAACATAAAAAGTGGGCCGTGACTGCAGATATTTCACAACTCAAAGCGGTCCCTATAGAATCAGACTGAAGCTATGTCCACACTTAGAAGGGTATTTTTAAAAATGGAGGTTTCTTTGTGGTTTTGGCCTTCTGTCCACACCTAAGGAATGTTTTAGGTCACTGAAAATACATTTTTTGTAAAACTCCTTCCAAGGTGAAGATTTTAACCCTTGTATTGTATTAGCTTTCTCTATACACGCTCCACGCTAGGGTTGGTTTTGACCCGTGCCTTAAATTAGCTGTAAGTTACACTAAAAACAATTATCTATTATGCAATTTTTCCTTATCTCTTGGTTACCTTGTCAGGCTTCATTATCCATGAAAATATTGGTTTTACTATCTTTCGGTGTGGACCTTTCGGCCTTTCTTTGTCTGTATAGCCCTTGATTTCTATAAAAAAAATGTAAAATGAACCTCAAGAGAATCATATAAATAAATAAGAGGTTGTATTGTTACCTCACTATTACTAGAGGGTGTTAGAACACATGTTGTAGAGGTATATGTATATACATTTCCATTCTAATATTATTAACTATAGGTGGTGTGACAGGTCAATTTCGACCCATATATATTTATTTACAGAAAACAGTACTTTTTAGCAAGAGACCTTTATGAGCATGAATATTTGTGAACATTTATGAACATTTATCTGTTCATCTTCACAGATGCACAATGATTTCAATTTTGGCTCTAACTATTGCTTTATAATCTTATTTTTATAACTGGGTCAAAACTGACCCTAACAACACAGATGACACTATTTCAACAGAGCACTTATAATTTATTTATTTTTTTTTTTGCTTTTCTTTTTTTTTTTTGTTTAAATAGAGGTTCCTGACAAAGTCACGAAACCATGATGCAATAAACTACTATTAAGTGGTATTTATGCATTTTAAACCTAAAACAGGTCAGTACCGACCCCAACACAAGAGGAAGGTTGAAAATGCTATGAATGCTATGAAAACAGGGCTTTGAGCCCAAAAGGTCACACTCCGCGCTGACCTCTCCTTGGGGTGATGTCACACCCATGGGGCATTCTCATTATTGTTTACATGTGTTTCAGCGGATGTTGCTAAACTGTTGATGTTTAAGTGTTGATAACTGGACTATTTACATGATCACATATACATACGTTCTATCCCTCACTCATTATTTCTATGAAAAACTCCGACACAATACAAAAGTTGGTAATGTTTAGGCCGAGACCTAGTGTTATTGTTTCTCAAGCTACCGTGCTGACTGGTGACCCATGGCTCCTTGTGTTCATGTTTGCCATGGTTACAGCACATGCTGAAAGCACGAGTCCCCAAAAGCTTATTAATAACAGTATTTGATTATCAGATATGTCATGAATTGAAGTATGAATTAAATATGAAATATGAAATATTCACTCAATATGCCTGCTAACACCAGTTAACATATGTAAATAAAACTGTAACAAAAAGAAACATAAAAAAGTGCATATCACAGGCATCATAGGGACAGAGAAACAAGTTTTTTTTAATCAAAGGCAATACATAAGTAAATAATGGCTGACACCATGAATTTTATCTTAACAGATGTTGAAACTGGGAGAGGCCCCAAAATGATATTTATTATTATTTATTATATATATATTAACTAATTTGGTTATATAAAGCTACAATGTGACCAAAATAGCAAAACGCAATTCATAAGAAACAAGAGCCCTGACTCATTACGTTGGAAAGGTCTTATGCCGTCAGATATGACATGGAATAATTGAACTTGGGGGACAATTAGTGCTAGACTTTGACTGCTACCTGTCTGATGCCATGCTCCTGTGGTAATTAACAGGGCTTATTTCAACATTTTTCTGTGTTTTCTTAACACTGGACAAGTTGACTAATTAAAGAAGTCATTTGATGATTTTTCATCCATCCATCATCTTAACTGCTTATCACAGGGGGGATTGTTGGAGCCTATTCCAGCTGACATTAAGCGAGAGGCAAGGTACACCCTGAACCTGTTACCAGCCGATCAAAGAACCACATAGAGGGGCAGAAAGCCATTCACACTCACACTCACACCCAAGGTCAATTTAGAGTCATCCATTAACCTAATGAGCAAAAGCACAAGCTCTAGCCCAGTTACAGCTTGCTCCTGACACTGTTTGACAAAAGTCATGCAATTCAAAACTTGCTGGAGATGCTAACAAAACTAATATGATCCTGGTTTCAAATGCTAAACCTACTTTTTGGGGTCCTCAGATGGAATATTTTCTAGCTACAGTTGTCCTGACATTTCGATTGATAAATCCCTCTCTTCTACAACACATACAGCAGTTGGTGAGTGGTTAAAATTGATGTTGGGTTTTTTAATTATATAATCAAATCCTGTCTCTCCTTTGAATTCAGAAAGAGACTGGTTGCTGCCATGTTATGTCAGTAGCAGACTATAACAATGTTTTAGACATGCATGCTTCATCTCAAAGCTAACACATGCTCTGTAACATGAATCTCTGAAGTTCATCACTAACTTTCAATCCCTCACCTCTCATTGCTTGTTCTTTGCATATGATAGATGGACTTCTTTTTCTACTTATATACTTTAACACTGGCATATCCTCACTCACAAGGCCACCTTGGGTCATCTGCCTACTCACTTCTGACCTAGATCAGCCAGAGGAAAGCAGGATCCTACAATCATCAGTCCAAGGATGTATCCTTACTGTCTGTTCAAAAGATCAGAGCTGAGCAGAGGAAAAGGGCATTTAAGTTTGCTGCTCCTGTAGCTTGGAACAAATAAAAAAAGGACTGAAAACTCAAGAAGATAGTTTTATGAACATTTTCAAGAGGATGGTAAATGACTTGAAGGCAGGAAAATGACCTCTTTTGCATGCTCAGCAGGTTGTGTCGATCATTTCTACATGCCTCAACTCATTAAGATGCTGCCTTGTGATTGACTGATTAGCTATTTGTGTTAATATGCAGCTGAGCAGTAACCTGGCTCACCAGATGGTCAATAGATTTCACTAGTCAATCTGTCAAAGAACCCATAGAAAGTGCTTGTGAATGGGCAGAACCTTTCAAAAGAATATCCAGCAGTTGATTGGATGATTGATCCATCAATCACATTTATTACAGGCCAATCAGAAAATGTCATAGGCAGGTGCCTCTGTGCTGCAGAACATGAGCCACTCCAGAAAAACAAGCTCTTGTCAAAACATGTCCTTACTACAGAGAGGTTTGTAGTGTTGTTTTTTTTTTCATTAGATAAAGAGATGCAGTCAAGGTCTGATAAAACTGCTGCTGAAGCTGTTAACATCCATGCCAATCTCTGTATGAGCAGCAACTTCCTGCTGTTGTCTCAAAAAACTCTGATTAGGTCATGCCGCTTAGGCATCTCACAAATGTTGTAGATTGGAGCTTGGCAAGATGGCTGATTACAGACACTGAATCAGGCAGATCCAGCTGCTGCGCAAAGTTAGCTAAACATGAGTATCTCATAAATTTGCCAGCAACTATTTGACTGAAGCACTTTGAGATTTGTTTGAGATATAAACCGCATTAAAATGTATTATATAATTTTTATCGTTATTGTCTGTGCTGCAGCTTATCTTAGCCAGGGCACCTTTAAAGAGAGAGTTGGTAAAGATTAGGTAAAAAAATTTATACAATGTCCTTAAAGTCATCCCACAGGATTATCACCTAATCTGTACATTAAATACTTAAGTATAGGATAAGTTTGTGCTTTTTTTTTTTTTTTTTTTATCAATAATGACAAATAAGGTACTTTTATTTGTACCCATCAGTTACTGCTATCCAGTGCGAATCCACTGAGACACAATTGCAAAACAGCAGTGCTCGGAAACTGCAACACAGTAAAGAAGAGATGAAATAAAAATGAAATAATAAACAATCATCAGTAAAAAATGATATATAAAAAGATATAGATGTTCCTTTAGTTAGAATAAGACAAATGGAAACAAGACATCAAATCCAGCAATTCAGGAAATTACTGTGACCTTTTGACCTTGCTAAAGCCTGCTTAGACACAGCTGCTTTGAATAGCTTGGTTTTATTGGATTGGACTTTGTACCTGCAGAGGCTGAATTCACAATGTAAAGGGTGGGAGTTGTTTTTTCGAATGGAGCCAGCAACCTTCTGCTGTTTTCAAGTGCTCTGGGCTAAGCTCAGGCAACTGGATGGTTTCACAATGGAATTCAGACCCACTGTTCTCTACAACAATGTGCAGTGTCTTTCTGATACTGACTTTTACTATAATAGCAAACAAAACCAAAATAACAGAGATATAGGAGTGTTATAAGATTATACATTTTGTGTGGAGAAATAGAATAAGTCACTCACTGATTCATCTATTATAGACTAGTTTCTTCTGTCAAGTACATCAAATTTCTTTATTCTGTTTATAGAAACTGTTTATGTTTTGTCTTTATACTTCCTCAGAGGGAAATTTGTCTTGCGATTCATATCAAGATGCAAACAGGTTAAACCCATTGTGATTTTCTCTCTCTGACCTGTGTCACTTAAAAATATGAAAGCCTATTTCAGCAAGTGAATAAGAAAAATACAGCTGTGGTTTAATAGGAAAAATACATTTGTAAGACATAAATAAAGAATTTTAAAAAAGTAATAATTATGGGATACAAAGTCATTGCTATGAGGTACTAGGTCATAGGTATAAGAAAAAAGGAATAACAATGAGGTATGGATAAAAAGACATCATTATAACATGCTGCATCAAAATCATGAAATGGTAAGTGATAATAATGTGACAAAAGTGAAAATTATGAGAAAATAAGTCTTAATTGTGTAATATAAGGTCATATTTATATTTGTATTTATATGTGTGCTGATAAAGCACACATATATGAGAATGTATATAGTTTAAGACAAAATAATAAGGTTATTATAAGATACTTAGTCAATGAAATTAAAAGTTATCATTATAAGAATAAAAGTCAATTATAAGATCACAGACTTTGTATTGATGTTACTCAGACTACTGATGCACTTTTTATTCATTTACATACTGCTTTTCTAACTATTTGTTCCATTAATTATAGTGTTAACAAAACAAGCTTAAAGTCTATAATTATAATTTCAGGTTATTTAATCATTTATTATAGGGCTACATCAGCTTTTACTGTTAAGTATTTATGCTGCTGGGACTGGGAAACAAATTGTGTCACTCAAGTATGTTTTTAATTACAGTCAAAGAAAAAAAGCTAAACTGAGCTGATAACAATGACAAAGTCACTGATTTGAGATAGAAAGTGATAAAAATGAGATAATTGTCAAAATTGTACGACACTTAACCATAATTATGATCCAGTTACATGTTGTGTGCATTAGTGGCAACAACTCTTGTACCACTCAGATGGAAATCCATCGCTCCCTAGTGCTTCATTTGATTTCAGTTTCCTGTTTTTTTAATATCTCTGTGGAAATCTGTGCTGTTATAAATGGATTTTGTTTTGCACCTATTGAGGGTAGCTCCAAAGAATTAAAACGTGTTCTTATGTCATTTTGATTTGTGGTAGAGTGTTCAATGTAAAGGTCCTCATAATATTTTCTGAAAATACTTTCCATTTCTTTTGGTTCACATTTGATTTGATTTGCTTTTGGGTCATGTGGTTTATAAATTGTTAATTCAGCCTGCTGTTTTCATAAACATCTGGCAAACAGCTTTGCAGCTTTAAGGCCTGACAAAAGCAAAGAGACAAAATTATAAGAGAATAAGTCATAATTTTGAGGTAAAAACAAACTTTAAGATTCTCTCAGGACAGAGTAGCAGCCCTCTGGTTTGAGCTCCAACAGCAAAAATATCGTCACAATATAATGTAAAGTAGTTTCAGGCCATTTCTGTCCGAGTTCACACTTGCAGGTTGACATTTGGTTGTGAAAGTACACCATTATTCTGACGTTTATCTCCTAATAATGTTGTTGACCATCTTTTCTTTTATGTGTTTATGACTTGCTGATGCAGTTGTTATTTTTTCATCGACTCTGAGCTATTTTTTCTGTACTATGGTGGAAATGTGCTTCTACAAAAAGCCAATTTTTCTGCTGCAACCTATTAGAGAATGAACTGCTTTTAAGAAGACACCTCTGCTGTTCTGATTAAATCTTGAGGCACAATGTCTCTTAGCCTGTTGTTTTCATGATTACAGCATTTCTTGTTCTGTAATAGCACAACCATGGTAATGTTGAAAATAAACATGTGATTTATTAGTCACTCATGGCTTAACTTCAGTTGTCCCTCACAAATGATGCATTTTGGACTGATTGGCCCAACGGGGGCACACATCATATGTGGAGGACAGCATGTGGTTGTGCACAATTTTGTGCTTTTTTCCAAAGATGGATTTTTGAGAGAATGAAGAGACCCTGCTGTAAAAACAGGGGGAATGTGTTGGAGTTGTTCCGGATTAGAAGTACTTGGTAATTACTTGAGTTTTCCAAGTGAGGGCTCTGGAATTATGTAGGCTGGTAATTATATAGAAAGAGGTCAGCCCTGTGTTGATTTGGACAACACCTAATAAAGAGGAAGAGGGTAAGATGGCTTGCTGCTTCTGGATATTTTAAGCTACAAAAAAAATGCTTTGACCCATCTCTTCTTTTTTTTCTTTGGTGGGGAGGTAGAGACGGCTGATAAAGCACACATGTTCACACATCTGGTAACAATCCGGACAAAAAAAGTTTGTTGTCTGCTAAGGTCAGTAAAAATCTCCATTAGTGCAGGTAGAGGTAACTCAAGGACTTTTCCACAATAGCTCTTAAGAAGGAGGGGATTTTTGTACCAGGTGGGTTTTATTACCTTGAACAGACTTTATATGTGAAGTAAAGCTGTCTGAGTCACAGATCACCACACTGAGTCATCTCCACAGCCCACTAATCAAAGTTTTGGGGAGAAAAACTTACTTAGTCACTGCTGTATATAACTGTGTGTTGAAAGTTTCAAAATACTTGAAGGTTTTTTTGTGTGTTTTTTAGAATTTCCTTAAAATGCTTTTTCAGTTTTTAGTTCAAGTCGATGACCAAACTATACTGATGACACCACAAAAAAATTACTATAATACAACAATGATCAAGCAGATCTTTGATACTGCTAAAATTGCATAAAGAGAGGAATATGGAGCAAGATAACACAGAAATTAATGTAATTTGTGCTAGAAATCTATCAGTCTTTATTTATCAGTCAAGCCAAAGGCCCATGTTCTAAATCAGTCTATATGTAATTGTACAATTTAATGTTTCCTGCAGGGTGTGATCCTGGTTAAAGTCTAGACATCCCTGCTCTGACTCTTGCAATATTTATGAATTTGTTTTGTGTCATCCCATCTGCTTTCTATGTACAAACCCCAATTCAACTGAAGTTTGGACATTGTCTAAACTGTAATTAAAAAAGAATACAATGATTTGCAAATCCTTTTTGACTTATATTCAATTAAATAAACTGCAATGACATGATACATTAACTCGTGTTCAAACTAATAACATTTATAGTGTTTTTGCAAATATTAACTCATTTGCAATTTTATGCCTGAAACACGTTTCAAAAAAAGCTGGGACAGGGGCATGTTTACCACTGTGTTACATCACCTGTTCTTTCAATAACAGTTGCTTAACAGTCACAGTAACTACCAGTAGGCCAGTCTAGTACCTGCACTCTTTTACTATGAAGCCACATTGTTGTTACACTTTGCAAAATGTGGCTTGGCACTGTCTTGCAAAAATAAGCAGGGATGTCTCGAAAAAGGCCTCACTTGGATGGCAGCTTATGTTGCTTCAAAACCTTTAAGTACCTTTCAGCATTAATGGTGCCTTCACAGATGTGCAAGTTACCCATGTCATGGACACTAACACACCTCCATATCATCACAGAACTAAAAGCCGCAATGCCTTGTGCTCCTGTGATATTCTTCATCTATCTGTTCCCTGTGTTAAAAACACAGAAAAAGAGTTTTAGGTTTTGCTGCCTCCTCTACAGACCGAGCTGAAGCTGACAGAACTCATTTCACTTGGAGCCTTTTGCTCTATCCTGATGAATAAACACTGTGATACCATTGAACAGTGCCTGTGTGTCTAAATTGTTATTTATGTTTAAGCTTCTGCACTTTACTTGCAAACAACCTTGCATCTACAAAAACGTGTTTACCTTATATTGTTACTGTTCCATGACATTTTTATGACATGTGTTGCTGACCTCTTGGCCAGGTCACCCTTGTGAAAGACATCTTATCTCACTGTTTTTTTGCTTTTATTCTTGTTTAATAAAGGCTAAATAGAATAAACAACAACAGATACTGGCCTATTAACTTTGCAGTGATAACAGTCTGGATGGTCCTTTTCCTCTTCAGGCCAGAGGACACGACGTCCATAATTTCCAAAAACAATCTGAAATCTTCAGACCACAGCACACTTGTCCACTTTGCGTCAGTTCGTCTCAGATGAGCTCAGGCTCAAAGCAGCCGGCAGCATTTCTGGGCAGTGTTGATAAAGGGCTTTCGCTTTGCATGGTTGAGGTTTAACTTGCACTTGTAGATGTAACGGAAAACTATGTCAACTGTTCCTGAGCTCACATGGTTATATCCTTTACAGAATGATGTTGGTTGTAGTGCAGTACCTCCTAAGATATTGGAGGTCACAGGCATTCAATGTTGGTTTTTCAGTCTTGTTACTTATGTGCATAGATTTCTCTAGCTTCCATGAATCTTGTGATGAAATTCCTAAAGTCCTTGCAATTATATGTTTGGGAACGTTGTTCTTAAACTGTTGGACTGTTTGCTCAAGCAGCTGTTCACAAAGTGGTGAACCTTGTCCCATCCTTGCTTGTGAATGACTGATGCTCCTTTTATACTCAATCATGACACTCACCTGTTTCCAGTTAACTTGTTAACCTGTGGAATTTTACAACAGCTGTTTTTTGAGCATTCTTCAACTTTTGTTCTCTTTTGTTGCCCCTGTCCCAGCTTTTTTGGAAAGTGTTGCTGGCATAAAATTGCAAGAGAGTGAATAATTGCAAAAAATATAATCACTTTGAACATAAAATCACTTTGAACATAAAATATCTTGTCTTTGTAGTGTATTCAATTAAATATTGGTTGATTTTAGACATTGTCCCAGAGTCATTGGAATTCGGGTGTTGTAGTCTTGCTACTTATTTTTGATATATTTTTGGACATTTCATCTCTTTTTTTACCCTGATCTTCAATCCTTTTCAGATACCTTTTGTTTACAACAGTAAAGCTAGCATGACTAACACAATGAGCAATAACTAGGCAAAAAGGTTCATTTATTTACATGTAATCTCTTTTTCACCTGGGGTTCTTTTTGGTGGCTAGCTGGCCCATACCATCCTCCAAAAAAGCCATAGGGATGAGTCCACAACTGTTTAGGTTTTGTTGTTTTCTTCTTTGCTGACCTTTAGCATTCCACCCTATATTCCACACTATGCTCCTGCCACAACCATATTCATTCTTCCTTACCCCGACTGCCACAATGGCAAGTATTTCCAGTCTGTCGACCAAGTCAGGATAACACTTTTTAGTTCAGTATGACATATTCATTGTTAAAGACAAAATGTAGTCAGATCTGCCAACAAGAACAAACCCAGTCAAACAAACACATGAGAGTGGATTTTAGAAGCCCAGTTTTAGCCTTACACAACTTTCTCAAAATCAAGTAAAGTACTGACAGAGAACTTTAAAAGGATCAGTGCAACTTCCCTCCTCAAGAAAGCAAAACCCTAATGGCTCTTTCAATAGAAGCTGAAAAACTGAAAAGCCTGCCCAAGCAACCACTGGTGACCTTTTATGATGCACAACAGACAGCATCTTGACACAGGGTGCCTCTGCAGGGTATCACAGCTGCTCTGCAGCTGACACGAGGCTATCCAGTAGGTTGTCATCAGCTCACAAAGCACCACTGGGACAGGGATCCAGCTCCCAGCACTGGAGGACATCTGAGGCTCAAGCTGCCACTAAAGGTTGTCAGCATCTCCAAGAACTTCTCTCAGGCATGTCAGCAACTTCTCCCTTGTGGTAGAAAATACAGGCTGTTCCCAGCCCACGCCTCCAGAAAAAGTTTGTTTGCTGTTTTTAACCAGTTTCTGCTGTCGCTTTCTTTTATGCAGACAAACAGCTGTGTGATTTATGCAATTGTTTACATTAAAATACAATATGTATAATAATGGAGTACTAGAGAGTACTTCTTATCAGTACACTTTTGATATCATCTTGTTAGCAATGACCTGATGTGCAGGAAGTAAACAGGCACAGCAGCGCTTCAAGAGGATTATTCTAATGTCAATTCTGAGAGTAAAAGTGACTTTAGATGTTGCATCATAATCAACAGCCATATCAGATCAACTCAATCATTTACTATAACTTTATACTTTTTGAAGACTGTAGTCTTACATCCAATCACATCTAAAGACAATTTGTTTGTCAGTGTTTTTTTTTTTTTTTTAATCTCAGACTGAGGTTTGCCAAAATCTATGAGGGTCACTTCCTACAAGACTACAAGGAGCTTTAACATACTCACTCCTCTGTCTTCTTGTCCCTCATTGTAAAGCCTCTACCTGTTACCATCGATAAAATTATTAGCACCATTACTTATATTATTCTTACTTACTATATACTTGTATTTTTTCATTAATCATTTTATTGTGAGTATATGTGTGTGTGTTGTATGCTTATAGGAACGGTTCATTGGTTTTAGTGGATGAAAGATTTTATTTCGGTTTATATTGAATGTTATTCGGTCATTTGTAGCGAACTGTATTTAAGGTTTTGAGTCTTAACCCTTTAAAAAAACATGTTTTATATTAAGGGGCTGTTGATTGATTTTGTAAATTACTTTTAAAGCCCTCCCCTTTATGTCACATCAGCCTGCAAAGGCAAAATATGAGGACTGGGACTGTTACAACCTTCAAAATCCCTGTTGAGTATGCTATATCTAGCTTAGCCATGAGCTAACCACTGCTCTGAATTGGGCTGTAATTACTGTCTAGCCTACAAGCTAGTGGTGCATTTCAGCTAAAGATTGCTATTTAACAATGCGGTGCAAAGGTAATCCTCACCAAAACAGATACATATATGAGAGGAAAAAGACTCAGAGAGCGCAGTTGTGTAAGTTTATAAGTAATTTGGTCTTTAGCAGAGGACAGTTAGCTTGTGACTGTAGGTGGCTCAAAAGCTGGCTATAGAAGGTTTGCATTGGCCTCACAATTTGAGGTGATGATGATGATAGCCAAGTGCTGACCCGGCACATGCTCCAAAACCGGACCTGACTGAAGTTATAGGATGATGTCCTGTTTAGACAAGTACATTTCGGTATCTGTGTTATTTTGTGTTACAGTAATCCAAAGTGAGACTGTTGTACCAAGGCTCTCTGGGCATCCGTTTAATCGATGTTTCCTCCCACAATTTTTCAATATGACACACTAACTGGTCAGATATTTCCATTTAATGAAAAACTGTGTCAGTAACTGGCCAAATAGAAGTCATATCAATTCAATTATGTCGTCAATTTTTGGTAAATTTTTAGGACTCAACTTTTTTTGAAGCGATTTATTGTCAAACCTGATGTTGTAATCGGACTTCTCTGGGTTTTATGTCCTCAGCACGATATAATTTAATACTTTGATACTCAGGTAGACGAATCAGGTTAGGCTTATACTATCACATTTTTTGTGGGTTGGGAGGAAGGCCAATTACCCAAAAATGTGTTCAAGACCTTTTTGCATAATAAGACCATATTATGCAAAAAAGTGTTTTTTGCATAATATGTCCCCTTTAAGATATTGATGTTTGATTTAATGAAAAAAAAAAATAGAGGACAAAAAGAAGTGGGATTCATGTTATCATTACCTTGATGCGTGTACGCTTCATGATATAAAAGTTGCCGTTGCACCATGGCCTTGTATTTGTCATAAACCTGACGACACAGCTCTAAATGTTTCAGTAACATCTGCTGAGGATCTTTACTGGTGAACATGGTCAAAAAGTAATGACAAAAAATTAAAAACTTTATGAGTTACGTTACACTCATGCTGTTCGTGACCCCCTATAGCATAATCACTGTATCTCATCCCCACTGTCTGCTTTGACTTTTTATTTTTACCACTATAACTTTATAACTGCAAATTTGCATGACTTCATGTCAAACAGTGTCCCCTTCTGTTTATCTATATTGTGTCATTTTATGGCGTCTATTTTTAATGTTGCTTTAATGAGGAGTTGCACACTCAATTCGGTTGAACCCAGTGCAGTTACATTAATATAGTTACTACATTAAATCCAAAGTGATGTAAACCATATGTTTGGACTTTTGCCAGCATTTCAGGTCGTAATATTTGAGCCTGTTCTTCACATTCACACAAAAAGGTGCCAGTCTTAGTGAATGAACTAAACTTGTCATGATCCAGTAACAGCCATAACCTCTAAACAGATTGCCAGAATGAAAGAAGAGCCCCTCAGGCTTGTTTCCGTCTGTGCTGCAGCTACCAGCTGTTTGATGATGCCACCACCTAAATGTCATTCTCACAGCAGCACACAACAATTTTCCAGCACAGTTTAATGTGTATACTTTCTACCCAAAATTACCATTTCAGGAAATGTTTGGTTCGCAAGGGTTGTCATTGAACTTGGCAACCCCCCGCATGGTGTCGTCAATCAAATGCTCCCTTTGTATCCTAAAGCCGATTTGTCAGGGCTCCAACTCTTTGTTGGGGGAAAAACCCTTTATTCTGCCTGATTATTGTTGTCAGAGATGTATAACGGCATGAGGAGAACACATGAACACAAGGAAGAAGTATGACACCCCAAAAAAGCTTCATGGTTTTGTGCCAGATGGATAATGTGCCAGAAGCATTTCCTTGGGAGCTGAAAGAAGGTGTGATGGTTTTTATTTTCAACATCCCTTTGAAGTCCTAGGTAAAAGTCATCATATCTTAAAACCATGACCTCGAAACAAGTTTGCATCTCTTAAATTACTCCTTTTGATTCTCAGAACAAAAAGACTGTGAAGTATTTAAGTTTCCTAATTTCATAGCTGCTTTATTTCTTTTCTTTGGTGGTGCTAATAGAAATGATCTTGCGCCCAATTATTAAGCATATTTGAGTCTTTATGTTACATCTTAAAAGAGGGCAAAGAGGGTCTTCAGTGCTAAATGAGTGTGGATTGGACTAGTGGTCTATTTTAATTGTCTTCTTGAAGGGTCCTTTCCAGCAAGAATTTCATGATTTAACTTATAGTGTTATATTTTTAGGGGACATTTTATATCTTGTAAAATTGTGGATAGGATTGCTGATAGAGTTGTACAAAGATGATGCTCTCAACTACGCTCCTAAAATGAAGTACTGAGATGGCTTTAAAAGAAAACTCTAAGCTTAAAACTTTAAAGCTACATGAAAAGAAATAGTCGTCGATTAGCTCTTACTATGACTAATAAGCAGCCAGTGAGCTACTTATTATCATTTTGAATAGGAGCAAGTGAAAGTAAATATCTTAAAAAAAACGTATCATTATAACCCAAGAGGATTTCGCTGGCATTTATTAGTTTCTTTGAATGTTATTTTGTGAACAGGATAACTCAAAAATAGCATTATGATTCGAAAATCAGTTTCAGTTGAGAATTGATAACACTTCCCTCAAGGAATCGGTAACATCGGTATTTTTGCTTATCAGTTCCCTTATTAGTTCTTTCCACTTAGAGGGGTCAGAAGTGGTCACAACTGTGGCTCGATTTTCAACTAAAAGGCGCTAACTGCACAATTTTCAGTAAGTGGAAACATCAGCAACCTGCTGAGGCATTTATCAATGCAGCACGTCATTAAAAATCAGGAGTGTCATGCTTTTGGCATCATTTCCACTGAAAAACAACATGAAGGCAAACTTTTGCACACATAGGAAATCAGCAGGAATTGATAAGGGAATTGTTAAAAAGACTCAGATCAATAAGCAGAATTGTTTATAGCATTGGTATTGATTGACTTATCAATTTCCATCTCTACTCAAAAACTAATGACTGAATTTTAATGGGTTTTCAGGGATTGTCGGTCATGGCACAAAGAAGATGTTATTACAATGTGGTGGTGATCCAAAATCAGATCCAGGTCCAGTAATCTTTTAAATAATTTGTTAACACTGCAAGATAGGGCAGTTTTCCATATTTTTGCTAATAAGTCAATAATTTCTCAACAGATTTTGATTAGTATTTCAGGTAACGTTGGTCATGGCACAAAGAAGAGGTTATAACAATGTGGTGGTGATTCAACCTGGGATTAATTTTTTTATTGTTATTATTATTATTTTTCTTGCAATTTTTTTCAATGTTTCATCGCTTTTAAGTCACTAAGTTCTCAACGGATTTTGATGGCTTTGAGAGAAAAGGAAAGAAGTGATTATATTTTGGTGGTGATCCAAATCTAGGTGTGGATCCAAGAGTTTCTTAAGGATTTGTTAACATTGCAAGATAAGACAGTTTCCAACATTTCAGCTAATTACTCAAAAAGTTTCATAGATCTTTGGTAATGGCACAAGGGAGAACTAAGTAGATTTTATGGTGATCCAAATTCAGATGTAGATAAAAGATTTTTTTTCAAGGATTTGTTAACAGTGCCCGATAGGACAGTTTTGCAGAGTTGGAAATGCCTTGGTGGAGGTATGTGCTCCCTGAGTACTTCTGGTGATTTATTTATTTTTTAATCTTAGCTTAATTGTGCCAAAAAAAAAAAAAAATGGTTCCTCTGCAATCTTTTTCCTAAGACATTTGATTTTCTTTATGTTTTTCTTACATTATATTTGTAATGTTCTACTTTTTTATTTGGATCCCCATTAGCTTTTACCAAAGTAGCAGCTACTCTTTCAAGGAACCACAAATTAAAACTCAATCCATGCAATCCTTACAAAATACTTTTGGCTGGCCTGTATTACCTTTTACATCTCTAAGTAAGATTTTATTACTGTTGTAGACAATGCTAACACATAGCATTTTAGCACACACACAGTAACTTACAAAGGGTTCCCAGTGACGGAGCAGGTAAGGCTGAGCGAGTCACCCTCTCGCAGTATTCCCGTGGGAGGAACAATCCTTACTGTGGGTGCAACTGTGGGGGGAGAGAAAAATAGAACAGCGTGTGGGTAGGTCATAGGGAACATATTCATGTATGAGGGCAAACAAGAAAGGCTCAATAGAAACAAAATGGACCAAAGTGATCAAATTGGAGCCACAACCAGAGCAGACAGGGAAAATAATCAGGAATGATAGCGAGGCAGTGTAGGAACAAAGTGAGGGAACGACAGGAAAGTGAGCTCATGGCGGGAGGAAGGGTCTTTAACATTTGTTTCCAAGGCAACCAGCCGACAAGCCCAGGGATGAGACACCTGTTATGATAAGCAGCCCACCACTCAGGCAGCTGCTGTACTGCTCCAACTTCAGAAACAGAGCGATGGGAAGGCAAATCGGCCTTGACAGTTGGTCATTATTAGCAGCTCTCTGGCTGGAGGAACCTCAGCACACAGATTGACAAAAGTGTTGAATATTAATCATTTGGATTCATCAACAAACATTAGTACACAAGTGGCAATTAATTCAAGTCATAGATGGATGCAGGGGTACTTGTTGCATGAGAATAATATCTCTGACTGTTCATCTTTGCTCTGTTTGGCTGTGCAGTGTGGTGTTATGCTGATAGGCTTTCCTGATATATGAAACCTCCTGTGATGATATTTTCGCTGGCTATGAAACAGTCAGGAATTAATACATATATCCTTGTATGATGCATAAAAGCAAACATGACACTCAACATAAGTATAAGTGATTTATCTTTGAGGCCGATAACCAATACCCTTGCAATGCAGCTGGATCCACATAACTCCAATGTTTGCAATCAGGCAGATTCATCTCACAAAACGTCACACTAGAACAACTGAGCTCAGTCTGCAGTGGCACTGACCAATCAGTGTCCTTTGAGAAAGAGAGTGGGAGTCACTGGCATGAGGACAGCAAGAAGTGACTGCAAGCAAGCAAGTAAACAATGGCTGTTAATGGAGTGAGAAGTAAAGATGCTGCTGCTTTAGTGGCAGTTTACAAAACTGGACAACATTTCCTCATTAAATGAAGATCAGAGAACAGGGCTAACTAAATTTCCCCATGGAGGAGATGTAGTTTCTAAGCACTTCCACTGTGCTTTCTCAACATCAAACCCTCACATTAAAATATCATTAAAAAGTTATAGTCGTAGTGCGTTGTTTGCAAAGATGTGTTTTAGTTTATTAGTGTCAAATAAAGCAATGGCAACAAACTTGTGTTGCCAATGTTTGACAGGATAAGAGGCCAAATATACTCTAACTTTATAGATATTTAATGACTTATTTAATTGTTTTCTAAAAAATATATATTAAACCTGTCTTAGATCTTAAGGATTAATCCTACTGAACCATCTGCAAAGAATTAAGCTCAAGATAATATATATTTCAATCTGAAATTGTTGCCCTGAGAGAAGAATAGATTTAAGCCAATTATACATTTAAATCTCTCGCAGATTTATTATCACTGTTTGCTTTTAGCCAGACAGCTTGCACAGACATATGTAGAGAGATTTCAGAGCATTAAAACTTGTGTAAATAGGCCAGAAAAAGATTTATCAGACTCAGACAAGCACACAGCTCTTTGCACATATCAATGTGACCCAAGTTCTTTTCTCAGATGGTGCTGCTCAGCTTCTGAAATCAGGACCCTGACCTGGCTGCAGGCCTTTTCCTGCCAGCTCCCTGCATGACAAGATTTGTATGTATGAGCTTTTAATGAGAGCAGGTCTCAAACAGGGGCAGCTCAGAGTATGACTGTGTGAAAACGCTGGACTGAGTATAAATGAGCTTCATTTCAAAATGAGGGAGCCAACATTTGAAAAACGGGGCCCCGACAAAATCATTGCTGGCATTAAAATCAAATAATGAACAGTAGTGAAGAGAGGAACAGCAATGCAGATGGAGTAATTTGTGATTTTAATATTTGGCAGTGAACGCTGTGCAGCTTAAATATGTTTCCAAGATGGATGAAAAAGGCTTTGATGTAATGTGCTTAAATGTAACACTCTACATGAAAGAGGGGCTTACAATACACATCCAGGCGGTAGTGTCGGATCCTCTTCTGCCCGCCCAGTGCCGGGTGGGATGCCTCGCAGCTCAACGCCGCCCCGTTGTCTTTCCTTTCCACTGGAATTCTTATAGTGCTGGACACGCTGAACGTCTTCCCGTTATCCTGCTGTGACACCACACCTGAGGAGAGAGAGGAGAGATGGGGTGACGAACAGAAAGACGACAGGTGGCGTGAGGATAAAAAACAAGTTAGCAGCCAAGAGCATGCCCGATTTTCCTTTTGTTTTCCTACTAAAATGTCACACAGGAGGGAGGAAGGGAGGAGATTTTAAGACCCTGCATTCAGATCCATGCTTGGAAATATAAGGCTAACCTCATTTCAGGATCACACTTTGCACTGGCCTTTCTGTATGTCAACAGTGCTCCCACAAGGGTTATGCACTACAGATTCAGTTTATCCCTTGAGTTGCATTACTACGACAATATGAGGGAGAAACAGTGTCAAAACACTCATGGCTTGTAGCCTTGCATGCTTTGTTAAGTAAAGTCACTTGTAATATGAGCTGTGGCTATTATATGCTATAATAAATTCTACTGAAAATAAACATTTGTCAGTGTCTTTCTACTTGAAAGACACAATTTCCACAGTTTTGGTTTTACTAGAGTCTGTTTGTAATAGTGTTGATTCACCATTTATCCTTCTGGAACCAACTCCTCCAAAATTATCTCCAAATGTTAAAGATAACAATCAACATAGCCTTGAATTTGGACTTGCTTTGTTTATCTTAATTGATCTGTGGTGATGATGGTGTTTTCCAACTGCTGTTTTGTCTCAGGATCATACTGGGATATCCAAGTTTCACCACATGTAATCAATCATAAAAAATTGGTTTCCTTCAATTTGTTCCAAAATGTCTTCATAAATTTGCATAAGTTTTTTTTTTTTTTTTTGATCAGGAGTCAGGGGTTTTAGGACAGCTTTGGCACACACTTCTGCCATTTTTAATTTCCATGCTCTATTTGCCAAACTGTCTCTTCATCAATGGAGATCATTTCTGCTATAATTTTTATACTGAGTCATCAATCATTTGACAGTTTGTCCAATCTGGTGAATGTTTTCAGAAGGTTTGGGTGTGCCATCGTCTTTGACATCCTCTCTGCCTTCAATATCATCCTAAAAGTATCCAGTGAAACCAGGTCTTTTAGTTTCCTCCTATAGACCAAAAATCATGCATTTTAGGTTTACTGTTGACTCTAAGTTGCCCTTAGGTTGTCTGTCTCTTTATGTGGCTCTGCAATCGGCTGGCGACTGGTCCAGTGTGTACCCTGCCTCATGCCAAGTGTCAGCTGGGATAGACTCCAGCCCCCCCGAACCCAAAAAGAGATAAGTGGTATAGATGAGCAGGATAGATGAATAACTTGTTTTGGTCAACAAGGGATATGCCAATTTTATTTTCATGTCTTCCCTCACTCCTGAGTCCATGACAAGCAGATAGACACCATTCTTTCAACTTGTGCGTGCAGTAACAATGAAGAGACAGGCAAAGCTCGCCCACTGCTAATTAGCTTAGCTCAAACACCAAGAGTCAATGCCTCCACCTACAGTCATCAGACAGATTCTTTAGAAACTCTAAACGGTCCTGTGTGCTTGTTGTGACTCATTTCACCACGTTATGTTATGTTATCTATTTTTAGACTTAGATCAGCATTTTGTGTAATTTTCAAAAGAAATACATAAGAAAATAAACTGCAGTGCTTGTAGATCTACTTACAAGCACTCGAAAGTGTTAATCTCAGTCAAATAATAGGTAACGTAACATAACATGGTAAAAAAAAAAGAGTCACAAGAAGCACACTGGACCGTTTGGAGTTGCTGAAGAGTCTATCTGATGACTGTAGGCAGAGGCATTGACACATGGTGTTTGAGCTAAGCTAACTAGGGCGAACTTTGCCGGTCTCTTTATTGTTACTGCACGCACAAGTCGAAAGAATGGTGTCCATCTGCTTGTCATGGACTCGAGAGTGAGGAAAGACATGAACAAAAAGTTGGCATATCCCTTTAAAGTAGATCAAAACAAGTTATCCATCCATCCTGCTCATCTATACCCCTTATCTTTTTTGGGGGGTCAAAATTGGTCACTGCTGGTCTCTTACATCCCGCTTTAAGAAAACAAGTGACTGTCAAGGCTGGACTGTTGTATTACACCTACGAACCCTCAGAGGCACAGATACAGTGTACAGGCTCTTATTTGCATTAGAGGCTGGCAAGTGAGGTCTGATTGCATGAGTCACTGAGGACAGATTGTTAATGCAAAGTGTGGAGAAACTTATTAAGTGCAATCAACTTGGAATGAGAACGCCCAAAATGGACATCAATGGAATGAATAAGAGGACATACAAAAAGAAGAAGAGGAATAAGAAGTAGTGGAGAGGGCTTTTGTAGCAGCTCTTGTACCTGTGGAGTGGTGAATGAGAGGTGGAGGACAGAGGGAGAGAAAGCAATATGCATCTGCATTTCATGGTAATTATAAGCAGCAGAACCATTTGTTTGCAGACGGTAAATTAAGAAAGAGGTTTCATGTGAGTGAAGACCGAGATAGAAATGGGGGCAAGAGAGAGAGAGAGAGAGAGAGAGAGAGATAAAAAGAGTGAATATGCATAGCAGAATTGAAATTTTAGCTGAGCCAAACTCAGATGGAGAGAGAGGGAGGAATGAGGGCGTCAAAAGATGGTGGTGGCAGAAGAAAGGCAGAAGAAGGAGAGGGACTCAGAGGGAGAGAGAAGGGGCAGCAAATCGGGCATGATTGATGAAGGGGGGGGGTTGAGTGAGGGGAGCTGAGGCGAGACAAGCCTAGACATGAAAGTGGGAACGATAAGAGTGGCGGGACAGATTGAGGGAGGGGAGAGATGAGGAGGAATAAGAGAAGAGTGGGAGTCAGAGGGAAGGAGGGCGGAGGAACAGAGAGGTTACACGGTCACGTATTGGGAATTTGTGCATGTCGAGGCAGGATTTAACAATATTACTTATATCGCGCTGAGTTTTCAATTATTGCCACTAGGCAATTGAAAGTAAGTCCAATCGAAGCAAAAGAGGGGCCGGCGGTGGATGCAGAGGAGCGGGGAGAAACGGGAGCGGCGGGATAGATAGGGTCTTAATTAAAGAGTGCTTTCACATATCTGCTGGGATCTGCCTCTAACCTTTAGTGTCACAGTTCATTTAACTCAGGGCCAAAAAGAGAGAGGAGGGGGGAGAGGTTAGAAAATGGAAGGAAATGAGTGTAAATAGGTGAAAACAAGAGGGAAGAGGGGGTAAGAAGAGGAGGAAGGAGGAATTAAAGGCAGCAGAATAGAGAGGAGAAGATGGGAAAAGTAAATTAGGGAGAAATAAGCAGTAATGAGCAAGGTACTTGTAAAATGCAGTAAGCTAAGTAATGACTCTTTAATCAGTATAGTATCTGCACAGTATCTGACACTGCACAGAAAATAATGCATAAATATCCAAATGATCCAAAACAAAGAATCTACTTTGCATGTAGTATTTTTAAAATGATTCATTTTTTTAACCTGAAAACATGGTGGCATCGTGACAAAAAATGGATTTCAAAGGGTTAAAATCTTTAGATATTAATTAATGTTTGACATCATAAGTAGGTCAGATGTGGTGTCGGTGAAAAAAGCACTTTAATGAAGGCTAAATATAATATTCATGTATAATGTTTTCTATAGCTTGCTTATTAAAAGCACATTTTTTGTGCTTAGTGGAATGAGTGTGTCTAATGTTAGACCTGGTCTAAAGGGTTGAATGTTGGTAAAAGATTTCTTTTGAAAAGCTATGTGTTGTTTTGTTTATTTAAGTAAGCATACATGAAATGATGAGTATTGTGCAATTTGTAGTGTGGCCCTCAAACTGTGTTGATAACATTGATCTTCTGGGTGGCCAAAGTTGCTGATCCCTAGTTTAGACCATGGGTACAGCTGTCTGAATGCCCAAATGACATGATCAGATCGTGTCCACATTTTCAGCTTGGAAATTCAAGTCTGAATGATTTCAGTCAGATTGAAGAAAAATTGCATATGTAAAAGAATTACTGATAGGAAAAAGGGGGAGAAGAGGTGACAGAAACACTGACAGAACTTGAATGATAGGAGGAACCAGATAAAGAGGAAAGGATAGAGGACACAAGGACAGGAATCTTGAAGAAAAGATAAAGAGATGAGGAAACAGGATGAAAGAAAAGGAATAGAAAAAAAGAGGGAACAGGAAGAGGAAAATGTGGAACAAAAAAGGGAATTATGACAAAAGCAGAGGAAACAGAATATGAGAGGAAGCAGAAAGAAAAAATTAAGGCAGGATCATAGGAGAAGAACAGAGGGGGAAAAGGGAAAAATTAGATTACATAACAAGATGAAAATTAAAAATAGATAGGAGAGAATAAGGAAAGAGGATAAATATAATTAACTAACTAAACAGGGAAACAAATTTAGAGAAGAGGAGGAAATGGAAAAAGAAAGTAAAAAGGTCAAATGATTGGGACAGCAAATATGTATGAGCCAGAAGAAAAAGGGAGTAATCAACACCATAAAATGGAGGGAAACAAAACGAGGGAGAAGGAAACATCATGAATAAAGTAAAAGGGAGAGAAAAAAGAGTTGTTATGGCCATACAACACAAAAGTGGACAAAAACAGGAGAACACATAACCTCAAGGGGAAAAAAAAACTGAGAAGCCAAGGGTATAAAGGAGATCACGAGAAGGAATATAAATAAAAGAGGAGGATAAAAGACTAAAGGAAAGAAAATTGGCATAAAGAGGCAGAAACAAGGTCAAAGGGAAGGAGACGAGGGAAGTCTATGTAGAACAAATGAAAGGAAACAAGAAAACAAAAGAGGAAGCACTGCCAAAGGCAAAAGGGATCAAGATATGAGGTGTGGAAATGAAAGAAAAGAGGAGGTTCAGGATAGGAGCAAAGAAAAAGTAGCCCCACTCCTGACTCTGGGTATGGTGAGTAAACCTGTCCCAGAGGATCTGAGAGGTCTGGATGCCTCATAGGGGACTAAAAGGCCTGAAGGATATTTAGGCGCAAGACCATTAAGTGCTTCATAAACCAGGAGAATGATTTTAAAATCTATCCTTTAGAAGCCAGTGTAGACAAATGAGGACTGGTGTGATGTGATTTAGTTACTTGGTGTTGGTGAAGACTCGAGCAGCAGCATTCTGGATAAGCTGCAGCTCTCTGATGAATCTTTTAATCAGACCTGTATAAACATTCCTCCATCCATTCATTAACTATACCACTTATCCCTTTCGGGGTTGTGGGGGTTGGAGTACCGGGCATCAGCAAATCGTAGGGCCACATGGAGAGAAATTGTCTAAGGGCAATTTAGAGTCACTAATCAACCTAATGAACATGTTTTTGGTCAGCTGATTTTGTAACCATTTTATCATGGCTGTTTAAGTAAAGCTCTGAGTCCATAATCACTACAAGATGTCTGGCTTGATTTGAAGGTTTAAGTGTCACTAAGTCGAGGTAAGCCCTGACTTTGAATCTTTTACTCTTTGGGGCCAAAGACGAGGATTTCAGATTTCCCTTTATCGAACTGGAGGAAATTCTGGCACATTCACTCATTGATTTATTCGACATGCCTGTTCAGTGAGTGTAAAGGGCTGTGGTCATGTTTTGACATGGCATGTTGATATGTAGAGCTGTGTGTCACCTCTGTGGTAAGAGATTTTATGAGATTTTATTATCCAGCAAGAGGCAGCATACAGACATTAAAAAAAATGGGCCCATGGACTGCTTCTTGGGCAACCCCACATGCCATCTTTCTATGCTTAGATTCATCGGTGGTGCAGTCTGATAGTGCACTTGGTCAGAAACTGGGAGGGTTGCAGGTTCAAGCCCAGCTCCGGCTGTCACATGGTGATGTGTCCTTGGGCAAGACACTTAACCCCAAGTTGCTCCCACTGTCGCATCAGTGGCATGAAAATGGGTATCAAAGGGCATTAATGTGTTAGGTAATACCAATGGATAACTAACATAGAATCTCCACCCATCAGTGAGTGAATGCGAGAGTGAATGGGTGTGAATGGGTAGATTTGACCTACGGTGTGAAAGCTGCTTTGAGTAGTCAAAGACTAGAAAAGCACTATATAAGCTCAAGCCCATTTACCATTTACCACTGAATAACCAAGAGACACAAAGTAGTCCCCATCTTTAAAGTATGTTTTGAACCAGTCTAATACAGTACCAGAAAGTCCCACCCAATATTCCAGTCTGCCCCCGTATATGCTGTGATCAGGTGGCTCAAAAGATGCTGACAGATGCATGCTTTTGATTCATTGCTGTTCAGGTGAATATCATTAAAAACTTTTAAGCTCCCATTTCCTGGTGTGTTTGACCTTTTAAGACAAGTCTTGTTTATCTATTAAGTCAGGATTTGATTTAAGTTGAATAAAAATATGAAAAAAAGTCTTCTCTGTAGAGGATCAGATGCAGCTCTTTTTCCCTCCCCTCTGGAAATGCTTGGGTCTGAGGGGGTGGAGAGGCTACAGGAGGCTATGATCATGAGCTCTGTGCTGATTGGCTGCCCAAACGATGTCTGGTGGGAGGAGAGAGGAGGGTTACAGGCCATAGATCAGACTTTTAGAACAGTAAAGGTATCTGCCTGTGATGAGCTGAAAACATACATGTAGGTGGAGGCTGTACAGCTGTTACATAATAAACCACAAGAAGTATAGAAAGATGCACTTCAGGAGGGATTTTCGTTAAAGATGCATATCATATTTCTCTGTGAACTGAGAGTTTATTAAAAGGTGAAAAGGTGTCACGTTCTTTTGCTTCCAGAGCTCCTTCTAACAACATTAAAAGCAAAGAAAATTGCATTTTGCAGGACATGGGACCTTTAATAAGTGCTTTCTCAGTACTGTGATGGGACTGAAGTCCAGACTGAAATGTGGAAGACCATAGGGACATTAATGAAGAAAAAAAAGAGGGTTGGATGTGAATAGGAGAGGGGAAGCAAGATCATCAAAGAGAAAACAAGGGAAAACAGAAGCTGGGACAGAGTAGTGGACGCAGAGAGGAAATCAAGAACCAAATGAGAGGACGGCAGAGTAAAGATGACATTTAACAAGACCAAAGACAGGGAAACAAGAGTTAAATTGAATAAGCAAGACCAAATATGTGGAGAAAAAAGAACAAAAGAAAAGGAAGTAAGTCGTGTGGAAAGACAAAAAAGAGAGACAGAAGAAAAGCAGCCAAGACTAGACCAGATGAAACACAAAAGAGAAGAGTACCCAATACATGACTAGAAGAAGAGATAGAAAAGACAGGGCACAGGGACTGGAGGAAAGAAGAAAGGGCAGAGAGGAACAAAATATGAAAGAAAACAGGAGAGTGGAAAAGAAAATGTACTACTAAAGGAAAGAAGACCAGGGGAAATGGAAAAGATGAAGAAAGGATGAAGAAGTCCATGAAGTCGATGAAAGGAGAATAGTCCGGTCAAGTATGAACAGAGGAAATAAGTACAGAAAAGAGGGAAACAAGGACAGAGCACAGAAAAGCTACAAGAAATGGAAGAAAGGAAATTATAAAGATATATTTACAAAATATAAAACAAGAAATGAGAAGAAAAAAGGGGACAAGAGCAGAGGAACAAGAAAACAAAGAAGGACAAGTACTGGAAATCAGAGGATACGAGAAGCCATGTAAGCAAGACATTAAGAGGGGAAATAAGAAAAAAGAGGTTGAGCAAGACCATATTCAGAAGAGCAGACAAGGAGCAAGAATTAACAATGTCAAAGGAAGAGAAGAGGAGAGGAAAGTAGTACAAGGGAGAGGAAACAGGAAAACAAAAGAGGAAATTAGACTAAAAGGAGGGAAACATAAAGGGCAAGACTGAATCGTTTCATGAGGGGTGGAAACAAAATTGGAGAGAGGGAATCAGGTCCTTAAGACAAGAATGAAGTTAAGCTGGAAGCTCTAATAGAAAAGAAGACCAGAGGAAAAGAAATTAAGATGAGATAACGATCCGGAAGAAAGGGGAAATAGATAAGGAGAGCAAACATGAAAAGAGGAGAGGAAGTAGGACCAGGAGAGAAGACCGAAGATCAAAACCAGGAGGAAAGGAAAACACACAGAGGATAGGAAAATGGGAAAATATTGAGTAAATTAAACCCACTGGGAACAGGGCACAAAAGAACAAATAAGAAAATGAGTCACATGGAGGAAAAAACAGAAGATATGAGCACCCAAAACCAGGGGGAAGGAAGGAAATGGAAAAAGAGGAAAGACACAAGACCAGGAATTAAAAAATGTAGGGAAAAGGCAGAAGAGGCTAGACTTGAGTAAATAAGTTAAAGAATATGAGGGCACAGGGCAAAGGAAAGAGATACTCAACTGTACGTATCAATAAAGTCAGGTGAAACAACTCAGCTATCTAAACTAGAGGCGTGTCTAAAGGACATTAGGATGTGGATGACCTGGAATTTTCTTCTTCTCAACTCAGACAAGACAGACATTATTGTGCTGGGCCCTCACCACCTTAGAGAAACCTTTTCTAATGATTTAACTGCCCTAGATGACATTAGCCTGGCACCGAGCACAACCGTTAAAAAATCTTGGGGTTCTATTTGATCAGGATTTGTTCTTCAACTCTCACATAAAGCAAATTTCAAGGACATCCTTTTTTCATCTTCCTAACATTGCTAAAATCAGGCCTATCTTGTCTCAGAGCGACGCTGAAAAGCTAGTCCATGCTTTTGTTACCTCTAAACTGGACTATTGTAATTCTCTTCTATTAGGCTGTTGCTTAAGACGCTTCAGCTGGTTCAAAATGCTACAGCACGTGCACTGACTAGAACCAGGGGAAGAAATCACATTACTCCTGCATTAGCTTCCCATAAAATCTAGAATAGAATTCAAGATTCTTCTTCTCACCTATAAAGCTCTGAGTGGGCAGGCAACAATTTATCTTAAAGAACTTGTAGTGCCTTAAAACCCCTCTAGAGCGATATGCTCCCAAAATGCTGGCATGCTTGTGGTATCATCAGTCTCTAATAGTAGTATGGGAGGTAGAGCCTTCAGTTATCAAGCTCCTGTTCTTTGGAACCATGTACCAACCACGGTTCGGGAGGCAGACATCCACTCTACCTTTAAGGTTAGACTTAAAACATTCCTCTTTGATAATGCTTTCAGTTAGGGCTGGCTCAGGCCTGGACTAGCACATAGCTCATAGTTAAGCTGCAATAGGTTTAGACTGCCGGGAGACTTGGCACACTGAGCTTCTCCCTCTTGATCTCTCTAAAGCCCCATTAACACAACCCAACATTATCCAGGCCAGCCATATGTGTGAATGCAAACAGCTGAGTTCTTTTACTTGGATTTTACCTGGATAATTTCCTTGAGTCCCCCTAGTACTTTGTGCTGCAGCGAATTATCAGGGTCAATCTAGTGGGGTAATTTAGCAAGTTGGAGGGCTGTGAATGACATCATCCAGATAATATCAGGGTTGCACGTGTGAAAAGAGTTTAAAGGTAGGGTCTGCAGGATTTTCCTTGTCCAACAGCATGACGGCTGACTCCGCGTCGCTTTTCATCTCGAGACGGTCCTTCAGAGCTCAGAAGCAGGTGAAAGCCAACCCTAGGTTCACTCTGGTTTTAGACCGAGCTTTGTCCACTTGGTGTTTTGCTTCTGCCTGATTGTATCTTCTTTTTTCGCTGTAGCGTCTGCCGTCTTTGCCAGTCTGCGTTCTGTTAGTGCATTTTATAACACTCAAAGTCACTTGCGCACTGGGCATGCTGTGATTGGCTGGGGTATCCCAGCCTACTCTCTGCCTAAAAATGTCCCGAGACAACCAAAACGTCAAAATACAGGCTGAGGAGGGGGGTGAGGTAAACAAAGACACCATCACACATCAATAGAGACCCATAGGAGACGATTGAGCAGGATTTTTCCTGACAAAGTTGAGATTTTATTTTTAAGGAAAATCCTGCAGACCCTGCCTTTAAAATTCTCTCTCTACTCTCTCTCTATGTCTTTACTCCCCTTTTTTTTGTTCTTGCACTTGTCTCTGGTTCTTGTCTTGTGGGCTGCCTGGGATTGTTGGTTTAGACAGTCTGCTGCTGTGGACTTACAAAGCTTCAATAACTACATTTACAAATATTCTGCCTTTCCTTTAGCCCCCATGGTTCATTACAATTCCTGATATTCAATCAGAGAGATCAACAAAATTAAATACATGTTAATTCCTGCAAACAGCACACATGTATTAGTATGACTTTGAAAAACAATCATGACCTGCTGCTGTGGACCTGCTCGACTCTACAACATAAATTCATATGTCTTAACCAGTTAAACCCAATTTAATAACAGTTCAGCTAGATACTGCTATATTAATCACCAGCATACCTCTCCTGTTTACAATCATACAAATGCTAATGTAAGAATGACCTCTTTATTTAGATTCAGATTCAGATTGAGATTTATTGTCATTGTCCCTGTACAGGTACAGAGCAACGAAATTCCATTTCAGTACAACCCATCCAAGAACATACAAGAGACATTGACATATACAGAGGGGACAGGAACAGGAAGACTGTCGATTCGCCAGCAAGGGCGGCGCTTCGTTTTCTTAGATAAGAAAAAGGAGAACAGAGGGGAGAGAGAGGAGAAAAATGGTTGTTATTGATCAGACCTGCATAATAAAAACCTTAAGAACCATACAGACATGAGGACCCACTTGAAAATGAGATACCACACCTCAAGGGGCTAACATTAATTGAATTTATATTCAGCAGAGACAATTATGATGAGGACAGGTTTATGATATGGGCGTCCATAAATTTGTTGCTATCATAAATTCTTATTTTTTTGTCCCTTCGTCTATGTCAACAACAGAGGAGAGAAAACAAGAGAAAGGCAGCAGAAGCAGCACCAGAGAAGAAGAGAAACATGTGAAAAACGGAGGGACAAAGGGACCAAGGGGAGGGGGAAAATAGGAAGCAAATTTAGACAAAGGGAAATGGGAGGATTGGGAAAATAAAATTATGGAGCAGCAGAGAAAGGAAAAGAAAGGACAAGAGAGGAAAAACCAGGAGAGAAAAAAAAGGAAATAAGGCATGGAAAGGAAACAGGAAAATGAGAAGAAACATAATCAGATGAGAAGGGGGAAAAAAAAAGAAATGAAAAGGACAGTTGAGAAAAAATAAAGGAGAGGAAAGAAAATAGAACTTAGGGAATGTTAACACAGGGCATGAGGGGGAATGAGGAAAGGGAAGTGAAGAGAGGAGAAAAGAAGGAAATTAGAGAAGGAAATGAGCCCTATGTTAAAAGGAAACAAAGGAGAGTAGGAAACAAGGACAAAGGAAATGAAACATAAAGAAACTAGTCATAACAAAAGGACACAAACAGATGAAGAGAACATTAAAAAGTGTTAGGAAGCACGATAAGAAATGACAGAGAGAAGTGCAGACTTCTAAAGTCACTTTTTAACCAATAACTGAGGTGAGGAGTGTCTCGTCTTTGTCACAAATCAAATTTAAAGACAGAAAAAACAGAGAGAGATCAGAAGAGTAGGGAGGAAAGGACAGAATGACGCTGACAGCTGCATTCTGACAGAGAAATAAGTACAGAGACAGGATGAAAGAGCTGTTCAGAGTCAGACCAAAATAGAAAAGTAAAAACGACAACGTCTGACACAAAGTTTGAAAGGGTAAAACATCTCTCAATGTGTGTCCCAAAAACTGTTGACACCAGATTATCTCACATTATTTCATCATGACTGTTTGAGGTATTTTAAAGGAAGTCAGGGCTGAATTAATGAATAACAATAAAGTAACACATCTGACAACCATTTTGTTCTTTTAAACTCTGCTGCCTGCATTTATCAAAAAATGAAGATAAATTGAATTAAAACAGCCTGAGTCTGAGTGAGGGATACTTAATCTCCAAGATTTTTCAAAAATTTTAATTAGTTCATGCTCAATCATTCTAGCAATGATTTCTCTGCATTCTAATCAAAATGAATTCATACGATGACAAGATAGCAAGATAGTTGGAAAGCCTGATTCGCCATCTTCTCAGCAAGGTTCAGCTTGTAAGGACAGTGCATTTGAGGAATGGGCAACTCCGCTTAACAGGTTGGTAGCGCCAACATCCTCTCTTTTCTGGAAGAAATCCTACGGTTCCTCTGTGAGGCAAGGGTGACCATCCAGTCCTCTTTGTGTGTCGTCTTCCTGGTATGCCAACTTCCCAGTCTGTCTTCAACTTCACCAGTCTCACAAAACTTGGTCTTGTTTTTGGAAACAGTTCCTGGGCTGACACCAAGTGATAATGCCACTCTGTGTACTAGAACACCAGCTGCAGTTGCAGGGATTTTGGCACATTTTTTGAGGCGCAACTCACACGTTTATCTGTGTTGTTCATTTCAGGAATGCACAATCCTTACAAGTTGCAGCTCACTGTAAAGGTGACTAATCGGGCTTTCCAGAAATATAAAACACATTACTATTTGGTATCATTAAAGGGGAGAAATAATCAACTGAATAACGTTTTCAAACTTTATTTAAGGAGTATAGAAAAAAATGATTTCTCAAGGGTGGTGTAAAATGGCAGGAGAGGGAAAGATCAGTCTAAAAGTTTAAAATTAAGTAAACTAGCATATTAAAGTTTCAATATATAACATTTTGAATATTAATAATGTAAATATATCGTTGAGTGATTACTTCTTTAACAGAAAGTGAAGTCAGACTTCTTGTGGATTTGTTGTTCTCGTGGTGTCCCCCAAGGCTCTATACTCCGTCTGATTCACTTCCCCATTTACTTACTGCACTTAAATTATGCTTTCCCCCAAAATAACACATCTTACCACTTTTATGCAGATGATACACAGGTTTACCTGCTCCTACAACCTAACATGATTTGGCTAGATGTTTGTTGGTATGAATTAGCTTACATTTTGTACTTGACACTGCAGGAGTAGCTCTTGCCTACCACAGCATCTGATTGGTGAGTAATGAATGTGATTGATGGAATGATCGTCCAATCACCCACTGGTTATGTTTTTGAAATGTTCTGCCCACTCCTAAACACTTTCTATGCGCCCAGGTTGAGTAGCACCTTAGTGAAATATATTCTGTATTGTACATATTGAACTTTCTATCTGGCATGTGAAGGCTGCCGAGTCTTCATAAAGATATACATGTGGGTCTTGTGTTAAATATTTTGGGAGTCCTTGTCCAAGTGGGTAAAATAATATAGCAGTATAGAATTGCAGCATGTTAGGGGGAGTAAGAGGGGCACCATGTGTGAACACAGAGCTAGAACTTCAGCCTGCTTTAACAAAGATGCGAGGACTCTGCCTTAAAACAGGTGCCAACAGAGACCAGTGAGTTCAGAGGCAGGAGTGTGGGTGCATATAAAGAGAGTTTTTGTTTTGGTATGAAAACCTGTGATGGAAATAAATGGCAAGATAGACAGTGTGACTTAAATAAGAATTGATCAAGGTGGCAGACTTCATGGATGAAGATATTGAAACTTTGGAGAGTTTCTTTTTGTAAAGGTGTGAAAGAGAGGATGAGCGCAAAAACAGAAAACCTGAAATGTGTGAAACATCTATGCTGTGAGGTGATGGTGTGCTTCCAGGCTGAAATGTGCAAATAAAACACACTGAAATGAGATTTTTTTTGAAGAAGAAGAAGAAGAAGCAGTGTAAAGAGGGGGTGTGCAACTTTTCTGATCATGAAGGAATTTTAACTGCAAAGAAGTCGGACAGACTTTTGATATTTCCCGTTGATGTCGGCCTTTTACACAGGCTGAAAAAATGTATGTAAATTTGAACTTCCTCTCTGAACTTATGCCTTTCTCCCAGCAGGAGAGGAAACAGAGAAGTTATTACCCCTCACATCTTAAAAGGTGTGTTTGATCTTGTGAAGCTATCTTCGCCTATAAATATTGCACAAAACGCTTGATGAAAATCAAAGAAACAGGAGGTGAAAGAGAGATTTTGGCTGCCCTAAAGCCAAAAAAAATCATTTTCTCTGTCCATTTATGTGTCAGTTCATCTTGAAAGGGCTGATCCCTCTGCTACTTTCTCTGTCAATCCATCAATCATACATCCATTATTCCTCCTGTGATATCACCCACCCATTTCACTTCACCTAGCCTTTGTTCCCACCATTATTTTCCCATTTATCTCTCATAATCATCAAACTGCCCATTAGTCCATCTGTCAGCCGTGCCAGGGTACCTGGGAAACGAGAAAAGAAGGACAGGAGCAGGGAAAAAATGAGAGAAAGAGAGCTACCAGGAGCAGGAAGGAAAACAAATACACTACAGTGAGGGAAAGACAGAAGGAAATGAGGAAAAAGGCGAGGAAGACACAAAAGAAGGAAGTAAGTCAAGTAAGCGGCTAAGACTGGTAGAGAGGAGAGCAAAAAAGAGGAGGAAACAAGACCTGGAGAAGATGTGAAAAGCCAGGTGCAACAAAAAAAAAAAAGAGAAGAGAAATAAAGCCAGAAAAAAGGAAACAGGAGAAGTTTTGGATACACCAAGACTGAAGGTGGGGACATTGGAATAAAGGGTAGAAGAACAGGCCAAAGGGGGGTAAGGGAAAAGGAAACATCAAATCAGCAAGTTAGACCTCCATATCTGAAGTCCTTCCAGCTTGGCTTTGTTTTTACCGTCAATGCCACGGCTTGGTTTATTGAGCTTCATGCTTTAGCCGGATCAGCTAGTTTCCCATTCCATCAGATAGAACATAGAGGATGTTCTTGGCTATCCTTTGTCCATGTACATCAAGAATTCCAATCATAAACATTGAATAGGGTGGCACAGCAGGTTCTTGTGGGTTCCTTACAGCAAGACGATTGCTGGTTTGGTCTTCCTGTGCCTGCACGAGTTTTCTAACCAAAAACATTCGTGAGGTGAGAGATGGTCAAGGAGGATAAAATCACCTAAAGACACCTCACAACACAACACATGACGCAGACTCGCAATATTTTATATTGAATGTAACTAATAAAGTAACTTGTAATCTAACTTTGTTACTTTTAAAATAAAGTAATCAGTAAAGTAACTAAGTTGGTTTTTAATGGAGTATTCAGGAATCATTAATTGGATTTCATGGGAAAAGTAAGATGGACAGTGGGCGAAGAAAGACTGGGGGAAATTGAACAAGAAAAACATAAAATATAAAACAATAAAAACAAATGATTGAGATGGTTAAGAAGAAAAGTCTCACCAAATCATGAGAAAAAAAGGAAATAATATTGACAATAATAACAACGGAGAGCAGATTAGTAGGCGAACACAAACAAAAAAAATAAGCTAGGAGGAAAACTGGAAGAAAAGAAGAAAAATAGGGAGAGGAGCAAAGTAAACAAGGAACCAGGGGAGAAAAAAGCCTACAGAGGAAGTGGAAATAAAGAGAAGAGAACAGGAGCAAGGACAGAGGAAAGGAAATAGGCAAAGACACTAGACAAAAGGAGATCTGGAAAGAGGAAGCAATTAGCTGCCCATCAGTCCAGCTGTCAATCGTGTCAAGGTACCTGGAATCTCTCGCCCATTGCGAATCCAGCGCAGGGTGGCGGCCGGCTTGCTGCGCGGCGACACACAGCTGAGCTCCACTTCCCCTCCCTCCACGGCCTCCTGCTTCACCTCTACTGTTGGCGTCTCAGGTGGAACCGACACGGAGAGCGTGGCAACCTGGTGGTGCGTGGCGTCGGTGTAGAGCTGGCAGAAGTAGCCGCCCTCATCGGACACACTGACGTTGGTCAATGTGATGCGCACCAGCCGCGGCGTGAAGAGCACCATCTGGAAACGATCGTCCTTCAGGGCTGGAGGTGGACCAAGATGGAGCAGGAGTGGAGAGGGGGTATTGGGAAGATGAGGAGGGGAGGTGTGATGGGGGAGAAGATGGGGGGGTGACAGGATGAGTGACAAGAACAAGGACAGGGAAGGTGAGGACATCAGTCACTGAAGGGAAAATCCTGAAAATACTACAAACTGTTTGCATGTTAGAAAAACACATAAAAGCAGAAACAGAGTGAAAAACAACCAAAACTCATCTTCTCTGGGTCACTGCAATTGATTCAGTGTTTTTCCTAAGCTACCGAGACAGACACGGAGCATTTGAAATTGTTTTTGTCACAGCATTCTGCCGACTAGAAATACACCACACACACACAAAAACACTCATGCAAATAGAGAGACTGCCAAATCCAGTCATATTAAAGAACTTGTTTTAACACATTTTACTGGAAGGCTTTTCTTTGCTCTGTTTTGAATTTGTATTTGGATGAGAAGCACCACAGGGGGCCAGTTTGTACCTCATTCACAAACTTATTCACACTAAGAGAGCTGCGTGTTCTCCAAAAATGGGAACTTTTTCCGCTTTTGGGTGACTTTTCCTGTTCTTGCAAACCAGAGAGGCAAATCTAAATCAAGTACCTCTTAAATTACCTTCCTCAGTAGGTATGACATTGTTTTCATGTCAGCCATTTTCTTATTTTCAAAGCCTGAGGGAAGTTTTTGCTCCATCAGTACTGAGAAAGAAGTTTGTGTGTTTCTTTTACAAAAACAGCAGCAGAGAAAGAAAGATGCCCACAGTCTCTTAATGCCAAGGACGCTGATGATTCCAAGTTGAGCTATATTAAGGTGACTGGACATCCTGATTAAGGAACCATCCTTGTTTCAGGCCTTGTTTCCGATGTCCTCACAAAACCCTAATATGTCCCGATTTGAGACAGTCCCCATACCTATTTAAACCAACTGAAATAAGATATGTAAACATTTCACCATGCTGAAAGTTTCAAAGCCCTCCCACTCATTTTAAAGGCAAATAGTAGGCCATTATGAATCTTGTGAAAATTTTACTTTAACCATACATAATATGTTGTAGATAGCAATGGCAAAAATGAGGAGGTTTTGTCTCACCAGAAGAGAAAGCAATACTAACATTTATGTTGATTGATTGCCTCGGTTAACACTTTTCCTCATTAATTTATTATCTTGGAAGATAACAGAAGCTCTTCTTCAACTCAGCATGATGTCCATTTCTAAAATTATGTTCCCATTTAGAGTAAAATAGAAATTACAGCTGAATATGCTGAAAGGGACTGGTGTTTGATAAGTGCCTTCCACGTCATGCTGTCAACAGTGCCGTCTGCTCCACATTGTTTTCTAAATATATTTCTGTTTTTTATTCTCGAGGGTGTTCACAGTGAAATTGTATTGAGCAAATGCAACTCCATGTGCAAGTTATACTGTATGTATACTGTGTGAGGTTCACCTGTTCAGCTGCTTATTAACACAAAACAGGTAATCAGGCAACCAGTGTTAATTTTGTCGACTAATTATTTTCGTCATAGTTTTCATCAACAACCTTTTTCCCCTGACGAAAACTAGACTATAACTAATAAAAACAAGTGTACATTGACAAAACCTAAAACTAAACTACCTGATATTTTTGTCAACATATAAAAACTATACTAAAATGTTTGACAGAGACTAAATCCAATCAGACCTCATTTCATCATGTAGTAAGTAGAGACAAGTTAGGAATATATATCCAATCACAGGTACTTTGGTTGTGTGGAAAGGTTGGATGAGTCAAGAGGGACATCCAGCCACAACTGCCTTAGCTTCATGGTGGCGGTATCCAAGTGTAAAACATGACTTCAGAAATTCAAGGAAACATTAAAAAATGCCTTATAGTTTACACTTCATATTTCAGTTGACTAAATTTACAGTAGATTTCGTTGACTAAAATGTTGTGAAATTTCATCAACTAAAAGTACACTAAAATTAAAACAATTTAGATGACTAAATTATGACGAAAACTAAAAGATGTTTTAGGCAAAAGACTAAAACTAAACTAAATTAAAAAAGTGCTGTCAAAATTATCACCGCAGGCAACCCCAATGGCAGCGACTTCAGGCAATGCATTTAGGCAACTGGACAGGGACAAAAAGACCTGCTGAAGTTCAAACTGAGCAACAGAATGGGGAGGAAAGGGCATTCAAGTCACTTTGTTCATCGTTGTTGTCATCTATCCATCCATCCATATATGCATCCGTCATCTCTACTGCTTTTCCCTTTCAGGGAGCCTATCCCAGCTGACATTAGGTGAGAGACAGGGTACACCCTGAACTGGTCATCAGCCAATCACAGCGCCACATAGAGAGAAAGAAAATCTTTCATGCTCACACTCACCTAAGGGCAATTTGGAGTTACCAGTCAACCTAATGAGCGTGTGTTTTTTTTCTGTGGGAGGAAGCTGGAGTGCTCGGAGAAAACCTCAAGCATGCACAAGAAGAACATGCAAACTCCACACAGAAAAATCCTGACTGACACAGAGATCGAAACAGAAACCTTCTTGCTGTGAGGCACATGCACTACCTGCTGCACTACTGTGCCACACATTGCTGTTGTCAGGTGGGCTGATCTAAGGAATTTTCAACTAAGGCTACAATTTTCACAGGCACACCAAAATTGAACAGACTGGAAAAATGTTGTCTTCATTTCTGCAGCTACACTCAGATGTTAGGATCAGAACTTGAGGTAAACAACATAAAAGCATGGATCCATCCTGCCTTGTATTGATGGCTCAGGCGAATGGTGGTGGTGTAACCTTGGGCCCCTTAGTGTCGACTGAGCATTATTTGAACACCACTGCATACCTGAATATTGTTGCTGACCATGTCTATCCCCTATGACAATAGTAAGCACATCTTTTGATGGCCAGCAGGATAAAATGCCCTGTCACCAAGCTCAAATCATCTCACACTGGCTTCTTGAACATACTGAGTTCACTGTACTCCAGCAGCCTCCAAAGTCACCAGGTCTCAGTCCAATAGAGTGGAAGAAAATTTGCACCCTGAATGTGCAGCCAACAAATCTGCAACAACTGTGTGATGATATCATGTCAATATGTATCACAATCTCTGAAGACTTTCTAGCATCTTGTTGAATATCTATGCCATGGAGGAGGATTAAGACAATTCTGAAGGGAAAAGGGGGTCTGCTCTGGTATCAACAAGGTGACCCATGAGTGAAAATCAGATTTGTGCTTGCATGGCTGTGAAAGGAGAGGATTCCTTGTGCATGTCATCACACAGTCCTGAAATTAACATATTCTAAAATGGAGTTCATTTTCATTTTCAGTTTATTTTAAAATCAAATTAAGTTTTGAAAAAAATACTTTTCAGCCAAAAACCCAGAGGTTGTGGTCAGTGGTGTGAATTCAAGGCATTAAAATGTGTAAAGGGAGATTTGAATTGCAAAGCAGTTCATTTCTGTAATTCCACTTAAAGCATCCTACAAATCATTGCCACCATTTTTCAGCCTGGTCCCATTATTGTGTCAATTGTTTCTTGTTATTTTATTTGTTACTTTGGCACAGAAAAAACCTTGCATTCCTAATATCTGCTCTGTTATCTTGGATGCCAGAAAAGTTTATTTATCAAGGGTTGCCAAGGTAAGAATCAATAGCCAGCCTCAGACCTCAGAGAGAAGTTTGCTTGCCTTGATTCGAAAAGATTCTGCAGGCACCTCATTTATCACTGCTTGCTTCTCAACTCACTTCGACATGGTCCTGGTAGTCTTATTTTTGGCCTTTTGCCTGTGCCAGACTAATTGCTTTAGCTCTCTCTCCAGTTCAGAAAGCAACTGTCAATGGTTGCAACACCAGAACTGTTTGTGTTGTTGGAATATCAGTCACAAGCCAAAAAATATAGCACCCCTGCACCACCTATGAGGAAGTGAAGTAATGGCAGTTCTGACCTGCAGATGTAGGTCCGCTGATGTTGCAACATCTAGGCCAAGAAAGTGACAGTGGCTGCAACCGCTTGCACTTTTCTAGTAGATAAGGGCGCAGGTTAGATTGGCATGGCAGGTCTTGAGATGGAGGGCTGAAAGTGCTTGCTCTTTGGCTTTGCAGCTGAATGACATTGGCGAGAACTGATTGCAGACACTTTGTACTGATAACACCATGTAGAGCTTGGCAATAGATCCCTGTAATGCTTTTAAAATGCTAAGTTTACCTTTATATGAGCATAACTGGCTGATATATTGGGGAATAAGGAAAGAGACACAGGGGTGCTTAATTCAGCAGTAATTTAAGGACTAAGCTGTCTTTGTGAGTTAGTCTCATTAGTTTTAGTATGATGATAGTCATTTAACCTTCCATGGTTTGAGTGTGTGACATGACAAATAATTACACAGATAATAACTGACATACTTTAAACAGGGATATCTCAGGTTCAGCCATGTGGGGATGTTCAACTTCAGAAAGTATTATTTCGACTCTTGTTTTCTGGAAAAAGGAAACACGTCTGCAAACTGCATTACTCCATATGAGCAACTTGAATTAGACGACATCTTGTAGAATTGTTGCCACATTGTGTGGATTACTTTTTCATGTTTCCTGCAGTTGATGTTTTCCTGTCTTAACCTGTATGTTCTGCCTAAACAAATGTGTTGCAGGTGTTTGATTCTCTGAATTAATTAGTATTTTTTTCAAATTAACATCAGAAATAATAAAATGAGTTTATATTGTCTAGAAGGGAAACAAAAGATGGCGTTTCTTGTTTACTGCCCTTTGTCAAGGAAGGGGGATGTTTTTCATCTGTGTCCTGACATGGATTTGATTTTATAAACCATTAGCTGTGATGTAATGGCTGTTCCTGATATTAGACACAGTTTCAAGAGTATGTTGCATTATAATTTTCAAATCATTTAAAACAATTGCTCGGGAATCAAAGTCAAGAATTTTTTTTCAAATCTTAAACCTGTCAAATCAATATGTGCCAAGTAGAAAGTTAGCCCCCTTTCAACTGGTCTAAAATGGCCATTGTTCTGGATTAAGGCCTTTTATTCTTGGTCAAGTACTTTCATTGCCTGACACACCAGATGAACTGTTCCACAAATCAGTTCATCTGAATTTCAAGCTCATTAAAGAAACGCCGCACAAAAGTGATTGGGAAGGGCACAACCTTTCAACAAAAACTGACGGATGATTGAATGAATGCTTTCTCATATTCTCAGAAGCTGCACCCGTCTCTTCCTTCCAGCACAAGCACATCATGCTCATAGCTACTGCCTCCTTTTCTTTAAAGTAATACTGAAAAGCTGGTCATCTTCCAATTAGTTGAAACTTTTTTCTGCTTTCAGCATTGCAAAGAAAGACCTACCAGATGACAAACATTGAATCTGGCAAATCCAAGTACTTTGCAAGGCTCAAAATACTCAAAAAATTGTAACAAATTATTTATTACTCTTTACAAGAGATATAATTACACTCGACACAACAATCTTGTCATTATAGTTTTTACTTGGTGTCAAAAGTAATTACTTTACTTTTAGGCAACACATTTAAAATAACATTTACAATGGGGAACTATCTTCATTGCAGCTTGCACTGGCACAAACTGAAGTTGCAGTGTGTAGACATCACCATTTTGCCCACCAAAGGCAAAAATTAACTGAGTAAACAAGCACTGAATTCATTTGTAAATGTGATGACACTATTGTTTTGGGAAAAAATTCCCTCACCCTAGTAGTCACATGAAAAATGGTGTTATTACAGTAAAATATTACAGGAAAAAACACTGTTCTACACTGTTCATATGGGCTTAAAATTAATGGGTAAACAAATACATTTCTGATTCAAACTACAAATCCCAATTCCAATGATGGTGAAACAATCACTCCTAAATTCTTTGCAAATGTATGTGTAAAAACATTGTTCTTAAACTGTTGGACTATTTGCTCACACAGTTGTTCAAAAAGTGGTGAATCTCACCCAATCAATGCTTGTGAATGACTGAGTCTTTCTGAGATGCCCAACCATGACACTCACCTGTTTCCATTTAACCTGTTCACCTGTGGAATGTTCCAAGCAGGTGTTTTTCATTCCTCAACTTTCACAGCCTTTTGTTGCCCTCCTCTCAGCTGCAGTAATCAAATTCAAAATGACTGAATACTTGCCAAAAAAAAAAAAAAAACCTCAATCAATTTTATCAGTTTGAACATTGAATAGCTTGACTTTGCAGTGTAATCAGTGGAAAGTATTTTGTAAAGGATTTGCAAATCATTATATTCTGTCCTACACTTAATTTACGTTTACATGAGTCCCAACTTCATTGGAAATGAGGTTTTTAACTATATTTAATCAAGTCTCTCGTGAAATCTTTTTCTATTGTTCATGTAACATTTGAGCACATCATGATGTTTCTGCATGTTGCTCCAGTTAGCTAACTAACATACAGCTAGCTGTACTCCTGCTGATTGTTTATAATTCTTGGAACTTGATGCAAAGAGTGGGTGTGTTCCCATGGTTGCAATAAACTAGGATACGGAGGACTGTCATAGCCCCACCTCTGCCTTAAACCACATGTGAACCCCGACAGCAATAGAAACAATGGCAGAATACAGTGATGCATTCATGCTGCAGAAGCTACTGGGCTTGGTCTGGCATTTACAGCAATAGAAACAATGGCAGAATACAGTGATGCATTCATGCTGCAGAAGCTACTGGGCTTGGTCTGGCATTTACAGCGAAGTCTTCTGCTCCTCTACTACTACAGTGAGCAACAAGAGGACTTGGAGAACAGCATACAAAAGTGTTTGTTTACATTTCTCGTGATGTATGCGCATGCTCCATGTCTTCTTCTCTGGTTTTCGTGTATGTCTACATAGTGTTACAGCGACACATACAGGTCTGGAATTTATACTACAGCGTTTTCAGTGTCTTTATGTGAACAGACACATTTCTTGAGATGATGCCGTCTTTACAGAGAATATTTTAAAAACGAAACCGTTTTTGTCTCTGTGTGGACAGGGCCATGGTACTACATTTTGGTTTGATGCGATGTAAACACCGCTCCTGTTATACACAGAGATGCTACAAATTCAACCTACCTACTGTATGAGTTCTCTCTGTCAATCTCTGTACCAATCACCTCTCCTCTGACTGTATTAGACAAAGAGATGGACTAATGAACATTAAGTATATTTTATCCCCGTTCTCCTGTCACTAATATAACCTAAATATGCTTTTCAAAAAGAGTATTTTCATTAACAATCTATTCTTAGTTTATTATTGTCATACACATGGGACTTAGATAATTAATGACTGTTTCTTATTATATTTTTCAATGAGGTTATTAACACTAGCTTAATAGGAAGTATGACAGTTTCTTTTCCTTTGGAATCAGTTATTTCTCTGTTTCTCTGTATTCTCAGCCTCATGATGATTAGCTGTGCCTCAACAGTCAGATCAGTCTTTTAAAGCCTGAAAACAGTTTCACCACCTTTTAATTTGTGATGCCGCTCCAGCAGACATTACTGCAGAAGAAAATGTGTGACGTACAAAAGAATATTGGCTGTGAAACCACTCCAGACAATTGTTTCTGCACTGGAACTGATAGGGCTAAATCTGAAGCTGGCTTTGATAGTAAAAGTTCTCTGTGAGTTCAAAAGGACGCTCTCAGTGGAGCTGCTCCGCGCTGTACAATGAAACAACATAGCAGATGTCTGTGTGCTTTCATTTCCCACTGTGAGAGGAAAGTGTTGTTCATTTGCCCCCCAAAATACACTGATTGGACAATCCCAAACTTGTATGTATTCATTCTCTTGTATTACTGCTAACTTGATTTCTCCGTAAGTCCATTTTCTAATTAGTGTCTGGCATTTTTATTGTTCAGCTTATTAGGTTTTAATCATTATTGTCTTACACAGAGTGGAAATGTGTTTGAAAAGTGCCACGCAAATAAAGCTCATTGCACATCCAAAAAGTGTGTTAGGGAAGCCATTAAACTGAGTGGTGCCCTTTGAGGTAGAAAGAGACGAGCTAAATACTGCAGTTGCGCACAGGGTAAAACACTGCAATCTAGTATGTTAAACTAGATTGACTGCATGGTGGTTTTATGCCTCCAACATGTCAACATTCCAAGAGAGTGAAATTATAGTAGAGGGTCACTTGGCCTCTGACCTAAACCTCCTAAATGTAATCAATGCATCATCAAGCCGGATAGTTTTGCAGAAGTTCAACAGAAATCCCTCAAAGAATTATTGAATAATCAGGGCCACAAGATGTATGATTATGAGGTCAAGGTACACTTGACCTTCACAAGCAGATGCCTTTTGACCTGATCTCTACAGCTGATGTTAGTCTTCTTAAACAGACTAACATCTTTTCTACCAACACAGGATTTGTCTTTCGACATGGCTGTTTAAGAAATGAGAAGCTACTCATTGCATCAGCTGGGGCTAGATAACGTGTTTCCAGCTGAAAGATAATCATCCATGCAGTAATTATCCAATAGGAGGCTCGTACCTATTTGCTTAGTTAAATTCAGGTGGCGACTTTTTTTTTGGCCAGGCAGTGTATTTTTACTAGGCCAACTGGGTAACAGTCAGCATAAGGTGTTTGGGCAGAACCTTTCAAAAGCATATCTGGCCAGTGACTGGACAGTTGTTTCCTCAATCACATAAAATGTGGGCCAATCAAATAATATCGTAGATGGACACTACTGCTGCAGTGTAAAATACAAAACATGAGCCACTTTGTGGAACAAACTTGCCAAAACATATCAGAAGTGGAGCAATAATATTTTTTCTACTCAGACATGCTTTCAGTGTTGTTACGTGTTTTTCATTTAAGAAAGAAATGTGGTCCATATCTGACAAATCTGCTACTGAAACTGTTAGCATCCATGCAAATCTCTGTAGTAGTCGCTTCCTGTTGACGCTCTTAGCTCCCACCTCTTGCTGCTCTAAAGGACTCTTATTGGGCCGTGCCACTTCGGGCTGACCACAGTTGTTGAGAGTTTGGCAAGATGAATCTGTCTTATTACAGCTGTTGAATCAGGCAAATCCAGCTGCTGCAAAAGGTTAGCTTTCCCAAGCAATGGTTTAATACGGGGCTCTCTGACTCTGGCCTATGACCTGTGATGTCCAAAGTCTTATTATTTAGTCCTAATGTCAGAACAGACATGTGTGCAAAGTTTGAAGAAGTCCCTTTAAGTGTTCTTAAAATATTATTTTCATGGACAAAGGATGACCACAAGACTCAATGACCTTGAGGCCTTGAAAATCTGATCAGTCCATTCTCAAAGCTAAGTGGACAAGTGCTTAAAGTCTGATAAGATCTTATACAGACGCTCTGAGATCTTGCATTCTAAAGATTTTAACCAAACAGACCAGAAAACATGCAGACAGATGGACAATCTGAAAACATTATGCCTGAAGCCTCATGATTGCCAGCACAGAGCCATAATTATTCAGGATTGTAAAATCATATAAACCATCTCGGGGCTTAATTCCATATTGGATTTTGGTCCAATCGCCCACACTAAAATTCACACAAAGGAGAGAGAAGAGGAAGCACAGAGATGGGGTGGGAGAGAAAAGATGAACTTGAGGCAGTTACTGAAGAAAGTGTAGAATCAATGGTGAGAAAAATGCTGATAATAACAAATAACGCTAATAACAGTCTGCGGGTGACAGTGGCTCGATCGTCCATAGATTCTCATTTGACACTCACTTTGTATCGACTCGGCTCTGAAATCTCTCCCTCACTCCCCGTCTCTATTTTATTCCCACCCTCTCTTTCTTCTTTTTGCATCCTTTGTGTCAGCTTTGGCTCACAGTAGATCCTTCCCTGATGTAACAACCGGTCATCGCACAGCATTATTCATCACAACACAGACACCAGGGTATAGATGCTTGCTTTGTGTGTAAAAGAAAAGCAGAACAAGAAAGAAAATATGGGAGAAGCAGTCTAATATAGGAATGTAATGTGGCAAGCAGGGGGAAAAACAATATAGATAAAGATGGGAATCCACAGGGGCCCGAAGCAATGGAGTTGGTATACTTTTCTTGCAAGTGCACCACGGTAATCTTAGCACCCCCTACTCTCTAAATTTCCGCATGCACTGAATGACACGGAGCACAGTTAGAGAGCTATTCCCCCAAGATAGGTAAATCTTTTATTCCCTCTCGGCACTAAATGGCACCTAAATGTCAAACTTCAGCTCAAGACCAAGTTCACCTTTATTGTCCTGCCTCATTTGCATGCTGAGGGGAGCTGGCAATAGCCCGAGTAAAAAGAGATATGGACCACTGAGGAGAAAGGGTCCTTTCGGTTAGTTCCACCGCTCTATTATGGCCATCACTTCCCCACAATCCCCATAAAACACACTCCCCGACTGGTTGCTCACTTGCAAAACACGCAGCCTAATTCGCTGCACTTACAGCAGTGCCTCTATTTGGGCAGTTAGTGCGGAATGGCTCGGCGCTGAAAGGGCCCTCGCTTTTGTGCGCCTGGTATCTGGGCGGCAGATGGGCAATAGGCAGAAATGGGAAGAGCCCTTCAGCAAGTGGTGTGGAGGCAGATAGAGAGGGAGAGAGAGCCAGAGTGAAATGTAACTTACGCTTTCCGAAAAAAAATGTCCCCAATGAGGCTTTTCAGGGGCTTACTGGAGCCAAAGTAGTTACAGGAAGCCATCGATACCTTATACGATGCCTCACCTTTGGATTATTTCCCAGCGCTGTCCCTTTTTACATTGTCTGATGCTCTATTTTTTTTATTTTTAACTCTCTCTGTTGCCATGTCTTCCTGAAATCTCTCTCCTTGTTCCCTTTCATCCCCACTTGTTTCCTTATTCCCCTTCATTTTATTATTCCAGCTACCTCTAACACCACTTCTGACTGTTCCCTTTGTTTATCCTCTGTTGTGCTTTCTGATAGGTATGTCCATTTGGAGGGCAGGCATGTTGGCTCAATTTGAATACAAACCACAACTCCAAAGAGTTAGGACATTGTGTTAAATGTGAAAGAAAGAGTGTAGTAATCTGAAAATCCTTTACAGCTAATATTCAGTTGAACACAGCACAAAAACAAGATATTAAATGTTTTTTTAATTAACCAGCTGTGCAGTTTTTTTTGGATATATGGACACATTCTGAATTTTATGTTTGCAGCATATTCCAAAACAGATGGGACAGGACCATGTTTACCACTGTGTTTCATCACCTTTTCATCAAACAGCACTCCATAAGCTTCAAAGGATTGACGACACTACTTTTTGAAGTACTGAAAATGGAATTCTCTCCCATTCTTGCTTGATGTACATCTTGAATTGCTTCCATGGGTGTTTTTTTCACTCAATCTTGTCATACACCTTTAATGGGAAACAGGTCTGGACAGGATGCAGACTAGTCTGGTACACGCACTGGGTGTCTGTGGCCCAGTCTAATAGCACACTGTGTCAGTAATTGGAAGGTTGCAGGGTAAAGCTGCTTTGAATGGTCAAAAGGGACTAGAAAAGTGTTATATTAGCTCAAGTTCCTTACCATTTTACTCTGTTGCATATATGTTGCTCAAAAATCTATGTACTTCTATGTGTTAATCCAATGTTTCTTGCATTGCTTTGCAGCCATCTCAACCAGATGACCCCTCCACTTAAATAAACTTTGCAGAAAAAAAGAAATCATGTTTTCTATGTATTTAAAGCTAGAATGGCATTTCGGTTTTCATAGGGGTCCCACAGTAACCATCTTTTGCTCTGATAATTGTCATAAGAAGAATATTTAAACACAGGTGTTTCTGTGAGTGTTTCTTGAGTGTCAAAACACTCTTCTGTAGTGTATTTAACAAATACAAGGTGAAGAGTATGATATGACCCTTTGTTAGCTCTCTAATTGGTCAACTGACCAACCATCATGAAGCCTTCTCTTATAGGAGCCATTGCCAAGCTACTCCAGTTGGACAAAAATTGTCTTTTTATTGATTGTGTTAAAATTGTTTTCTTGACTCGTGGGTTCAACACAAGCACAAAAACTAACAGGCATAATATTGATGACATTTGGTGTTCTAGTGGTACTTAGTAATAATAAAATCTTTTTTGTTGCTATGGACAGTTAATGTCAGACAGCATTACTGAGATCAGTGATATTTTAAGTGAATTTAACATGTTTTGGAGGGTTTTGTATTTATTTTTTCAGTGAGGAAAAGTTTGAAAAAGAACCACATTAGTTTGATTTAAATTAAGTGATTAAATTGTAAAGTTATTTCTAGTTGTTTCAAATAACACAGAGACCAAAACCAACAGATTTGTCTCACCTGGTCACAATTACCAAGGAGGGCATGGCTTCTGAAAGAACTACTTTTTGTAAGGGGGTGGGGGTTTGATAAAGGATCATGTGAAGGAGAGACTACTTTGACTGAAGCAAATGGAGCATTATTTCCCACCACACATTCCCACCTCTTACCTTAACCGGATATTAAGGCAAGTTACTCATGCCCTGGGTGACATTAAACTCTTGTACATCACAGATGTTAGCTTTTGAACTTTCCATTGATAATCATTTGGATGCTCTTTCTCCTCTTAAGTTTGAGTGACTCTACGACTCAATGATGACTTGTCAGACCTAGGTCCACTTTTCCACTTTATGTCAGTCCACTTGGTGCTGAATTCGTATTTTGCAAGTTAGTGCCTTATCAAACATTTGTAGATGTACTGTGAAGACAATGGTGTTTGGACATGCTCCAGAGGTAGTAACATTATCCACAGTTCTGACTGATGACTCAAAGGTCATGAGCATTCAATGTCAGTTTAGCCATGCCTCTTTCTGGTATAAGGAGTATTAAAAAAAAAAACAATGTCAATCTTGCTCTCAGGTGAAGATATTTTACTTTCCTTCACCTCTCACATGTATGGCTCTGAGTAAACCATTGGTAGGTGAATTGGTTTAACCTTCACCTGATCTCTCACAAGTGGCTCTGAGTGAATCATAGATGAGTGAAGCAACTGAGCCCTTGTCATTCGTCAGGGCGGGGTTAAAGGTAAAAGCTTGTAACACATCACTGTTTGTCACGCTGTATAAAAAGCTTGTGTAATCCTCAAATAAACTGAGGGAACTGAACTAAACCACGCACTGGTTTGTCATCTCGTCCCTACTCTCCCTTTGGCCAAAGATGTAGGCTGGCCCTACAACAGATTTCGGCTAGGCCTAACAAAGACGTGGGCTAGGCCTGAAACAGATTTAGGCTAAGCCTGTAAGAGTATTATTTCACTTTCATGCAAAGGTTTCCCCAGATTCTCTAGATCTTTTGATGATATGATGGAGTAAATGTTGGCATCTCTCCTTACAAAAGTAAATAAATTTCACTGTTGATTTTAAAGAACTGAGCATTTCAGGAGGACCTCTTTGACACTCCATGATGTCATCTTTATCTGTCAAACACTGAACATGCTTTTCTGTGGAATTTTATAGGTGTTTTTTAGCAGCCCACAGCCTATACAGTATTTTCTTGGCCCTGTCCCAACTGCTTTTGAAATTGTTGTGGGGATAGAAGTTAGAAAGTGTGTACGTTTCCAAAGACGATAAAGTTTGTCGGTTAAAAGATCAAATATCTTATCTTTTGTGCAGAATTTTATTGAAAATTGGTTGAAAATGATTTGCAAGTCCCTGCCTACTATTTTGTTTAAATTTTACACAAATATCAGAACTATTTTGAAAACAGGGTTTGTACTTTAGGGGGGAGATGGAATCTGTTGCTCAAATTAAAGTAACATTTCAGCACAAGCCATGAATAAAGCTGCTCTCATTGTCTCAGTATTTTATTCTCATCCTGGCAAACTGATCAGAAAATCTTCAGTGTCTACTTAGTTGGCAGAGACTGATCCCGGGGGGAGTGTAGGAGTTTGATTGTTGAATCAGTGTAATTACAACATGGAGTTGTAATTATTAAAATGTGAAAGGGTTTTCAAGTGCAAACAATCACGTTGAAAAATATCATATTTTGCAGATTAAAGATAAAAATATATGTCTTTGAGCAACAAGATTAGTTTCTTCATGCAGTACAAATTACAGGATCATCAAAAGTCATTTAGTTTAGTTCATTGGTGCCAAATTCAACAACAACTCTGTAGTAGATACATTAAAATTAAAACAGTTGAACAGTTTGGGATCCTGCACCTACTTTAAAATTAAGCAACGAAAACAAGGCTTTAGTCCATCTGAGGCAGTAATTCTATAACAGACCTGAGCCTATGATAGTGTGATGTCCTCCTCACAATATCACTGACACCAGCATAACTTCAGATTTCACTCTTGTAGGGGTAGATGTTTTTTTTAATCCTTGAGATGGCCAAGATCCAAAACTTTATACATGTGGTTCAAATAATCAGGTGATTTTATTTACTTTAATTTAGTGAGCCAAATTCTGTGTAAGATAACTCATATTATGAAACAGTATGGGGTTCAGAAAATAAGCTGTCAAAAAGGCTTGCACCAACTGTAGTGGTCATTTCATTTGAACCCTTGCAGCTCCAGGCCCCTTTTGCTACCTTTAGTCGATCTGGATTTTCAATGCAATAATTCATGTTAACCTCAACCCTCTGAAGCAGAATCATGACTAAGTTTTTTTTTTTTTTTTTTTTTTTTGAAGCAGGCTGGAGTGTCAACATTTTTAGAATGTAATGATATCAGGTTGGTGTAGTGTCAGTTGTGTGACCATAGAGACATAATAAATAATCAAAACAAAATTTAAATCTCAAAGAACTTCACAAATGACACACATATATCCATGATGAATGAACCTTTTCACATCTGAATATTATTCTGTCAAGTCTTGGTAATCAGAAGAACATAATTTAAGTAAGCAAAGAAACTTACAGCAAAACCATGATACTTATTCCCCCAGATGGTTTACACTACATTTAGTAATTTGTGCCAATTTAGGTACAGTTTTTGTCTCTAAAAAGGGCGATATGACATTACTCAAACTTTCTTGTTGATTATTTTTAAATGACTATTAGCTCTTAACTCTTGTCTCTTGTAGACCTTTGGCTGCTCCTGATTCAACACTATCGTCAAGAAACTTTCTCTTTCTCTGGGTGTCAAAATGGAGATTATGAAGCATCACTGCTACATTTTTGTATAAAAATTGGGATTAAAAAATCCCCAAACACAGATTTATTACTGTGGATCCACACATACAAAGTTCACCAGACACTGCAATTAGTGGTTGGATAAAAAAAAAAAAAACTTCAAGGGATAAATCTGACCTGAAACCTTGCAATGACCGACAAAAGAGTGCACTCCAAACTCAGTTGTCCCAATAAAGACCCATGGAAAGGTTCCAAAGATATTAGTAAACAAACTGAGTGTTACAGGTTGGGCGTGCAGGCAATCCCATGGATTTTGGAGGGTTAATGGCCCTGCCTATTTATAAGTGTGTGGGTACTGAGCAATCAAAGGTCTTTTCTCTGCGTCATCTCTTTAAAAGCAGTGATAAAATACAATTTGCAACCCTGGAGCTCTATGAAATTCTTAAGCACATGGGCCACGTCTATTTTGTGATACTCTAATGCACCAACATTACAGTAAAAACATGACATTTGGAAAGTAAATAGTATGAGGTGCTTCACAAGATTAAAATTTGAGATATAGCACAACATTTGCATGGCAAAAGCTGTAGCATCTGTTTTAATTTAAAGTCCCTGCATGTGAGATAACCAAGTGTCTGGGCCCTAACAAACCCAAGGTCTTCTCTTTCTTCCATCTCTCCACTGGCTGTTACACAGTACTTTTGTTCAGAACCATGGAGGAAAAAAGATTGTATAAAATACTTTAGATACCACTGACATGGCAACAGATGCCTTTTATTTTAAAATACCAGAGACTTGCCTTGGATTTTTCTAAAATAATTTCCTTCTCAAAATAACAGGCATCAACACTGACTATTTCAATAACATTACATGATGTTTTATAAATAAATAAAAAATCCTTGACCACCAGATCATGAAGGTACCTGGTAAGACCTGTTCTGACTGATCAGAAAATATATTGCCAGTACGAAAACATTTGTGATGAGTAGTTTCTGGAAAAGGGTAAGGTCCCAAGTTTTCTGTGTCTGGAACATTTTATAGGTTCAATCAAGTTCAATGCTGGATTTAGTGTAATGTTTAAAGTAAAAGCATAAAAAGGGAAAATGGAGCAGTTTGGGGTCATGGAAATGTTCAGAATTTGAGCTTTGCACTAATTTTAGAGATGCTTAGGTAATACTTCTGCATCAAACAAATCACTTTCATTGGGAGGCTTGCTTGCTGAAAAACAACAACTGGCATTACACAAAGAAACTGACTTATTACATTTCAACAGCATCACCCTAATGAAAGTTTAGCAGATAGCAATGTGTTAAAGAGGTCATGTTACGCCTTTTTGAGTATAATATGCCCTTGCAAATCATAGAGTATCTCTGCATGATTCATTAAAGTTTGCAACATCTGAATAGCTGCCTGAAACACCAGATTCCATCCTAACACTGTTTCATCAGCGGTTCAAGGCCATTGGCTCGGGTGGCAAATTGTTGAAAACATGGCTCTGAGGCATACTGAACTGACCAATTACTACTGAGTAGTCTGTAAAAAGGTTTTAGAGCATTAGCTACTGCCATACTCTGGTTGACATTAAGATTGAATATTTGAACCAGACAGGAAGAAAAATAAGACCTTTGTATGCCATATGCCACCAGGACACCACAGGAAAAAGATTCTTGGAGGCAGTGATGTACTGACTTAAAGTGATTGTACAGTTTAACGCATCACTGTGCTGTGGTATTACATTGTAAATGTTTATCCCAAAAACCAACAACAAAGCTGATGGTGGCATAGGCTGTCATCAAAACCAGTCATAGGGAGAGTTAGCTTACTATGGCATGGGCAAGGCTAAAAGTGGCTGAGGGGTAAATAAAACCCCAAACAACAGGGGAGATTTGCTCTTATTTAGGGAAGCTTAGACACCATTTCTTTGTCATGAAGGGAAAAGCAGTCGGTCATGGTTTCTCTTGCACATTACAGTAAGAATTAATTTTTTTGGCTGGCAGTGTAGTACTATAATACTGCAAGAAGAACTGCAGTAAATCCAGTTTGGGGAAACATTTTTCATGTGGTACAAACCACAGGTTGAAGGAATTTCATTTAGTTTCAAGGTGCCAAATTCAATGTGGCATTTAAAGTTGAAGCATAAATTTGGTCTAATGGAACAGGTTGGGGTCCTGAACATGTTCAGAATTTGAGCTATCCCAAAATGACTATGTACAAGCTATGAGAGGCATTTTCTTTTCTATCCCTGCCTGAAATAGTCAAGTCTTTCAATCCAAACAAATTCAAATACCTGCTTTGTTACATCACATTGTGACGACTAATTGAATGATTTATACTATTTAATAAAAAAAGGAAACAAACATATTTTAGTCAGTAAAATGGTAGCAACAGACACTGATATTAGTTTTTTACCACGTTTCTGAGTAAGTGCACTTAATTTTATGCTTTAAACAAAGGTTTCTGTCTAGTTTAGACATAGTTCACCCTCTGTTAGGATTATGGTGCGAAAGTTGCAGAAAATGTATCTACCCGTTTTCATCATGTCTGTTCAATGCAAACCCAGATACAGGTGCTCTTTTATTACTTCCATTAGTTATTACTTCATTCACAGTGCTACAGCGGAGGATGTCTGCCCAATTTAGTCATTTTTTTAACACCTGAAAGATTATGAAAACCCAGCCAGTTCAAGGCTATGTGAGGAAAAACTCACATTATTCTTGTAGTTGAGGAGTTCTTCATCTTTCATGGCCTCCAAGCCATGAGACAAGACAAAGAAAAGAACATTGAAAATCTTCAATACCTGACTGTCTAGTCAATTCAGAACTATTAAAATCAAAAACATTAAATGTGCCAGCTCAGCTGTATTGTTGGAGCAGGCATCTCATATACAGCCTGCAGTCCTTGAGGCAATGTTGTATGCTTGATGATAGGCCCAGGCAATTTGAAGCATGTCTAGCCATATTTCCTGTCTCTCTTCAGTTGTCCTGTCTAATTAAGACAAAATGCCCCCTAAGCATCCCTCCTCCCAAAGCACACAATCTTCTTTCTATCAATGATTCTTTGATAAAAGGGAAAAATAAGCTCTGAGTAGCAGAGGCAGATTGAGATCGGAGTAATATGATGTGCTAAAGATGTCCATGAACAACTCCCGAACTCAACATTAAGTGGGAGCAGCTTGTGTAAAGTGGGCTTAGCAAACAGACTGTCTGAGAGAGTGAATCAAGCCGGGAGAATAAACACCTGTCGAGCAATTACAACAACAGAACGAAACCTTTCAGAGTCAAAACTCATCACATTGTTTTCAGAGCAGGGAAAGAAGCATAGCCGTGGAATCAGCTCTGAGATTTGGGATGTTGGTTGTCAATATAAAGATGCTACGGAGTTTGCATAATGCCACACAATGTTTAATGGTGCACATGTCTAATGGGCCACAGTTCTGGTCCTAGTGTGGCTGAGCTTCTTCCAATGTAGGATCACCTGAGCTGTATTCTAATGACAGACTGTATAACACATAGATGTAAATAACAGACTGTATAACACATAGGTGTAAATAACAGACTGTATAACACATAGGTGTACCCTCAGATGCTGTCTTTACCTCGCATACATATCCATTAGGGTGATTTGCTAACAAGCTGGTAGCACTTAAGTACAGGCATTTACAGTTTGCATTAATAATGCATCTCCATTGAGTACTTGACTTTAGAATTCACTTCTCTACCTTTTATGCAAATAAGGGCCGGCAGGCTTGAAAAAAATGAATGCATCACTGTTTACATCCAGAGCAAGGTGGCATACTTCTCCCAGTTAAGGGGGCAGTCTTTTGTGCTGCCGAGGACGTTTCCACTTTCAGAATGGATAAATTTGTTCCAGACCAGTACTGTTTATTGTCTGTGCTGTCAGGTAATAGTTCATCCACATAATGCATGTATGTGCATTTATACTTGATATCGAGCGGTGTCAATGCAAGGTGTAGACAGACTCTTAGTGAAGTCACCAAATCCGTTGGACCCTGAGAAGAAGCCCAACAATGGTAGCTGCCACATCGAAAAAGCTCACTTAACTTAAAATCTCTTTCTAAATTAGGCAATTGAATCAACTTGTTTTGTAAACAGCCCACAGTGGGACGACCTATCAAAGGAAAATGCAGAATTGTCCTCTACTAACAATGCTTTTTGTAGATCTTCATACCCATCACTTTTTCTTTTATTTCTTCCCTGGATATCTCCCCCCAGGGACAAAGCTTGCAAGTTCCTTTGTTGGCAATCATATTTACTAGTGCCATTGGCCCCTAGCAACCCCACTTTTAAAAACGTGAACTAACCCTTTAAGCATCTTAGGTTTGGTCAAAAATGAGTAAAAGCAATAAAGTCTAAAAATTCACTCTTTTGGCCTTGACTCTAGCATAATTTAAAGCCGTAGCCTTTAGGTGGAGCTAGGCTCTTACCAAGTTCCTCACAGAGATTACATGGAGCATCAATAAACCATTACTATGCCACAAAGAATGAAATTCATCCAATTAAGCAGCTTCTGCTAAATTTCAAAGATAATGCTTAATATCCTTGATCTTTGTTCTTTTGCTCTGAGGTTTCCTAGCAGGACTTGTGGAGAATCTAAAGGTGGCAGCTTTTGCCCTTAATTAGTTCAGAAAAAAACATGGAGTGTTTGCCTACCCCGAGGCCCCTTACTGAAATCTGCCTTCATTATAATATTAGTTACAATAATAATTTACTACAATGCCGCCTTTACAAAAAACCTGTGATTGCCAAGGCCGTTGTCTAATGAGGAGCTGTAATGCGTTCTGATCTCATCAGTGGGGTTAACAGTGGATTATGCAGGGAGCTTGGAACTGTGCTTTTAAAACAGTTAAAGCAGTAACACTCTGAGGGCAGAGAATAACACCGTCTCATAAATTAACTTGGGGTTATCTGACTTTTTAATGTGAAATCACTTCAAAGGCAAAGTGAGGACAACTCAAATAAGAAAAATGTAAAGTGCAAGTGCTGGTGAGTCACCGCTAATGTGTTTAAAAGGCTGATGTCAGGGGTCACAAAGGTCAAATACATACACACAAACAGGGGTGGAAAGAGTGTGATAATATTGTGATAAAGTAAAAGTACAAATTTACCCATGTTCAAGCAAAAGTAGCTCTCTATGAATCTATTACAATTACATAAGTACAAATTCTAAAATGTACTTAAAGAGATGATTATATTGAGCAACTTTTCTGTGTCCAGATAAAGTACAACAGGTGGGGTGTGATAAATCAACGATTCTGGTGTAAGATGGTATGAGTATAAAATACCATTGTACATGAATAGTACAACATAACCACAGAATTAAAAATGTATGTGGTTTTGCACGAGCGCTCTGTATTTGACCAAATAAATACTCCCAAACATGACATCAAGTTCTGTCAAACCAGTATAAATACTCAGTTTCGAGCATCATTTCAATATTAGATATATTTCTCGTCACCATCACATTGAGGTACAAACTTGTAAGGATCATTAATTCATGAAATGAGCAGCAATTCATGGGCTGTTACAGATTTTCCTTTCAGCTCAAACACTTTAAATATACTGTATAATTCTATACATCATGGCACATTTCTCTGATATAGCATAATATTTGGGTTGAAAATAGATACTTTGTGATTGTATAAGAAAGAAATACTGGTTGATATCACATTTAAGCTAATGTCCTTTCTGCACACAGAACATGAACTCAGGTTACATTGTGCCAAATCCACAGGGAATGGATCACGACTACAATTAGCACCTTAACTTCAGACCAGTTAAACCCAATTTAATGTCAGTTCAAGTAGATGCTGCTATATTAATCAAACCCAATCCTTTCCAGTCTATAATCATTATAGATGTTACACTAACTATACATGTTATTGATAATATTAGACTAATCTCTCTATCCATGGTTGTATTGATTATACATCCATAGTAATCTTTACAACCACGTGAGGTCCCTCTTGAAAATGAGATGCCACATCTCAAGGGTCTTACCTTTAATTCATTTATATGCAACAAAGAAAAATATGGTGCTATACAAATAAAGATTGATTGACTGAATCAATATTGAGCACAGACAAATGTGAAGCAGACAGATTAATGATCTTGGCATCCATGGGTTTGTCGCAATCATAAATTCTTATCTTTAGTCTCTTTGTCTCTGCCTGAATGGATACATCTCAAATATATGTATGTATGTACGCATATACTGTATGTGGATCCCTAAAATGAAGAGTATGGCTTCAGCCTGCTCTATTGTAAAGTGCCTTGAGATAACACTTGTTATAAACTGGCACTATACAAATAAATACTGGTTGATTGATTGATACGTCAGGGAAAATACTGCCTGCAAATAGTGTCATTTTATCTCCTAATGCTCAGAACTGTTTGCTTCAGTCACATGCTGGTCCAAAAACGCTCACAAAGTTCATCAGCCAAGTGCTGTTCGCTCCTGTTTTGCCACTTTTCTTATGGCAGAGGACACAAGAAGGCGAACAGATTCAGACAGTCAGAGAGGGAGAGACGACTGCGCAGAGACAGTGTTAAAATGACGTGAATGCACACGCTGATAGAGATCAAATGAAGTTCAAAGCTGGGTAATGAAGAAATTGGGGTGACGTCCAACTGGACTTCGACACTCCTGATACACACTATGTATTTGACATTAAACATGCACTTAAAAAAACATACCTCTTGTGCCGTTAAAGAAGAGGGTCTGTCGGCGGGGATTCTGGATGACCACAATTGATCCATCGTAGTTCTGCAAGCGGCAGGAGATCTGGGCCGTACCCCCCTCCAGGACGGTCACATTCTCCGCCTGCACCGCCTGACAACGAGCTGCAGGGAAGTAGAGAAATGGACATTAATAAAGAGACATTAAAAGACAGATGAGAGGGACAAATGGGAGGAACTATGCTGGGAGAAAAGGACCTTCTATCTGCAACTCTCTTGAGACAAAACCTCTCAAAATAAGGTACTTAAAGCATTTTTCATTTTCTCACTATTCATCATAGGAGTCTGCCATGGAGGGACTGAGGTTAGGAGGGAAAGAGAGGAGGAGCAGAGTAAAAGAGATAAACAGCTTGAGAGGAAAGACAGTGAAGGACTCAACAAGTAAAAGAGGGTGCTCATGAACAATGTGTCCTTATGATTATAATAAGGATGATTATAATTACCGCCATTCATCTTTTTTATGCGCACAAACTCATGCACATATAAGCAGGCCTGTTGCCTCTAGCTAGTCTAACAGAATGCACCAACACACACATCTGAATACATAATGCCTTATTAAATCTCTAAGTGGCTGTCTCTTTTGAATCTAGACGCACAAACACACGCACGAGTAGATTCAGCTTCAAACAACTGTGGCAAATTATGAGAAGTACACTTGGTAAGAGGCGTGATAACAGATAACAGATGGACTGTTACCCTGCCGCCATCTGAGTGCCAATGCATAGTTTGGACTTCAATTATCCTCCAAGTACATAAGTAAGTATGCAAGTCAGACTTCATTAAAGGGACATGCTATAATAACCTTATTATAGACTCTGTACAAAAACACAAAATCTGACAGTCTACTCAAGATCTGCTCTCCTTGTTGAGTCAAATTGGCGGTGTTTAGAGGTGTAATTTTTTTTAAGTAAGGTTAAAATAATTCCAATTAAAATCTTTAAACTCTGGACACAGAGTTTGGACACAACCCAATCATGGCATGTGTGCATAAAACAATCAGAATAAAAGTGCTGGGGAAAAGCTGTACAGTCAGTCTAAACTCAGAGAGAGCAGAGGTAGAAGCTGTTCTTAACAAAATAAATGAAAATAATGATTTGACTTGTGAAAATGAAATGAATGATAACACTTTCTATGCACATATAAACATGTTATCAGCATGTTCATAAAGCCTTTAAATGATGAACAACAACAATCAAAAGATTGAAGCCTGACATGTCTGTAAGTTTCCTAAAGTTTAGTGTAGTAAGTATGTTCAGAGATACAGTACATGCTTCATTTAAGGAAAGCTTGCTTTAATTAGGGGCCACCCTGCAACCCACCCCACTCACTGGCAATTGTCTTGTGGTTAACACTAAACAATACTGACCAAGAAATGCACAAAGATTCAAGACCACAGGGGACTTTCTTTAAAAGAAAACTATGGGTTTATCACCTTTGATAAAGCACATTTCAAAGAACAGATTTTTTTTCCTTCCTCCACAAAGACAAACAAAAATAAATCCTACGAATCACAGTGTCAAGAAAGTGTCTATGAGCCTTTAAAAACATAGAGTATCAGGAGATCTGATGATCTGATCGATGGTTGGTAATGATTTCAGGAGGTGTTGCCAAAGGTATAGTGCTGGGATCATCTTTACTTTGCATTTGGAGTGGGATGCTTCATAGTAGGCCACAATTTGAGGATCAAAGTGGACAAGAAGTGGAATAAGGTATGAGGAGAGAGGATATGTCTGTGATCAGCTCAATGAAAGAGGCTGGCTGGAGTGCAGAGCAGAGGGAGGGTGGTGGAAACCTTGGCTACACTGAGCCCATTTTTAAAGCTATTTCTCATCCAGGTGTGAGCTAAAACCAATTGATTACACTCCATTATCCCGATGAAATGCTTCTTATTACAGGTATTTGGAAAGTGCTGGGAGGGACTGCAGTCCAGCTTTGGCTCTCATGCATGAATATGCCCATACATCCACACCGCACCGTGTATTAACATTCTGCGTGCGTACACATACACTCAGAAACATGCACACTCGCAAAAGGACCCCTACTCACAGTAACTTTTGCACAATATCCTTCAAACAAACTTTCCTTGCCTCCAAAAACCAATACGTTTTTTTTGCACACAAGGGTTCGTGGAAGCAGTGGGGTGCCTCTTTGAAGCTACTGACATCCAAAGAGTCAGTAATGAGGAGCTTGATTATGCTCTGATTGGAGCGCCCTCCGTGTTTGTGGGTCAGGCTGTTGACACGGCTCGAGGCTGAGTCACACCTCCCTGCCGCGCACAATGGACACTGAGCTACATCGTCTGAATCCAAATGATTTTTCGTGCAATTAGCCATAAGGCTTTAGCCAGGAGTGGGACGTGATTGCCTAGAAGAGAGCACCAGCTTGCCAGGCGCCAAAAAACTAGTATTTAGCCATTTGCATTTCCATTTGCATCCTCTCTCTTCTTGGCAAAGCTGAGGGGTGGATTTAGAGAAAGAGTGCCATCAATATTGAAGGGTGATGATGAAGTGGGCAATAACGTGCTTCGATAAAGACGACAGGGCTGTAGATATGGCCTTATTTATTTCACTGCCGGGTCCGGCTGTGTCTCTGAAAAACACCTTCAGAAGGCAGGAAATGTTCTGAGACAAACAGATGGTGGCCTCAGAAGCATGCAGTGCTGACTTGACAACTTTGGGTCTTAATAAATGTCATTTCTGCAGCTGAGCGTGTCTGAACTTTTAGTGTGTCTGAACTTCAGTGTGTTTGCACTGAAGAAAAAAGCAAACAAACACTTCATACAACTGTGGTCAGAAATAAAGCAAGAAGGGCTTTAGGAACACAAACCTCCACCAAAACATTTCTGAATTTGTTAGCTGAGATGTGGAAAAGTGCTTTATGTCAGATGAGATCTATGTACATATCACCATCCAAATCTATTCACTTCATCCTTGTGCTATGACTAACATTTCTTGTCAATTTCATCAAAATACGGTCATAACTTTCAGAGTTATCCTGCTCACAGATGGACAGATGGACAAACAAACAACTGACAAATGCCGACATAAATATATACCTTCCATGGTGGAGGTATATAAAAAGAATGCATGCACAAAAAAAGGGAAGATGTCTCACATTTTGTTTTTTTTTTAAATAAAATTTTACACAATGTTTCCTTGCCTAAAGCCAGATATAGACTTTGCCATACCTATAAACTCCTCAGTTTCAGCCTTGTTGAAAACATGCTGCTTTGGTGATGATGTCAATCTGGCCTTAACTTTCCAGTGCAGAACAACATGCTTACTAAATATTGACAATTACAAATACATTTTAAAAGCTAGAAGTGCTCAGAGAGGAAAAACCCTCACCAAAACATTCTGGTATCTTTAGCTGAGTTATCAGCGAAAATGTGGAAAAGTGCCCTATCACGCAATGTTAACAAATCAATCACAGACTGGGATCACAACCTAAGTCTAATCACAGCTCCAGCCTTGTGTCAAGGTAAACAGTTCCTGAAAATTTAATCAAAATTCATTGTGAACTTTTTGAATTGTTAGTGAAAATGTGGACAACAGCCCATCTCACAATGTTAACAAACACTTTAAGAAATTCCTGGATTCACCAATGGATTGAGAGCATCACCATAGAGTAATTCTTCCTCTTGCACCATCACCAACGTTAAACTGAAAATGTAAATCTGTTGAGATCTTTTTGAGTTATAGAGAAATATGAAAAACTATCATATCTCACAATGTTTACAAATCCTTACAAAAATCCTGGATCAGTATCCCATTTGCAATCACCACCAAAATCTAATCACTTCTCCCTTGTGCCATGACAAACACTCCCTGAAAATTTCATCAAAATCCATTGAGTTATCTTGCTCAAAGATGTACAGACAGACAAAGGATAAAAATCCATTCCTAATTTGCACTCATTATTTCAACAGAGCAAGAACATTTTCTCTTTTTTTGGTATACTGTGCTGTTGTTGCTCAGCTCCTCTGTCTCTGAAGAGAGTGAGTTCTGATTATGATACAGTCATACTCGCAGGTGTTTGTCCCCGATGCTCATATATATTGTGTTTGAGCCTCTTACATGTCATCCTAACTAGATGCTTCTCGAGCCAGCATACTGAAACATAGAGAGGTGGTCTGACTGCAAGTGATGCAGTGCGTAGCTGCTCGACGCCCGTCTATATTTTTCTCTTTGTTGATTGCGTCGACTCTGATGAGGAACAAGGATAGAGGGAGATTGACAAAGTGTTACGGCGGATTGTCTTTATTTTATTCTAATTGTCTCAGTCTGAACTTGTTCAAGTTTTTTAAAAAGTGTGTATAGTGGAGCAATTATCCTCAACTTATCTCTCCCCTTTAGCAATACCAACCTGTATTGTATTTTATATTGTTGAAAAGCCTGATTATTCACCTTTACAGCATGGTACACTTTGTTAGGATCGTGCATTCACGGAATGATCAGCGCAGCTAAATATGTGGGTAGCACCCATAAAAATGTGTTAAAGCTCCTGCAATATTTCTCTGTTGGTGCTCACTCTCGTTTTAAGCTATAAGTGCTGCCAGGTGTGTGCCAGTCACAGGTGTATGACTGGCACCTGGCTGGCACCTAATTTGACAGCACTTGTTCATGGGTGCTGCAACTTTGTTGAATTTGCGTGGGCTCCAAGCATCAACATACCACACCTGTCTCTTCAGGATAAGGCAATAGAGCAAAAGGAAGCTTCTGGTATGCAAAGTGGCAGCCGGGGTGCAGTTTCGAAACTTATGATCAAGTTTCGTGAGACTGGGGAAGCCAAGACAGACCACAGTGGGCGTCCCACGAAGACAACACCCCAAGAAGACCTGTTCCTCGCCCTTGCTTCACTAAGGTAAAATTGAATTGATACCACTGTTTACCCCTTGTTTAAAGTTCTACTAAGTTGAAAAAATCTCTTGGGATTTCATAAACATTTTAAATCAGATTGCATTGAGATGTACCAAACCAAAGTGGATCATACCGTACTATGTTTAAGACAAATGATTAGTAGACTGGATCTTGGTCTTTACATCTAGATATTAACTGACTTGTCTTGCAAAGGAGAGAATCACACTCTTAATAAATAAGAAAGGGAATTATTAAGATTGTGTTGATACAATGCCATAAATGTATGCTTCAGCAAGTTACTGGTGTTTCTGCCCACAACCACTATGCAGTAAGGATTTTGTCCAAAATCAAGCCACAATTTTGACCAATTCTACCACAAGTCTACAATGATTACATCTTAGACTTCAATGTCATTACTGCTGACTTCCTCTGATGAGAGTGGGACTTCAATTTAAACAGTATGCAGAACAAAGTGTAAGGAATTGTTAAGGGAAATGTTTAACAAAAGGCTAATAATATCGATTCCCTGAGGGAGTTTTTATCAATTCTCAACCTGAATTGGTTTTCAATTCCAACTGCTATTATACATATTTCTTAGGTCTACATACAGCAATGCTCAATACCAAAAGTATATTCTTATTTACAGAAAAAAAATCAATAAAGAAACAAACAATAACCAGACAAAAACACAGAGCCATCACCTGGTGATAGTCACACCCTCTCCATCCCTGTATGAGAATCATCTCTCTGTGCCACATGCACTGAATGTGAATAAGCAAAGGTTGGCACATTGTAATAAAGCCACTTTGACATCATCTGATCCTGCCAACTCCATCCAAATTTAATTCTTCCCCCGATTTTAATCTCTTTTAATGAAATAGTCAAAGCCTACATATTCATCACATCAGGGGAAGCAGAGAGATGCTCTGAAAATTGAACCGAAGACAGAAAGAAACCAAAGGCGGATAAAGAAAAAAGGGGACTCTAATACTGGGTGGAACAGAGACGCACAAAAAAAAAATCTTGACAATTACCGCTAATTGTAGTCATTATTGCTCCCATTCTCTGCATCAATATTGTGATTCATATCGGGGGCCATCAGGGCCTGCCACCGCCATCCCAATTATTTTTCTAATGGCTGTTATTACTCATCACCGTGGCAACCAAGCTTGGCCGCCATTGTTTTAAGTAGTTTTAATTCTAATAGTGCTGCTGTGCATCCTGAAAAACGTCTGCATAGCGTCAGCGTGTGATTAGTGACCTGACAGAGACAGAGGAGCTTCCAAGTAAAGAAACATGGTCAGAAGTTTGCTTCTGGGAGAGGGCCAGAAAAAAAGTAATTAGCCGTCCATTTTTCACGCCCGCTCCCCCTGACAGCTGTCACCCCTTCATAGAAAATTAGTTGCTGTAGGGAAAGTGGCTAAGAAAAACAAAAACTGTTAACTGCGTTGCGCAAAAGATGGCTGGCATCCGCCTGTCGCCTGCTAAGAGACGCAACCTGGAAAACACCTGCTGGCTGCCGCTGCATGATCAATCCAGGCATAAAGAACAGAGGAGATGGAGAGACGACGAGGAGGGGGAGAGAGCTCAATCCGGGAAGTGATGGCAGGGAGTTAGGAAGCAATGGCAGCAGTGTAATAATAATGCAGCTGGCAGGAGCTGGACGAGAATATATGAGAGATGACGCACACTCCACCCCTCCTGCTCCTAACACAGCTGGGTGCAGCACTTCTGTTTGACTTTATAGGCACCGCATGAAGGCCGTGAGCATGTGTGAATGCTCAAAAGTACAGTACAGTGAGAGGCAGGCGCAGGGAAACAACATCTGTGTTATTATCTGGCCCTCATTAAAATCAGCACCCGTAATAATATATAGAACGAGTCGAAATCGTGGTAGGAGGAAAACACTGAAAGGGATTGATACAGTGGGGGTGCACCCATGGGTACAGGGGAAGCGACAAGGAGAGTGGAGAACAAAAGCAATCACTTCTCTCTCCAGCCAAGCGGGGGCAGTATTTCATAGCAGTGAATTGGTGCCTCTCATCATTTGAAATGCCTCTGTCCCAGCTTCCCTGGTAGGAGGAAAAAAAGAGGCTTTATTTATGACGGCAATAGAGAGCAGAGAAGGGCCATCATTTCAGAATACATAAACAAATAAATAAATAAATAAAGGCCGTGCAAATTCATAAGACAAGCCTGTTCAGGGGCCTGTACTAATGGTCCCCGCAATGGGGTTGAGTTATAAGCCGAGGGAGGCCGAGGATAAAAAGGACAGAGGGAGAGAGAAAGAGAAACACACCTCCTGTTGCACTGCAGTAAATATGATCATGTCAGAGAGGTGTTTTTCTATTACAATAAAATACAAAGGCCCTGAGTTTGATTCACTGCAGGAGTGGGTGGTAATGGTCAGAAACTCAGAAACAAGTCTAAGAAAGCAGTCCCACTCAGGGCTCTAACCTACACCACTTATCCTGATTGAAGTCTTATAGGGGCTGAAGCCTAACCTAACACATGATGGAAAACTTCACAAATCCGCGGGTTATATTTCACTAGTCCATCCCGTAGAAAGTGTGTGGCCTAGATAGAATTCTTCCAAAAAATGAAAGGTAATTTAAGAGTGAGACTGTCTGTTCATTACTGGCCAGAAGGAGGTTCGAACAATCTTTCATTTGTCTTTTTTTACTTAACAGAAAGTGATAAGCTCTGTCATTTTCTGGCTGGACACAAATGTGTCAACTTGAAACTTAGGATGAAAGTCTTTGTAAATCAGACCATGAGGTGGAGCAGACAGTGCAGCAAATGAGCACAATTTGTATTGCTGTTAAATTACTTTACTCAACATTCCAGCTCATGCTTTATTTTCCAACATAGTCCCACAGTTGGCCTGGGGGCATAGTTTGAACACCTCTGGCCAACGTATCTGTGCAATTAGAAGAGAGTGCTGGAGTTTGCCTGCAACTTGTGATAAAAATAGGGTTTTTTTTCCATTTAATGACTAAAACATGTATCTATTGACTAACTGTTCTACAATAAATACTTCTCTGGATATACAGTAATCACATTCCAGGACCTTGGCTCCCATCCTGAGGTTAGGGGATCCCTGAGGATAGCAAGATGGATTTCAGGGTCAGGCTCCGTCTTCCTTGAGGCTGCCAAAACCAGGTACATACTTTATCTACAACACTGACAAAACACTTTCTTCATACTTCATCTAAAGGTTTCCTGCTTTAAAAATCAGAATGTGTATGAAAGTAACCTTGCAGAGTAGCTGGATCTGCCTGACTCAGTAACTGTGTTCGGAACTGTTCCCTATCACGGATGTAGTGCACTATGTAGTGTGTTTGCCATTTTGTAGTGTTGTTCAAATTCTAAGCGGTTAATTTCATTCACTACATAGTGCACTATAAAATACCCACAATGCACAGCAAATGTGAGTGTACATATAATGTACTCTATATTGTACTCCTGTATACCACAATGCAATGCAGTCTTGTTTCTCCAGAGGAGATGAAGAAGAAGAAGAAGAAGAAGAAGAGAAAGAAGGCTGCTATGGCGCAAATTGGCGCTGCTTTTGTTTATAAATGTAAGAAACGTTAAAGTATCTTTAACACGTTTGTAGCATAGCTTTTTTACATCTTTTAACAGTTGTAAACAGCTGCAAAATTTGTTACTGATCCTCCTTAGTGCCCGGTTTGTTTATGCGATGCTTGGCGCATCCACTTCCGTCACAGGAATACTGACACACAGATGTTTAGAAAATTTCAGTGTAGTGTCCGAAATCTCGCTTGGTCATTCCCTATGTAGTTCACTGTCTCATTAACACTACCTAGGGAGCAGCACGACCAAATCAGTTTCCTGCAAGAGGTGGGAAAGACATGTGAGATGACAGCAGGAAGTGGATGCCTGTTTGGGATTAGAACAGATGCTAACAGCTTCAGTAGCAGTTTTCTCAGACTGCATTTCATTATTAACTGTGCATCAAACATCACCATTGAAAGCACTTCTCCACAGAAATGATACTTTTGCTCCACTTCTGACATGTTTTTGCAAGAGTTTCTTCTACAAAGTGTGTTTTGTACTTTACACCGTAGCAATAGCACCCGCCTACCACACCATCTGACTGGCTCATAATGAATGTGATTGACCGAATGATCATCCAGTCACCTGCTGAATATACACTGAACACTTTCTATAGGGTGTTACCCAGATGGACTAGTGACATACATTGAATGGTCCATCTTGGTACATCAGGTTAGTATGAAGGCCCAGCCCATGTGGATTTTATCAATAAAAATAATTATAATTGATGATCATTTTGGTCAGCTATGTATCACTTCTTTCCTGTGAGTCTGGTCGGAGGGCTTGAATATTCTTTGGTAACACAAGAGACGGGATCCAAGACAAAAGACTTTGAGGACCACAGCTATAAGACACACAAACACAGCCTCTCTCATTCTGTTTCTTTAGACATGCTATGATCTTGGTTATACATTTTAAATTTGTTAATTGATGTAAATATGTTACAATGATTGATTTCATTGTGAATCATATATTGTGTAACATGTATTGTTTATAATTTTGTATTGTATTTCTTTTTTTCTGGCAGTATGTTTAACTAAAATATATCAATAAAGCAAATTGAATTGGAATGAGAGAGTGAGAGAGACAGGGAGAGAGAGCTGAGTGAGTAATGAAAGGAGGAGGTGTGGAGAGTTAAAAGAGGGAGGGGATTTGGGAGGCAGCCAGGTGGACTTGCTGGCTCACCCTCGGTCATGGTAAATTCTAGAAACAGCCTCACTGGTGCAGGGTTAGCGGACTGAATTACCGCCTTGCTGCGTCCCCACTTTCCCTCCCTCTCTCGTTTTATTTTGAGCTCTCTCCATGCCTCTGTGAGTGAAGCGAGAGGGGTTAAAAAAACACTGAACAAAGAAAGACAAGCCACAGAAGAGATGAGCTGTCTCCGTTTGCCCCCGAAACATGCCCCCCATGTATCCTTGAAGCGGCACAGTCACTGTCTCCTATTCATTATCTCTCATTATCTTTCAACTGGAAGCAGGCCAAGAGCCTGTGTTTCCTCCTGCATGCCGGCCATGGACTTACAAGCGAATCGATGCAGGAGGATACAATGCAAGGCCCCCTTATGTTATTACCGCTTTAATTAAAACAATAACTGGAGCTCGTAGTTTCCGCTCTTATGGGGTCGTCTACTGGCAACTCCTCAATCTCTTCCCATCTGGATGTACATTTTTCCCATCATCCCCTGAGTCGGTGAGGCGAGGCAGATCTCCACAGTATGTATGCAAATGAAGTTTGCAGTGTTTATGTGTGTTTGTGTGTGTTGCTCCAGGTTAATCACGTAGTTTTTGCGCTGCACTGACTCCACAGAAAAATGGCTGACTTTGAGGTTCTTCTCCTCCATACCTCCCTTCTCTGCAGACCCACAACACCTCTCCCTCTTTTTCCTTCCCCTCCACTTCCTGGTCTAAAATTAACACTCCTTCTCCTTCGGGGGAGCCACAACTCTGCCAATCAAATCCAAAGCAAAAAGGGAAAAAAGGAAAATGAGATGCTCCCTATAAATAAAACATAATCCTTTTACAAATCTCGCTCTCATCTTTCTCATTACCTATCGTTGTGTCGCTTTTTTTCTCCTGTCCTCTTTTTCTTCTCTTCTTCTTCTACCTAGTTTCCTCTTTGTCCATATCTTAAAATTCTTGTCTTCTGCTTCCTTTGGCTCTATTCTTATTCTTTCCATCTCCTCCTTTTTCTTCTCCCGTCTCTGCATCCCTCTCCCTTAACTCTCTGCCTGATCTAATCTTCAAATCTCTTTTCCTGCCTCCTTCCCTTCTTCCTTGTCTTTTCCTGAAATCCCTCATCCCTCATTTTCCTCATCAGTTCTGTCCTAAAGCCCCCCTCTTCCTTTCACCACTTCTCTGTCCCTGCATCTATATCCTTCTTTTAGCATGATCTGATCCTTGAAATTCTTTTCTTCCTTGTTTCCATATTCCTTATTATCTCTTTCAGTCCCTCATCCCTCATCTTCAACATCAGCTCTGTCCTGAAGCCTCCTTTCCCTGATCCCTGTCATAAAGCCTTCTTTTTCCTTCCTGTCCTTGCATCCTGCTCCTCCCCAGTTTCTGCTTACCTTGAATCTCTTTTCCTTGCACCTTACCTTCTACGTTATCATTACCTACATTACCTGTTATTCATCCCTTTCCCCTTTCCTGTTCCTAGTCCATCTCCTTAGTTTTTGCATGATCTGATCATTGAAATTCTTTTCTGTTCTGTTCCCTTCTTTCCTGTTATTTCCTTCTCTTTCACATCAGTTACCCATCTTATCCTTGAATCTAGTTTCCTTCCTTTTAATATTTTCCTGCATCACTCATTGTCTAATCAGCTCTGTCCTGCAGACTCCCTCTCCCCCTTCTCTGTCCTAAAGACCCCTTCTCTCTTTTCTTACTTCAGTCCTGCATCCATCTCTCCCTTTAGTTTCATAGTTTTTGCCAAATCTGACACTCAAATCTTCTTTTCTTATTTCCTCCTTCCTTATCCTTTCCTGCATCACTAATCAATAATCTTCCTCATCAGCACTGTCCTGTAGACCCCCTCTCCATTTTCTCTGTCCTATAGACTTTTTCCTTTTCTCCCTTTCTTGTTCCTGTATGGCCCTCCAACCTTTTGTCTCGTCCAATCCTCAAATCTCTTTTCCTGCCTCGTTTCCTTCTCTCTCTCTTTTTTTCTGCTATTGCACATCGCTCATCTTCCACATGAGTTAAAGATCCCTACTCCCTTTTCCCTCTCCTATCCCTGCATCCATCTCATTTTGGGCCACAAGCAGCATGGAGCAAGCATGCATCTAACTGTTTATGTGTATTCAAGTCCAAACCTCTGTTCTTTGTTCTGTTGGTTGGTTGGTTGTAACAATGAGAAATTATAAATACAATATCAATATGTATACATATATGTATCAAGTCTGTCTCTCTATGTAGCCCTGAGATCAGCTGGCAACCAATTCAGGGTGTACGCTGCCTTTCGTCAAATGTCATTTGGGATAAGCTCCAGTCCTGCGACCGTGAAGGATCAGTGGTATAGATAATGGATGGATAGATATTAAAAAAAACTATATACATGAAGTAAAGCTGTGAAAATCTCACATAAAAACATTAAAAATAGCAACATTTCCAAGAAAGTAAAACCATATCTGACAGTTATTGTTTCTACAATTACCCTTTTCTGCACTTGTCAAAGCAGAAATAAAAACATAGTTAATATATACTTTGATCACCAGTGAATGTTCTATTGCTTGTATTAAAAAAGTAGCTAAAATTAGTTTAATAATGTAATTAGCTTGTTAGTTAGGTATTGCTAACTGTGCTTCATTTATATATATATATACACTGATAAAGTAACTTATGCAACATGATCAGCCCGTTTGGTACCTTGAAATAATAAAAATGTCCCTCCAGCAATAGTGATAAGTTTCATGTGGCTCTCTTGGTGAACAAAGTTGCTGACCCCTGCTACAGCCTATTTAACTCAAGATCCTCAGAAATTTCAAAAAGGCAAATATAGATTTGAGCTTATATTAGAACATGAAGTTTGTGTTTGACTGGTGAATAAAGAAGAATAGGTTATTTCAGAAAACTGCATAAATGGTACTCATGCTCGACTGGCACCATCTCAGGGTCTATTGTACAATGCATCAAGTGCTAATCATCTTTAAGCACCAACATTTCTTCTAAGTTTTTCTGCTTCATGGATTTTTGTCTTATTTTATGTCTAAAAAAGAGGATGGGCCATTATCGTCTTCCCTCTCTATTGCACAGAGCACTTTTTCTCATTCTTATCCTGACCTTGGGTAGAGAAGGATTCCAAAAGTCAACCAGAGCCACCTGTAAATCTTTCACACACTTCAAGCAAGATATGAAAAAGTGGCCCTGTCATACTTATATTTTGCCATATGTGGCCCTGGAGGTAAGATGTTTGGACTCCCCTGGCCTTGTCCTTCTAAGTAAAAATGGTAACTTGAAAATGTGGCTTTAAAACTTCAAATATATACTTCCTTTTTCTGTGTAAATTTAAAAATAATAAAATTGAACAGCATTTTCACTGTTTCAATGGAAGACTTTCATATCAGCCTTTAATAACAGAAATGGAGAAAAGAAAAGTTAAAAAAAAGCTATCGGAATTGTTGTAATAATTAGTAATGTATCCTTTACAAAAATAAAATTTTGTGACAAATTGCAACAAAAGTACACCAGAATGAAAATAAAACTTTAAAAGCTCAAATTTCCAAGATGAGAGCCCATTGACCTCCACTCCACCCACACACACAAAACATAGGTCTCCATCAATACTGATGTAAAAGTTACACCACGGCCTTTAAATGATTTTAGTTTACATTATAGATCTATGTTCAACTTTATCATGATGAAAAAAATGAGACCATTGACCACCTAATTTTCTGTCTGCCCAGCTTAATAATGCAGGCTCTGACCACCCCTGCTCTCCTCTTTTCTGTCAGTATTTATCCTTAAATCTCATTTCCTTCCTTCTTCCCTCCCTTTCTCTGGAATTGCTAATTACTCAGCTTCATCGTAGGCTTGTCCTGAAGACCACCCTCCCTCCTTAATCTGTCCTGAAAGGGATAGTTTGGTATATCTGAGGTAGTGTTCTATGAGGTACACAACATTAGCCTGACCATTTGCCACAGGGACAGAGATCAGCTATATTCTACAGATGGTGCCACAGCCTCTGCATAATTTAAAGAATTTTAGGTGAAAACAAGCCACAAAAACAGGATGATGACACGCTTATTGAAAACATTTACAACGACCTACTTTCCACTACCAAGCTGCTTTCTTTACGCACTTCTTGGCTATGCAGCACAGCCTACGTGTCCATTTACCAGCAGTGCCAGCCATTGACAATCTGCCGTCTTCAAAAGAGGAAACAACTACTACCAAACTAGATAAACAGTTGATTTTAAACTGGAGGAAATAAGAGTTTAACTAGGAAGAATCCCTTTAGGATGCTTCAGGATCAGAGGATACCAGTGGCTTTATATGAGCCTCTGCAGTCTACAGCTCTCATCATGCAGGGCCTTCCTGCTGTAATGAACATTTATACTTATACAGACCAGATTCACAGTGTTTTAAACTCAAAGGAAAAACCAGACAACTATATGAAAGTTTATTTTCAAAGTAAGTATTCGACTTATAGCAATGGTTTATTTTGTAAAGACAGAAGCAATGATTTCAATGAGAAGTTTACTTGATGAAAACACAATGTATGTTGTTGTGTGACATGCTTTACCATAATTATTGTGCTTGATCAGCAGGATGATCTTAAAAATTTTGAAAATGTATCCAGTGTCTATTTGGGATGTAATGATATTTGAGAATTCATTAAAAGTCAGCACACTACTAAAGTCAGTTTGCTTCTGAAGGGATACGTTGGGTGTCCTGTATGGTGAAGTATTGCTGAAACAAAGTGGCGTGCATGTGGATAAGTAGGTCATTGTTTGGAATAATGCTGTTTAATCACTTTACACCAGTGGTTCTCAGCTATTTTTTTCTAAGTATATTTTGGGGCATTTTGAGCTCTCATTTGACAGTGAAGAGAGACAGTAGACGGGATTGTGAAAGGGGGTGAAGGTAGAACACTCAGCAAATGGGCCCCAAATAGGTTTTTATCGGTGCCCCCTTTAAAGACTAATATTTCTTCGCGCCCTAACCCAACAACAACAACCAAGTCACTAAAGAAGGCAAAGTTAAGATATTTCTAAACACATGTAAGCAATTCAACATTGACCATGCCCTTGGACAGGGGCATGGTCAATCGTTAAGTTTGTTTTTTTACAACCCATGTTGATTTTTTTTCACATGAGCCCCACCTCTGACATGGCAAATAGCCAATCAGAGTGCAGAATAATGAATTCTCAACCAGGATGGCCAATCAAATTTCAGTGGGGCCCAACTTGAACATGTCCTTGTCCAGGCCAAGCCCTGCCCCCCTTAGCATGTGGTCATGCCCCACTTTTTGAGAAACACTGTCCAACGCTGCTTCTGTGGCTGATTTTAACCTAGAATTCTTTTTAAAATTACAGAGGCAGTGGCACCATCTGCAGCAATAGCCCTGCTATTTCTGTACAAATGCAGAGCTGATATACGTCACTGTGGCAAATGTCCAGAGAAATGCCATGTACCTCATACAGCCACACTTCAAAAATCAGATACTGCCCCTTTAAGACCTCTCTCCCTCTTCTCTCTGTTCCTCATTCTTCTCCTCACTACTTCCTGCCTGATCTAATCCTCAAACCTCTTTTCCTTTCCTTCTTCCTTATCTTTTCCCACAATTGCTCATCACTCATCGTCCTGATCAGCTCCATCCTGAAGTCTCCCTGTTGCTTTCACTTTAACCCCAGGAGAACAGTTGCAACTTTCTTTCTCTCTCCCGCTATCTTCCTTCTCTTTCTTCATATAACAATCCTCCTCCATCTCCATCGCGATAGTTTTCTTTCCAAGCTGCGATAGGCATTCACTCCCCTTGCAATCTCTCCTTCTCCTTTTCAGAGACTCAGTGGGAATCTTCTCTCTGCTGCTTCCATCTCCACACTCTCCTTTCGCTAAATGTGATTTGTTCTGCAGCTCAAGTCTGCAGCATAATCGCGCTGTTTTTTTTGTAGTGAGGGAGCGAGAGAGCTGGGAAGAAGGAGAGAGGGGGACTATAGAAAGAGGGGGAAAAAAGACAGTAAGGACTGAATGGGACAAGAGGACAAAACAAATGAGTGGAGCTGGAGACTTCATATCTTAGTTTTTCGGTCCTCTTTCATCTTCTTGTCCAACTTTTGCTCCTTTTTTAATTGCTGGTTCAATGCAGCTCAGCCCCCTTTTCCTACTTTTTATCCCTCCTTTTCTCCCTTCTTAATCTCCCTCCTTCTTTGGCATAACTTCAAACTCTCGCTCTCCATCACCCACTGGGGTAGAATAAGCTCTGCAGTGCTAATCAGCAAAATCAGCACAAAATCTCCCTCCATTCTTGACCTCTCATTAGGAACATTTACTTTCTTTCATTTATATATTTCACATTCTGACTTTTTCTCCCCCTGGCCTCAATCTCTGACACTGAAGGTCGTTCTTCATTCCGTCTTAATCCTGAGTTCTCTTTGCATTTCACTCCTCCCATAATCTACTTTTCTATTCTGTCATCTTTTTGGTGTCTTTAAGTTGCCTTATCATCTTCTCCACCAGAGACAGACACATACCACCAATCCATTAATTGCAGTTTTTAGGTGTTAAAATGTATTTATTCATTTCCAGAGCGACAGTTAATTGAACAATGGTACTGAATCTACCCACAGACTATATTTGTTTACCTAATGCCGAGATTTATGCACTATTACAGCCCAACCAGACAGTTGTAGGGTTTCAAGACCCATCAGCCATAAAAAACGGTTGTTCCATCTTGTGTAGTGTGCGATGGTGATTGACAATGAAAGACCAGTCTGAGACACCTGATTACTCCACAACAGAAAGTCTAGCAGGTTTGATTTTTGTCCTGCTTCCTGTGATTTCTCCCTTTCTGTCAAAGACATTGACCAATGGCAGCACTGGGAGCTCAGTATGTGGCAAACACAGATGTAAACAGGTCAGAGTTGTTGCTTGGAGAGCCATGGGACCATTTGTTAAGCTCTGAAAACATCATCTCTGCCTCCTTCCATCATTATCATGTTGGTTATGAAACACATTTGGTTACAGTCCTGTAGTCTGTCAGGCAAGTCACAGCATGATTTTTCCATGATTTTAAGGCTCAAAAAACAAAACAAAACCTAGTCTGACCTTGGCTTAACAGATATGAAAGACACTGGTCTTACATGGTTAGATGATAGCTGAAAACCTGAGGAAGAGCATACTGCCCCCTGTCCTTTATGGAGCTTATTGCAGTGGTTAGGTGTTGGCCTCTGTCATACAAAGTCTGGGATGCACAATATTATCGGTATGATATCGGCTGATATCAGCCTAAAGATTTCAATATCAGCATTTCACTGTTGAAATTTAATTTTTAATTGTGTTATTTTGCAAGGATATCTGCCTATGACAAAACAAAATGTTTATATTTATGTTTGGATATGACACAGTTCATTTAAATAACCCAAAGTGTCAGTTTAATTACCATAAATTCCCATAATTTCCTATTATTCCCATGGAAACTGTCCAGTTTTGAATATTTCAAATTTCCTAGCCTGGCCTATGTGTAGTTTTGTGGCAAACAAGAGACACAAAGTGGGTTAAAGTTACCAGGTTTGACATCATTTCATTCAGATAGTCTTTTTACTGTTATAAAGCCTTTGTGATTTCACCATGACAATATTTAATAGTGATTAAATTGAACATTAAAAGTGAACCAAAAGGTGGCATAGAAAAGGAATGCATACACTTCATTATGCAGTTGGTCATAACAAAAAAAGGTCATAAATGAAGATATGATTGCAAAATAAACTCTCTTGCCTTTTTCCTACCTCCTCCCTCAACCTCCCTTTCACTCTCCACCTTTATGACAAGCCCTTACTTTAAACAATGTGGCTTATTGAATATCAAACAAAAATCTCTGCCCCTGCATTGTTCTAAAATGGTAAAAAGTTTCAGTCTTACTACCTCTGCATGCCCCTCTCCTCTCGTCCAGCCTTTCTAGTATCTCAGCCTTCATTCCTACCCTTCCCTGACCTTCATCCTTCTATCTCTTCTCCCATATCTCTCTTTATTCCTGACTCTTACAGCTGGTTAGCTGCATCTACTGTGCAGCAGTTTATGGCTCAGGGTCTGTCACAGGCCCAACAACCCTGTGACAATGGCCGCCGCGCGCACACCCTGACATCGGCTTAAAGGAAATTTACAGGGCTATTACAGCGACCACTATCACACTGGAGATTCACCACAGCCAAAAGCACTGCTTTTAACACCCCTTCAAAATCCACCACATGGCTGCCTTCCCTTCACTGTGTAGCAGAGCTGTGTGCGTAACACTGTTTATGTGGGAGAGAGTAAAAAACGAGTGTGAGTGTGAAATGGTGCTAAATGTGAGAGGTAGAGTGCATTTGTGCACAAATTCAAGGCCCAAAACAAAACTGCCCTACTGGCATGGATTACATAACTGCGTGAGCTGCCAAGACACAAACTCATTCTCCCTCTTGCTCCCTCATCGTCCGCCCCTCTCTTCCCCAGAATCCGCCTCAACTTACCACCAAACACAATGTCCTTCTGTTGATCTGATATATAAACACAAAAAGCAGTAAATTCAGAGAATGAGAGGGGGCACTGTGCTCAGCAGCACATTTGTTTACCAATGAGCAGCGGGGAGAGAACATCTCTGTATTCAACGCATTAGAATAATGACAGGAGGTATAAATAGAAGCAAGCAATTCTGTCACTGATCCCCCTCCACCTCATCTCCTGCTTTTCCTTGCTACCACTGCATCGTCCTCAATCACTCTTATGATTCTAGGTTTCACATCTCAACCTAATGCAGCTCTCTTTAGAGGTCTTGTCTCTCGTCTTTTCTTTTTATCTCTGTACCTCTCCCCTGCATCTCTATCTGTCTGTCAGCCTTACAAACACACACACAGAGTGGGTTGTTCTGGGTCTCTGCCTCTGCTGCATTCTCGTTTTTCTGCTCAGCCACTTAAAGTGCATGTTTCCATCTGGTCAGTGGAGCACTGAATGGCTATACACAATAAATAAAAACTATATATTTTCCTGTAAAGAAACAACATTTTTTTAAAATCATATTCTCCTGCTCCCAAAGACCCTTCTAACAACGTTAAAAGCAAAGAAAATTGATTTTACACGACACGGTGACCTAATTTATAAACAAAGTTCACTGTAAAGTCTTTTTAGTCTTTCTATGAAGACTACATGGTTAAAGAGAGCTTTGTTTATAATCCGGAAAGTAATTTACTAGTTTGAAATGTGACCAGAAACATTAACTTTTATAGCTTGTACAAATATTGTACATATGGAGATATTTCTGTGGAGTAATACTGTCCTATCCATCATCTTATTGACTTATTATGCTAGCTTTATGTGTGCACTGCCACAGCTGTGTTTGCTCTCCACCTGCACGCAGCCATGTGCAACAAGGTATGAGACAAACAGATATAACTTTTTCTACCTCCTTTGCCTTTTGTTTTGATTTTGTTTATTGGCAGCAAAAGAGGGGTCAAAAAGGGCAGTTGTTTTTTTATTCAGTAATGAATTCATTTTATTACTTGACAACCAAATAAAACACACCATGCACTATAATGCATTATTTCCTACAGTAATTGTATAAATGCTCCTTTAACCATCCTTCACTGCTCCAAGACCTTCTAACAACGTTAAAAGCAAAGAAAATTGATTTTACACGACATGGGACCTTTAAATAAATAAAATGATTATTGTCCATATTGTCTAACCACTAGAAAGATAATCATATGGTTGATAACAACATAATGATTTTAGGTTTCATACAGCAAACAATCTATTTGCACAGTATGTGGCCTTCAATTAACTTCTTATTAATCCATTCATTATTGCACTTATCAATGACCTGGTGAAGTCAGTACATTCTGTTGTTTTAATAACTTACTAAATAACTTTAAAAATACAAACAGTACATCTTATACATGACATTCTGCAGGAATACATCAATATATGCTAAAAACCTTTCCAGCAAGGTCCTTATTTCTGTCCTTTTGACAGTCGGTCTATGTGTGCACTCATTTCTCTCTCTGCACTTTTCCTTTCTCTAATTTGTTCTCCGTTACATTCTGCTCGCTGTGACTCTGTTACTCTGGGGTCCAACTTTCTTTTATTAGTCTCTTCAGAGAAAAGCATACAAAAAGCCTTTGGACACCCTTTCTTTTCTTCTTTTCTTCTCTTCCTCTAGGGCATATGCTTCTGTCTTCATATTCTGTCTCTTACTAATCTTAATTACTGATTCTGTCTTAATTACGAACAGTTCGAACGATAAATCCAAAGCTCTTATTTCATGATTCTATTGCAAGCCTTCCCTCCATTTGCTAAGCATTGAGTCTTATTCTGCATCAATAACTTTCGTATTTGAAGCATCACATTGCAACATTTATGGGTAAATCTACTAGAAGTCTATATTAAAAAGCACAAAAATTCCTCCTGATTGCCCTTCATTGCCTTACTCTGGCTAAAACACTAAATGAAAGTGTACATGAGAGCATTACAGCCTTGTTTCCTCGACATTGACACCCCAGTTTCCCCCTGGAATCAATAATGCATGTCTCATTTAATCTGTGTATGTGCGCGTGTGCACGGACATGTGGGTGCTCATGCGTGCATGACTTACGAGTGATGCAGAGCAGGACCAGGACAAGGCTGCGCAGGGCCAGAGAGAAGGGTGCGGGGAGGAGGCGGCAGAGGATACCGCTCCGGACAGGCCTCATTGTGTACTGAGGAGCTCTGTGTGTATTTGTGTTTAGATGTGCACGTTTGATCAATGCCTCTTCTGTGACCCTGCTTGCACTGCTTCAGGAAAAAAAAGGACCGCACACAAATACACACACACTTGGATTTGTTTCTCTGCTGCAATGCTGCAGACACGTGCGCAAACACTGACTGCACAGCTTTGCTTGAATGCAATCTGACAGAAGCTGTTGTTTAAGGACAAGACGTAAGGAAAGTATGTGCAGCACTGGATCACAATCATGCAAAGAAACCACAGAATTGTAGCCAAAGTATTCACAGGAGTTTGGCCTGAGCTCAAAGTGCTAAAAGAGCAAGCTAGTCATACCACAATGCACACTGAGATAAGCTTTGGGCAACCAAAAAAAAAAAAAAAAAAGTTCAAGAGTTGACTTTTGCACCTTGTGGCACTTAGAAGAGACTAACAAATGGGTTTTTCTTAAATCCATACAGTGTAACAAGAACCAAACCCCACTCCCATCTGAACACAACAACAACAAAGCAAACTCTGCTATAGGCTCGCTATTTTCCACCACAAGTCCCCTGAGACCAAAGCCCAAGCTTCTTAAATCAATAAAGCAGAAAAACCAATACCAAAAGTGACCGTAGCAGAGCCACAGTGTTGTGTACTTTACCGAAGAGGCTTTTTAGCAATGGCAGCCACGCAATTAGTCAAACTAGGGTCAACTCAATTACCCCACTGTACACTGCAGGGTCAAACATAAAGCTAAGTTAGCTCTGAGGACCAATAAGCACCAACTGCCCAACAACAGTTAACCACAGCAGCCTGCTTGCCTCACTGCACGACTCTGAAAACCAGAACACATCAATAAAACTAAATTTCAGTAAAATTTAAGATGAGAACTTGCCTTTGAATGCAACTCTGTCTCAACTGATGTTTACAGAGGTCCTTAAAATAGCTCTGCTTACATTTCAATACCCTCAAGGACTCATAAATCTAGGGCAACAATTCTCAATCTCACACAGAATTTGTTCTAATGAGTCAAATACGGTTCTTGCACTCCCCACCAGCAAGCATGAGTCAACACTCCTACGAGTTATAACTAAAAGTGGTCAGGTCTGCTGAGAAGTGGAGACACTATCTTGCAACTCAGGAGGAGATAGCTAAGGTTAAATGAAATCCATTGAGTTAGAGTAGTGTACTTTAAAGACAGAAAAGGGGGGGTGCAAGCTGTTCTGGAGGGAGTTTCAGATATTTTTAGCTTTTTAAGACTCCGGAGACTTGCATGCTATTCCCACAAGGTAGCTGCCATTATCCGCCTGAATGCTGGCTCTCTTTTTATATGCTATCATGTACACTCTGTTGCACAAACGGACAGTGATTTTACATGGTAATTTTAGGCCCCATGGAGTAATCACAGGCTATCAGACGGTATAATCGTGCAACACCAACAGACCAAACTCTTCCTTTTCAACACACTCCAGTGGGTGCAGTCGGCGCCTGGTTTCGTTTCAGATACACACTTTCTAGCACACAATCCTGCTGTGTTCAACGTCCGGGCAGCGCTCCACTGATTGTCAGGACCTTAATGCATTGTGCGCGCGTCTCTATGTGTGTGTTAAACATGTAGAACTAGGACGGAAAGTGAGACAAGCCACAGCACACACCTCACTGAGCACTATCTGATGGAATAAAGCGCGGTTGTCATCCTCAGATTACTACACGCCGCTCGCTCCTTCTCACTCTCCCAGCACAATGAGCTCTAACGGCGGAGGCCCTGACACTTCTGGCAAAGCCGAAAGCGGATCATCGCCAGGCTTTCTCTCCCCCCTCCACAGCACAGGCTTCACCGGTCAACTGCCTGACGCTGAGAAAATTACTCTGTGTTGGTGTGTGCACAGCGAGTTGAGCCTGACAGCAGACGGACGGAAACAAAAGTTGTTGGAATTGATCTCCTCAAATTGTGTTTAGTTTATCCGCTCTGCCGTCTCCTGTCTCTCTCTCCCTCTCCTCCCTCAGCCTTCAATCCTCCAGTCAATCCACAGCAGCTAGTTAGTTCCTGCAAGTTTGTCCTCGCTTTCCTCTTGCTGATGCAGAAAATTGCTGTAATCCCAAAGCGGTATCACTGCACATCACATCCGTCAGTCTGTCCGTCTCCTCTTTGCTTCCACTTGTTTATATAACCCTGTCCACCCTCCCCTCACTTGGAAAGCGTGTGGGGGATCAGTGTCTGAATATTTTGCATACTATTTTGTGAAGGTTAGAGATGAGCGCGTGTGTGTTTGGAGGCAGCCACAATGGTTTTCTTTCAGGCCACCAAACAGTGGCAGAGTGTGTGCGACTGAATGTGCTCATCTGTCCAGTGTGCTCTGAAGCAGAGTGTACTTTCAGTTGTCTGTTTGGCCCTTTCACAATCCACCAACCATTTATTTATACAAGCAGGCGCACAGACAGAGACACATCATAGAGCCTCTTTATGTTAAATGGACGTTTTTATGGCTGCAGGAATGCGCTCGGGTGTCTGCTGCTGGTATCTATGTACATGTTTGTAAGCCAGTGTCTGCAAATAGAAGCAGACATGGAGGAGGCAGACATGAACATGACAATGACTGTTATATGCTGTGCCGATGTGATCGGGGCTCAATAAAAGGTTTCAGCGTCATCATTTTACACTTATGAAGAAAACTCATTGCAAACAGGTAGTCCAACTGTCAGAACATTTTCCATCAACTAGTCACGTATGCAGGTTGGTTGCTGGTTTCGAAGATTACATGTCCTCCCTGTGCATGTGGCTTTTCTCTGGGCTTCTAGTTACCTTCCACAGACAAAGGTAGGCAGGACAGGACGTCACAAATATACCTATAGCCCACAATTAAGGGGAAGTGTTTGGCACAGATCGACTTCCCAACCCACGTCAGTAAATTTACTCAGTCATGTTTTTTCCACCTTCACCACAAAAATCAAGTCTATCCTCAACTGGCCAGACTTAGAAAAAAATAATCCATGCTTTCATCTTCTCCAGAGATAAACTCTTTCCTTTCCAACATAACCTATAAATCCCTCTCCCACCTCCAACTAGTTCAGGATGCAGCAGCTCTGCTTTTAACTGGTTTTAACAGATGGCATCACATCACCCCAATTTTAGCATCTTTACATTGACTTTCATTATTTGACTTATTACTTTAAAAGTTTGTATGGTTCTGGTCTTAGATCCTTAGAGGGCTTCCTGGTTGTTCCAAAGTAGAGACTTAAAACTTAAAGGTGATAGGTCCTTTTCTGTTTACCCTTTTTTAATTGCCTTTTCCCATTTCCTTGTTTAAATGTTTTTTCTTATCATTTATTGTAATCCTTATTGTCTCATTTTGTATAACTGGGTTCATGTTTTGTCTGGGTCCGGGTCAGGCCACTCCGTATTGTTTGAATTATATGGGGGGCCTTTGATCCGTGGGGCTGGTGGCATTTGGGACACCTGTGTGTCTGGGCTTGCGCCTTGGGCTTGGGCTGATGCATGTTAGTGTGGACTCTGGTGTTTCTAGCCCTACCGACTGGGGGCCCTTCATGTTTTTGGACTATATTGGGTGCCTGGGCCTGGATTGTTGTGCCTACTTTTTGTTGGGTCTTAGGTTTCCTCACCTTCCTTGAAATGTTTCCCTCCCATGAGCACATTTGTTCTGAAGGACACCCGAAGTGCTGATGCTCTTTCCTCTTTGCTCCCTAAGGTGCTTCGGTCTGTTATGCTTTTTGTGTCTGTATTATTTGATTTAAATCCTGCTCTTTGTGAGTTACGGTAGTTCCTTTTGTGCTAAAGTTCTTGTGCTTTGACTTGGGTATGCTCATGTCTGTTTGTCGAAGCACATTGTAAACCCATGTTATTAAAAGTGCTCTACAAATAAAGTTATTATTATTATTACTATTAATTGATCAATGTTAAAAACCTAATCAATGGCATTGGCACAAGTGAGGAGCACTGTAGCAAATAAAAAAGAATATTAAGAAGCATAACATCCATAATGATAACAATTTATATATTCAATAAAGAGTAGATTAGAAAAAGAAAAATTAACATTGTTTGAAGTTCCCAGCATCATGTTTACTTAAAGTTTCATGATGATAAACTTGATATCAGTATTAAAGTCAACATTTTGGTATCCTGAGGCTTCATTTTTTTCTCAGCCATCAAATGCTATGCCTTATAAAGCGAGCTTCTTTCAGATAAATTACTTAATCAAAAGTAACACCACAAAAGCACTAAAAAATACTATACACCAAAAAACTACTTGATCATTCAAAAAAGTGAGTGGAACTGATGAGAGAAAAGGAAAATCCTCACCTTTGCTCTTCCCCCCACTTTTCCAAATATTGTTAACCTAGTCGTGTAACATGGAGAGAGTACTAAAGTTTGATTTTTTTTTTTAACATTAAAAAAAAAACAATGTAAGTTGTAAAAGACATTTTTTTTCCTATCATAGATTTAATTTTCTTTCTGTGTGTTATAACACAATGTAATCAAACTACTGTTCAGTGCTTCTTTTTTCAACTGTTTTTTTTGTTTTTGTTTTTGTTGTAAATAAAAAAATGTCATTTATTGCATTTATGCACACTGAAATCCACTATTTTTCTGTTTCATTGTGTCCATAGGGATCTACAGTTCTTCTTATTGTTTGATATGAAGACATTCAGGGGCTTTTCAAGAGGCTTCTGAAGTACAGAAACTTGATGATTTTCAGCCATATTTCTAGGAAAGAGACAGAGGGCTGTCACAGAGGCACTGTCTATATTGCATATCAACATTGGAAATGATTGAAAAAAGATGCACATTAACAGAGGCATCACAGAGCCTCTTTAGGTTAAATGGCCATTTTTATGGCTGAAGGGATGTGCTCTGCTGTCTGCTGACTGAGCTATGAGTATGTTTGTGCCAGACGTTTGCAAATGGAAGCGGATGTGGAGAAGGCAGACATGAACATGACTGTGACTGTTATGAGTTATGTTGATGCGACCATGGCTGAATGAAAGGTAACAGGTCCATATTTTTACGCTGATGAAACAGAATTCATTGCAAACAGGTACTCCAACCTGTCAGAACATTTTGCATCAGCCAGTCATGCATAATGCAGCGTTGGTGCCTTGTGCACTTTATTCAGTGGCACTGTTAGTCACAATCATGAACACATTATGCATATTTTTAACATACTGATTTTATTCGACAATGACTGTATTTATCCATTTGCTGTCCCTGCTGTTGTTACATTAGTGGGACAACAGCAAATCCTGTTTTTAGGCCATTTGCTTTCTATGTTCTCTCTTTATTGAGATGCAAATTTTGTTTGAGTCCACTGCCCTCAATCATGGCATATTTATGGTTGAATTATTCATACTGGTGTTATAAAACAGCACAAACTAAAGGTTACTATATCTGAACATCACTAACAATAAAGTTTATTATGTGTGTCGGTAAGAATTTAAGAGGCATAGAGGTGATCAAAACAAACAAAAACTTGAACAAGTTGTAGCCTGACCTTTGAAAATAAACTACATACAGTATGTTTGTAATGAAGCATATGCTGAGTGTAACACAAGCATAGCACCTGGAAATGTTCTAACATTTTTGTTAGATAAAAGATAAACTGATAAAACAATCTAGATATGAAATTAAAGTAAAATCCACATCAATAATGACGATAAGCTTTCAAGCAGCAACTGCCAGTCAGCGTCTTCTCCTAAAGGTGCAGTTACCCTGCTCACACTCACACCCAGGTAGTGGTAATGCAGCCTTAACGCCGATCGCCACTCACAAAAACACAAAATGAAGAAGTCAGAGTCTGCATGTTGGTTATGCCCAGCCAGAGCTGGTTTGGATTGTTGGGGAGAGAAGTGAGTGGAAGAAGAAAGAGGAAAGAAATGAGTGGAAGTGAAGCTGAATGGAGGTCAACTCACTGAAGCCAGTGACATTTTTGATTAAAAAAAAAAAGGCTAAACAGCTTCAGTGGTGGGATTAGGATATCACAGGAAGTCAGTCCACAAAATTTGACTGGGACTATCATTTTTGTCTTTCACCACTTGAGCATAAATATGAGGGCTCATGATGCTGCCTCGACTTCATACACACATCCTGCAAGCTTGGGCTAAAACTCATATGTGGTTAGCAGTGCTGGGATTAGTGGTGCTACCAAAATAAAATCAGTCATTTCATCTTTTGCAGCCATTATCCCATATGAACACATTCAAAGAGGAGCAACACCATGGTGAGCACTGTACTTTATTGCATTACTAAAGACACCTCCTCTGTGTGTTAGAGGCTGAACTCAGCTTTTATACAAGTTGATATTAACACTAGGCTCTTTGTTTTTAATTACAGTAGATACTTTAATAGCTCCTCCTCAATATAGGCAGAGTTGTCATGCCACTATTGCTGTCTTTGATCTGTGGAGGCCATTTAATGTAAATGAGTAACAAAAACATTTAGTGTTGTGTCTAGTGAGTGCATATTATTTGATTTGATAAACCTTGACTAATTCAACATCTGGTTTTTAAATGCTTCAGTCAAGATATTCTTTGAACTGGCATCAACAGTAAAAGAAAATGTAGCAATAAATATCAATATCAATCAATATTTAAAAATATATCACGATCACACTTTTTGCTATAATGACCAGCCCTACAGGTTAGTAACGGTCAATCTCAGTTTTGTTATTTTAAGGGTGGTGGCATCTCTCTTTCTCTTTGTCTCTCTTACAGTCACTCTGAATGTTTACGCGTGGGAGGGAACCTAGAAAATAAAAGTGTCCTACATACACTACAATGGTCCTTGTGCACATTATGAAATTCAATCCTGCCGACACTACTGCTATCATTGTCGCTATTGGCAATAAAACCTGTGATACAAAGCCAATGATAGAAACTAACTGCACTCACTCTCTGACTTTCATTGTCCTGTAAAGCGTGCGAGGAAACACAGTTTTGCTTTTATATTAGCACCTCGGCTGGTTCTTAATCAACTGATCACTTCTAATCAGCCGCAAGCTATATTTACAAACATCTTCGGGCGTTTAATTTGAAACATGCTGTGCCCTATTATCAAGTCAAATAAAGTCAAATTCATTTATTAAGTGCTTTTAACAAAGTAGGGTCATCCCAGGGAGTTTTATAGAGTAACAAAGGACATAATTACAGACAAAAGGAGGAACACATTGCAAACATTGCACCACTGGCGAGAGTGTGTGTATCTGTGTGTCTACAGAGTCCCTGTGTGGGTAACCCCCTGATGGGTGTATTTGTTTTTGTCGCAGTGTGTGCGAAAGGAAAGGAGGGTAACAGTGAATTGTGTCCCCTGTCCCCTCCCTCTTCTTTTCCTCTGCTTCACTCTCACTCTCTCTCTCACACATCCAAATCAAATTTTTAATGGGCTTCATTGGTGCCACCGTGGAATAAGTGTTGCCAAAGCACTTAAGGGGCTTAAGTCAGCGGCGTGCTGAAAATATTAAGCACTCAAACAGCCTTACAAGGATCCCTGCCTGCTTAAGTATGCCGAGGAGGTCGTGCCAGCGTTTAATACCAATGGTATTAGAGTGCCCTGACAAGGGAGGGGGACAGAAATGTAGATATATATATACAGTGTGTGTGTCCCACAACTGGGGAGGAGATACAGACAAAAGGGAGGGGAGGGGGTGGAAGAAGCAAGCAGGGGGGCAAGAAGGAAGAGACAGTTCAGGGTAAGATTATAATCATGGAGGAAAACCAACAAAATACCAAAAACTGTGATGAAAGAAATGTGAACAGAATCTAAAATGAAAAATGTGATTTTGATTAAAACAAAACTACATGAAACTGGTCTTCATTTGTTTAAGTCAAGTTTGGATTAGCTTACTGATAGTTTTTAAAACTTTGTCTATTTTCATTCTTCATTTTATCAGGTACTTTAAAGTAAGGTGGTTTTCAGCTGTCTCTAAATCTACACTGAGACAAACCAGAGTTGGTTTTGTTACTCTGCAAGCTATTGAAAGATTCTGATGGTCGAGTGATGGGTAAAGAGAAGTGGCTTGGATGGTTTCTGTGGAAGTGTGATACTGTAGTGATCAGGGTGGTCTCCACGGGTCAGAAGGGTTGAAAACATGACTCAAAACAGCATGTTACTGTCACACTGCACGTTTAATGTTTGCAGGGGAGCTCAGACATTCTTCATGTGGTCATATAAGCACACTTTTGTGATGGTAAAAGCAAATAAAAGGTTTGAGAGTCCCAACTTATAAACAAAAGCAACATGTCGATCCCGGGAGCAACTCTGATTTACCGTGAACTATGCAGGTTATGTCCTTATGTCGGTGTACATCACCATAGTAACCAAAAGCATTTAAATACACAGTACACAGAGAGGCATTCATTACAATACGTAGCAGAAATATAAAGAGGGAATGAACATGAGAACCACTGACCTTGATCTCCAAAGTCCAAAGTCAAATCAGGTTATCCTCAAGTCAGAGCAGGACTTTGTATAATACTTTAAAGAATTCTTGAGGTGTTTCTGTCATGAGCAAAGGAACACAAGACCTAATGAACCTTATCTTTCAGCCATGGCTTTATCAGTGCATGCATGACTCAGGGTGGAAAATGGTGCTTGGTTTGGTAGGAATTTCATAAGGAATTCTTGAGATAGTGTTCAAAAGTGACATAAAAACTAAGGAGCTTGATCTTTTACCCTTGTCTAAAAATCTGATCAGTTCATCTTAAACTCAAAGAAGACATTTATGCATTTCACGGATATTCCACAAAGTCTTCAAGACACACCATGTTAACAAGAAAGGGATGAGCATGAGACTCTATGAGCTTCACCTTTGACTATGATCTTGAAAATCCCATCAGTTCATCTTTAAGTCAGAATGCACTTTTGTACAAAGAAGTATTCTTCAGATACAATGCTCACGAGTAAAGGATGAACATGGGGCCCAATGACCTTGATGATTAACCTTTAAATTTTGGGATACCATAACTTTTGACCCAAGGACCTTGAATTAGGTCATTCTTGAGTAAGTTTGGAAATATGATCAAAGTTTGCAAAGAAATAAAAAAACCTGCTCACTTATTGTGTTTACAAGCACGAAATGAACATGGGGTCAAATTTAGTTGACCTTTCAGCTTAAAACTCATGGACATTGACGTAAAGCTTAGAAAAAGTCTTTAAAGTGGTCTTGTGATATCGCTCTCACAAGCCAAGGATGAGCATGGAACAAAATTACCTTTGACCCATGGCTGCCAAAATCTACTCAACTTAACTCTGTAAGAAAGAGGACATTGGGCCACTAATTAAAGAAAATCACGCAAAGTGTGGTTGACGTATTGCATTCAAAAGAATGACCGACTGATGGACAACTCAAAATCATGATGCCTCACAAAAGAGAGTGTGAGATCAGGAAAGAGTAAAGACCAATAAAATAATAAAAAGTTACAAGGAAGGTGAGAGGAGTAGAGGAAATTAAAGAAGAAAACAAGCCGTGTAGAGGAGGAGGCGAGATGCAAGGGAACAGGCCAAGGTGTGGGAGGCAAGGGTTGATGGGATAGCTGTGAACCAGCAGCACAGGGCTAATGCAGAGATTCTATCAGGAGGCTTATCCAAGATTAAATTTCTCTTTGTCCTTACGGCGCTTCTTGGGTAAGCGGAAGTGTTGAATTTATTTCTTATGTCTCCCTCGAGGTTGTGCAGGCGAGCGCGGTGAGGGGAATGTAAGTGTGCATGCGAGTGCGTTGTTGGGGGTACATGTATATATGTGTCTGCGTCGGCTAAAATCTCGAGAGTTTATTGGCTGACCGTGCAGAGTGTGAGGGAGGGCATGTGTTCCTGAGAGGTATAAAGATAAATCAAATGAGTGTCTCCCCTAGGGTGCTTCAGCATAAGTTAGCATCCAGGTATGAGTGTGGTTAAATTAATATAGGCATGTGAACTCATACATTTAGATAATCATGAACAAAGATTGGATATGTTTCTAAAGGCAAACTGTACTTTCAGGTTGATTTATGTAAGAGCTTGTTTTATGGAGCTGCCACATAGTCCCAGACAACAGAAAGTTTAATCAATCACAGGAATGTATCATCTGAGTGGTTGTGATTGAGTAATATCCACTGGGACTCCAAACAGTATAAACAAAACAAACAGCGCTATGTAAGCTTATGTAAAGTTTACACTGTAGAATAATAGTGTCAAAGTTGTTCTAGCAGCATAATAACTCTCAACAGGGACAGTGGTATATATCAAATTCAATATGGTGTATTTTTGCAGTGTGATACCTACTCGACTTGTGTTGACATCACATCAAGGTTTGGACTCAGTACCAAATAGATCTCCTCTGATCAGGTTCCTGGTGAGACATCCTAATGATAAAATGTAACGCAGAGACACCGTTCAGAAAGCATCATGAACAGGAGGGTCACAAGTGGGATAGCTAACAATAACCTTGCAGTATAGATGGATCAGCCTGATTTAAGCCTGTAATCAGGAAGATCCACTTGGCCAAGCTCCAATCTAGAACAACTGTGAGTGGCCCAAATCAGCCCAGCCTATTAGCGTCCTTCAGAGCAGGAAGAGGTGGGAGCTACGAGTGAGACAACAACAAGAAGTAATTGCTCATACAGAGATAAGCACAGATGCTAACAGCTTCAGTATAAGTTTCATCAAATCCAGACTGCATTTCTCCCCTAAATAATGACAAAAAAAAAACAACATTAAAAACTTTTCTATGGAGAGGATATTTTGGCTCCACACCCAAAATTTTTGGCATGGGTTTGTTCCAAGTAGTGGCTTAAATGTATATTTCATATCGGTATGTAGCGCCCACCTACTACATTTTCTGATTGGCCTGTAATGAATGTGATCGATGTTTTGTCCAATCACTTGTCAGATGTCCTTTTGATAGTTTGCCCATTCCTAAATATTTTCTACGGGCTGTTGACCACATAGACTAGTGAATTATACTGAACAATCATTTGGTGTATCAGGTTAATCCAACAAGAAAAATAACCTCCTGTAAGGCCTGTTGACAAATCCAGGAGGTCGAGCATGACATTAGATATTCAGACATGCCATTTCATAGGGGTCCTGTCCAGTGGATTTTCTCCTGCCCATGCACATCCCCAAAATTTAAGCAGATGCAGATGCGGAGGACAACATGGTGGCGAACTTTGAGGAGCTATTGCTGTCAGCTGTTTAAAAATTATCCTGTGTTTAATAGCTTTGCAGCCAGTGAATCATGCAATAGAAATACTTTTTACTTTTAAAAGTACTTTTGAGTACATTTCAGAGCCTGTACTTTTTACTTTTACTTGAGTAGCTATTTGTATCAGTACTTTTTACTTTTACTCAAGTCTTTTTTTTTACATAGGTATTTTACTTTTACTCAAGTAAGGAATCTGGGTACTTTTGCCATCTCTGCTGCAGACTTATATTTTTTTAAGATTTCTTCCCGTATAAAACACACACACACACCGCGCCCGCCGACATGAGGCAGAGCGGAGACCAAGGAAGCATGTAATTATAAATAATTATTAATTCATCAAGTAAATTTTCTTTTTTTTAATTTCTAGTTATAACGAGCTAGCGTTCGCAGCCATAGCTAGGGTTATTGTCGCATCTGCCGACGTCACAGCGAGCGGCTCTGGGTGATGACGTAGCGGGAATCAAGTGGTGTCTTGTTTCTCAGCAGTGTGTTTTCACCCCTTCCCCTTGGCCCTCAAAACAGAGGGCTAAGGGGAAGGGGTAAGACGAAGGGGAAGGGCTAAGGGGTAGAATTTGGATTCACCCTTTAAGCACTATGTACCCTTGGCAATGGACCACAGTTCTACTGCAAGAAGTGCAAACGGTTTTATGACGCTGGTTCACACACCAACTTTCAGCTAAAAAAGATCCACTTAGCTCATTTAAACAAAGTTTGATACAAAGGCCAGAGCTAGGAGACAAAAGAGCGCAACAAGGATTTAAGCCAAGAAGAGAAAAAAGCTCAAGTGAGGAGGAGGTCAGGGTCTGCCCCTCTTGACAAATAACAGATAGGATACATCAAGCCCCCTGTGACCCAAACAGGATATGTGTCTCGTCACAGTAAAGTAAAATTTTGAGATTTCACATAAATGTGTGAAGTGATTGATTGGAACTGTTTTAGGAGGCCATGCAGAAAACGTTAGTCTCAATTAGGCAAATTCCCCAGGGTGGGTACTGGTTTAATTAGCTTTTAAGCTTGATAAACAACGTTACAGACTTAATCCCTGTTTTTCGTGCTTTTCATCCCAAAACAAATCTTTTGACCCAGGCCTGGGCACACTGATCATCTCCTGCTTGCTCAGCTCCCCCCTTGCGCTGTTCTTTTCTCCCTCTTCTCTGGTCTTTCTGATTTCTTGTTTGTCTGGCTGACCTGGCATTAATGGCTAGCCGAGAGCCATGCACCAGCTAATCCAACTGGGTTCACTCTGAGCTCTCTAATTAGAAAAGTCACAGCTCCCCGATCTATGGACACTATCACTGACTGCGTTTTCTGAAGGCACGGCTCAGCCAACTTCCTGCTCACCTCGCGCTGGCGGGCAAATGGATCAATGCGGCCCGATCATTTGGGTACATTTCCAGTGACACTGCCAGTCTTTCTTCTCACAACCTAGGATTACAAAGTTTTGATTTTCTTTATTTTTCTCTCAGCCTGTTGACAGTGGAGCTTGGCAAATAAATAAAAGTCAATACGGCTCACACTGTGTCGGACTAACAGGAATACAAAACAGATACTCGGTTTGAATCACTGCCTGCCTGAAATTATATAGTTTGGTGTGAATATGTAAGCAGGTAAAGTGTGTTTTCATTATTCTGCTTCTTTCCTTACCTTTCTCTGTGAATACAGTAAACCAAGACAACACTGTCACTTTAAATAAAACAACACAGCCCCTTTGCTCTGCATTGTCACAGGTTGTACAGGGTTGAAGAGAACATAAAAGCCTCGCAGTACTCCATGTAGACACCTTTTTATTCGCCTCATCCTATTTGCATTTACTATGCATCAGCTTCACATTAAAAAAGAACAATTTCAGCTTTTCCTCCTTGAGCCTGACAAAGAACTGAGTATGCATTTAAGAACAACACACTCTCAAGTGACAGACTGCAACAGTGCGATTGATGGCTGGTGCTGTAGTAGTTACAAAGCTAGTAGAAGCTTGCTGCTTTAGTGGTAAAAGTCTAGTTTTACATAATTCACAATGATGAATTGACTTAATTGGAGCAGCCATTTCACAAGCACAAGACTCAGAGCTGCTCACAAGCACATGTTTTCATCTGAGGACAAAAATGCAAAAATGGTCTGTGTTACGGACATACAAGAAAGTGAGCTGGACATTCCAATATATCTTTGAAGCGGATAATGGAGATATCCTACTTCAGAACCTATGTGTGCGTAAGTTATGAATTAAAACATCGAATGTCAAGACAGTTTATATTATTCTAACACGTGTAAAATCTAGAAAAAAAAAAACATCAATAGCTCCTTTGAAGAACGTTAATTTCTGTCAAATCAGGCACAACCTGTAGACAAAGCAGTACGTCTCTTATCTTCGCTGGTCTCATCTTGCAGATACAAAGGCAGGATTTACTGCAGAAAATACAAACAAAAGCCATAAGGGTGGAGTGTTGTCACTTTGTCTGGCACATGGCCTCTCAGCAGTAAATTATAGAGCTTAACTAGGAATGCTCAGAGAGCACAAACCTCTGCCTAGACATTTCTGACATGAATGGTGAGTTATAATTGAAAATGAGGTTGTCAACAAAACAATACTTTGATAGTTTTACGTTTGGTTATACAAAACAAACAAACAAACAACAAAAAAAACAACTCAACAAACAGACCCCAAACCAGATTTAACAGCCTTGTGTAGCACACTTAGGTGGCAGGGGGAGAGAGCAAACTGATCCTCAATCTGCTGCTTTAAACTGCAGTGACCCTGTCTCATGTCTGGTTTCAGAGGGTAGAGCATAGATGTCAGCTGCCCAAATGATCGGTTATATGAATTTATAAGACTAAATACTTAAAGTGTAAAATGTTCTTTTTCTTTATTATGAATTTGTGCAGTATAATACACTAAAAAATGCATTAATTAGCTTATTTTAATTAAAACATACGCTGAATGTATTCCATCAATGACTGAACGAAAAAAAAAAAATTTAAATAGAAATACTTTGCTCATAAATATAAACAATATGGATATCATGCTAAACCATTAAACGTTTTTACTCCATAATAATTATATGTCCCTTAAACTTTGATGATTGTATTATTGGAAAAAATTGAACAAATAGTAGTATGGAGTAATATCACTTTATGTTTAATGATTCATTTGTTGTTGTTTTTTCACTGCAGCAATGACATCATTACAAAGCCAAAACAGATTGTTTATATGCATTTTTAAGTTCTACAGCTTCAGCTCACCCCTACAATCAATCCCATGATTTCACCAACAACCTGTGCCCATGTAAAAAAAAATAATAACAATAATAATAATCACACAAAGATGTTTCAATCAGTCTTTGATACCAGCTACAGTCGGTTGCATCTTTGACAGATTCAGTGGTCCATTCATCTCCTGGGTTTTGTCAAGCTATTGTCTGAAAACACACAATTTCCCATTTCAGTTGTTCTCATGCTTTCAACATAAAAGCATTTCCCCAGAGTTTAATATACCAACTTTTATTGTGAAAATAATTCCTGAAGTCTCTATTATCATTGACGGAACTTTGCTGTCCTAAAGTTCGGCAGTGAGTTTGTGGACATGTCATGTTTTTAGAAACTTCTTTGGAATATTTTGGACTCAAACAACAGAGATATTGATTTCAGCATCAAATTTACAGATGAGGGAACACATCGTACATGGGTTGACACCGGGTTGTTCTGTGTTATGTGTGCGTGTCTGATTCACTGGGCACAGAAGTCCCTTTTCAGCTTTGCTTGAATTAGCCAGTCACCATGGCTATCAGAATAAACAGTCCCAATTTAAGAAGCAAATAATCACTCAGTATTACAATATTTTCAGCCTTTGTTTTTTATAAGACAGTTATCGTCCATACTGGTTTATTGTGACAGCCCTAGTTTAAATCCATGTTAGCTATGACAATGACTACTGAAAGACTTCACTCTTTTGTTAACTAGTAGACATGACTTCTCACATGCACACATACATGTTATATTTTTACATCATGGAAACTCTTAGTTCATTGCAGTTGAATGCCAGGATATGTCTTTTTATTTAGGTAAAAAGATTCCACTGTAATGGATGTAGATGGTTTTAATGTGTCAAGTTTTCTACCCCGGAGTAAATCTTTTATTTTACAGCTCATGAAAATCAAAGATCATTTCAAGCTGTCATCTTTTGTCAGAAGTGTGTATTTTTGTTTCTCAGTCATAGCCATTATTACCGCTGACAAATATTTCCCATATCGCTTTACCAAAACTTTATGGGATTTGTTTGACGTTAAAATTGGTGTCTTACAGTTTCAATCCTCTTGCATAGACTTACAGTGTGGATCTTACACTTGTAAATATCTAAAATAGCATCCTCACTTTTTAAGCAGCTCTGGTCCATGATGCGAGTTCCCCCATTAAAGTCTTCCATCAATATATTAAAATATATTCATATATTTCACTGTTAATAATTCTCAGATTGGGCCAACCAGTAACCAAAATACTCATGACTGTTTATCATTTAATTTGGTACAAAATTGGATTGGTCAAAGTTAAAAAAAAAAACATGCATTTATGTCTTTATCTGGAGTCAATGAACTACACGACCCACAATCCATTGTAACTCCCTTCATTCACTGAATGATGGTTTTTCATACTTCTTTTGTGCACACAAACTACAGCTGAAGTAGTTTTAGTGTTACTGCATTATTATGACCTGATGGGAGAGAAAGGACAATAAAAAGTGGCACTGCCATGTCAATTTCCAAAACATTATGAACAGGGATACACTATGAAATGTACAGTATAACTCACAGGTGTCAAACTGATCCAGTAAAGGGCCACTGTGGCTGCAGGTTTTCATTCGAACCAAGCAAGAACACAGCTGATGCAAATTATTCAATCAACTGGATTGTCTTTACACAGTTGATTCGTTGGATCAGGTGTGTTCTTGCTTGGTTGGAATGAAAACCTGCAGCCACAGTGGCCCTTTACTGGATCAGTTTGACACCCCTGGTATAACTGTTGCGGCTGCACCTGCAGCATGTCTCAGCATTAGATACTAGATTGGGTGTGCTGGTGTGTAGGACATCGTCAACATTTGAGATGCAATAATAAGCTTCAAAAATACACCTTACTCTGGCTTTGTGGAGTGTCTTCTTTGAAAATAATTATGGAGAAATTACCAATTTTGTAGCTGATGGGTTTTGTCTGGTTTTGTGGGTCATAAAGAGGCAGCTCTGTTAATTTCTGTCTGTTTCATCAGCAGCTTAAATCCCCTCACAGGAGTTTTAATTATTCTATTTTATGGGTAAATTTTGCAACAACAAAGGTTAAAGTGAGTGTAAGGTTGTAGTCTAGGACAGCTATACAAAATTCAAATGTGAACTGATGCAAAAAGCGAAACATATTGACTCTTTCTGTATTCATCCAAAGCTGTCCTATAACTTAAGCAGATATGCTTGTAGCCCAAATCCATGAACACAACAATCATCCAAAAAACACACAATCCCATCCTAAACTTCTCACTCTAACCTCTAGCACATATATAGAAGTCAAACTTTGTAAACTGGGTAAAACCCTTCCCAGTTAATGTAATCCCATCAGCAATTACTTTTTCAGAAAAAATGTAATTGGCAAAGCAAATTAGTGTATGTAATTTGCAGGAGAAAGGATTGTGTTGTGGCTGACTGAGGAAGCTTTCTGACATGACATGAATATATTGTCTTGAACAACTCTCCAGGGAAGCTAAACTATGACATTTTTTGAGTAGAGCTTTAAAGTTCAAAGCAGAAAAAGCTTTAGCAGTGAAAAGTTTACACAACAAGTGTGTGGGGTTTTCTGCAAAAAGAAGCAACAGTTGGAGTGCTTGTGTGAGTAACATCTGAAACACTGGCTTTCGAAATAGCTACGGCAAGATTCAAGGTAGCTCCAGGCTTTCTCATTTACTCAGATAAAGAGAACAGCAGGAAACAGGTGTAAGCGTATGGGCCAACAAGGCTGGAAGCTTCTTTAATGCAGATATGACACATAGATGTGCTCCAGGCTCTTGCTGTTCCAATGCATTTATACAACATACACAGTTTAAGTGAGAGAGTGCATTACAGATGTATTTTATGCATAACCATGCAAGGTTCCCCCTCCTGTTGGGATTCAACAGAATGCTCAGCACCGTTATCCCTTACTCACTAAGATAAATGCAAACAGTGTTACCTGCCAAGTGGGGAAGGCGCTGCCTGAGCTTCCTAACGACTGTTTCTGTGTGTGCTGAGAGCCACATGCTACACCGCTACCTGCTGGGAGTAACACTCATTATCCATGTGGCATCATACCTCCCAGTGACAGGCTGCGACTCTCATTGCTCACTGTTTTCTCTTCTGCAGCGCATGTGTCAGTCTCTCCCTTTTTTGTTTTTCCCTGGTGTGTGAGCTTACATTTGCATGGTGGCACGTGTGAAGTTGGGCTTTTTTCCCTTATGCATGTCTAAAGTGTACAAGCACGCAGAGGTTCACTGTACTTTTCAGGTATATTTGTGTGTGGTGTGTTATTGATGTGTCTGTCAGGCTGTCAGGACACAGCTTCTGATGTTTCATTTGTTTTTATGCAGGGTGGTTTGTGTTTGCCGGCGTAGCAGAAGGCCAAGTCTGGAATAGGGCTGGGTTTTATGTTGATATTTAAATATAGATAATTACATTTTAAGATGAGACAAAGGTTAGGACAACTTGGTTTCTATTAATTACAACACTTTTTCATTAGAATAATGCCATGCAATTCTTCTGACTTTGTCTGGCCATTGGTGATGTGTTGACTATACATTTAATAGCCTCATTCATGCTGCTGTTTCAAGCTATAATATTTACGTCCCTGTGTTTCCCCTCCACTGTTACTACCACTGAAACAACATTTTCAGCCAGTGTGAAAGGGGTATAATAGCCTACTCTAACCTAGTTGCAAACTGGGGGTGGGAAATAATATATATAGCTCTGCCAGTGTGGTTCCCTATCACAACTGATCAAGATGCCCAAAAGACTGTCTGCTCAGAGGGCCTTCCCACTAAAATGGACCCTTTAGGCAGTATATACCATCTAAACCTGCAACATATGGTATAAAGATCTGGGCTGCCTGTGATGCCACTGCCTCATATACCTGGAACTTACAAGTCATATCTTGAACATAATTTATTTTCCTTTTTATTACATTTTATTAAAAAACTATCAAAAAACGAGTAACACTTTAATTTATAAATGTGATCTAACAAAGGTAAAGGGCAAATATTAACCATATATGTTATTTATATTTCATGTAATTGGGATGAAGTACGTATATATTAAGTATTTTAACGTAAATTTATTTGATTGTATTGAATTAAAAACCCAAAAAGGTAGCGGGACCACCAGACCCACCAACACTGCCTGAGTAACAAAAATATGAACATCACACAAGGATTAAGTTTACAGAGCATGTTAGAGTATGTTTGCATTTTCTTACCTTTATTTAAGAATCAAAACTTAAGTTTTTTTGTTACAATGTCCTCATCATAAATAAACAAAAGAGAAACACTGTAAACACAGAAAGTAGAAAACTGAGTACAAAACATTCACACTGCAGTGATTTTAGATGATTGTCTTGAATTGTGCAAGACAAACAATAATGTCAATCTTGATTCCTTGTTGTAAATTATTCCACTTTTTAGAGCATAATGGCTAAAACAAAAATTTCATTTGATATTTGTAAAATAAAAATATTTCCCAATATTTGGAGTATAAGACTTTAGTTTTGTTGCAGAGGCCTTTTTTGCTGGAATCATATCAGAGTTCATAGTGTTGAAATGGTGACAGCCATTATTTTTACTCTCAACAGTAGAGCTAGATTTATTGAGATGATTTTTGGTCCATATCCCCTGGCCTTAGTCTGGAGCAGGTTAGTTTGCGTGTTGTGATTAGAATTGAGCAGCAATATGCCACATCGCCGGGGGGCTATTCTGCCAAGCAGCCTTGCCCCCATTCCGCCAATTCACAAACGCCTAACAAAGGGATAATTTCTCCCTTGCATGATATAATCTTTCCTTTCACCCACTGCCTCAATGGAACCCTTTATGGCTTTTTTATCACTTCTCTCTCTCCATACCCCTCCCTTCCCTCAGTCTCGCTCTGTCTTCTCTTGTCTTTTGCTTTTCAAACCCCTCCCTGCTCTCCCTCTCTGTGTCTGCTTATTTTCCGATCCTTTTCCTCATCCCCTCACTCTGACCTTACAGAGGGTCTTTGCAATGAAGTCACTCTTGTTCCCCTCCCTCTCTCCCTTCTCTCTGGAGGAAAATCACACACTCATCAGTTTGCCGGCTCTGTTCCTGACGAGCGAGCTCGCAAGGAGAATATTAACGAAGCTCCTCAGCCAATTAACACCTAAAGCACATAACAACCTTTTATGCCGGCTGACACAGCCGCATGCATGTGCGCACGCACACTCAAACACAAATTACATGCTGAACATCCACACACACATTTACTGGTACACTCTTCAGCCCAAACACACACCTAAATAGGCAGAGAGACACATGTAAACAGAAACATGGAGGCCTTGAAGCAAGGATACACCATCAAATGTGTTCACACGTGCCTGCACACAAACACACACACTAATAGATTGTGCTGATGAGTGTGGGTTCTGGAGTAGGGGGACATTTATTGGAGTAAGGGGAGGTAATGCAGAGAGAGAGAAGATGCAAAGTAAGTGATGAGCAGTGGTTAGGCAGAGAGGCAGTGTTGCCAGATCTTGCAAGAAAAACAAGCAATAGAAACAGCTGAGAGATGTGCTTCAAATCCAAGACAAATCAAATGACCAGCAGCTTCTGCATACTGTAGACTGGTTAGAATGGTAGCTTAAATTAGCAGTGGCACTGAAAAATAATGAAATACAACCAAAATATCAGGTCTTGATCCTAAAACAGCTGAAAAATCACTCATACAGCCCACACAACAACAACAATACTATGAATTTTGTTTAGAAAATAAGATGTATATCAAAATTGACTCCTTTTCTGTATGTAAAAATTGAGACTTTTGGAGGCGAAACAACTTTCCAGAGGCAGTTAGCCTGTGCAGTCTAGCAAGAGGTACAGGTCTCTGAATATGTGAGGACCCTTTCTCTACAGGACCAAGAGTATTTACTGGAAAAAAATGAAATAGGCAGGAGCAGGAGCCGAGTGGCTGAATTTAAGCTTTAAACCAATACTATTACCACTTTTTGACCTTGTTTACATTATTCAATTGGCAAATTCAGATCCAGATCAGAGTTTATATCAGGCCAAAAAAAAACCCCAGCCCGACCCTACCCAGGCCAGTGGATGCTCTGTTCTGCCCTGTCCCTTGAAGTAGACTTAAAGGTCTGAGCCTGATTCAAGCAAAACATTTAATAATGTTCTGGTTTTAATAATAAAGGCTTGTACGTGCAGTTTCCGAGCTGTTTAATGGCCAAAATACAGGTGAGACAGATGTTCCTCCGCACTGAGACAGCACTAATCCTCCAGATACGATTTTATATCCTTGCACCCTTCAGCTCTATTTTCTTGGTAATCTGTGTGCTGTGCGATGTACTGCAGTAGAGGTGATGCACAAAGCTGACAGGAGTCAAGGGAAGACACAAGCTTGCTGAGCGTACACTGTACGTGCTCAAGAAATTGATTTGTCGAAGCCTTACTACCTGTACTGTATATATAGGGTTGCTTGCTCAATACTTCTATTATTTCTGATTATCACCACAGCTTATTCCGTCTCTGACTCAAAAAATGCAGGCCCGACCTGACCCAACACAACCTAAGTGAAGAGGGACAGATCTCCAAAGCCATATTACTCCCACCATATTGGCCTCTTCATGTCAAAGCGATTGCAAATGCACCCATATAGTCCTGAGTGCACAAAATGTGTTTCAGAACAAGACTTTTCTGATACTTGGAAATGTTTTTTTCTCTCTCAAATTTTCAGGGATGCTTATGACACATTGACCTTTGATATCCTATTAAAGTTCTAAAAATATCATTGCTTGAAGACATTAATAAGGCGACTTCTAATTCAATTTTGGAAATCTGTAGATTGACCCTTTAGAAAAACAAACCCGAAGTTGCTTGTTATGATCTGACTTGGCAACACTGCAGGGACGAAGAAAGAAGAGGTGAGTTGATGGGGGAGGGAGCGAGCAAGGGAGGACAGAGGAGAGCGAGGAAAAAGACAGACTTATGGAGTGTGAAAAAGGGAAGAAAGAAATGGAGAAAATCAGTGATAGAAGGTTAATGTGGCTTGCCTTCTCCTGACATGGTTCATGCTAATTTGAAAGGGTTTAATAGTGGGTGGGTGAACACACGCACACACACTCATTCATCAGACACTGGCGTGCGCAAAGTTGACTTCTCCTGGACAACACGATGCATAAAACATGGTGCTAGAAAGGGCATTAGCAGTGAACCTTTTCCACGCACACATGTTGGTTTCCAGACACATGTGGGGCAGTTTCATCGTATACATAAAACATGGCTAGGGAGAGAGCGGGAGCAAGGGGCGTAAGGGAGATAGGGAGAACAAGTGCGAGTGGACAAAAAGCATATGGTAATGACCCGGATAACGAAAAGGCGGCTGAGAGGGGTTGAGAGTCAGAGAGCGGCTGAGAGAGGGACAAGTGTGATAAAGTAATGGCGAGGAGGGCGGGAGAGGGAGAAACTTTCCTCACGGCCGGCTGCGTCTGGATTGAACAGCGTGCAAATGAAAAATGGAGATGAAATAATTAGACAGGCTGACTAGAAGCGCTCATCTAAATATGTAAATGCACTTAATTTTACTTTGATTTGCTCCACTGCTTCCCTATCACTCTCCCAATTTCTTTCCCCAATTCTTTCCCACTCATCTGTTCCAATTCTGCACTCGATTCATGTTTTTCATCCCCTCTCTCTGTCTTTTTGTCATGAGCTCCCTCTCCCTGTCTCTCTCCTTCTGTCTTTTCTCTTCCTGCATATTAAAGCCACAGTATGTTAATACACTGCAGGTACGAGGGTCAATTATTCAATGTTATATGGATTGCAGAAGTCAAAGAAAAGGAGAGTGTTTAATTAGTTCATTCACACCTGTCTGACTCTGTGATGGGTTGTGCATATGTATTCATGGTTACATACAACGAAACAAGTATGCATGAATGTTTATGGTAAAGGATGGGAAAGATTTCTTTAAACAAGTCATTTTTTACCCAACATGCAGTACATGCCAAGTAACAGCTGAATATGCAAGAGTTTCTGATAGATGTGGGCTTTGTCCAAGCCATGTACTTTCATTCATAACATGTATGCTGTCAAATTCATGCAGTAAATTCCAAATTCATAAGATGCTATTTTTATTTGTGTGCAAGATGTCCCTGAATATGCTAGACAGGGCAGAATTTTTAAATTTAAAATGAGAGCTCACCTGTAAAATACAGCTCTGTTATTATGCATTGGATCACCTTTAGGCTATATCCACACTTGTTTTTTCACAAAAATCAAACTAGATCAGTTTTCAAGCATGTGCATTTATAACCAAAAATATCTGTTCTTTTAGCATGCATCCCAAGGCCACACAGGTGGGCCACATGTCCTTCCATATGAAGTTGGCAATCTTGTCTATTATGGCCTTTTTCCACACCTCTTGCGAGGAGCCTCCCAAGCAGGACTCTGAAGCACTGGCCTGAGCACTTGACAAGGTACGGCTGGACTGTAGTGGGTGTAAGGCTGACAAATGGGCCCGCAGATTTGTTGCAATGAGCCTGTTGCTTCGCACATAATCAACACAAAGTGGAGCCCAAAGTGCTCCCACGTGGTGCTCCTCAAATATTTTGGTGCTGTCAACTTCACTTGGAGGGGCCTTTCTGGTCCTCCATTTCCTCAAAGCGTCTTCTTCTGTTAGTTTCCTGCTGAGTTAGGTGGTTCACTACTCCAGGCATCCTTATGTACTGTTAAGATGTTTATTTTATATTTAAATGATTATTTACAGTTCAATTACGGATATTGAGTAAAAGGTTACAGCCCTGGTCCATTGATCATACACTGTAAATGCTGAATGCTGATTAAAAGTATGTGTAAATGCAATAAGTCCAGTCATCAACAGAGAAACCAGCAAAAATGTATGAAACATCCGCTGCAGCACAAGTCTCGTGTGCAATGACTATGGAAAGTAAACAGAAGTGATAATGTTGCATACTGTGACATTGATGTAGAGTTTAAGACCAAAAATGTAGTTTTTCTTTCTCCACACTGCTAAAGGAGTTCATGCTTTTCCTTGGAATCTGTAGTTAAGTGTTACCAACAGGGGGAAGTAGATTATCACTTTGATTTAGCTTTGTTAATTGAACATCTGGAGTGATCCATGTTTGTGTTGGTTCTCCCAAAACTAAAATACCAAGAAACCCTGAATGAAAGCAAAAAGTTAGCCTCTCACTGACTACTTTCCTTCAGTATTTCACCTTTTCATTCATCCCTATCCGTCTATAAATCACACTCATAAAACTCATAGATATTGAAGCATAGTTTTTATCTGTAGTGTGCATGTTTCAGGCTAACCTGTAGCTAACTGTACCCACTTGTGTCCTTTCTTTCACTTTGCATGCAAACAGTCAGCTACTATTATTCACGTCACATAACTTTAAAGTGATGAAGGGCATTGCTTCAAGGCTAGTATGAAGAGGGAGAATATTTCATGCTGATGAATAACTCTTTTCACTAAAATATGGCTGTCATAAAACTAAAGCATTAATTCAAACTTTAAAGACTTCAAACCTGTCTTGCGCCAGCATACCAATATGCTAATTTTTGCTTCTTGAGATGATTGACACCTTTGTCCTGATTTATTTAAAAAGCAGGCACCTGTTTTATTCAAACAATGAAAAGATAAAGCACAATGCAATTTTCTCGTCTTGTCTTGAACTTTTCCCCCGAAAGTGCCCCTGTTGTTCATCTCTCCAGTCTTTTAAAAGTCCAATAATTTTACTAACAGTTCACAGATCCTCTTCTAATTAAAAACATAGTGCATAAATCCTAAACATGACTGCTTCCTGCACCTTCAAAACAATGCCAGCTGCAAAGCAGTGTGAAATTAAAATCCCTCATCCTCCCTTTTTTCCAAAGCATTTAAATAATTGCTTTTTTAAGTGTATGTTGACAGAACATGTTATTCAATTAGATCGTGGCCTTTGGTTTTCACTTTCATTCAAAAAAGTCTGTGTTAAAATGGAGATCTCAAAGTTAATGAGACTAAACAGAAACACACAAGAAAGACAGCATCTTCTGTGAGTCTAGGTGAGTGTTTGCGCTGTGTGTGCGTGGATTACAGATGAAAAGAGCTGCTGTGGAAGAAAGGCAGCTGTCCTTCTTAATGACAATCTGTCAGGGCTCTTCTTTAACCGCTCCTCCTCTTTCATCAGTCTGTCTCCTCTTTCTCAGACCCCTGTCCTCCTCTCTTTAGTACGACTCACAGCAAACATTCCTCACTGGGATACACACTTCCTGTTCTTACAAGGTGACTCTGACAGCAGTCCTACCTCATTTAACTTCTTTCAAGTTTTTTTGTCCGCCTCTCCGCCTGCTGTTTTCCCTCTTGGTCTATCAGAATATCTGTTTTTTTTTTCCTTTAGTTGAATAAGATCGGAATATTTAAGACATTTTGGTCTGCTTTTCTTGTTCTAAATTCCTCACAGATTATGTTGTATAAGCAGTGTTTTTAAATTAATGGCTGTCTCTTATGGGGTAAAGTCAAAGGAATATTTCAGTTGTTCAATTAAACTAACGTTGTACTCAAATTAACTAATATGTCAACTAAATCAGAAGAGTTGTAATACAATAAAAGTCTTTTGGTTTTAAACAATGTAGATATTTTCACTATATTAACACTGGTCCCAGATGTCCCCAGTGCATATTTTTTAAGTTTATTGTCTATAAATCCACTCAGATATTTGATTTTGAAATTGCCTATAAACCCCCCTGTTTCAACCCTGCCCAGAATAGGATGTTTTAGTGTAAGTCAACATGAGTTATGTCTGATCATCCACCTTTCCAGATGCGGGAGTGGCTTTAGCTTTCTAGTTCTGTGCCTTAATGTTTACAATGACCACACAGACATGCCTGATCCACTGGAGCAGACTGTAATGACATATTTTTTTTTTCTGAAAGGTGAGGAAAGCTAACTTGACAGGCCAATAGATTTCAATAGATCCATCTATCCATCCAATATCTTATTCTTTTTGGGTCATGGGGGACTGGAGCCTATTGCAGCTGACATTGGGCAAGATGTGGGGTACACCCTGAACCCAGCCGATCGCAAGGCCACATAAAGAGATGGACAACCATTTATGCTCAGACTTATAGTTAAGGGCAATTTAGAGTCACCTATTAACCTAATGAGTACCCCCGCATACATGGGGAGAACAGACAAACTCCACACAGAAAGGCCCATTCAGTATCTACTATTCAGAATATTTAATTCACAAGTTCATGTGGGCAACAGTCCATAGAAAGTGTTTGGGAAGGTCTGAACCTTTCAAAAGCATATCTGACAGGTAACTGGACGAACGCTCCAATAATCACATTCACGCTAAATACACCTAAATAGCCTGTTATATGTAGGGCTGAAACTTAGTGGTTTAAATGCATGCAAAAATCAGAACATAAGTCAACTTGTATGCAAGGAACTTCAAAACTAAATATAATATACAATATGGTACCTTTAAAACTTCCATACATCCCATAATTCTTATTTGTCCTTTGACTTTACAGACAAATCAGAGGTTGCCCATTAGAGGACCACACGGACAGGCAGGACACAACAGATACAAACATCTGAAATCAGCTCATGCCACATTTCCATATTTGCTGAGAGGTTAATAAAAAGGGCAAGTAACAGCAAAATCAATGTTCAACAGATGGGTTAGTATATTTCTTTTTTTTGTTTTATCTAAAGAGAAATTAACTGTTATTTTAAAGGCAAAATACCAATGAGACTATCATAAGAGAGGAATGATGATCACTGCCACTAATTTTGATACATGTGGTGACTAAATTGTGCACTAAAAGCCAATGTTTGATAAAGAAATTAAAGTACCAACTACTGATACGAAAAGCCGGAATGATTTATTGAATCATGACAATTTTATCACTTTTCTTCAAGCTATAACTTTTCTTTATTCTCTGCCATCTGTCTTCCTGCCACTGCTGTCTCCAGTCTACCAACATGAGCCATCTTATGGGTTTTGATGTGATTTGATTTTTCCCATTTCTTGTTGTTGTCTAGAGGCTTTGTAATTTCTGTGTTTTTCATGTTTTTTTTCCTCTTGGGGGCAAAAGATGTGTCGTTCTTTGTGTTCAAAGTTTCCTCTGCTCACATCAAACAGCTGAAGGTATCAAATGAGGCATATATTTTTCCCTGTTACTCTAACCACACTGCCCACATACATCAGTAGCTCGTTGGCATGTTCAAGGTAACCATCACTGCCTCCACACGGGCATCTCTGACACAGCTCTGTTTTTATTCATGAGCCCTTTTCTCTTCTCCTCCTCCGGCTCTAACTGCCCTCAGGCTCCTATTGTGTGCTCAAAAACCTAGTACTGTTTTTACCTGCGCTATAATACATATTATCTCTGCCTTGCACAGGGCCGAAGCATGAAAACATAGCTGCACAAGCACACACACAAACCAATCAGTCACTGCTTTGCAGGAATAATTAACTTGACATAACTACAAAATATTAATCACACTTTTAATAAGCAGAGAGGGAAAATTTCTGCACGCATACACACTGGCAGACCTTCATAAAAGGCTCTTGTTTTCAGTCTGCTAATTATGTCCCGACTGGACTTTTGATTGATTGTTATGAGTTGTGGTTGAAAAATGGAAACTCGTGTGAAAAGCTGTCTTGCCTTACTTGTTATAAGAGCTGTCAATCACACATCTGATCACAGCTAGGGTAAATGGGAGCAAAAAAAAAAGGTCCTGCCGCTGTTCCCTTCATTAAAAGTTAAAGATGCAATTTAAGGCCTTTTTCAAAGCTGATTTTTGCACCAGAGTCATAACAAAGCTCTTCTGATACAGGAGTGGGCAATTCTGGTTATCAAGAGGGCCACACTAATTTTGTTTTTATTTTCAGAGGTTCAAATTTTTTGGAAAAAAAATGGTATTATCAATCAGACAAGCAAAATATGAAGATAAATAAAATATCTAGCTCTTTTCAAAAATTTGTACTTATATTTACAAGATACAAAACAAACCATGAAGCTCAATTAAACAGCTTGCCTTGGACTTCCAGGCGATCAAAGACTTTTTCAATACAATTAATCAATACATAATTTTTTTTTACACTTTTATACACCAGTAAGTCCTGGCTAAGGTAGCAGTTGTAAAAATCTTGGTAACTCATAGTTATTTAGAGCCAAATGGACTAATATTGCTTTATAAGGACCCTTAACAAAACCATTTTGGCAAATGCAATCCACTAGCGTCCTGCAAGACATAAAAATAAAACCTCTTTTCAAAGGTTATCATAGATGCTTTTTTCCAATTTCTAGTGCTGTATTGCATTTTGACTGTCCATGATGCATTGTATCCTGATACACCAGATAGACCATTCAGTATACACTGTATACAATATATTTCACTATCTATCTGGGCAACAGCCTTAGGAGGGCAGAACCTCTCAAAAGCCATCAATTGATTGGATGATCATTCTGTCAATCAAAGTTATTTCAGGTCAATCAGATAATGCAGTCAATGGATGTTAATGTAAGTTTAAAGTACAAAAAAACGTGAGTCACTTTGTAGAGCAAACTTGCCAGAACAGGTCAGAAGTGCTGCTAAAATATCCTTTCTGTCAAGAAATGCCGTCAGTGTCATTCTTTGTTTTTCATATAAAAAAAAATGTGGTCCAGGTCTGACAAAAACTAATACTGAAGCTGTTAGCATCTGTGCTAATCTTAGTTCAAGTAGTCACTTCCTGCTGTCGTCTTGCTTGCAGCTCTTACCTCGTCCTGCTTCAAAGGACACTGTCTACGTTTACATGCGGTCATTAACCCTTTCATAAACGGAATATTAGCAATAACCCGGTTGTGCACGGCCAAATAAACACCAATAACCCTTTTGAAAAATCAGAATATGCTCATATTCCAATTTTTAAAAACCCGAAAATCATCCCTGGGTTACTCCTTTTCTAACCTGAATATCTGGTCATGTATATGCCTATTAGGATATCCCCAATGAAAGGAACATTAATTTGTGTTCTGCGTATGCTCTTTTCACAAGGAATCTTGGTCTTTTGAGTACAGGAAGCACTTGTTGTAAAATGGCACAGCTCCGGCTCCATCTCCTTTTTCTTCTCGTTCTCGCCTTCCATTAATTAAGAAACTGACAAAGAATAGTGTCAAGTACTTGTGGTGGGTCAGTACCAGCACCAAAGGGCAAACAAAGGCGACTACTACCTGCTCCAGGCTGTTCATTATCCACCATGCTGCTGCTGTTGTTGTTGCTATTGGATACAGGAAGAAGAAGCGGAAATGACGTGCATTGCGTCATGACGTTCACTGTGCGTCGAAATGTTGTCTCATGTTGCTGTTTTGATCGGGATACCATATAGATAGAGGAATAACCCTGTTTGCTCACGCATGTAAATGGGTTATTCCTTAACCCGAATATTGACTGCATATAAATGAAGCCACTGGTTGCATGGAGCATCTTCAGCTCAGTCGCTCCATCTTGGAGCTTTGCAAGATGGATCTGGCTGATTGTGGACAATGGATGAGGCGGATCCTGCTGCACTGCATGGCTTGTTGTTGTGGCAAAGCAGATTAAAATGAGACACATTTTTTCATCTTTGTGGTTGCAACTGCTGGGAATTTGAAATTGACTGGTGTGCCACACTGATTAAGAAGGGGGACCCCATGAGGCTGCTGTGCCCCAGTTGCCTCCTGCTTTCAGACATTTATTTAGATCATATTGAACAGCATAGTCTGTTAATTGTCTGTTAATTCAGATTGCATCAGGACACTGGAGAAGAGCACGAGAGCATGGTGCTCCACATATACACACAAGCAGACACAGCTGCTTGGGTATTAGTGGACCGCGCTGGCTCCACTAATCCCATTCTGCCTCTGTAACGGTGTCAACACACTCTGAGAATTCAGGCTGAGTTTTTGGCTGGTTTTGTCCCCACTTTGTGTAGAGGGACAGGAGCAAAGTTGAGACTTGTCGTAAATGGTTATTTGTCTCAATAATCCTTGAATGTATGATGTAAATATGTTTTTTACTACTCACAGCTGAGATGAAACCTTAAACTTATTTTAAATGACTGAAAACAATACTATTTTTACCAGAATGCCACTTCAGTGGTGTTTACATAAGGTGAAAAATCCCTCACATTATTCCACCAATGGAATAAAAATGTAGAAAGTATGGACAGCTTTATCTATTTTGGATTTGTTTGGCTCAACAGTGCTGCTGCTAGGAAAGTAGAGAGCAGGAAAATCTTCTTCATAGCCTTTGAGAGTAGTAAAACACTAACATTAACTTGATAAAGTTATTCAGAGGTAGCATTAAGATCATTATCAGCTTTCACTTTAACTCAGTATTTTTTTTTTACCACTCTGGGTTTCCTCTTTTAGATGAGCCTCTGAAACTTTGAATAAGATTTTCATGTCTTCGACTTTCCAAACAGCAGCTCTGTCAGCAGGCTGTCACATGGTGATGTGTCCTTGGGAAAAAGAAAAAAAAAAAACTTAACCCCAAGCTGCCCCAACTAACAAACTTTAAAACAATCAGTGGGTTATTGTGAGCATGAATGACTGTGAATGAGTAGATGTGACCTGCAGTGCAAAGCAGCTTTGAGTACCATTTACCATTTAATGGTACTGTATGGCTACATGTAAAAATCAAAAATATCATCTACTATTAGAAAACAAAATGTTGTTTGAAGTTATTCACCTCTGTTTCTTCCATAAAGACGCCATTACAATAAAAGCAACATGCCAAATTAGTAAAGACTGAGCTTCTGACAAAAAAACATGTATCAGTATCAAAATCAGTGATAATGAGTTTAGAAATATCAACATGTCAGATATTGGCAAAAATACAATATTGTTCATCCTTTGTAATATGCAACCCAGACCAACAACTTTAAAGACTTTATTTCATACTTGTTTGACATCTTGTGAAGCGGTCAATAACACCGTTAGGCAGAGCAGAGATCCAATCTGAGAATATTTTAAAATATATATATATGTTTTTCAGTGTCTAGTGCTAATCATCATTTGCTATATTTCATGTTTAGTAATGAATCCAGGGAACCCATGTGACTGCACCAATCAGCCTCTACGAATGTTTGTGTCTCCTAAGAAAACTTCATATCACATAAGTCCCTGTGAGATCTTGTGTCAGTGGAATTACCACTATGAAAATGCTACAAATGGAAGTTTTATTATATTGCTTGATAATAATGAATTTTAATGTTAAAAATAAGTTTAAAATTTCTTTATGTTGTTGTCTTCATGTTTTTAAAGTTTGGTTGGATTTGAAATCTTTCAGCCTCAAGGAGCTGGCACAGAGTAGGGATCACTCCACCCATCATTACGCCTCTGTCCCATTCATACTGCAGGTAAAATGTCAAAGGAGTGTAAAAGTTAGCCCTGGATTGGAAGCTGTAAATTAGCCATGAGAGATTTTTTCCCCCCCTTTGTTTACTGTACAGCCGGGCTACTAGGTGCTGTTTGCTTTTAACAAGCAAATACTTGTTCATGCTGCTTTAACGAGCAGAAAGCACACGGCACCTCTCAAAACACTGTGTGCAGTGAACTCAACACACACAGACTCACACAGGACCAACGCACACTCCTCTATTTACTCCCGTGCACCTCAAAGTGGACGGAGAAACCTGCCAAGCCAGAGCACAGGGATACACCAAATGAGCTGAAGCAGCTCGCAGCAATTAACCAGCCAAAAATTTTCTTACACCTCTGGCCGCTATTACGAAGAAAAAAGAAGATTTTATTCCGCACCATCAACATCACGCTTGGTTAGCTCGCTTGATGGAAATCAGGGGGGTCTAAGACCTTCAAGACACCCACCACGAGATGGAGAATAAGACCCCAGCTAGCATGACTAACACTTGTAACATGGGCGCTATCAGACGGTGTTTTATCTCGGAGCCCCAGTACACCTGTTGGTGATCCTAATGAAGAGAATAACACACCCAGCAGGGGACTAAATTAAGCTGCAGCAGCCGCAAACAGGCCCTAATAAGGCTCGATGTGGGGCCTGCACGCCTTTAAGTACATCCAAGTTATGGTGAGTAAGGGGGAAATGCAGGGGTTCTAGTTTTATTATTTTACCTGAGGACAGACTTCATCACGAAAATAATCTATATTTAAGTCAGAGGCAAATATTCCACACACACTCACAGCAGACACACAGAGTTGTATGATGTCTGTGACTCTGACAGCGGTTCTCCTTTAGTTTCCTTTTAGCCTTAAATGAGGGCTTCAGCCACTGTTTGGGTAATGATAGTTATTGCACAGCTCTGCCTGCAGGAGGCTATCACGCTGACACACACATACACACACATGCCATTTAATTGATACATATGCAATAGGGCTGTTCAATCACCGTGTTGTTTCGGAAGAAAGTGACTCTTAACCACGCTAACGACCCACAAAAACAGACAAATAATACCCCCTCTGTGACCACATGCTCGCACACAGTGACACACCATCATCCATTCCAGCTGATACGTCCTCCACACCCAGCTCCTCAGGCTACCATCCATCTCCTAGCAACCGCCTATCAGGGTACAAGCTCACCTCAGGACCCCCTGATCGCCTGCCCCTTGAAAGGCAGCCAATCAGGTGAGATGCTCCCCTGGGACAAACTACTGAGGTGAAGCCTCAGAAGAGGGAGGAGGTGGAGGGGAGGAAGGGGGAGGGTGTGTCAATAAGGGTTCAGTGTCACAAGCGCGAACCTTCCCACTTCTTTTTCTTCTCTCTGTCAAGCTTTTCATTTTGTTTTTATGTTCTTTTGACACGATTATTGATGTCAGAGCACTCCAGCTCCATTCTCTGAGCCCTGCTCCTCTCGCTCGCCCTCTGTGTAGGAGGCACTTTGACTTTTAAACCCAAACCTATTCTGTGAACGTACCGCTGCAGCTACATATAGCATCTCTGGGCAGAGTTTTTAATGTGTGCCAGAGAGATCTGTAAAGTCAGTTTCACATTTAAAACGATGATTTTCCTTACTTAATTAGTTCTAATTATCTATAAAGGTTGAAGGAAATCTCAAGTTGTCATGATACCAGAATGTTTTACTTTAACATAATACTAATAAAAATCTAACAATAATAGAAGTTTTTTGATATCAGGACTCAAAACCGTTGGCCTGGCAATGCGTTTGTATTGTCTTATTGTTTGACTCTGGCCTTTTGTGTGGAGCTTACATGTTCTCCTTGTATATGCATGGCTTCTCTGCAGATACACAGCTTCCTTATTTTGCTTTCTCCCATTTAATCGGGTCCTTGATTCTAAATTGTCCATAGGTGTGACTATGAGTGCACCTGTTTGTTTGTCTTCATATGTCAGCCCTGTGTTTGGCTTGAGACCAGCGTTCATTTTGTCGACTTATTATTTTCATCATAGTTTTTGTCAACAACCTTTTTTCCCCTGATGAAAACTAGACTATAACTAAAAAAAACAAGTGTACATTGACAAAAACTAGAACTAAATTAGCTGACATTTTCATCAACAAATACAAACTAGACTAAAATGTTTGACAGAGACTAAATTTAATCAGACCTAACTTCATCATGGAGATAGCAAAGACAAGTTGTACTTGGTTGTGTGGAAAGGTTGGATGAGTTAAGGGAGACATCCAATCACAACTGCCTTAGCTTCATGGTGGTGGGATCCAAGTGTTAAACATGACTTCAGAAATTCAAGGAATCATAAAAAATGCCTTCAACTTTACACTTTATATTTTAGCCGACTACATTTACAGTAGATTTTGTCGACTAAAATGTTGTGAAATTTCATAAAATAAAACTAGACTAAAATTAAAACAAGCTAGATGACTAAATTATGACTAAAACTAAAAGATATTTTAGGCAAAAGACTAAAACTAAATTAAAAAGTGGTGTCAAAATTAACACTGTTTGAGACTGCCTCCACAACACCTGGGGTAGGCTTCAGCACCCTCATGCCAAGATAATTTGCATAAATGATGGATGGATGAATGGATGGATGTTTCCATACCGCCACTACAAAACATGCATAAAAGCCTTGCTTACATGGTATTTGGTCATTTTTTTCTTTTGATGACCAGACATTGTCAACTTCTTCAGCTTTCTATCAATTTTAACTAACCAGGGTACATTTGATGGCTCCCTCTGCTCTCACTTTAATCAAGATGAGAGCTGTTTTTAGTGGTGGTGGTGTCAGTTGTGATGGTGGTGGTGTTGGGGGTTGGGGGGTTACAGTAAAAGAAGGGAGGGTAAAAACTGAGGGCAGCACAGTTAATGTTCATGTGTTGATTATCATCATTAATCACATTTCATCCATCCATCTATCATCTCCACTCATCAGGGGGCTGGAGTCGATCCCAGCTGACATATGATGAGAGGCAGTGGAGGGTTCACCCTGGGGGCGGTCAAATGATGGCAGTGCAACTTAGAGAGATGGACAATTATTCATAATCTTAACTAATTCGGAGTCACCAATTAATCTAAGAAGCATGTTTTTTGGTCTGTGGGAGGAAGCAGGACCACCCAGAGAAAACATGCCAACTCCACACAGACAGGCTGTATACTGCGAGGCATGCACACTACCTGCTGCATCACCATACCCCCCCCCCCAATCAAATCAATCAAATTTTAGTCTTTTAGTACTAAATTTATTTCAACCACAGCCTTTGCTTTTTTTTTGTCTTTTTGTCTTTTTTGTATATTTACTTGGACTGACCTGTTTGTTTGATCAACTCAGTGTTTTCTGTTTTCTACACAGAATTTCTACATAGAAATTACCATGTCATCAGGCCAAATACAATGCATGGAAATGAAAATATAGCACCCTATAGTGCTGCTGTAATAAGTAGTGTGACAAACAGCTCAAATCTAGCCTCACGATCACTGATGATCACATGTAATACAGAAATTACAAGACTGATCACGAATACACAAACATAATAAAAAGTTAACTATTCCACCAGTTGCTAAAATGAATAAGGAAACACATCAAGAAAAAGTGTATTTCCATTTAGATAATTACTATTGTTAAGTACATTGTCAATAAGGAAGGTCCCATCTACAGGCTTTTGCTACATGAGGGTGCTGGCATGGAAACCTCTCTTCTAGATTCAAACCTGCTCTGGTGGAAAGGATTCCCTGTCTTCCTGTCATTGTCAGGTGATTGACAGTAACTGAAATACAATGTGCAAGGCTGATAAAACACTACCTGGGGACTCTGTGGGACAATAAGATAACAATAAAAGAGTGCCAAACCCAGCCAAATCAAGATGTCATTTCTTATTATTTTTCATTGATGGGTTTTCTTTCTATAACAGTTTTCAAGTGTGTCAAAGCTGTCCTTACAAGGAAGCATAAATGTCTTTACTTGATGGTGGGAAAATGAGCTGCGGCTCATTGAAAACACCACAGGGAGAAATATAAAGTAGAGAGGAAGAAAGTTAAACAATAGTATTATCCGTTAACAATAAAACTGGGATGATCCTGCTGGCTGCTTTTATGACACTGACTTTAGGACCTCTAATCTTCAAAGTCACTCCAGTCAATGAAACCTCTATCACAACAGCAATACAGGCAGAGGATCAGACCCACCTCCCACAAAAATAAACTCTGCTCTCGTTTGATGCTGCCTGATACACTTCTGGTCTGTCTCTGTGATCTCTGAGAGCTACATCTGTGCACATCTTTGACCAGGGCCAGTGCAGATGTTGAGCTATAATTAAGAGACATGTTTGACATCACCGGTGTAGCGCAGGTCAATTTGTCAGTTCACAAGGTGAGCTAAAATTGAATTATAAAACCTCCCTCTCAAAACAGACGCATTTAGGCTGTCCACTGGTCCCCACACAAGCCTTTGATCCAATTGTCCGGCCAGGCAAATCTGCGGTAAATCAGCCTGATGATCCCCTGGCATACCACCAGCCCCACTCTGTCCATGTCAATCCCCTCTCATTCGCTCGTCTATTCACCACAGCACATATTTTATCCAACTGTTCTTACCCTGAACTTGTCAAACACCAGCTGAATCAATAGCTCTAAACTTCAAATACAGATATCAAAGAACTCCCTGAGCTCCAGTTTGGCACAGTCTCAAGAAAGCTTTAAAAAAAACCTGGCATAAAACATTTAAAAGTTGACAGGAGAAGCTTTCATTTTCCATTATCAATCAATAGAATATATCTGACAGCATATTTACAATATGAAAAAATATTATTTAGCCCCAACACAAGTATACTGCTACAACCCTTACTGTGAAAAGCCTTGAATTGGGCAGCACCCATGATGTTTAAAGGTCACAACTAGGGCTCAAAATAAAGCCCAATGTCTTGCGTGTAGCCAGTGACAACAAAAGTCATTAGAATTTAGTTTCACACGAGGCCAAAGCAAACCATGATCTCTGTCTGACTCTTCTATCTCCCAGCAACACCAGATTGACAGCATACTACAAAACCCAATTACAACAAAGATGGGATTTTGTGTAAAATGTCAATTAAAACAGAATACAATAATTAGCAAATTTTTGTTGACCTACACTTAAGTAAATATACTACAAAAACAAGATTTTTAATGTTCAAACCGATAAACTTGCATGTAAGAAGCAAAGCCGAAACCAACATCATTCTGCAAAGGATATTACCATGTGGGCTCAGAAACACTTCAGAAAAATATTGTCACTTTACACAAGTCGTCACTCCATAACTTGCATAACCCCGATCTCTGTTTGTTTGACTACGCTATGATCAAGCACCACCACACTATGCAGACTTTATTGTACAAACTCAAATTCCAATGAAGTTGAGACAAATACAAACAGAACACAATGATTTGGAAATCTTTTTTTGACCTATATTTTATTAAAAATGTTACAAAGATATTTAATGTTCAAACTGGTAATCATCATTGTTTTTGAAAATATTTACTCATTTTGAATTAAATTCCTGCAACCCACTTCAAAAGAAAGATGGGACAGGGGCATGTTTTCCATTGTGTTTCATAACTTTTCTTTTTGACAACAGTCAGTAAGCATTTGGGAACTGAGGACACGAAGGGCTCTAATTTCGTAGACCATAACTTACATTTATTCAGCGAGTGTCTCTCTCCTTTTTCTTTTCTTTTGAATTTCATGAGATGAGAGAAGCTGGATACTCCGTATCAGATGATGTGGCTGTTTGTGGTTGACTGAGAGATATGAACTCGTTAGTTATGACAAACGTCTCTGATCTGACATCAGATGTGATGGGACAATTAATATAGATACAAATGTATATGCTGGTTCAGACGGTTACATTAAATAGTGGTTTCTGTGATTGTTTATTGCATTGAAATGTGCCTGACACTGTGGATACCTGCCTGTGAGGTTTTGGTGACGTGCGCCCTGTGCGCCTGTCAGCCAAATTACCACTGCCCGGGGTGCGCCTCGCCTGCGCCGAGAATAGACCAGGTTGGAGCTGGCGGGCTTTCAGCGCACCGTCCGTGCGTTTTTTTGGCACGAAATTGTCACTGCGCCAAGCTGAATCTTTCGACACCTCCCCCTGGTGCACCATCACACCCATCTCGGCACAGCTGGTCTACCAAATTGCCAAATTGGCCGGACAAAATTATCACTGCGCGGGGTGCGCCAGGCTGCGCCACCCTGGGTTGCGCCACCCTGGGTTGCGCCAGGAAATTAGAGCCCTAACTGTTGAAGCTTTATAGGTGGATTTCTTTCCCATTCTCGCCTGATGTACAACTTTAGGTGTTTAATGTTCCGGGGTCTCCATTGTCATATTGTGCACTTCATAATGTACCACACATTTTCCATGGAAACCATATCTGGACTGCAGGCAGGCCAGACTTGTACCTGCACTCTTTTACTACAAAGGCCAGCTGCTGTAATATGTGCAGGGCCCAGAGAAGCTGCATTGTTTCTGGATGTTCTTCATATATGGCTGTCGCTTTTCATGGTGGAACTCATTCATAGATGTAGCAACGATTTGTGTTAACTGACAATGTTGTTCTGAAGTGTTACTGAGTCCCTGTGATAATATCCTTTATCGAATGATGGTTTATAATGCACCTGAGGGATTGTAGGTCAAAGGCATTCAATGTTAGCTTTCTGCCTTGCCACTTACATGCAAGTTTATCAGCTTGAACATTAAATATATTGTCTTTGTGGTGTATTCAATTAAACAGAGATCAAAAAAAGGATTTACAAAACATTTTACACAACATCCAAAAATTTCCTAATTTCATTCCCAAAATGACATATTGAGCTCTCGAGTGCAGACCCTCGAAATGCTACAGACTGGTACCTAAAGAGACATTTTTGACACTTTTTTCGCAGACCAGGCAGCTGTATTTGTGGAGCTGGAAGTGAGAACAGGCTGTTTCTTTGTCTGCTCTTTTGTTGTGAAATAAAGAGTTATTTTGAGCCTCAAGGGTTTTCACTTCACTTTCTATAAGAGGCCCTCTCACTCTGCCTTCCTATGGTGCTCCATTCCCTCCGTGGCCTTCCAATGCTTATTAAAATGTATGCGTACAGGTGCGAGGAGCCCAGTCACACACTCTGTTATTATGTTAGCGTGTCATCATTTCAGGCAGCAGGAAACACCGCAAACCGTCTGCTTTTTGTCTCACTCCATCCTGCCCTCCTCCATCACCACGTCTCCCTCCGTCTGTCCCTGCGCCTCAGCTGCGATCTCTCCATCATTTCTATCTCTCCCTGGTGTGTTGTGCTTTTTCGCCTCATCGCCTCTCCCCCCCCCCCCCCCCCCCCCCCCACCTTCCTTCTTCAACCCCTCCTTTTCTCTCCTCTCACTGTTGTTACCGTTCAATATTTCCTCTTGTTTCCTCCACCTCCTCGCCTTGACTCTGTTTTTTTCCTCTTCCAACTGCTACTTCTGCCTTCACCCCCTACCTGTCCTTCTTTGTGTCATCATGCATCATGCCATTTCTTATCAGCCTGTCACGTTTTGCTTCTCCCCCGGTTTTCATAATCCATTACACTATCTCTCCCTCCATCCCTTACGTCTTTTCCATCTTTGCGTCCCGTGTTTCATCTACTCTACATGAAGCAATTATCAGGCTTTCATCGTAGGCTCTGTTTTTTTCTCACATGTTAATGCCTCAGTGTTTTGTCTTTAATCTGGATGTGCAGTATCCACATCTATCACTATTTCTATTCTCTGTTTGCTACAGATCTACTGTCTTCCACTTTAAATTCAAAGATTTTTTCCCTATATTTACTTTTCTGCCTCTGCAGCAGAAACAACCAGGCTTGGAGGCATTATGTTTTCCAATGTCTGTCTATCCATCCATTTATCTAAAGAACTGATTGTGTGTTTTTTTCTTCAAACTGTGCAAATGTCCACTCTGGTTGAAGGAGAAACAGCTTAATATTTTAAAGGTCAAAAGTCAAAGATTCAGACAGTGTTCGTCATACTTAGGTCATGCTTCTAATTGCAATATCCAAAGAACAATTATGCAGATTCTCTTTACACAAATTCCACTCTGATTCAAGGATGGGCTGATAAGATTTTAGAGATCATAGGTGAAAGGTTAAGGTAAGGGTGGCTCATGTTCATTCCTTTCCTGCAAATGCATATCTTAAGAATGCTTTAAGGTCCCTTCTTAAAACTTCATACACATGTTCTCCTCAATTTAAGGATTTTTTAATTATTTGTTGATGTCACTAGGCCTCATGCTTATCCCTTGCTTGTTAGCAATAGCTTAAAATACTTCAGGGTTTTTGTTTCAAAGTTTTCACAAGCATAATTTGAATGGAAGTCAATTTGTTAGGTTTTGGACGCTAAGTCAGAAACCAAGGTAACTGGGCCCCATGGTCATTCCTGGCTTATGGATGCATCATTTCAAGAATGCTTTGAGAGGATTTTTTTAAACAAATGTCTACTCTAACTAAAGAATAAAGGATAATTCTTTCCCACTGCTTTCCCACATATCAACGGGTTGTTTTCACACCACGATCATTTGGGAGAGTTGTTACAATTCAAGTGAGTGTTCCATGCCAAGTTAATTTCAATCATCTGCTTTTAAAGGCGCAGCTTTTCTTTTCTATATGGTAGTCACATGTGATGCTACTCTGCCTAACAACTCATTCACTCATTGAGCTACTGATGTGTGAATGGGCCTTTATCATCGTCCATCCAATGTTTGGATGTTTGTTTTAATTTTTAAAGATCACAATCCTGATTGGGGATAAACTGATTAGACCTGAGGTTTACGGCTAAAGTAGCAGAGCCTTGTTTTTAACCTCAAGTATTCTTTGAGAGAGTCTGACTAAATTATCACTGGGTTAGGTTTTAAGGGTCATAGGTAGATATTCAAGGTCATCATCACTCATATATATATCCCTTGATTGTGAACTTGATACCTAAAGTTTCCTGAGAGGAATTTTTTCCCAACCTTTGCACTTATGTCCAGTCTAACTTTAAGGTGAACTAAGTACACTGTGGAGATGCAAGGTCAAAGTCACAGTCACCTCAGACCTTCATTATCAAAGTATATGTCCTTCCCATTGCATTACCACAAAACGACCCAACAGTCCTTTTCCTTTTTGAACCATCACTGTTCTTTAACTACTCATTAACTATCATATAACCACTGGACAGCAGCTTTTGTTTGGATGATAAAATAGCACGACTTTAAAACCCAAAGTTAACCCAAGTGTTTATCATGTTCACTTGCTCCTTGAGGTCTAGTTTACAGCATAAACAGCAGATCCTCATTTTCACTTCTCTATCTTTTGTTGGTTACAACATCCTTCTCACAAGACAACTTTTTTTTGCTGTAAACTTCAGATAGAGCCTCCTCCAGCAGGAAACAGAGCAACTGTTTTTGGTGTGAAGGGGCAGAAAATTGAACTTGAAATCATTTCAAATGGATTTAATGGGATTTTATTCAGTAAACCCGTGGGGGTGTTTTAGTGCGAATTGTTAGGGAGTGGAACTGATATGCTTTCAGTGTGTGTGCTCCCAAAATCTGATTGCTCCTTGTCCTTGTGTCCGGCAGTTGTTGAGGTAAGCATGGGAGCAGAGTTCAAAGAGAGGACAAGATAGGGGAGGAGCCACAGAGGATGAACACACTTACACACACATACACACACAAAGAGGCACCACAATTCAATATGATGGCTCCAGAACAATATTGGAGCTCAGGGACCCAGAAGATTCACAAACACGCACAGACACACAAATTAAAGCCCAACACTGAGAAAATGTCAAGCAGTGGCTCATGGACCCCTCAGAATAAGAGCACAAGGCTGTAAACACTAGCACATCCAGGGGACACAGGCATTCAAATAAAACAGCTGACATTCAAAGCCTGGAGACACAGTCACATTTCTCTTTATGACATGATATATCTTTGCCACGTGTAAGTCTGCACCGTGCACCCTCAGAGCAAACTGTGTCCTTCACTGTTAGGTTTTCCATAACACATGCCTTGATCTGTTTTTGGTGTTTGCCTGAATGCATTTGGATACGTGAACATACCTCTGAAGAGTCGATGTGAGAACTCAGGCTACGCACAACAACCTGATTTGTGGGATGTAAACTTCAAACATTTGAACCCACTTTAATAAATAAAAGGCATCATTTAATGAAGAATAAAATGTTGTTTGTCTTGCTTCACATCTGTTTCTAACACAAGTATACTGTCAATGAAAGGAACAGGTCAGTTTTAGATCGGTGGAAAATATTGGTAATGGTATCAGTATCAATATTGCTTAAAATTTGTTCTGAAATATTGGCATATTGAATATTAGCAAAGAAATCCAGCATTATGAATCCCTAATTTAGATCAAACCACCACTGGTCCCTTGTATGAATGTTATATATTGAGGGAGAAAAGCTATTCAAAGTGGACTTCCTGGTTACCACTGCAGGTAAACCCAGAAAACCGTCTTTGTAGCTAGTGGTGCAAACCATAAAGTCCACGTCTGTTGACATTTTCTCCTTATTGTGAGAAATGAAACACTGACACAAAAATGGAGGTTTTTGTTCATTAAATACAGCCACATTCATTAAATGCAGTCCTCAATTCTAGTAAGCAGAAGACAGCAAGTATTTGCATGTCCCTGTTTGTTATTGTTTGCTATTGAGCTGGAAATGGAGGCCCATTTAGAAGTGCCGAAACCTTTAGAACCCAAGTGTCCACTTGAGGCCAGCAGCAGGAAACAGACCGATTTTACTGTCTGGATACACAACTTTACAGCCTGGTTAAAAAATGTCTTCATTAGAATATATAACACATCTATGTGCACTCACTGTACGGGGGTGATTTTTTTTATAACATGCTCATTTATCTTTTATTCTTCAGGACTTGCAGTTTTGGAAATGCGGAGTTACTTTTGGTAAGACAGCATTAAATTCCATTTTAACACAACCTTTCTGTCTGTGAGCAGTTTGAGCTAAAGTTCAGTTGACATGAAATGCCGTATGGCAGCGTCAAGGCAACCACAGCATCCCAAAGACTCCCTTGACATCAAACAGCTGACTCTTTGTCCAATTTTTTTTTTACAGTGTATGGTGACAACAAACTGCTTTAAATAGCAAATGAACATCCACATTTTAACAATACTGAAGCTCTGGCACACACAAATGATCACCATACATATATAAAATGTGCAGAAGTGACAAAACAACCATTCAGAAAAAGGACATGAGGCTATAAACTGGTGCATATTCAGGGTGATAACACATTCAAATAAAACAGCTGAGAAGTCAAAGCACGGAAACGCACACTTTGTCTTTCTGTCTCTAACATACACACACTCACGCATACACAAAAACACTGCTTTCAGAGGGATACTTTGATAATGCCTGTGCCCTTAGGCCAAAATACTGTCCCTTAATGATCGACCCCTTGCTGCTACAAGTCTGCATCCTCAGATGTGTATGCGTGCGCATGCTAGTGTATTCCTTCATCTGTGCTGCCTGCTTCATAAAGGCCTATGGTGATGAAAGCCGCCTCGGGCGACAAGACAAGCCTCACCATGACACCAAACACCCCCCTGAGACTGCTGACGCCCAGCTGCTCATGAAGGAGAGAAGGAGATACGGAGGCGCAGAGGAGGAGAGTAAGAAAAGGAGTTTGCTGACGGGAGACGGGGGGCCAACGAGGGAGACATATGAATGGAGAAAATGCTGCGCTGGGAAGGAGAGACTGAGCAGACAGGTAATTTGTGATGACAGGATGAGAAAGGGAAAACAAAGAAGTAGCAGGAGACCGCATAAGAGAGACAGAGAGATAGGAGGAGGGGGAGATATGCGACGTGATGGAGGAGAAAACACAGAAACAAGAAAAGATGAAAGGCATCAGAGGGAGATAGAGGGAATCTTCATCAGTGAAGAGGAAGAAGAGGTAGAAAGAGTATTTGTTTAAGCCCTAAGGGGAGGAGAGAGATGGGGATAAAGTATATAAGAAGTTTAAAAAGAGAGGAGAAAAAGATGAACATGAGTGATGAGAGGAGCGGAAAAGGAGCAGCGTTTTTTGAAAGCTATTTGGTCCAGAGTCACTATTAATTCTGTCCATATTTAGCTCCATTTATGAAGTGCTTTGCCAACAATGGATTCATAAAGCAACCAGTATACTATTTTAATTCAGCTCCAGAAAAAAGAGGCAGAAACTTGGAGAGATGGGCAAGGAGGGTTGGGCTGAGTACGCATGGAGCTCCTCCATTGTGTTGTGAGAACCATTCACAGTGCATGGATGCTCGTGGGAAGGGTGGAGTGTCAACTTTTTTACACTCACAAAGATGAGTTATTGTTTATTCACTCAGAGCAGACACAAAAGGAGGCAGCGAGGAGAATGACGCCTTTGTGTGAGTGCGTGCGCAAGAGAGTGTGAGAGAGCGCTAATAAAAAGATATATTCTCACGTCAGTATGTGGGATGAATCAAACAAGTGGAAGGAAAATGCGAGTGTGATTACTCTGCATGGAAAATTGAAATAATTACATATGATTTATTCTTGGGAAGAATCATGTTTAAATGTCATCTCTGGCTTTTTTCTCTGCATTTACTGCACAGAGTAGGTTTCTGGGCTGCATTTTCACGAGGGCACACATTTCTCACATTCTTCACACTTAGCATAATCTGCTGCTCTTTTCTTTTCATCTCCTTTTTAATATCCCTTTGTTCCATTCACATATGCCACAGCATCATGTCACTTTCGTCCCCTGTTTGTCTCCTTTCATTCCACTGATTCTGCTTTGTCAGAAGACAGAGGTTATTGTGAACTGGAAAATAATGGTAGACAAAAGCCTTTCCCATGTTTGTTTCATCTTTAACCCATCCATTGTCTTTCTTTTCCTTGTGGTTTCTGCTTCCATACTGCTCAGCTGAACTTGAAACCCTGGATAGGATAATGGAGGCAAATGAGAGCCTAACCTAAATCATGCACTTTAACCCTTAACCTAACTCTAACCCTAACCCCCCTGAATACTTATCTTTCATTTAGTCCTTTAATCCAAGTTCTCTGTTTTATTTCCATTCTTACAATTCTCTCACTTTTCTCCTCCTTTTCTCTACAGGTTCAGCCTCAGTTCTTCTTCACCCCAGCCTTCTGCCTTGCCTGCAGGGGTGTCAGACATTTTCAAGCCCCTCTCTGGAGGCATTTATCAGCTTGGATTCTCATTCAGGCTGTCCCTTTCTTAACAGCAATATGTCAATAATGTGCACTTTTACCTTATCCTGGTACCAAACCTTATCTTGCACCAGACTGCAAGATGAGGCATTTGCCTTTAAACCAGTTCATGCACCAGTTCAATTAATGTACAATCCAAAATGATGGCCACATTGACAGCAAAAAATCCTTTGTCAGCTCTCTTATTTGTTTTCTGACCCACCAATAAGAAAGCCCCCATTTGTTAAACAAGCAAACCTCTAAGCCAAGTCTTTTCAGCATATTGCAACAAATTTGTGACCTTTACTGTGGTATTTGTACATGCTTAAAGTGAGGTGTCTGCAGGAGTGACTTTAACATCACCACATCATGATTGAGAAGCATTTTTATTCAGTTTCCTGAACTGACGGTTTTTGGATGTAATCCTGTGGGTGACCACAATGATAATTCAACTGACAATCATAACAAACTGGAAGCACTTATAAATGATTTAAACTACCATTAACAGAAGTATTTTTATTTATACTTACAATATGTGATTCTTTGGTATATTAAATGGCAAAAGCTTTACTTTTGGCGAACTTACCAATATGCTATAAGTGGTTATAACATGTTGTAATGCTCAAGGGGCAGGAATGCTTTGCAACCTTCAATGAGGTTTTCTCTAAATATCTGTGATCAATCCAAAAAAACAAGTGGTTTACTAAACACACATACATGAAGTGCAGCGTTTGGTTAGAAAGATTCCTCATTTGCAGTAAGCACTGGGGATGGGCATAACTGGCATGGTACATGCGGCCTGTGGGACAGTAACATGTTAAGTGCTTCACTACACTTCCCCCTTTGTGCCAAAAGGCTCATGTGCACTCATTCCAAACCCTAACTTCCATTTTTGAAATAAAAAACCTTTTCAGACAAAAGCTATGCTGCATACAATGTGTGTAGGTGTATTTAGAATGGTAAACCACTGTTCTAGTTTTAAGATGAATTTTACACATCTATGGAAAATAACATGCAAGTAGCTTTCTGCAAAGTACAGGGAGGAATAACCACTCTCAAAGCAATTTCCTCCTTCCCCATTACAGCTGTGAATCTTTACTATCTCACAGCTCAGTTCAGTTATGACTCTTCAGTCAATTATTTAAAGTGATTCAATATCTGATGCATCACAGTGCAAAACCACTGGGAAGCATCCTTGATTTTCTGCATTATTGCCGATGAACATTTCTTTTATCATGGCTATTTTCATCAATGAAAGCAAGCGACTGTTGATATGGACACAAGCAAAATCATTCACAGAGATCAGTCATATGCTGTCTCCACATTGATGCAGCATAATCATTATCTGCATCATGATGCATCAATTAGAGGATTATTTTCAACACCACTGTTAAGTATGATAAATATAGTAACTAGAAATGTGGATTGTAATGAACACATCTTTACCTGAAACTCGCGTTTATAAAGGCTCCTTAATTCATATGAGAAAGCTGGTCTAGAGTTGGGACCAGAGTGGTGCACCGCACTCACATACATAAAGAAGGGTAGTAGCGCTTGGCCTTTTAAATAGCCCATAATGAGGCTTATTTCCATTACCAAATCAACTTTGCTTTCCTAACCAGTCTTATCCTTATTATTTCGCACTACCTGGAGCCGTAGATTGATCATTTCCCCAAGTAAAACACTTATTTTAAATTGTTATTCTTGCTGCCAACTGATATGAGAGATGGATAGCAGTTGGGGATCAGTTGAAGAAGGCGAGAAATTCTCTCTTGTCCCCCCTTGAAAATTCTAATCTGATCCATCAATGCAAAATACTTTACAAATCCATAAAACAAAAAAAAAAAACAAAAAAAAAAAAAAAATGAAGGAAAGAGAAAGCGAAAAATGGCAATAAAACCTCATCCATGCCAAATTTTAGGAGACAGGTCAGATATTCTGAGCTTTAAACTGATATCTGATCAGTGCTAGGAACTGCCTGCTTAAAGAAAAGACTCAGAGATGGAGAAAATATTGAAAAAGAAAAGAAAAGGTGGTATCAGAAAAAGTCAAATGTCCACCAAAATCACCAGCCTCATCCTGCTGTTCCTGACAGGCTGCAAAAACAGCACTCAGCTAATACACTGAACAATAAACAGCACACAGTAAACACTCCGCAGGCTTGTTTGTCCATATTAACACTCAAGACTCTAATAAAGTGGCACAGTTTATAACCTCTCCACCTTTTAGCCATATTTTATGTCCCCAACACACTCGCTGAAGTCCTGCAGCAAGACAGCTCTGATCACTGCTGTTTACGGTAAATGAGATCCTTTTACGAAGAGACAGCTCGGAGAATGTTCCGGTAATAGAAAGTGAAGAGACCAATAGAGATAAAATGCAAATGAGCTTCTGATTATGCACCACAGTCCCTCTAAGTCATGGACGGATAATAAGATGATGGCCCCCCTGGGAATTGATGCGGAGAGCAGGCCCCCCCCACTCCTAACTTTGGTGGCCAAGTGACCGCACAAGTTCAACTTTGTATTCAATTTCTTTCTGCATATTGCACGGTGTCAGAGCGGAGCAGCAGACGTCCAGTTATTATCCTACAGAACACCTGAAGGCTCCTCATGCACACTGACCCTTTGAAGGTGTCATAATGGTTTCTTTCTTCTACCACTTCAAAGGGGATTTTTTGGGCCTTTTCCACAGTTTTGTCAGGAAGTCCTTTTCGATTTTTCACTCTACTATGTGAAATCTTAATTTCACTTCAGACAGAGTTTGTGGATCGTAGGTCTACTTCCCTGTATGGCCCCAGGGCCTGTTGCCTGTCAGGGGCCTAGAGAAGTTCAAAGTACAACAAAGAGTCACAAGCAAGACCTGGAGAAGGCAGTTTTATCGGATGTTTTCACAATCAATTTGTAGCCTTGATTTTTCAGTTAGATCTGACATAATGTTATTGTTTGAAGATACATCTCTAATTCAATAAGACAGATAACAGTAGATCCATATTCTGTTCTGATCACCCCTCACAAATCAGGTGAAAATGTGAAGCGATGAAAGGGTTTTTACATGCTTTAAAACTAATGCTCTGATATCTAATTCCCTGTCTCCAAAGGTAGCATTCAAATGGTGCAGTGGTTCCCAAAGTGAGGGTTACTGCACCTTTTTGTCAAGGGATACTGACAAGGGGGTCGCATTGTTTCTTTCTGAAAACATAGACCAGTTTTACCCAATTTCAAATAACATAATTTACCAGTCATTGTTAATCAAACAAAACATGTATTGATAGACATGACTTCTGTTTATCCTCACAGATCCAGGACATTTTCTGCTACTTTCAGTCTGCCTGCATTTTTATTTCAATAATGCCCGTAGAACCTGAACCCTTTTGAGCAGAATGATGTTAAAGACAGATTTTTTAGAATAATCTGGTCCAGTGAAGTACTCGTGCTTGTATGATGACAAATTTATGTATTTACAGCTGTATGATAGTTGTATGATGATCGAGACAAAACAAAAAAAAACAAGATATTTAAAGCTCAAAGGTCTTTGTCACAAATCACACAAAGATCAATGATGATTTTTTTTTTCTTTTTTTAATATCTAAATAACCCTTGGAGAGCAACATTTAAGTAAGCAAGAAAACTCAAAAACTTTTTACATATTCACACTTATTTCTCCAGATGCTTGTTGCTCTGTTAAGTTATTGGTGCCACTTTTGGGTTAAATTTTTGTCTCAGATGTTTCAAAGGGCCACATTACATTACTCACACTTACTTTTTGATAAATTTGGTAACTGACAGATGACTATCTAATCTCATGTTGACATTTGGC